>CM062818.1:710980022-711706385 GCA_031772625.1 Pinus tabuliformis
CAAAATTAATCACCACTGCAATACATCCAACAAATACATCTGCATCAAACAATCATTGAAAACCAATCATCAATATCTAATAAAATTAAAGCCCAACCATCAATCTTTGAATCAACTGAATCATTCAATCATTGAAACCTCTGACACACTGAATCAAACATTCACTGAACCTCTAACACAACTAAATCAACCATTCATTCAAACCTTCATCAAAATTCAACCAATCATCTAGAACAGACAGATCACTATAACCAGTACACAAATCTAAATCCAGAACACTGCATCAACAACCAGAGCCAACTGCAACCTCAAAAATCATGTGTTAGAATGTATACACTTCTTCAATGAAGTAAACCTATGTGTATACACTACTTCCTTTAATGCAACTTGCGTATACCTCTGAAAATACTGAATCATAAAACTTCTTAATCAAAACTGTACCAACCAATGACATTCTGAAGATCTACTATCAAATTACAGAGTTCTAGATGGATAGCAACAAAGATCACCCTTCTTACTAAATCAATCAATCAACCAGACTCAATCTCCTTATGCATTCAATTCTACTTTCATACCTAAGAAGACATCACTGATAGACAGAATTAAAACAACAACATTGATCAAATAAACCAGTCATATCTAAGTAACATACTTTTCTTTTGCATACGCTACTTGCAACTACTGAACCAACATGTATATGCACCTTCACCAAGGCAAAGCAACGTATAGATTTGCAAATACTTACTTATAACTTCGTATCTATTCTAGACTTCAGACATACCCAGATCATAGCATTTAAAGGACAAAACATTTGTTAGAACTCAGTTCTATCCTATCCAGGATTATATCACATAATGATAAGTCATTATGATCCTGATCCATCATTAGATCTCATCCATCATCAAACACTCAGGATCATACTTAGTTCAGATCAAGCGAAGCATCAGAAACCCATAACATGCATATTTGCTTTTGTTCTAACACTTCATAAGATATTCATTACTTGTGCTCTTAGCCCTTTGATCTTCTCCTCCTTATATAGTTTTAGCCTTTCTCAATACCTCGGACCAAAACAACACTTAGAACCTGTGGTATTCTTATACAGGATCAAATAGCCGTTACTCAGCTCAATATTGTGGGATAATACCATGGTATTGACCCTTGGTATCATTTCACCATAATTTCCTTAGTTTTTATCCCATACGCGCTTTTCCTCTTGTGAAAGTGCATGCATATGTAAATGCTTTTTTTGTACAGTGAACCCACATGTATACGCTCTTTTTGTACAATGGACTCGGGTATACAACTTAACATACCTAAAAACATCCCTTTTCTTCAACTTCTTGATTTTGATATGTAGTCCTTTGTTCCAACATCCTATTCTTCTGTACCATTTCCCTGTTACCTCTGAATTGACCTATTATAATGTGATTTGCCATCATACATCATTTCTGAACTGATTTCTTTGAACTGCCCTGCATTTTGTCACATCTGTAAACACAACTACGATGCATTCTGTCACATCCTGTTTATACTTTTATCAATTAGTTAATTCATCAAATATCAAAGACCACACACTAAAAATATCCCTATATCAAACCTTTGACCATTATTCTCTTCCATCATTCTATCACCTCTGATCTATCCTGTAGATTCATCTAGTTTCCATATACTTGTTTTGCTACAAGTGGGTTGCCATCAAGTACAACACATCGATCACAATGCCAAAAATCTCCCCCTTTGGACTTGATGGCAACTACTTTGGTGTCTGGTCACCACAACATGTAAATAACACCAAGTTGTTCTAAACGTCAAGCTAATCTCCAAACACAACTCTCCAAAGATCAAGCTACTCCCCCCCTTTGACATCAAGGGAAAAGGGCTGAATGACCAATGTTAAATGAATACTTCCATATCTGAATAGTTGAATATGAACATTGATCATGCTCCCCGTAGGCACATGCTGAATTCTTTGATTAAACCCTCGCTTTGTACATGCTGAGATGCACTATACCATCCATGCTCCCCCTGAGCACATGCAGAGTCTGCAAAAATATTTTCCAAAAGAATAACATGACTCTATAACTCAACTATGTGAGTATGACCTTCCTATCACCAATGACTCATACATACATCAATCTCCCAACCAAGTGGGGATATACCAAATGACTCAACCACTCAACCAAGTGGGATTACATATTTGACATGATCTGAAAAGTCCATACATGACTGAATATGACAATTATTACATCATAGGTCTTTACATGACCTTTACATCAAATGATATACATGACATTTATAACAAAGACCAAATATCTAAACAAGACCATGATAGTCATCAGCAACTATCATACACCATATATGATCTGCACCATAAGAATCCTGACCAACAACCTGTATATGTCCATCATCAGTTCCCAAGATATCATCAACCTATGACAAAGTATGCCACATATAGATATAAACTCATCCTCTTGATCTCATCAAGATCAACTTGCTCCATTTCCTTAGTAGAAAGAGCCTTATCATAACCTTCCATGAATCAACTAAGCATATGTCATATCTCCAATCAATAACACAAAACCATTCACATCATATCATATGTATGTGAAAACACCATAGTCATCATCTATGATCATAACATCATCATCAAGAACTGCATGATCTTTCCACAAGAACCCTCAATATATCAACCATGTATCATCACTAGGGAACATCCCACATTTGATAAGCATCAACCATGATAATCAACATATGTGAGTATCAAACCTATCATCATAAAGTAAGAAGTCATCATCATTATGTGACTAAGTAAGCCATGTCTCCGAATATCCATGTCTTCATGAGACCTGCAATAACACCATTCTCTTGGCCAACCAACAATATTTATCAATATGCAACTTAAGTAATCATCCATGTATCTAGGATAATGTGTATCCATCAAAGAGATAGCAATATGTTTCTAGCAAACCATGAGATCATAGTCATTTGTCAAGCTTTCTTGATACCACCAACAGTAGCAACCCTCAACCATGTGAGAGCCAAGAACTATAGGAATCCTCATCCATAACTAAACCATATGAAGTCTATGCATCTTTGAAGGCATGATGACAACAACATAATAGAAATGACACTTATCAAATAATGAAGTTGTGTACTCAAGCTTTGTTCTTCTCCTTGTCCTTATGACGATCACCATCTAAGCAACATACCATATTTATTATATGCATCATCAAAAGGGTCATGCACAATCACCCATTAATCTGATATGAATAACAACTATGTGGCTCAAGCAATATAAGTATCATCTAAGATCATAACATGATGTATCATTTAAACACTTCAACAACATAAGACCAAATAATTCTAAACATAATGCCAACAATGCATTATTAGAAGCATCACATATTATCCCCCTGATCCTGTGCCAATTGTTCACTGTCAGATCTAATCATTGCATATATCAGTAAGAGTCATGAAGGCATCATTATCAACTAGTTATACATCAAGTCATCAACAACTTATGAGGGTCAAAATTATTTCTAAGTAACATCCACAGACTGTAGTCATAAATCATCTAGACGGAAAAGATAATTGATAATTGTCTGAACCATATCACACCCTTTTTCTGAGTCTGTCCCACTGCATCTTCATCAAACCAACATATACGCGATTGTGCAACTTCTAACTCGCGTATATACACGACTTGTATTCATGATAACTGCATATGAGAATTAGAACACTGAAATTTCATACTTTTAGTTCCTCCTGAGTCTGTTCTATCTATATACTAAGTTATGTCACATTTTTCTAACTGTAATTCCTTCTTCTTCCATACCTTGGAGTGTGATGATGTTTTCTCCTTTTTGTATGTTGGACAAAATTTTCTCCTACATTCTTTTTCTATATGCCCAAACTTGTTACAAGCATAACATCTTATATGTTTCAAATTCCTTCTAAAAAAATCAATGGCTTCGTGACCAAACATATTGCAATAAAAACAATATCCCTTAAAGTATCTAGAAGTTGATGATCTTTCTGTGTGACGATTATTAGCTTGAACCATTCTACTTCTGCATCTTGCCACATGTCCAAAACTATGACATATAAAACATTCAACATTATTCATCAGAGGAAAGAATCGATTAACACTTCCATGGTTAGGAGTAAATGATTTTCTTTGAAGACTTTCTTTCCTTGGTTGTTGATGGGGTTGACATATTATCTCCTTGTTGAGCATTTCAGATTTTGCACTAGAGTTCCTTGCTTCAGTTTGTGAGCTAGATTCACCTTTAACAGTTTCATGAAAACCAAGACTAAATTTGACGGAAGGAGACCTTTGACTACTAAGAATATCATCCAAAATCTTAGTACTATCTTGAAATCGTAAAATTTTATTATTTTCTTCTAATTTACCTTTTAGGCTATTTACCTCAACCTGATATTTCTCTTCCTTTTCAAGATAATGCTTCTTCATTATTTCTTCAACTTTTCTTCCTTCTTCCACTTGTTGCCTTAATTCGAGAACTTCATTTTCTTGTTCTTAAAATGCTTGAAGTAGTTCTTCATTCTTCTTATTTTAATTTTTAAGATCTTTTAGAGAAATGACCATAGCTTCAAAACCTTCAGAGTAACTGGTTCTTTCTATAATTTCCTTGGTTGTTGTGTCCTTTTTATTCACTTCATTTCTCAATAATATTACTTCATCTTGTAGCCTTTGACTTTGATCTTCCTTTTCTTTGTACTTCTTCTTTATTTTGTTTTCTTCCTCCAACTGAGCTTTTAACCTCGTAACTCCTTCTTTGTAGGTACATTCCCTTTTATCAATTATATATTTTTTATCTCTAATTGTGTCTGTGAGCTTTTTAAATTCTACCTCTATTTGATTTCTTTCTCTTTCTCCCATAAGATAAAATTTAGTTGTTTCACTGTCACATTCATTATCTTCAAATGAAGAGAGAAATGTATAACTAGAGGACAAAAAATTTGTACATGATAATTCTTTTGCTTGTTCATCTTCATTCTGAGGTGATTCTGAATTTGAAGAGTTTCTTCCACATAATAGCCAATCGTCTCTCCCACTGTTACTATTCCTTTGAGATGTCTTCTTCTTCTTAGGAACTTTCTTCTTTAGCTTCTTTCCCAATGTTTCTACGGATCTCCTTCAAGCGATCAAGATTCGGCAAAAGGACCTGATTTGATACCAATTGTTGGGAATAATACTAAGAGGGGGGTGAATTAGTATTTACAAATCAATAACTTTTTCCATGTCATGATCAGATTTATATATGCTACTTCAGTGAAGGGAACTCGCGTGTGCACGCCACTTTTCTTAAGGCAACCAACATATATCCAATGAACTTATGATTCAGTTAATTCATCATATATTGATCTTTAATCAGTGCATCAGTACTTTATTAAACATTAACCAGTAACCAGGTGCAGTAATAACAGAATAAACCATCACACATAAGCAACACACATGAACACCAAAATATAAGGTGGAAACCCAATGCGAGAGAAAAACCACCTGCTGTTGTTTTTTTTCCCCTGGAAAAATCCGTAACTTTTCATTAAGTAAGAAAAATTACATATTGTAGATGTTATCGCATATGCTATATGTCGCTATGGACTATGATAATAAGAAAAGGCTATGGAAATTGTTACCAGATACACCTCGCAGGGCGATCTGCTATATTCAGATGTGTGAAATATCAATTGTAGTATGCTTGATTATGCCTGTACATGAGCCACGCAGGGCCCTTGCAATTTGATCAGTGATTGTCAAAATTTGTATATTGATTCAGTTTTTACAAAACCAAAAATAGTTTGGTCAAAGACCAGGGTCCCTCTGATAGATTGGATCTATATATGGCCGATGTTAATACTGATATTCGTTTGTCCCTCGCTGCTCAGTAATCACCCATTCGCCTCTGGGCATTATCGGAGCCTCCTTGGATAATTTGTTAGCATTGTTGTTATGCTCCCTGTAGATATGAGAGCAAGAGATATTGTTAAATTCTGCCTTGAACATATTTACCTCGTTTAAAATGTTGCTGAGTGTGTGAATGTGACAATCAGATATGCCATTGAACCAATTAACAATAATCTTTGAGTCCCCGAAAATGTTTATATTGGTGCACTGGTGTCCCAAAGTGAAATGCAGAAGGTGGCGCAAAGTAATGAGCTCAGCATAATTATTTGTTCCAACACCCAAACCCATCTTGACTTTATAGAGGTGTTGTTCATTAATATGCAAAATGAATCCTCCACCGCATCCATGTTGGTTTGCGGCCCCGTCAAAGAAAGCCCAGGGTGTGTTTTTATCAATACTCGAGGGTGGATATGATCATCGCTCTCTAGGAGGCAGGGGATCTAGCAGCTCCCTATATGTAGAAATTATCCCAGCCTCAATGTGAGGCCAATGCGTAGGTCTGTTGTCGAATATGTGACGGTTGCGGGCTTTCCAAATGTACCAATTGACAAGTATAGGTAGGTTCTGAAGCTTGGATCCCCTGTGTCTATTTGATCAATCATCCCATGCACTGCACAGGTCATCTCCCTCCCACTGCCCATTGTATCGGATCGAAGTGGATAAACCACTCCAAAGAGATATTATAACACTGCAATGCATAAAGAGATGGTCTGTGGATTCAAATGCGCATTTACACAGAATGCACCAGGTGGGTCCTTGAAAAGCTCTATGAGTGAGTTGTTCCCCGGTAGGAACCTTGTTTCTCAGTATACACCAGAAGAATAATTTGGTTCTCGGTGGAGCCATGAGTTTCCAAATGCTTCTACACCAATTTGAAATTGAATCTGGTTTCTTATGTAGATTTAGAGAAATGTATCCTGATTTTGGAGAATATTTGCCATTCTCGGCCTGGCTCCATACTAATTCATCCGGTCCCTCTTTAATTCTAATGTGGGATTTAGATATCGCTGATATGTACTCATGCCATTCCTGGTGCCATCTAGGAGGTAGATTAATTTGGGGAGCCGACTTCCATGCCTGTGCAAATATCCCTGTATTCTGTTGATCTGCAATATGTGAGAACACCCTGATCTCCCAGGAGTGCAGATACCTGATGAGGTCTTGTGAGAGTAGATGTCTACCTCCACTTCCTATCCACGGATCCAGTCCTATCCGTGCCAGGGTTCCGTCATTTATCCTTCACACCAAATTGTCTCTTATGAGGGGCAGAGAATGAATCAATGCCTTCCACACTGATGAGATACCTGACTTCGGCCATCTAGGTAGTCTGACCCAATCCATCATGTCTTGGGGCCAGATGTATTTATGATATGATATATGAGTCCATAGATTCTATCTAGTCAGCAGGGTCTAACCCATTTTTGCTGCAAGGGCTTGTGCAAAAAGAGGAAGGTCTTTTAATCCCCATCCCCCCATCTCTTTGGCAATGCAATCTTTTGCCAGCTGATCCAGGCAAATATTCTTTTGTCTTGATTCCCTGCCCAAAGGTATCTGTTGCATAGTTACTGTATGCGAGATAGGATATTCCTGGGTATCCAAGCAAGTGCCATCCAGAAGACTGGGGTGGCTTCCAGGATTGATTTGATTAGAACCAACCTTCCCGCCCTGGATAAGTATTTGTGGCTACAGCAGGTTAGCCTTTTCTCCAATTTAGTGACGAGCCAAATCCAATCTGCTATCTTCTAACAGGTGGGTTTTAACCAATAACCCAGATATTTGAGACCTCTGTCTAGTGGGTGGATACTGTATGGGAATACCTGGTGAGCATATTGAGATTCATGGACTGTTGTACGAGAAAAAGTGATAGTGGATTTTGGATGGTTGACAAGCATCCCAGTAGCAGTCAAGAATAGGTGAAGGATCCTAGAGAAAGACAGGGAGTCCCGAATGTTGCCATCCAGCAGAATAAGTACGTCATCCACAAATAATAGATGTGTAAGATAGCAATCATCCGAGATCTTGAGGCCATAAAGGGCTCCTTCCCGCTTGGCTGATGCAATTAATCGACTTAGACCTTCCATGACGATAAGGAAGAGAAGGGGGGATAAGGGACAACCCTGCTTGAGCCCCCTTTCAGAGTGGAAGAAATGGGAAGCCGAACCATTTATAAGGACGCTGAAAGTGGGGGTGGTAATGCATGCCATGATCCAATTGATGAAATTATGAGGGAGACCCAGATGGATGAGGAGCATCTTGATGTAGAGTCAACTGACTTGGTCGAAAGCTTTAGACAGGTCGATCTTGAGGATGATACTTTTGAGGTGTTTGGACCAGATGGAGTGAAGGGCTTCTTGCACCGATCCTATGGCTTCATGAATCTGTCTATCTTCAAGAAAAGCAAATTATTGAGGAGCAATATTCCTAGAGAGAATGGGTCTGAGGCGATTGGAAATAATCCTAGAGATGATCTTATAGAGACAGATGCACAAAGATATGGGTCTGTAATCATCGAAAGAGGATGGGGAATCAGACTTTGGAAAGAGGGCAATAAAAGTAGTGTTGATGGCATGATATAGGAATCCAGAACTTCTACTTTCCTCCACAACCTTCAATAGGTCCGGCCCCAGTAAGTCATAGAAAGCAAGATAGAACTCAATGGTCCAACCATCCGGGCCTGGGCTCTTGTCCTCTTTGAACCATTTTAGTGTGCCTTCCAGTTCCCCAGTGGTAACAGGTGCAAAGAGCTCTTCTGCATCTTCCTCATTGACAAATTTAGGGAAATGATTTGCCAAATTTATGATCTCAGCCAGACTTGAGCCGGGAGGGCTCCTGTATAGGTTCCTGAAGTGCGAAGTACCTAGTCGGGAAAGCTTGTTGAATGAGTCAGCTAGGCCTCCCTCAAGAAGAGGGAGATTCCAGATGGTATTTGCAACCTTTCGTCCCTTTGCATAATTTTGAAAAAATCTAGTATTGTCATCACCAGCTTTCAGCCAAATGGCTCTGCTTCTCAGCCTTTGTGATTCCTCCCTCTCTTTGAGTATATGGGCCTTTTGATTTTCCAACTCGATCAAGCGCGCCTTATCATCTCCTAAGATGAAACCCAAGCTTCGATCATCCAATAAGGTGCTCAGTTCAACTTAAATGTGGGTGAGCTGTGCATTTTCCCTACTTTGCTTATCCTTAGCCCAATTGATAGCAATGTGTTTCAGCTTGGATAGGTTATTGCAGAACCCTTTTGCCAATGATTCCTCTCTGTTGATGGGGTTTGCATTCCAGAAGTCAGATACCAATTTAATGAAATCAGGGTCCTGCAACCATATGTGGTTGAATTTAAAGGGAGCTTTCGGCTTATGGTGAGGACCTAGGATTTCCAAATATATAGGGGAGTGATCCGAAATACCTCCTGTACCTACCCATTGCTTGTAATGATGGAGTTGTTGAATGAGCGGACCCTTCATCAAAAATCTGTCAAGTCTTCGGGCCAAAGCAGCATCACCCACTCTCCTGTTTCTCCAAGTGGGAAGTGGTTTGTGCATGGGGACATCAATAAAATTGGTCTGATCCAGAAGATTTGTCATGTGCCCAGTTATAGCATCTACCTGAGCCGAAGACCCCCAAGATTTAGTGAAACCCAGGGAGAAATTTAGGTCCCTCCAATGATGATGTGATCTGGGGCCAATAACGAGAGATTTAGGAGATGGTGCCAGAAGTGTTCTCTCTGATGACAGGGTCCATAGACATTCACGATCTGAAGGGTTTAACTGAGTTCAACAGAGAAAACATCAATGCCCATGAATCCCGAACCACCCCAAGATGCATCAACCCTAATGGACCTAGGGTTGTATCCTATAGCCAACCTCCCCGATCTCCCAACAGCATCTAGCACCACAAAGTTCTAGCGTGGGACCAGTGATTGCAGAGATCGAGTAATGTACTCGGCCGAACCAAGGGTTTCTTGAAGCAGAATAATGTCGGTCAGCTCAACTTCAAAGAATCTCTGCAAGGCTAGTTTCTTAGAGGCACTAGCCAAGCCTCTGCAATTGAAAGATAGGCACTTCATGGGGGAATGCTTCTCGGGGTATAATTTGCTCTAAGGACCCCGTTGAGAGTGGATTGACGACCGGAGGCTACCTCCGCCCCAGCTCGCAAAATGGCTTTGGATAGATCAGACTTCCTCCCTCTGGAAGTCAGTGGACCAGAGCCAGGTAAATATAGCCCTAATCCAGCCAGTTGAAATGGAATATCCTTGGGTTGGGATCGAGGACGGAGGAAGTAATTGTGCGTAATGGAGACCCAAGAGGATGTCGGCGAGATGGTGGATGTAGAGGGAGAATGTAGTGATGGTGCAGGGGAGGCGATTATAGGAGGGGTCGACATGTTACGGTGAGCCATGGAAATCTGAGTCGATGAGACAACAACAGATGAGCTATTATCAAAAGATGTGGAGGAAGGGTTTAGAGAAATACCCGAGACTTGTGCAGCTTCAGCGGTAGCACGAGCTCTGGTCATCGGCGGTGAAGATGTTCCATGCCCCATCGTCCCTGTCTTGTGAGGAGTAGATAGTGTTGTTGATGTAGGACCCGAGGGAGGACGAGAGATCACCGGTGAGTTGCCCCTGGATGGAATAGGAGTAACCTTGGGGGAGTCCTCTGATTTTCTGTTAAGTGGGCACTCTTCGTAGAGGTGTCCCACCTTATGACACCGTCTGCAGCGAAACGGAACCCCTTCATAATCCAAGATCTGTATCCTACTGTAATTCCCCCACTGTAGAATTATTTTTTCCTCCAGTCCTTCACGAGTATCCAAATGGACCAGTATACGAGCAAGAGTTCGGTTCTTCGATTCAACAAATGTGCGGTCATGGTCCAAATATGTTCCTAGGGCATTCCCAATTCTAATAAGAACATCCTCGCTCCAGTACTGTAATGGGAGCCCTGGAAATCTCACCCACAGAGGTCCAGCCCCAATTTGCTCACGTTCCGGGTCAAATAACGGGCTCCACTGTTTGAGAAGGACCAGAGCCATCTCAATGTGCCAGTACTTGGCAAGTACTAGATCCGTGTAAACTTCCTTTGCAAAATGTAATGAAAACCACCCACGGGGTAGGACGTGGACTTCTAGCAGTTCTTTCAACAGTGCACCCCAAATATCCTTGACCCATTGTGTCAGCCTGTTGGCCGAGTATGCTCAGCCTCGCACATGTCCAACCAGCACAGTGCGCGCCATGACCGCAGCTTCCCCTATGGCCGAGGTCTCGCCAAATCTGATAGTAATGTCTTTTGTGGTCGCCTTTATGCACTTAGTCTTCCTTTTTTTGGTGCGAGGAGCTGATGGATGGTCCACCAAAGGGTTTTGGACACCTTCAAAGGAGATATATTTAGTAGGTTTTACATTCACCGCTGGGGTCTCAAAACATCCTGAAGGCCGCAGACCTGAGACAAGAGGGTTTGATGCAGATACAGGGGTATCCACCGGGGGTGCAGTGAGGAAAGTTGAGAGGGGCGGGTGAGGATCAAATGAAAGCGAGTGTGGCGTGTAGGTGGAGAGAATGTGCAGGGTGCCCGAAGATAATGGAGGAGCTTCGAGACATGGAGTGTCAACAGGGAGCGGCTCAGAGAGAGATGGTGCAGCGCTAAATCCAGGTAATGTTATGACCGGTGACGTAGATGGCAGAGTCGGATCAGTTAATGGGTTAGGGTCAGTAACCGACAAAGAAAAATAGGGGTTTCCAAAAATTACCTGATCCGGGAAGGGGTCCTCGGAGTAATCCACTTGTTCTGCCTCCATATTTTCCCCCATTTTCCAGCCAGTAGTCGGTAGCTGATGGCGACGGGTGTGAAGACGGTAACGGCAATGGCGAGAGGTTGCAAGTGGCGACGGTACAGGGTTACAGTCTTCAGTAATTGCAGTAAACCCCAGGAAATTACCCTAATCCCGCACGGACGACTTTCATCTTTCTCCTGCTTTGGTTAGAATCCACCACTTGCTATTGTCTCTGTCTTCTTTTTAATATAAAGAATAATCTGTTTACAATCTTGTACTAGTGCAGACTCACACCAGTATGTAGGCACCCACCTGCAGAAGGCTACAACCTTCTCTCATTCTCTAGCTTCTACTAGAAGGGAGCTATAACCCCCTAGCTCTTGTACTCGTCGATATGTTTACCAGTACATAGGTGCCAGCCTACAAAAGGCTACGACCTTCTCTCATTCTCCAGCTGCTACTGGAAGGGAGATCCAACCCCCTTATCTATTCACTAGCCACTACTGGTAGGAAGATTCGACTTCCTCACTAAAGACTCCGACGCTCAGTGTCCTCCAGGGACGACGTTTCATAAACTTTCAGACCGGATACTCCTGGTAGACACCAACACACTATGAAGGCCACGTTTCATCAAATTTTCACACTAGACCCATTAATAACATTGAATCTCAAAATCAATCACCATTGCAATACATCCAACAAATACATCTGCATCAAACAATCATTGAAACCCAATCATCGATCTCTAATATAACTGAATCCCAACCATCAATATATGAATCAACTGAATCAATCAATCACAGAAACCTCTGACACACTGAATCAAACAATCACTGAACCTCTAACACAACTGAATCAACCATTCATTCAAACAAAATTAAACCAATCAACTAGAACAGACATATCATTGTAACCAGTACACAAATTTGAACCTAGAACACTACATCAACAACTAGAACCAACTGCAACCTAAAAAATCATATGTCATAATGTACACGCTTATACAATGAAGTCAACCTACGTGTATATGCTACTTCCTTTAACCCAACTTGCATATACCTCTAAAAATACTAAATCATAAAACTTATGAATCAAAACTGTACCAACCAATGACATTCTGAATATCTGCTATCAAATTAGAGAGTTCTAAACAGATAGTAGCAAAGATCACCCTTCTTACTCAATCAATAAATCAACCAAACTCAATCTCCTTATGCATTCAACTCTACTTTCATATCTAAGAAGACATAATTGATAGACAATAGTAAAACATCAACATTGATTAGATAGATCAGTCATTTTTGAATAATAAGCTTTTCTTTTGCATACACTACTTGGAAGTGCTGAACCAGCATGTATACGCGCCTTCACCAAGGTGAACCAACATATAGATCTACAAATACTTACTTATAACTTCGCAGTTATTCCAGACTTCAGACATACCCAGGTCATATCATTTAAAGGACAAAACATTTGTTAGCACTCAGTTCTAGACTATCCATTATCAGATCACATAATGATAAGTCATTATGATCCTGATCCATCATTAGATCTCATCCATCAACAAACACTCAGGTGAATATTTAGTTCAGATCAAGTAAAGCATCAAAAACCCATAACATGCATACTTGATTTTGATCTAACACTTCATAGGATATTAATTACTTGTGCTCTTAGCCCTTTGATCTTCTCCTCCTTATATAGTTTTATCCTTTCTTGATACCTCGGACCAAAACAACGCTTAGAACCTATGGTATTCTTATATGGGATCAAATAGTCATTACTCCGCTCAATATTATGGGCTAATACCATGGTATTGACCCTTGGTATTATTTCACTTTAATTTCCTTAATTTTTCATCCCATACACGTTTTTCCTCTTGTAAAAGTGCATGCATATGTATACACTCTTTTTGTACAGTGAACCCATGTGTATATGCTCTTTTTTAACAGTGAACCCATGTATACAACTTAACATACTTGAAAACATCCTTTTTCTTCAACTTCTTGATTTTGATTTGTAGTCCTTTGTTCCAACATTCTATTCTTCTGTACCATTTCCCTGTTACCTTTGAATTGACTTGTTATAACATAATTTTCCATCATACATCACTTTTAAATTGATTTCTCTGAACTTCCCTGCATTTTATCACATCTGCAAACAGAACTACCATGCATTCTGTCACATCCTATTTATACTTTTATCAAACGTTTGACCATTATTCTCTTCCATCATTCTGTCACCTCTGACCTATAGATTCATCTTTGTTCCATCATTCTGTCACCTCTGACCTCTCCTGTAGATTCATCTAGTTGCCCCCTTGGTTCCCTCCTACTCATCTTTCATGGTCCACACCTTCTCCCAAGTCTTTCGCACCTCAATACCATTCCCAACCTGCCAACTAACCATTTCAGCCATATACTCCTCCATAACCTTAGTGGAATGCACCATCCCAATGGTAGAGGCCCCCATAAAACCAATCTCCAACCTTACTACCTCCACCTCCATCTCAACCAAAACTCCTTCATCCTGCTCCACCTCAGCAACCTCAAATGCCTGCTCAACCAAATTTGAACCTGAAGAATAGATAGGCACAATAGGTCTACAGTGGGGAAGCATCATACCTTTCCTATGCTATAGAAATTCAAGAAATCAACCTCAAGTTTGGAAGAGTGCTTCCATATAATCAAACTCCATCTCCGCCTGAGGAGCTTGAAGAGGAAAAGGAGGGGAGTTTCTATCAAAAAAATCAACTTCCTTTTCCTAAGAGATTAATTCATCCTATCCAGCACACCCCAGAAGATAGTGAACTTCTGGGTGAATTGAAAAACACGTGTGTTAAAATCCCGATCCTCCAAGCTATCAAGGATATCCCCATATACAACAAGTTAATCAAGGAGAAATGTTTCAAACATCCTGGGAGGTGAAAGAAAGACACCCCTACCATTAATGTCATTGGACAACTATCCGACTTAATGTTGGGGTGGGTGATTTTCCCAAAGTATCTAGATCCTGGAAGTCCTATGGTAGATGTGCACATCAATGGTATCATTGTCCCCCATACCTTGATCAATCTTGGGGATGCCATCAATGTGATGACTAAGGAGACTATGCTTAAACTGAACCTCCAAGGATCACTAAGAAAGACCACAATAGTCTTGCAGCTTGTAGACAGGTCCACAGTATCTATTTAGGGAGTTGTTGAGGATGTGAAGGTCTCCATTGATTCCTGTGAATACCCTACTGAATTCTTATTTCTCCAACCTAAGACCAAGTTCAATGGTTATCCTCTCATCCTTGGAAGGCCATGGTTAACCACTACTAATTATTACATAAGTTGTAGGGCTTGGAATATGACCATTAAAAATGGGCATTTGTCCAAAAAATTGGTCTTGTACCATCCTACTCAACCATCTCTGGAGCATGACTTACCTTTATGGTTAGAAGAGGAGGAAGAAGATGAAGATGAAGTCTACTCTTCCCTGATTTATACCCTAGATGCTACTATAGGAGGGGGTAACCTGATGAAGATGACCTAATTGAG
Organism: Pinus tabuliformis; assembly: GCA_031772625.1. Classification (NCBI taxonomy): domain Eukaryota; kingdom Viridiplantae; phylum Streptophyta; class Pinopsida; order Pinales; family Pinaceae; genus Pinus; species Pinus tabuliformis. The sequence goes on from CM062818.1 coordinate 710,995,265, forward strand.
CAAATCCTCCAAAATTAGCGCCCCAACACCATGTCGCTTAAGGAGTTAGCGAAGAAAGTTGAAGATAACCCTTGGACATATTTGTGCCTAGCTGACTCAAGTCCTACTCATGTTAAGATGATATAATTTGGTCTAGAAAGAACATTCAAAATCAACCCCTTGTTGGGTTGTGTTATATTCTTTCCACGACTAACCCACGTAGTGAACTGGGGGGTTAGAGGGGGGGCAGAGCCCCCCCTTCATTGCGCCGATTGCATAGCGGGGGGGTCACAAGGGGGGCGGCAGCCCCCCCTATCCGAGGGGTTTGAGGGGGGCAGGTAGCCCCCCTCTACGGGGTCCGGGGCAGCGCCCCGGGAAAAAAAAATTTGGACCCTATATTAGGTTGGGCGAACCTACCTATGGTTTTCGGTCCATGGTTTTGGACGCGATGGTTTTTTCGGTCCATGGTATTGGATGCTTCGGCATGTATAAATATGTATTGTAACATTGAAAGAAATAATGAAAAATCAAGCTGGTAGTCCCGGTTTTGGGATCCAGGGGAAAATCTCTGTGCATACGTGTTTTATGTGTTATGCTCTCGCATTGTTTATTTTCTTTGTTTAAGAATTCGTATGCAGGTAATTTCTGTATGGGGTTAAAACTTACATTTGGTATCAGAGTTGTTTGGCTTCAAGGGGACGCCTTTATTGCTGAGGGGTTTCACTCGGGCCTGTGGTAGACCCTGTTCAGTGGGAGATCTGCGAGATCGATTCTAGTGGTGAAAGAAGATGGCGAGCAGTGGAAAGATAGAGATTGAGAAGTTCAATGGTCAGAGTTTTGAGTTGTGGAAACTCAAGATGGAGGATCTGTTGGTGGATAAAGATCAGTGGATCGCGGTAGATCCGGGTACTAAACCAACGGGAGTGACCGATGAAGAATGGAAGAAGTTGGATCGGAAGGCAAAGAGCACAATACGATTGTGTGTCTCAGATTCAGTATTGTTGAATGTATCAGGGGAAGCTACGGCGAAGGCTTTGTGGGACAAGTTAGGGACTTTGTACCAATCTAAGTCTCTGGTGAATAAACTGTTCCTGTGGAAAAAGCTGTATAACCTGAAAGCTGTATAACCTGAGGATGAAAGATGGAGACTCGGTGACAGAGCATCTGAATGCATTTAATACTGTGGTAAGTCAGTTATCATCTGTTGAGATTAAAATTTCAGATGAAGATAAGTGCATCAGTTTGTTGTGTTCACTACCAGATTCATGGGATAGTCTGGTTATTGCAATAGGTAGCAATGCAACGGCTTTGCAGTTTGATGAAATAGTCTCAGCCTTGCTGACGGAGGAGATGAGACGGAAAAATATGGAGAGCCAAAATGGTGATGTCTTGTCTGTACGAGGACGATCCCTGAACCGAAACAAAAATAAGTCATCGAGTGGGAGATCTAAATCAAGAGGGAGATCTAAATCTCCAGGAAAACCTACAAAGGTGGTGTGCTGGAAATGCGGAAAGGAAGGGCACTTCAGAAGGGACTGTAAATCTAAAAATCTTGATAAAGGAAAGGGATCTGATGATGCTCCTTCTGTAGAGGTGAAAACCACCTCAGATGAAGGTGGGGATGTGTACTTGGCTTCTTCAAGTACACATGTAGATCATGAGGCATGGTTGATTGACTCAGGTGCATCCTTTCACTTCACTCCCCATAGAGAGTGGTTCTGCGAGTATGAGAAATACGATGGTGGTGATGTCTTCTTAGGAGATGATAGGAAGGCTAGAATCATTGGTCGCGGAAAAGTAAAGTTGAAGTTGCAAGGTGGAAGGGTTAGAACACTTCCGGGTGTTCTGCATATTCCTGCATTGGCCAGAAATCTGATTTCTGTAAGCAAGTTGGATGATGCAGGTGTAAAGACAGTGTTCGAGAAAGATACCTGCAAGATGGTTCGAGGAGCACTGATATTGATGCGGGGAGTTCGGATTGGAACTCTATACAAGCTGCAAGGTAGCACTGTTGTTGATGGGTGCAATAGTTCTATGGTTCCTGAAAATGGAGTAGAAAATCTAGTGGTCTCTGGAGAGAAGACCATGTTGTGGCATCAAAGGCTTGGACATATTGGAGAAAAGGGCCTTCGAATAATTCATGGTAAAGGTATGGTAGAAGGTATGAATAATAGCTCTCTGGATTTTGATTTTTGTGTATATGGGAAGCAGAATCGGGTGAGTTTCCCCTCTGGTGGTAAGAGGACGAAACAGATATTAGAGCTTGTGCACAGTGATGTGTTTGGACCTGTGAAGGTTCCATCACTGGGTAAGTCTGTGTACTATGTATCATTTATAGATGACTTCTCAAGGAATACATGGATATATTTCCTTAAGAAGAAATATGAAGTCTTTGACAGGTTTAAAGAATTTAAGGCTTTGGTGGAAAATGAGACAGAGAAAAAGATAAAGGTGCTGAGGACAGATAATGGTGGAGAGTTTTGTAGCAAGGAATTTGAAGAATTCTGTAAGAAGTGTGGTATAGCACGGCAGAAGACTACTCCATATACACCTCAGCAAAATGGAGTCGCAGAAAGAATGAACAAGACGTTGATGGAAAGGGCAAGAAGCATGCTCAGTGGTGTCGAGTTAGGACAAGAATTCTGGGCAGAGGCGGTGGATACTGCACATTACCTGGTCAACAGGTCACCTTCATCAGCGTTGGAGGATAAGACTCCACAAGAAGTACGGACTGGTAAGAAACCCTCTCTTTCACATATGAGGGTATTTGGATGTGATGCATATGTACATGTTCCAAAGGAGAAACGAACCAAGTTGGATAGTAAATCTGAAAAGTGCATCTTTATTGGGTATAAGGATGGTTTAAAGGGTTATAAGCTTTGGAACCCAGTCACACGGAAGGTTGTGTATAGCCGAGATGTGGTGTTCAGAGAGGTAAAAGATGTTATTAAACATGAAGTCCAACCAAAGGAACCTGAGAAGATAGAGTTTGAGCCAAAGGAGGAAGAATCAGACTCTGCAGCAGAGGAGGAATCAGAAGATGAAGAGCCACAAACTCCGGCTGTGAGAAGATCAGTTCGAGAAATAAGGCAGCCAGAAAGGTATAGTCCATCTGCTTTCTGTTCAAATTTTGCTTTGTCTGTTACTGATGATGATCCTAGAACTGTGAAGGAAGCAGTGGATTCAGAGGATGGAAAACTCTGGAAAGAGGCCATGGTTGATGAAATGGCATCTTTGCACAAAAATGAGGCTTGGGATTTGGTGGAGTTGCCGGCTGGAAGGAAACCCATTGGCAGCAAATGGGTGTTCAAGAAGAAGACAAATGTAGAAGGAAAGGTGGAGAAATACAAAGCTCGGTTGGTAGCAAAAGGTTATTCCCAGGTGCAGGGAATTGATTTTGGTGATATTTTTTCTCCTGTTGCCAAGGTAACTTCTATTAGATTACTTGTATCTGTTGCTGCTGCTTTTGATTTTGAGGTAGAACAGATGGATGTGAAGACAACATTTCTTCACAGGGATTTGGAAGAGGAAATCCACATGAAGCAACCTGAGGGCTTTGTGGTGAAGGGTAAGAAAGAACTGGTATGCAAGTTAAAGAAGTCTCTGTATGGGTTAAAACAGTCACCAAGGATGTGGTATCAGAAATTTGATACATTTATACGGGGACTTGACTTCACCAGAAGCAAAGCAGATCATTGTGTGTATTTTAAATTAATTGGTGACCGTGTTATTTATCTAGTCTTGTATGTGGATGATATGTTGCTGGTTGGAAATGACAAAGAAATTATCCAGGATTTGAAGACCCAATTGTCCTCCAAATTCGACATGAAAGATCTTGGCGCTGCAAACTATATTTTGGGCATGGAAATTAAAAGAGATCGGGCAAAGAGGAAGCTCTGGTTAAACTAGAGGAAGTATGTCGAGACAATACTCCAGAGGTTTAATATGCAGGATAGTAAACTGGTGAAGGTTCCTATTCATGTAGGTGTGAGGTTATCTGCTGAACAGTGTCCCAAGACACAAGAAGAGGAAGAGGACATGTCCCGTGTTCCATATGCAAGTGCAGTCGGTAGCCTGATATATGCAATGGTCTGTACTAGACCAGACATTGCACATGCAGTGGGAGTATTGAGCAGGTTTAAGTCAAAACCTGGGAAGGAGCACTGGACAGCAATGAAGCGGGTTTTCAGGTATTTGCGTGGCACTAGTGATTATGGTTTGTGCCACCAAGGAAGACCAGGATTGGACAGAGTGTTGGATATTCATGGCTTTGTTGATGCAGACTGGGCTGGAGATCTGGATCTGAGAAGATCTACAAGTGGGTATGTGTTTAACCTATTTGGAGGTGCAGTCAGTTGGATGAGTAAGAAACAATCTGTAGTGGCACTATCAACTACAGAGGCAGAATACATGGCAGCCACTCATGCAAGCAAGGAAGCAGTTTGGTTGCAGAGATTGTGTTCAAGAATGGGGTTAGTACAGGGAGCTATAAGAATAGACTGTGACAGCCAAAGTGCAATTTTCTTGGCAAAGAACCCTGCTTATCATTCAAAGACAAAGCACATTGATGTTTAGTATCACTTTTTGAGGGATATGATAGAAGACAAAAAGGTGTTGCTGGTAAAGGTGGACACTTTGAAGAATACTGCAGATGCATTGACAAAATCTGTGAGCTCTGAGAAGTTCTCTTGGTGTAGAGAAGCAATGGGCATCTCAGGGCTGGAAAAATGACTAAGCTCTCTTGTGGCCCCCTGTGGAAAGAAAACAACAAGTGGGAGATTGTTGGGTTTTGTTATATTCTTTCCACGACTAACCCACATAGTGAACTTGGGGGTTAGAGGGGGGGCGGAGCCCCCCCTTCGTTGCACCGACTGCGCAGCGGGGGGGTCATTTGGGGGGGGGAGCCCCCCCTTTGTTGCGCCGACTGCGCAGCAGGGGGGTCACAGGGGGGGCGGCAGCCCCCCCTGTCTGAGGGGTTTGAGGGGGGCGGGTAGCCCCCCTCTACGGGGTCCGGGGCAACGCCCCGTGAAAATTTATTTTGGACCCTATATTAGGTTGGGCGAACCTACCTATGGTTTTCGGTCCATGGTTTTGGACGCAATGGTTTTTTCGGTCCATGGTATTGGATGCTTCGGCATGTATAAATATGTATTGTAACATTGAAAGAAATAATGAAAAATCAAGCTGGTAGTCCCGGTTTTGGGATCTAGGGGAAATCTTTGTGCATACGTGTTTTATGTGTTATGCTCTTGCATTGTTTATTTTCTTTGTTTAAGAATTTGTATGCAGGTAATTTTTGTACGAGGTTAAAACCTACACCCCTCTCTCTCTGCACATTAGGAAGAGGAGTTATGTGACATGCTAAGAAAAAAGCTGGATGCATTTGCCTGGAGTTACAAGGAAATGAAGGGAGTGCACCCTTCAGTGTGTACTCACCACATTTACATCAAGGAAGGCTGCAAGCTAGTGCACCAACCTCAGAGGAGAATGAAACCAACCCTCAAGGATATAGTCAAAGAAGAACTGTAGAAGTTGTTGGATGTAGGGTTCATTTACCCCATCTCAGATAGTGAGTGGGTATCTCCTCTGGTTCTAGTTCCAAAGAAAAATGGGAAGTGGAGGATCTGTGTGGACTATAGAGAGCTAAACAAAGCCACAAAAAGGACCATTTCTATCTATCCATCATTGATCAAGTATTAGATGTTCTGGAAGGAAAGAAGTTATTCTCTTTCCTGGATGGATTCAGTGGTTACAATCAAATCCAAATCAGCCTAGAGGACCAAGATAAAACCACCTTCACCTGTCCTTGGGGTACCTTTTCTTATATGGTCCTTCCTTTTGGATTATGCAATGTCCCTGCCACTTTTCAGAGGGAAATCCTGAGCATCTTTGCAGAGCTAGTCCATGACTCTGTGGAAATTTATATGGATGATTTCACCCCCTATGGGTGTGATTTCCTAGAGGCTCTCTCTAACTTGGGAAAAGTATTAAACAAATGCATTGAAATGAACTTATCCCTTAGTCCTGAGAAGTGTGAGTTCTTGATGACTGTAGGGATTGTTCTAGGTCACTCAATATCCTAGGAAGGACTGCAAGTGGACCCAAATAAGATCGTTATCATAAAGAGGGTCCCTACTCCTCAAAAGTAGAGGGATGTCAGAATTTTGTTAGATTTGGGTAGATACTACAAGAGATTCATAAAAGACTTCAGAAAGGTAGCCTCACCTTTGTTTGGACTATTGGCCAGGACTTTGAATTCTTATGGTTAGGAAGCTGCCAAGAGGCCCTAGAAACCCTAAAGGACAAGTTGACTACTGCACATATACTCTAAGGCCCAAATTGGGCTCTTCCTTTCCACATCCATGTTGATGCCTCTGACAAAGCTATAGGAGCAATGCTAGGCCTGATAGATGAAAAGATACATTATGCCATTTACTTCATCAACAAAAATATGTCCAAGGCTAAATTGAACTATATTGTGACTGAAAAAGAGCTCCTTGTTGTTGTCCATTCCTTGAATAATTTTAGACATTACATCACTTGTTACCAGACCTTTGTACATACTAACCATGCTGCTATTAAATATTTAATGAACAAGCTTAATGTGAATGCTCGAATTATTAGGTGGTTTCTTTTGTTACAACAGTTTGATCTAACTATCATTGATAAGACTGGTAGTGAAAATATAGTTGTAGATTTTTTTTCAAGATTGGCTTTGCTTGCATGTGAGGAAGGAATGGTTGATGAATAGCTGCGAGATGAGAATTTATTCGCTATTTCATTTATCTCTCCATGATTTGATGACATATCGAACTAATTAGTAGCTGCACAGTTCCCTCCAAATTTGTCCTCCAAGGAAAAGAGTAGAATTATAAGGAAAAGTGCCCCATTAACTTGGATTGGGGGCAATCTCTTCAAGCTAGGCCTAGATCAAATTGTGAGAATATGTATCCAAGAGGAGGAATTTTTTAACATCCTTCTAGCCTATCATGATGGGCCTTGTGGAGGTAACTTTGTAGCCAAAAGGATAGCCATCAAGGTACTACATGCTGGCTACTATTGGAGTCCCACTCTCCACCAATGTGTAAGAAGATATACCAGTGAATGTAACCAGTGACAAAGAATGGGGAAAGCTACCCCTAGGGATGAAATGCCTTTGCAACCTCAAGTGACTTTTGAGCCATTTGACAAGTGGGGCATGGATTTCATTGGGCCCATTGATCCACCATCAAGGCATAAAAAGTACATAATCATGTGCACTGACTAGTTAACAAAGTGGGCTGAAATCAAGGCTATCAAGGTAGCCATAGAAGAGAAAGTGGCTGAGTTCTTAAGGGAGAATGTGTTTCACAAGTTTGGATACCCTAAAGAGGTAGTCATTGATTTGGGCACCCAATTCACCTCACACATGATTGAGAATCTGTTAAGCCATCATAAGATCAAGCACATGAAATCAACTCCTTACCACCCTCTGGCCTATTGTTGGATGAATTTGTATGTTTTTACCCACATTTTTACCTTGTTTCCTGTAACCATTTTACACCATTGTTGGTCAATTTACATTCTAAACCACACAGGTATACCTCTTGTCATATCATTATGAATCATTAATGAATGAATCATAGTCGTAGAGGATTGTTGCCCAAGTGGCTTTCTAATTCAATTATTCTTGCAGATTTGGAGGAAGTATGATCAAGACCGTGGTTCTACAATGGTGACCATCCAACTAGCAGTGCCATCTCAAGACATCAGCTGCAATGGTGGATCAATATTTTAATCAATGCACTGTTATCCTTATATTTTGTTTCACTTAAGAAACCACTATGTAATTGTAGGCATACAACTACCATAATTCTAGGGGCTGTTAGTATTAACAAATTATATAATTAGAGTTACAGGGCTGTGAAAGCCGACAACGAAGACCGAAAGGAATTACATTAACTTTGATCTTGTAACAACATACATGTATTATCCTTTTTATTAATGAAATTTTGATCTTCTAAGTATTTCGTGACTTCTTGATCTCGCCACAACCCTGATCAGGGAGTTGTGCCCACTCTCTTAACCAGGTGCTATTGGATAGATGTGTGCATAGGTTTATTTCAGTTAATTTATTTATCACTATGAATGATTATCAATGTGTTGTTGTGGGTCTGCTTTGTTGTTACTCTTGTTGCTATTACAGTCATTATTGTTGTTACTCTTATTTTTTGTTACAGTTATCGCTTGTTGTTACACATTGTTAAGTTTATAGTTGAATGTTCAGTACTGGGTAGGGAAACTGTGGCCTACATATACTTTGCATGATAGCCTTGAAATAACTCATAGATCCCTAGGTTGACAATTAATGTGGAATTTGGTGAATTGCATGATTCATATCTGAACACCAACATTTTTGCGTCGTTGTTGGGGAGGCTATTAAGGGCACGAAAGTACGACTAGTACTGATCATAAGACTAATCTCTCGTCCTGGGGAGGTAATTTTTCACCTTTCTCTAGGTACTAAGCATTAGATGATTTTTGTTTCCTTGATTATCTTGTTTTCTTTTTCATAGGAACCAATCTCTCGTCCTGGGAAGAGAAGTTTTTATGTCACCCTGTTTTAGGTCTTGAGCTTAATTTTGTGATTGATTTATTTTATTTCTTTGCTTTCTTTTTAGGGGCCACTCTATCATCCTGAGGAGGGAATTTCGTACCTTGCTCCAAGACCTAAGCTTTTGATTTTCTTGAATGTTTTCCTTTTATTTCCTGATTGTATGAATAAAGATACAAATAAAAGGGGCAGAGAAAGACCCCCGAAAAGAAGAGGGAGAGATCTAGGTAGAAATATCTACATCCAAGAGATCATTTCAAGATTTGAGTCAGGATCATCATCACGAGTTGCTATTAGGGTAAGATATCATACATGATCTGGAGGGAAATCTGTTTCACAACTAGAACCTTCCCCAATAATAAAAGTGAAATTCAGGGAAGAAGAAGTAGAAACTAGATGATCTAAGGAATTGCATATTGCAAGTTCAAAGGAAGAATATTTGAGGGAATTCTCCATGACATTTGATCAAGGGAGAGTTGTTAAACAACCTCAGCCAACTGTTATAGAATAGCCAAAGCTAGGAACTGTTGAGATTCCAAGTGGGTATTGGAAAATATTCATGGCTCTTGCAACCTATTGGATCAAATTTCCAATTGGATATATCAGAGGTGATGTGCCTATGAAGCCTATTCCTTTGACAACATTACGTAGGTCTTTCTTCTGAGGATTCGAGCACATTCATTTTTCAATTCGATGTTGTTTGTCGGGGGTATTATTATATTTATGATGCTCAGAAATTGAAGATATTCCCCGCTACTTTGAAGGGCACAACTTTGAGATGGTTTATGGGTTTAGGGGGAAAATCTATTGCTACATGGGACAATATGAAGACAATTTTCCTCGAGAAATATCAAGACTACTGCAAATCCTGAGATGTGAAGGAAGAAATCTTTAAGATTATGCAGAAAGAGGATGAGAACATGGACTTTGTGGAGTGCTTTCAATATAGTTTGCAAAGATCAGGCCATCATGATCTGGATAAGAATATTTTGAAAATAATATTTCTTCGGGCACTGAGGGAGGAATATTTGGAACTATTGAATGTGGTAGGGAAAGGAGATATATCACAGGAGGAATTTGATGCCATATGTGAATTATGCATCAAGTGTTCATGAGGGGCTGTGAGGCATAAGCAGGGGATCCAAACTCTCAAGGCATCCAGCGGTGGAGTTACAAAAGAAAAGATTGGGAACTTGCTAGATAATTTGAGAACCGATATCTTGAGCACACTGTCATCACAACTGGATGTGTTACAAGTGAAACAGAATCAGATAGAAGTAGAGAAGGCTATGTCCATTTTCTTTCCTCAATGCAGGAAGAAGCATCCATTGAAGGAATGCCCATTGAATTCCATCGAGACTTGTGCGATATGTGAACAAAGTCATTCCACTAGCACCTGTCCATCTCTTCCTGGGCTGAAGGCAGTCTTTTAGGGAACAAATGAAGAAATGGATCAAATGTATTTTATGGGATCAAAGAAACCATGGAAACCACCACCACAAAACATGAATCAAGGTATGCCTCAAGACCCTTCTCAGAATTTTAATTATATGAACTTTGGGCCTCAGTCTGTACCTTTTTCACCTTCATGGTTGTAAACTTATCAATATCCAATGCCTTGGCAACCATGGTACCCTCAATCTGGTCCAAACCCTTCATGGTCCCAGAATTGGCGTGGACCTCCTCCTCCTCCTTCAGGACAATTCTCCCAACCTATGCCACAATAGCAGCTACAACTACCTTCTAATGCATCCACTAGTAATCCTCCTCTTCATCCGTAACTACCTATTCAATCCAATCCAAATCCAAACAATTGGGGCGCTCAACAAGTTGAGACACTCAACCTCCCTGCATATAGTATTCCCACTATAGAATGTAATGAATTGAATCTCTGGTATAGTTGGGTGGTGAATACTCAGACTTCAACAATAATTGTTGAACATATCGATGATGAAGTCTCGGAACTAGAACCTAGAGATTCTACTAGAACAAATGGTGATGAATCAATACAAATTTATATGAAACAGCAAATCCCTTCACAAATGATTGTTACTAGAGGATGTCAGACTGGTCCACCTTATCCTGAGAGATTATCATTGAGAAAACCAAGTCCTCGTCCTGAATTCGACTTTTTAGGGGAGATGCAGAATTTATTTGTCAAAATCTCGTTACTTCAGTCTATGAAGGACATACTGATTTATGCCAAAACATCTAAAGAACATTTCTCTAAGAAACTTGGCATAAAAACAAAGGATCCACTCACTATTCATGTTATGGGAAATTATCAGAAATAATGTTGGGGAATCCTATACTTGTTAAATACAGGGATCCGGGGAACCTGATTTTCACAGTATAGATTAATGGGGTTGATATCCCAAATGTACTGGTAGATTTGGGGGCAACAATTAACATTATAACCTCTACAATTGTGATTACCTTGGGTCTGCAGAACCTTAAACCAACTCTCACCGTCCTAGAATTGGTAGATCGGTCTACTATAAGACTAGTAGGGAAGCTAGAAGATATAACCATTTCAGTAGACTCATGGCAATACCCTATCGATCTTTTGGTTTTACATACTCAATCCCCAGCCGGTGGACACCCTTTGATTTTAGGAAGACCTTGGCTTGTGACCGCAAATGCTTACATTGGGTGTTAGTTTAGAAATATGGTAATATCCAATGGGGAAGTTACAAAGAATCTTATCCTCTACCCCCCTATCGAACCAAGTTCGTCAGATAAACCAGGATTTACCTTGATGCAAAAATCTCTACCTATGAAAGAGCCTGAATCCAAGAATGAAGAAGTTAGACTGATCCTTACCATCAGTGAGGCTCTTTGTTTCAAGGATGAAATGGAGGATGACACCATTAACACCTTTCTCAGTAGTCCCAACTTCGTTTCTGACCCAACCCACCAGCTATTTGAATATTTCATGAGTTGTAGCATTCAAGAAAATATGGAACCAGAAACAGAAGTTGGAAATATTCCTGTAATTGTACCCCATGACAACATTTCTATAGAAATTGAAACAAGGAAAACATTGAATATTAATCCTAGTGTTATCACCTGGATTGAACCTCAGGCTGAAGGAAGGCAATGCCAGGGTAACCACAAACCATGCTTAGCCAAGTAGCTAGCCCTATTAGGCTAGGAGAGGGCTCTCTCCATAAGGATCTCAGCCAAATTGACTGGATCTAGAAACTGATATTAGGCTAGGTATAGTAACACAAGGTTTGATTTTATTTTGAAGGGTTTTGTTGGATTAGGAGGAGCCAAACAGTTAAGGCAAGGAAATTAGGTCAAAATTGCAGGGTGTTCGATGGGGCAAGGTAGGCACAACGATCAGAACCTTAGGGTTTGATGGATGAGGTGAAAAGACATGTGAGGAGCTAGGAAGAGCATGTAAACCTCATGGATTATTCCTAAACTGAAGAAAACACAAATTGTGAAATGTCTACCCAAAACAGAGCATAAAAGTTATGGATTGTGCCTTTCAAACTTGTATACATTCACATAAAGAGCATGAAATGATGAAATGGAGTCAATAATACATTTTAACACATGAAAACATAAGAAAACTGAACTGAGCATCATACCACATGGATCCCAAAGAAATAGATGCAATTTTTCATTAATCTCCTGCTGTAACTGGTACAAAATGATATCTATCAAAGCCTAAGAATCCCACTGAGTCCAACCATTACAATGACTAAGGAAAAGCATCATATAGACCCCAGACAACTCATCCTAAGCTTAGGGAGTCAAGTCCATGAGAGAAGGAGTTGTTTCCAACAAAATATGAACTACTAACAAGAAAATAGGGTGGTCAAAGTGACTCATCCCTAATCCAAACAAACTGATACATTACACCTCATAAATTTGTTTTACCTAATGAATCTACCCTAGTAAGCTCTAGAAGCATCATAATTACATTCAAATTATCAATTACAAGGGTAAAAACATCATTTGCCATGGTAGAAGTGAAAACTGGGTTGAATTTGCAGAATTCTGGGCAAAGTGTCAAACACGCAGTGCTAAGTGCCAGGGTGCAACGCTAAGTCCAGGAACACCCTTCAACTTTAGCTGCACTTTTGGAGGCCTTCCCGATGTCCAAATTGGGTCCACAATAGCTTGTTGGAAAGCTCTACCTGTATAATTTCCAAAACAACTTGAATTTCTGAATTTGGATGTCATTTTCCCAGTCAAAAACCAAATCTCCCAACACTGCTCAGCGCGCAGTGCCCAGGGCAAAAAGAGGGCAAAAAGGTCATTTTTTGGGTGTTTTTTGACCTTTTGACCAACCAGTTCTCCTCCAAATCCTTAGAAAAAGTACAGGGTGTATGTACTCATCACTAGAAACCCAAAAATTCTAACCTTTTTCTAATTAGATGCCTCAAAAAAGAGTGCAACGCCCAAGGTGCTGCGCTTTTGACCATTTCACTGTCAAGAGCACCCTCACAGTGTCAAACAGGCAATGACCTCTTCAGGGCTGCTTTTGGAGGCCTTCCTGGTGTTCAAATTTTCTCCAAGATAGTTTTTTGGAAAGGTTTCTCTCTTGGCTACACAATGGACCTATACAGCACTGACAATGATCAATTATAGCCCCCAAAAAGTCAATTATCCCAAGACTAGTCAAAAAGTGCAGAATGAGGGTGCAAAAATGCAGTGTTCTCTTGCAGGACACTTTTGGAGGTCTTCCTCAACTCCAAATTGAGATAATGATAACTCATTGGAAATATATTTCTCTCTAGTTATTAGTTGACTCATCAAGCAAGTCATTTGGACAATCCAGCTAGGAGAAAACTTGATTTTCCCAAAGTCACTCCAGAAGTGCAGCAACTCTCCTGTGACACCTGTAGTTTTGACATTTATCCAAAACCATGACACCTGTGTAAAAAATGAAGGAATTTTTTATTCCTTGTTCTATAATGGACAAAACACTCTCTCACTTTTGTCAAAGTCATCTTTTATTGGTCAAAAACACAGTTTGAAGAAAAACTGGTCCTTATGTGTGGTGAATGATGTGTCCCTTGGAATGACTTCTTGACAAATGATGGAGACATGATGTTGATGATACAAATGGCCTCATATCTGCTAATATCCATTATGCCTCCGCTGCTTAGATATCTCTAATTCCATAGCAAACCCTAGCTCAGTGGGAGAGGAAATTAGGGTTTAGTGAAGGGAAAACAGGGGATTTGTAGAAATGAAGGGAAATGAAGGGGATGGGGGATTCTAAATTCTTAGGAAAATTTTGGGAGGTAGGGAGGGATGTTAGGAAACAAGGGAAAGTGGAATTTCAAATATTGAGTGAGGGTAAGGGGTCCAAAAGGGAAAAACATAGGCATAGCCTAAAAAAAATGTTAAATTGTAACAATAGGCTAGGGTTTGTGGGAAAATGGTGAATTTGAGGGATATAAGTGATGGGAAGTGTTTAAAAAGGTCTACGAAGGGTAGGGGAAGGTATATGAGAATTAGGATATAAGTTTTGTTGATTTTTTATCATGGGATTCATGGAACTAAGAAAAATGCCCTCAAAACCCTAGGAGAGGGAAATGAGCCTTAAAAGCACAAATGAGGCAACAGTGTATAAGATGACCCACTCACTTAAAAATGATAGTTTGGAACCTGTAATAATGATGACACCTCTTTCAATGACAGTACAGTCAGCTGAGGGGTGACATGGACCAGTACTTGGAAAACTTTGGAAGGAGTGAAAACAGTCCTGGACCTAATACCCAGTGACCAAATTTTTACTTGAAGGCTCACTGAAATGAAAAAAAATTACTTTGACACCCTAATACCACTTTGTAAGAGCATGTTTGATCACTGGTGGATGGATGCAAGTACTGACACTAACACCTGGCCTTTCTCCCTCCCAAACTGAATGGTCGTTGAAGGTCCTTTAGGAACATAAAGGAGCCTTTGTTTGAGAGTATACAGTTATGAAAGGCATCCATGTTGATTTATGCACTCATCGCATATACATTAAAGAAGAATGTTGACCTCTTAGGTAGCCACAATGAAGAATGAACCCTGCCTTAAAAAAATATTATCAAAGATGAATTACAGAAGCTATCATATGTGGGTATCATTTATCTGATATCAGACAGTCAATGGGTTTTCCCGTTGGTCATTATTCCTAAGAAGAATGGAAAGTGATGGATTTGTGTGGATTATAGGGAATTAAATAAAGCAACTTTAAAAGATCATTTTCCCCTACCCTTTATTGACCAAGTCCTTGATACATTAGCTGGAAAGAAGTTTTTCTCCTTTCTAGATGGATTCAGTGGATACAACCAGATACAAATAGCTCTTGAGGATCAGGATAAAACCACCTTCACATGTCCTTGGGGGACCTTTGCCTACTAAGTCCTCCCATTTGGTCTCTGTAACGCACCTGCTACCTTTCAAAGGGAAATAGTAGGAATTTTTTCTGATCTAATCAATGATAGTGTTGAAATTTACATGGATGACTTCACCCCATATGGGGATTCTTTTGAAGAAGGTCTAGAAAACTTAGAGAAAGTACTTAAAAGATGTATATAGACACATGTTTCTCTTAGTACAGTAAAATGTCATATGATGATGGAGGAAGGAATAGTGTTGGGACACCTGCTTTCAGCTGTAGGAATTTGGGTTGATCCTGCTAAGGTAGAAGTGATATTGAATTTTCCTACACCTAAGACACCGACACAGGTATGTAGTTTTATTGGTTATGCTGGCTATTACAAATGGTTTATAGAGAATTTTTCTAAGACAACATTCCCACTTTTTCAATTGTTACCTAAAGATGTAGAGTTTGTGTGGACAGATGAATGTGAAGCAGCCTTTAAAGAAATCAAAGAACTAGTTTGTAAATCTTTGATATTACAAGGTTTTGACTAGAAGCTCCCATTTCACATCTCTACAGATGCTTCTTGAATAGCAGTAGGGGCAGCCCTGGTGCAACAGGAGGATAAGAAACTATATGCGATCTATTATGTTAGCAAGAACTTGACTCCTCCTGAACTGAATTATACGATAACTAAAAAAGAGTTCTTGGTTGTTATTTATGCTATTAATAAGTTTCGACATTATATTACAGGGTATCCTACTTTCGTGCACACTGATCATACAACTATAAGGTATCTAATGAATAAACTAATAACCGCTAGTCGTATTATAATATGATTGTTGTTAATTCAAGAATTTGATATTACCATTGTAGATAAGCCAGGGAAAGATAATGTGGTTGCAGATTTCCTGTCTAGAATGGATACTAGTGATGAAGGTACCCCTATAGAGGATAGTTTTCCAGATGAACATATTTTTGCAATTTCTACTCACACTTCGTGGTATGCAAATATTGCTAACTATCTTGCTACAAGAAAAGTGCCTCAACACTTACCTTATAGAGAATAGAGAAGGATTATCCATCATAGTGCCTGCTATTCATGGATAGAAGGATATCTCTTTTACACAGGACCTGACCAACAAATCCGGCACTACATAAGTGAGGATGACATCTATGGTGTCCTGAAAGTTGCTCATGATGGCCCCTGTGGGGGAAATTTTGCAGATAAGTGGATAGGTCATAAGGTGTTGCAAATGGGGTACTATTGGCCCTCTATTTTTCATGATGCAAGGAAATATGTTTGAGGGTGCGATAGTTGCCAACAGATGGGTCAGCCTAGTCGGGTAGATGAGATGCCGCTATAGCCTCAACTAGTTCTTGAGCCCTTTGAAAAATGGGCTATTGATTTCGTTGGGCCATTCAATCCGCCTTCACATCAGAAAGTTCACATTCTAGTTTGCACAGACTATGTGACAAAGTGGGTAGAGGCCAAGGTTGTTGTGAAAGCAACAGAATAGGTTGTCTTAGACTTTTTATTTGAAGAAATTTTTGCTCGGTATGGAGCTCCTAGAGAGATAGTTTCAAATGGAGGGGTGCAGTTTACATCACATATGATAGCAGGACTTATGAAGAAATATGGGATCAAGCATAGGGTAACGTCTCTATATCACCTTCAGGCAAATGGCCAAGTCAAGAGCACAAACAAGGTATTGGAAAATATTCTTACAAAGACTGTAGCAAACCATCACCAAAATTGGGCTGAAAAACTTATTGAGACATTGTGGGCATATAGAACAACATGGTGAAACACAACAAGATTTTTACCATTTGATTTTCTTTATGGGAAATCCCCTTTGTTTCATGCGGATTTCGAAATTAAGATTCTCAGGACAGCCCTTGAAGTAGGTTTGAATATTTTATAGGCCTAGAAACACCGACTGGAATAGTTAAATGAGTAGGATACAGCTGCAATTGAGCAGCAGTGAACTAAATGGCATGATATATTTATCAAGAAAAATGTGTTTCAAAGGGGAGATTAGGCATTTCTCTATGACTCTCAGTTTAAAGATTTTAAAGGGAAACATTGCTCCAGATGGATGGGACCATATGAAGTTGACACAATGTTTGATAACAGGACTGTTAGACTTATAATAATTGATGAGGCACATACTCCTTTGCTTGTAAATGGACATTGCCTCAAACTATACCACCGTCCAACTTCTAAAGACTCCTTTACCAAACATTTCTGTAATAATTCTAGTTTTGAAATTATTAGTGCAGATAACTCTTCCTTTGCACCTCTAATCTAAAAAAAAAGGGCGCAATAATACATATCTATATATCTAATATAATAAAATGTTGTGACTACTCTATGATTCTTTTTCATGCAGGTATCTCACTGGTGTTGTTACTCGTCTAATGTTGTTACTCTGATCATGGAGATTGTTTAAGCACTTCACTAGTGTGGTTACTCCTCCGGTGTTGTTATTTTATCGTGGTGATTTTGTCTAAGTACTTCACTGGTGTTGTTACTCTGATCATGGCGATTGTCTAAGTACTTCACTGGTTTTGTTACTTTGATCGTGGTGATTTTGTCTACGTACTTCACTAGTGTTGTTACTCTGATCATGGTGATTTTGTCTAAGTACTCCTCCAGTGTTGTTACTCCTCCAGTGTTGTTACTCCTCTAGCATTGTTACTCCGGTGTTGTTAGTACATGGTGATGGTGATTTTTCCTAAGTACTTCAGTGTTGTTACTCCTCCTATGTTGTTACTTCATCACAATTTCGTCTAAGTACTTCAGTGTGTTACTCCTTCGGTGTTGTTACTCCATCACGATTCCAAGTGTTCAAGTACTGTTGTTACTCCTTGGGCATTATTACTCCCCTAATGCTCTTACTCCTCAAGTGTTGTTGCTCCCTCCGATGTTGTTACTCTTCTGTTGTTGTTACTCTGTCAAGGTAAGTCGACAAGTACGACCCCAATTGACTTTGTGGATTTGATTGATAATTCATTTTGCATGACTTGATATGACCACAGATGGTCAACCCCTTAGTTGTGGGGGGGGGGGGGGGGGGGGTATTATAATAAATATGAAGACACCATAATTAAAATGAAGTAATGACTTGTCGTATCACTATTGAACCATGTGCCAAGTGCGTACACTCCACGATCCCCACCATACCTCACACAGTTATCCATATGCATTGGGACTTGAATAAGTACAATTTTGTTAATGGATGGTCCTTTCCAATGCTGTGAAACAATTACCATAATTATCACTCATTATTACCATAATATGCCATGGATTTTTCCATATTTTACCATTATCTCCCGATTTTCAGTATCACCGCACCCTATCACTTCCACAACCCTGTCACTGCAAATTTACCTACCAACACTCCTCCTCAATGGTCTTGTTGTTACTCCAATTGTTTCTACAAAGACACTGTAGAATGGGTGGGAAAGTGATTAGGCACGAACCAGAGAATACAATGTAGGTTTGGAGCAATCTAGACGTATGGCAGGTCTTTTTAGATGCAGGATGGCATGTGTATTTTGAGAGGCTACAGGGATTTGACGAAGCCATCATAGTCGAATTCGCATTGAATTTGGATGGAAATCATTCCAGAGTGCATGGATTGGATATTCCCATCATAGAGGAAGTAATTTTGACTGTCAGTGGATTGCCGCAAAGAGGGAAAAAATCGCTTTCAAGGAAATCTCCTTTGCTAGAGTTCCCAGAATTATTATTACAAGCTAGAGAAACAATAGTCCAGAAGGGTAGGGGGTATGATCAAAAGTCCTTGCTACACCCATGGGCTAAGATTGCATATTTTGTCATGAGGAACATTAATTTTGAAGGCCAGTTTTCTACTTCGTTTAAGTATCATTTTAAGCTTCTGGCATTGCTTCGATTTTGGCATGCATGGATTCATTCTCTAGACATGCCATATTTTCGATGGAATAGTCTGATCATTGGTCTTGACAAGAATTAGTGGTCCTTACAAATTATGGTTTGGTCGGACTATTAGTGGTGCTTGCTCTGTCCTGAACTTCTATGGCTTGGCCACAATTCACCGAGCTAGCAGAGGAAGAACTTGCGGCTATGATGCCTACAAAGGAGGATGAGGAAGAATTGATGGCAGAAGAATAAGAAGTCGCAGATGATGTTGCTCCATAAGAACGAACGTCGCCTGTTGGCTCAACGGGAGTAGAAGCAATGGAAACAAGAGAGGCCATAGCCGACACTGCTCCACAAGAACCAGCGTCGCCTACTGGCTCAACGGGAGTGGAAGCAATGGAAACAGAAGAAGCCAAAACCGATGCTACTCCACAATAACCATCGTCGCCTGTTGGCCCAATGGGAGTAGAAGAAATGGAGATAGAAGAAAATGTAGTCGACATTGTTTAGCAGGAACTAGCAGAGACCGCCACTTTGAGGAGAGAATCACCACCCTTGGATGAAATTGTAGGTGGTGCTGACACACAAGAACCAGCATCACCCGTTCAAGAATTTGAAGAACCTTTGGACGAGTGTGCATGTGGTGTTGATACACAAGGACCAACATCACCTGCTCAAGTGACTAAGGAACCCTTGAAAGAAGTAGGGGTCGCATTCGACACTACTCCACAAGAACCAATGTCAATTGTTGAGCAAGAGGACAAACTAGAAGAAGCACATGAAAAAAATTAAAAAGGAAGCATAGACCAGCCAGTGAGTACAAGGGAAGGAGGACCTACGGAAGACGACACTGAGAGAATGGACACTGAAGAAATAATTTTTCGTTCTCTACTTATTTCATCCTTACCAAGAGGGGTAAGGAAGTTTCATTCCCCTAGGTGCCTGGTGAAGGAAGAAGCCTCTCCCTCGATCTTAAAATTTGTCAAGGAAGTTAAAGGAACCATCATTGACATTATTACATAAGAACCAGTGTTGACTGGTGAACAAATTTCACAAATTGAGGGATGGGTGATTGACGTTGTCACACAAGAACTAGTGCCGACCAAAGAACAAACTAAAGAGATTATGGCCAATACTGTCCCCACAGGGCCATTAGAGGAGGATGTTGTTGTTGACACTACCCCACAGGGACCTATAGTGGCTATAGAGCCACCAAAGGTAGGTGTGTAGGATTCAAGGCCCGAAGGAGAAAATGGTCAGAAGAAGAGCAGTCACGAGAAAAGGGTGTCAAAGACACTACCCAACAAAGGCCTACAATGACTCCAGAATCACCAAGGGAAGATATGAAGATTCCAAGACTCGAAGGAGAAGACATTGGGACCATTCCCCAAGTTGAGGAACAAATAGAGGGGGTCAGGGTGTCGGTTGATGAATTTGTCAACGCCAATCCACCAAACACCCCACTAGCTATGAGATTGGTCGAGGAGGTTGTTGTCAAAAAAAATTCATTGAGCAATGTGAAAAAAGAAGGCCTCCTCTTAAAGAGAGGTACCAGTTGTAGTTCAGGGAAAACATGAAGCTAAAACTGTAATTTGCCAAGTTAAGGAAGAAGGTTCGACGCTTACGAAGGAAAGTGATGAGGCATGAGAAGAATGTTGTGAAACTTCGGGCTGAAACCATCTTAGGAGCAGTGAAAATCGAGGACTGGCCCACAACCTCTGTGGCTTCATAGACCAAGTAATTTTTTCATTTGATCAAGGCACGTGAGTTTTTCATGACTGCAGAAATTCAGAAGTGGCAAGTTTTTGCAACTTGTCTTCAACGGGGGACCATTCCTTTAGAATACCACTTGGAAGGAGTGAAGGGAGTTCGTGAGAAAGAAGCGAAAATAGTTACCAACTACATGGAGCAAATGGAGAAAGAGAAACAGAAGAAGGAGAAGCAACAGAAGAAAATCAAGGAACTGGAAGGGCAGGTTCAACTACTGAGCTAATACGGAAGAAATGTTTGCTCTGGAAAATGAGGTAATGGCTTGCTGACTCCCTACCCACAACTATGCTATTTTCCTCGATGAATAGTATCTATTCTTTTGTTTGGAAAGTGTCTGCCAGGAACTCATCCATGTGATAGAAGATCCACTACAGTTTCTGCACATATTGAGAAGCCACAACATTCTGCATCAGCACTTGATATGTAAATTCTATATGCATGATTACTCTCTAGGTGATGATCAATCAGTTAAGCCTTTACCTCCTACATAGTTAATAAGGTTAAACGGAAAAAGGCCTTCGACATGTTCAAAGAGAATCAAGAAAACAAACCACTTGTCCTTCAGATGGAGAATTGTCAATCTGTGAATGCTTATAACAGACACCAAACCTTCTTAGGGATTGATGAGTACCAATATTGCAACAAGAATGTTGCAACTCTTGGGCTACCAGATTTACTTTATCAGCCGGAGGTTCGTACAAACTTGGAGGTGATAGTGCTGTATACACAAGTAAAAGTGATGGTTTTGTCTTTTGTCATTGTTCAGTTGGTGAGAGACCACTAGGGTTTTCAAGCCAGACTTCTATGGATTTAGAAGAAACTTGGTTCCTTGATGAAAGAAATAGAAATCTACTCTAAGAGAGAGTTGATCTACTGTAGTAATGAAAAAGACTAAAATTCAATGCTAAGGAACACCATTTCCTAATTAATTGCTAAGAGCTATGCTTTGGAATAATGTTAAAGCAACATGAGCAAAATGTTATTGTTCTAAGCATGGAAGTCAAAGACATCAAACATCACTGTTATGCATGTAAAGGACTGTAATAAATCTGTTTTGTCTTTTGGTTCTTGTCATGAAAAATCAAGTGTGCGAGCTAATCTCTTTTGGTGATGTGGCAGGCGGTTTAGGGATGCTGATGGATGGCTGGAAGGTCCAGGAGATGGTTGGAATGTTTGGGAGACCCTTGGGTGACCTTGGGAGGATTTCTATAGGTTTTCCCTCAATTCAGCCTCAAAACATGCAACTATAGGAAAACCTACAGGATGTACTAGAAACCTACAGGATTCCCTATATTTCTACAGGACGCATCCGAGAGAAAAATGATGGGTGTTTGAGGTATTGGAAGGCTTAGGGAAGGTGATTGCTGGAAGGAACGAAGTGAGAAAAGGCTTAGGATCACTTAGAACCCAAAACAAACTTTAGGAGATGGTTGGATTCGCTCAACATGCTTGGGGAAATTTCTATGTAAAATGATGAAAATGATGAAGGTTTTGATGGAAACGAGGAATGCCTATGGGTGGATGAAATTGAAAGGTGGTTTTTTGCTATGAAATTTCTTTCTACTTTTGAAGCACATGCTCTGCATCAAACATGTGTAATTTCCAAAAAGTCATGTAAACAAGAAGAATTCTCATGAGCTAGAAAAGCATAATTTAATGAACTAACTGTCTACCTTATGCATGAGGAAATTGCTAAATAAAATGGAATCATGGATGAGATCTACTGCAAGAATGAAGATAGAAGAGATGGAAATGAAATCCTACTTTGCAAAACTGATCAAATGCTAGTTTAAGTACAACAAACTCTAAATCTTATGAAAGAAATGGAAATCTATCTTTTTGGGGCTGCATAAGGGTCTTTTCCTCAAATCATGATCCCAAAAGGAAGAAGTGAGGCCAAGACACCTACTGATAGCTTTGTGGTGCTTCTTTTATCCCTTCTAACCTGCTACTGAAGTAAGGCACAAATGGAAGCAAACTAATAAACAATTAATCAAATATACATTACTTGCAATAAAATACTTCTAAAAACGATTTAGCCGTGAATCTATGAAACTAAGCTAAGCATACAGATACAAGAACAGGAGCCTTTGTTACTAGGGTTGAGCCATAACACAAGAGCTTCAGCCCTTTGAGTTAAATCAGTACTTGATCAAGAAAAAACTCATTCTTATTACCAAAACAGAAAATTACATAAAAGTCTTCCACAAGTCTGGAGCTTTAAAATAACTAAAGTTTTTGAAATAAAATTTCGAATCCTAATGAGGCTCTAGGCCTCTCTACTTATACAACTGAAGTCCCCAACAACTTCCTTAAATTTAGGGAGTCTCAACTACCAAACACAATATGAACTAACTCTTTATCTATCACTTGCTCGATTGCCTTCTGATCTTCATGGGTTGGCTAGTTGCACTCTGAGATGGTGGGATTACTGGAGGAATATTCTAATGGGGGAGGAGTAAATGAGGAGGATTTACCTCCTACAATCTCTCTCTCATGTCCCATTCAAGTTTCAAACCTTATTCTTCCCAAAATTCCTTCATTTTCTCTTCCAAACCTGCATTTAATGCATATTAGTTCACTAGGCATAATATCTCACTTTAACTCATCTCATTAAAAAAAATATAATAAAAACATGTAATAAGTTGTGAGAAGAGTTGGTTTGACTAAGTTAGGAGGTGAATTAAGGCCCATATAATTACCCAATGATGAGGCTCATCATCACCCCCCTACTGAAAGTGTTGCTCATCATCTGAACAACTTAATCAATATCCATGTCCTTCATAGCTCTAGTGGCCTCCCTGACATCCCATGCCTCTTTTATTGTTTCCTCCTCTTGTTCATAGTGTTGGGCCTAGGATTTATCCTTAAAATACATCCACTTTCACTCCATTCACAAATTTTCTCACCTCTATTCCACCACCATGTCACCAAATCAGCTTCACTTTCATCATTAAATGGGTTACCATTGTGTTTTCCAAAACATTATTAATTCTTAGTATTTTTAAGTGAATTTATGGTTAAACTTTAGAAAATAATCTCCATATACTTATACCTAACAATTAGAATGAGTTTGTTGACATGTGTAGGTACAAAGGAAGCTTCCAAGGCATCTTTATGTGGCACTCTATGTTCAAATTCGAATTTGAGGAGATCATGGACCTCATGGAGAAGATCATGGACCTCATGGAGGAGATCATGGAGGATAGGGTTATGTGTCACCATTGGTTGAGAAATATGTGGGTCAAAGGAGGGAATAGTGGATTTACATTTATGAGTTTGTTATCATATATTTTGTATAAATAGGAGTGTTATCTCCTTCATTTGTAATTTTCATTTTGTAATCTTAACTTTTAGTATTTTAGAACCTAGTCTTTCATTTGTAATTTAGAATCTTAGTATCGTATAGGTTTGTAATGAGAAGTTAGATTTGGAGAATCATTGTAATGGTTGTAATTGCAATTTGCAATTGATGATGAATAAAACGGAGCTTCTTTGATCCTCTACATTTGACTTCTCTTTTGGTGTGCTTGTGAACCCTTGGAAGGATCCCCATTGCCTAGCAAGTACACTTTTATTTTAGTAGGCTTTTATTTTATGTTTGTTTGTGAATTTCATTAGGTTAAATTATTAGGTTCATATGTTTGAAATATTAACGAATGACCTTTCATAAGAAAGTATTAATGTTTCCTTCAATGAATCTGATTTGTTATTTAATGTTTGATTTCACTAGTTTAAGTTTCTGATTTATATGCTTGAGATATAAATGAATAGTCTCTTGTAAGAGAGCTTTAATATTTCATGCAATCAATCAGAATTAGGTTTTGTTGATTAAGATGATTAGAAATATTAATGAGCAGTCTCCTGTAAGGGAGATTTAATATTTCTTACACTTATCACAATGTATTTTAATTTTTAGATTTCATTTTGTTAAATGACTAAATAGATGTTGGAGATCCCAATGAAAAACCTCCTATAAGGGAGATTTGGCATTTCTTCACCTAGCTTAGTCTAGTTTGTCTCTAAGTCCATATATATTGGATGATCCTTGAAGTTTACTTACCTAGATTGATAGTAAATGAAACTCTAATTTGCATCCGCATTTTAGACCAAACATTTTGGCACCGTTGCCAGGGAGGATGATTTAGAGATAGACTTAGGAAGTTATTTTTATTGCAATTTCTTTTTATGGACTAACTTGTGAAACCTAGTGACAGCAGGATCTTCATAAAGGAGTTCAAGTTTGAGCTTTTTGATTTTTTTTGTACTTAGTTAGTTTCAAATTCAGTTTTTAAACCCCCCATTTCTTACTAACTCATCTACGAATGAGAAATTTGAAGATGTTAAATAGGTGCTTCCTGGACAACAAGGATAATATCAAAGACTAGTTTCAAAAGAACCTTGCACCAAATCTAAGGATCAAACAGGTTACTCACATCCTTGCAAACAATCAGGTAAGAATTTTAAATTTAGATGTGAGCATTTCTGAATTTTTAGTCCCTAGATGGCTTCACTGGAAGCATTATTTTACCTAAGAAATTAAAAAAAAAAACCAGATCTAGTAGAGTTTTATTTTAGTATTGCCTTTTTTATAATAAAAAAATAATAATAATAAAATAACATGAAGAAAAAAAAATCATCATTTCTCATAAATAAATTTACATCCATGCTAACCTGCAAAAATAAAATAAATTAAAAAAATCAATATGTTAGTATGCTCTCTTCCTGTGCTTCAAGCGATTAGGAAGATCAAAAAATATATTGATTTATTTTCAAAATTAAATAAAAAATTTCTTGTTGTGAATGTGCTAGAATCATTTCTTCAAGCCAAATCTGCATATAAACAAATCAAAATCAGTGTTTAAGGAATAAATATGCACTTTATCCTCTGTCTCGCACTTTCAAGAATAAAATTGAAAAAAATTATAAAGAAATTGCAGTAGAAAGCAACAAATAAACATCGTTCGTAAAAAAAATCTTAAAAAATTTTTTATAAAATTCTTCTGAAAGTAAGAAACGCTCTTTAGAGAAACAAGACATTGTTGTAGAAAACCCCAAGAAAATCCATTGATACATTTGGCTAGTGCACTTCAATCTATCGGAGGTCATATTGTAGCAAATGGTGAGATGCAAAATAGTCATCTCTCCGCCATCAAAATTGTGAATAGACCTGCCCTGCTATGCACCTCAATGAGGGCAGTCAAAGAAAGGCTTGGTGGAGGTCATATTATTACTGCAATGGCACTTTTGTGACTTGAGAGCTACAGTGGGTTTACTATTGGATAAGCTTACAGAAAGAGAGAAGAGTGTCAACACATGTGCAGTCAGATTAATGTAAGTTTCAAGTGAGGTCTGAGTAGCACCATTAATGGTTTTAGTAGTGTTATAAGTCAAATTAATGGTAAAGTCAATGATAGCATAGGTGTAGATGCAAAAAGTCGAGAATGTCAGTCCGTTGACAATGAAAGGCTTGAGTGTGTTGAAAGTGGGAAAGCTAACTTGACCAATGCTCGATCTATATCAGTTGGGGACACCATAAATTATTAGGAGGCAGGCCCATGAGAGTGCCATTGACTAACAGGTATTTGGACATTTTCATACACGTTTCTTTACATGATGACACCATTCAAGGGAACCAACAAGACAGAAACCTTAGGGAACGTTTCTAGGTAGCCATTATTCCCTGATTCTCTGAATGGGTGAAAGCAACGTGTAAGGAGAGAAATTTTGTTCATGAAAGAGGAGCAAGAACGTTTATGCTCTGTTGTATGCTCAATAGGGACATGGACACTCAGAGTACCCCAGAACTGGTGTGCAAGAGAAGAAAAGATCATGGTAGAATGAAATCGTTGTGTGATGGGGACGGAGTGTGTAGATCTAGTTAATGTCATTGCTTCTGTTGACTCAAGTCGATTAAGCTACTTTTCTCGCTGCAGAGTGACGAGGTTATGCTCTTATAGCGGAGTTACTCGAGTAACTAGTGCTACCATTGATAACTTGAGGACTGCGTCTAAGGAAGGAAAGTTGAATGAAGCCATGGAACTTTTCAGAAATGTAAAGGAAGTGTGCCAAGTGTCTGATAAATTGTTGAACAAGATTGTGCTTGCCAGTTGTTTGGGAAACCGAATGGGGAATACTTTCCTCCGGGTGCTTTTAACATGTCGTAGGCTGAGACTGGTGGATGAAGGCCAAAGGCATGACAGAAACCACTAATTTTGTCTATTAAACAAAATATGCAACAAAAATCTCAAATTGAAAATCCAGCAACTATCTCTTTGCTGCTGCGCAATCACTCTTATCCTTACAGCCACAATTCGAGCGATTTGAGCAAGCAGATTTTTGGGCACAATTTTTGGTAAGATTTGATTGTTTGGCTAAGGCTATATAATTCTTGTCGACTGCATTCAAACCACCTGAATGTTAGGGATCATGCTCAGATTCGAAAAACCCAAGCCTACCTTATTCAGATAGACCCTAGCGGAAATCACTCCAAAAATAAGGTGTAAAATCCCGACATCAACAGTAAAAAAGTTTAACGTGTTTCAAATGTTTGATCTGCCATTACATTCCATCCCTTCGTTCATTCAACTCAACAGAATTCCCTGCCTTCGCCTTTTATGGTGAACCTCCTGCTATTGGGAACATAGTTAATGGATCCAGAATGGAATATGGTCAGCTCCGGATAGGCGTTGGCTCTCAACCAGACATTACATCCTCAGAAAAAACTTTCGGTCCTCCCACAAAGATCAGATCTTAGACCTCCTATAGAACTGCATCAAGTTAGCCAACGAAAATACCTGGGAGCTCAGCCTAATTGACAACCTTAGTGATATTAACAAAATGGATGAGCTTTTGATATAAGCCCTCAGGACTTTGAATGCAATAACAATGGTGAAGTTCTGAAGGATGATGGCTTGAATAGCTTGGACTCTGTTTCTATAGGTTTTGTTACTTCAGAGTGGCTTGAAAAAGAGGAGATGGGTTATGGTGAATTAGAGTTGGAATACAACAAAGATTTATTAAGTGAAAAAATGATTGATTATTAGTTTTTTAGGATGGGGGTGTCATCCAGATCAAGTGCATGGGTTGGTCCTGATCATTAGAAGTATCAGAGAGTTAGAAAAGTGTAACAAAGTTTAGATGTTGGGAATGAAGCATCTTTAAATGACAATAAATTAACAAGAAGAAAAAGGGAACCATTTTCAATAGATTTTTTTTTTTTTGATCGACCCAAAAATCAATGGTCATTGTTATTGCCTCAGACTACTTTCCTATGACGAGAACGAAGGAAAATTAAGTGATTTCCTGTTAACCGAAATTGATTTTGTGAAGGAAAGGATGCCACAAGTTGTTGGGTCATTAAGGGAGCGCTACATAACTGACTTCAGGCAACAGTCTTATTGGCGCCTACCAAAAGATGTCCACACTCACTGGGTCGACTTTGGAAGTTATTCAACTACTTGATGAATCACCTTAATGAATGCTTTCATTTAATTAATGTTGGGGTCTCAAAGAAACTTGCATTTGTTTACGTCTCAAATTTTGCATCTCCGAATCTGAAATATTTAATTTTTGCAGGATCTATTTGTTTATGGCAGCCAAGAATCGTGAAGCCTACAAAAATGACGAGAGGAGAGAATTGGTGCTCAAGCTTGGCAATGGCCGCTACAAAGCTCTTTGCATTAACATAACTAAGTCTTCCATATCTAAGGCAACATGCACCAGCAAGTCTGGAATGCTGCTAGCGACATTGTCTTGGTAGGCCTCAGAAATTGTCAATGCCGATGAAGCCAAGCTTCTCAAGGTCTATGGCTAGCTCCTAGAGAACGTCCGTCTGAATGAAGGAGTGAAGTTAGCTCTGACCAAAGCATAATCCTGCATGGGACTAATCGAAGGAAGTTGTTGTGGCACATGTTCTCCTCTTAGAGGACTGCGCAGGTTTTAGTTGCCCCACACATCACAAGCACACTCAGAAAATTGATCCAGTATCTACACCAGGCGCACTCAGAAAATTAATCAAAAGGATAGATGAATGAAGAATCGGAGTGAGCTATTGAAGTTTGGAGCCAACGTTATCAGGATCTGAAAAAAATTGAGGTTTTATTTTATTATATTGTTAATATTAATTTAATTTAGGTTGAACATTTTAGACTTTAATTTATATTTTTATTTTCAGTCAGTAAAATTCATTTATATGTGATAGAGTAGAAATAAATGATTAATTCAGTTTTTAAAAAACAATTAAAAAATAAAATAAAAAGCAACTTCATGAAATTTAGGGACATGAGTATCAAATAAAATTTCACATATTTTATCATGAAATTGCAAACTTTGTTTTACTTGTCACTTTCAAGATACCATGAGAAAGTTGGCAATTTGAAGGAAATTTAATCCATTAAAAATTTTCTAAGATTGATCACTAAAGTTATGAATTGGCCTTTCTGAGATTTCATTAATTAAAAAATGCGCCATGCACCTTTTAAAAATTATGGAACACTTGGAAGCAAATCTCACAAAGGAGGATTCATTTATCGAACATTTGAAGGATTATGCTTAGAATAGGCATTAAAATCTATGCTCTCATCATGATTGTATGTGTTTATGAGACAAACTAATCTACAGCATATGCTCTTTGTCATGCACATTCGAGGAGACATCTGACACAAAGAGGGAGATGAGTTAACTTTCATGGTTATTTTTATAAAAAATGGACTGTTATCAACATCAGGAATTGGGCTAAAATTATGCTTTTGATTATCCATAATTCGTTTCATTTGGCATTAATTTTTGCATAAGAATCATCAAGGAATTGGCCATTCCTTGTTGACCACACTAATGTTTTTTTATGCCAAGTTTTTTTGCAGATTTCGGAAGATGAACTAATCAATAAGGAAACTAATTGTGTGCACAATTGGTCTTCAAAAGACTAATTCCATGAGAAATCCTAACAAACAAGTCCATGAATAGAAACAAAATTTTACAAGTTCTTGAACTTCCAGTAATAGTTTAATGGTTTGAAATGTTGCATGACAGAAAAGAAAATTCGAAGACTTGGGGTTTGTTCCTAAATGTACAAGGATGGTGAAACACCTATCCACACTTGAATACGACGTCTACAAGTGGCTAGTCAATGCTGGTCAAACTCAACTTGTCGGCCAGATAAGTCGTTCTTGCAGACAAGACCGACCTCCCTAGTATCTAATGATATCTAGCGACAAGCAAACAAAACAAATTCTATCTTTCTCTGAATATGCAATTTATAAACAAAGGCAAACAAGTGTTTTAGGCCTAACTCGGGTCCAGTGCAAGTTTGTAGAAGCCACGCTCCATTGATCCAAATGAGCTCCCTTGTAAAGAATCTGTAAACACAAACAAGCACACACATTAAATAGCACCTGAAAAGCCAATATAACAAAGCATATTTATCATAATGATCAAGGAATTCATGAAACAAACTATATAAGACAATTTGTTGAGAAAAATGAATCTGATTGTATTAACTTTAATCAAAGAAGAACTTTACAACCTTGGTGCCTTGATGCTGTACAAGCTCCTCCCAGGGTCCAGCAAGAATCTCCTCTACTTTTGACAAGTTTCACTCTCTTCCCAATGAAGCCAAAAGGTATGTAATCTCTCCTCTCAAGCTTAACTAGGAAGTCTCAATTCCACCAACATTTACCTTCAAAAATGTTCAGCTTCTAACCTCCCTAGCAACCAGCCCAATGCCTTAATTTATAGTGCAACGGAGGGAAGTTACTAGGTCCACCTTCAAAGGGATAAGCTCCTCCTTCAAAGGGATAAGCTCCTCTTCTCAAGGGATTAGCTCCTTTAGTTTTGGGATGCATGAACCACCTAGGAGCGAACCATCCACGTCAAGAATCCTTCTAGAAGCATTCAGAATTAACCACAAGTGAGTTTTTAAGAATAAACTTGTGCCTTTTTGACTTTCACAGGGGTCCGCACCCACTCCTTTAGAGACAAAGCGGACAGGTCCGCAGGTAACATGAACAAGGGGTGCGGGACCACAGGAAACAGTAAGAGAAAGTGTGGAACCAGAGCTTTATTGATTTTCAAGGACTTTCTCTCATTTTTAAATCTTGACATGAAGAGCTGAGGTTTGAGACTTGCTAAGGAGGACAGTATGAATGATGATAGACCCATACTGACTGCAAATAGTCATGGTGACAATATTTTGTGTAACAGATTGCCCCCTAAAGTGCGAAGTCTGTAGTAGATGAGGGTTTCATTTATCATCTAAGAAGAGTGAAGTACTTTATCATTTCGAGGATCATCTTGTGGAGAGCCTGGTTGGAACCTATAAAAACATTCAATACAAAATATATATAAGATCATATCATCGCTGAGGTAGGCATTCCCATACTCAGATCAAAACTGACTAGAAAACTAACTAAACTACTCTGATGTAGGAATGATCTTGTAATACATCACAAGTATAGACACATGTAGACACATTATGGACGCAGCCATGTGTTTATGAATAGTCTAATGAATACAAAATTCCTCGCAGCCTGGATAGTGGAAACTAGATCCAGGATCTTGATTTCTACTTCCTGAAATAGTACGATTCTATCCATGTGAATGAATGTGTCGAAGTCGAACATGGTAGAAACCACTTGATTATCAGTCAATGATGTAAACTGTTAACAATTGTGAGAGAAACCACCAGTAATGCCAATGGCTCTCAAAGTACTCAGTACAATCCATGAAATGTGAATAGATGTGTTGATGTCGAACATATCACGGAATCCTTTGATCGAAGGTCAATGATGCAACCTATCGTCGAAGGCGAGAAACCTGCCATTGAGGCATGCAGATCCCAAGGTACTGATGATTTCTAGATCATCTTTCTAGATAATCAGTTGAAGTCAATAGAAAGCGATCCGTCGTAGGCAAGCCCACAACACGAAATCATAGATCAAGTTTGAAGAAATATAGTTGCAAGGACTGCCTCAAGGATGGTCAAGATGGATGACAGATATTTTGCAGATGAATGGTTTATTTGCACTGACCTCTTGAACACATAGCGACATGGCAGATGGTTTGGTGACAATTGACCCAAAGTTAATACCCAGAAACCGGCTGAAGACTTTCAATATGGTTTGATCAACTGTTAGGCAAAGGATTTCCCAACCTAGGTGAATAAAAAGTGTCGTGTTCAAGAGTGGTTAAATGTTTTTCTGAGACACAAAGTATGACAAACAGGCTCATTTTTCTCTCTTTTCCCCCACCATTTCTAGCAAGTACCTCTTTATTTTTGACAAGCTTGAGGAGGATAACATTTGCTTGATTATAAGCTCATCCTTAGGATGAGTCCAACTTAATTTAAATTCGAACCCTAAGAAGGAGTGGTCCGTTCCTGTTTTTAATTGAACAGGTCCTTTACTGTTAAATTTTAACGAGTCCAGTATAGGAGAAACTCGGCGTTTTTCAATTTTAGAGAGTCTGGAAAACTTAAGAAAACTCCATGGTTGTCCTTTTTCGTAAATTTGTGTCTCCCAAGCTCGAAAAAGTATAAAATAATACTTGAGAGAACCGCTTGACCATTACGATCAAGGAGTACTTTTCATCATTAGTGTCTCTGATCTGAAAAAGTAAAAAAGCAACCAAAGACACGTCGTTTTATAACCAATATCGAATTTGAAACGACAAAAATCCAACAATCTTTTCATGTTTATACGGTCAGAAAAGAGCTGTAAGTGGACCGTCCTTTAATTTCGTTTTAACGAGTTTGAAAGGGAAAAACTCAGCAATCTTTTCATATTTTATGAGTCAGAAAAGAGCTTAAAGAGGACTCATCCTAGAGGAACGAGTGGTATAAAGGGTAGCAACTGGTTCTGGCAATGGAGGAACTGCTCAAAACATGTAATGGTTAAGATGCTGGCTAATAAAACCACTCATAGATGCAGTCCCTCAGGAAGGGTAAATAGCCAAGTGAAAGCATATGATCAGCCAAAGAGATGGGGGCAATGGAATGAAAACAACCAAGGCTCATCTAAAAGAATTTAGCGGATAAAAAAGGCAATCACGAGATGTAAAACAGGTATGGGTTCATTTTTACACAAGCTTGAACCATAGAGAACTCTGCTTGGATTCGGTTTCATGTTTACACAAGCTTGAAACAAAAAACTATTCTTGTTATAAGTTCGCATGCCCCCAGCATAATGACGCAAAACGAGGTACATGCCCCCCAAGCTTCATTGCATTCAACCAGGTGGATGGAATGAAGGTTTACTTTCGAGATCTTGGAAAGACTCGACTCGAAAAGGGAGTTGTTTTCATGAGGTTGACACAGGAAAAGAACTATCCTCAAAACCCTTGTTTCATGTTTTAAACGAGCTTGACACAAGACAAGGAACTATGCTCTATAAGTTCGCATGCCCCCAGCATAACGATGCAAAGCGAGGTACATGCCCCCCAAGCTTCATTGCATTCAACCAGGTGGATGGAATGAAGGTTTACTTTCAAGTTCTTGAAAAGACTCGACTCGAAAAGGGAGTTGTTTCATTTTTTAATGGGGTTGACACAAGAAAAGAACTATCCTCAAAACTCTTGTTTCATTTTTTAAACGAGCTTGACACAAGATAAGGAACTATGCTCATGACTCCTTGTTTCGTTTTTTAATGAGCTTGACACAAGACAAAGAACTATGCTCAAGTCTACTCTCTACAGTCTACCTAACAAGGAACTATGCTCTAAAATCCTTGATTCATTTTTTAACGAGCTTGACACAAGACAAGGAACTATGCTCAAGTCTAGTCTCTACATTCTACCTATATAAACTATGACTCCTTGTTTCATTTTTTAACGAGCTTGACACAAGACAAGGAACTATGCTCTAAAATCCTTGATTCATTTTTTAACGAGCTTGACACAAGACAAGGAACTATGCTTAAACTCCTTGTTTCATTTTTTTAATGAGGTTGACACAGGAAAAGAACTGTCCTCATACTCACTGATTCATTTTTTAACGAGGTCGACACCGTAAAAGGAACTTTCCTCAAACCAAATGATTCATTTTTTAACGAGGTTGACACGGGAAAAGAACTGTCCTCATACTCACTGATTCATTTTTTAACGAGGTCGACACAGTAAAAGGAACTTTCCTTGAACAACTGATTCATTTTTTAACGAGGTTGACACAGGAAAAGCACTGTCCTCATGGACACCTGTTTCATTTTTTAATGAGGTTGACTCAGTAACAGGAACTATCCTCTGACATCCAGTTTCATTTTTTAACGAGGTTGAGACGGGAACAAACTATCCTCGATGACTACTCTCTACAATCTACCTATATAACCTAAAATCTACCTGATTCATTTTTTAATGAGGTTGACTCAGTAACAGGAACTATCCTCTATCACCCTGTTTCATTTTTTAATGAGGTTGACACAGGAACAAAACTATCCTTGCACTCACTGATCCATTTTTTAACGAGGTCGACACAGTAAAAGGAACTTTCCTCGAAACAACTGATTCATTTTTTAACGAGTTTGACACAGGAAAAGAACTGTCCTCATACCTAATTCATTTTTTAACGAGGTTGACTCAGTAACAGGAACTATCCTCAACTAACTGATTCATTTTTTAATGAGGTTGACATAGGAAAAGAACTGTCCTCATGCCTGATTCATTTTTTAACGAGGTTGACTCAGGAAAAGAATTGTCCTCATAACCACTGATTCATTTTTTAACGAGGTCGACACAGTAAAAGGAACTTTCCTCGAAACAACTGATTCATTTTTTAACGAGGTTGACACAGGAAAAGAACTTTCCTCGAACCAATGATAATGGCTTCCAACTGGAAGAAAGACATGTCAACGGACACACCTTGATCATGGCTTCCAAGAGGTCTTCATTCGAAGGAAGAATAGTTCTCTAGAAGGAACACATGTCAAGGGACTCAAAAGGGATAAGAACATCGCGTTCAAGTAATCCCATAGAGTTTTCCATGTCAATTACTGGATCTAAATCAAAGGAAGATGAGCAAACAGTGAGAGGCTCACTTACATCGGTAACTGAAAACATGGAACCAGTTGCCATGCCACATAATTAACCTGTGGCGGGGTAGATACCACTTTAGAATCAGGAACATTTAGGGGTGTCATATTATTGGTAGTTGAAACAAGACTAGGGAATGAAAGTTGGTCTACAGTCACAATATTTCCATTGTGAGGGAAAGACATCACGCGAAAGAGTGTCGATACGACAGCTTTCATTGCATAAACATAGTCTCGCCCAAGGAGTAAATTGAAATCCAAGGGACCTCAAACTACCATAAGATCAATATAGATAGTTTTACCTTCCAAGGTAATAGCAAACTTAGGAAGGATCCCTAAAGGTTCACTAATGGTTCTGTTAAAAGCTTTCAAATTCTGCGTAATAGGCGCAAGCTGAGGGGAACCTAAAGCTTTCCAAGTAGTTGAGGATAAAATACTAACAGAAGCACCTTCATCTACCTGTGTGCGATGTATGTCCCTACCACCAACCTTGACAATGATTTGGAAAGGGATGGAGGAAGGAAGACGAGGTTCTGTCAGTCTATTCCAATCAAAGGAAAAGACCTCAGTACTTGGAGGGGGTTCTGTAGAAACAGGTCAAATGCCCCCCATCGTAGAAGAATCTGATGTAACAAGAAGAACCTGAGCGGTATGAAGTTCACTCTCTAAAGGGAAAGTGGGATCGACCGAATGTGAAATTGAATCGACCACTTGATCAACTAATGGATCATCAAACTGAGTGATATGAGTTTCACTCTCCAATGGAAGAGTGGGATCGACTGTACTTGAAATTTGATCAATCACTCCGTTAGTTGACGGTAGGTTGGGAGAAAGTTTACGGTAACCAGTTGGAAATTCTTGCTGTGGAATAGTAAGGTTTTCCAACAATTTTGAGGCTTCATCCATGTGAGGGCAAATGTGAGTTTGATGACTCCCTTTGCATAACTTACAAGGAAACCTAACTTTACCCTTTTTCCCAGGAACCTGACTATCACTGGTTGATGGATCAATGGAAAGTTGATGAGATTTTTCTGACCATACTTCCAAGACCTTTGGAATACCAGGACAATTGATAAGGAAGTGGTCACCCTTACAAAGCCTGCAAGGGTATTTGGGTTTACGATGCATGTTGGAGGTTTCCTCAACACAACTAACACTTACAGCCATGGTTGGTTGGTTGACTTCTCTCTTATCTTGCTTCTTCTTCTTCTTCTTCTTCCCTTTCTTCTTCTTCTTAGCCACCTGGTTACTAGCATCAAGGCTTTTACCAAGCGAAGAAGAAGAAATGGAGGAAGAAAAATTAGGTGAAGAAGGTAAAGGGTGAACAGAAGGTTGGTGATGTTGGGATGGTGAACTCTGTTGAGGCGAAGCATTTGGTTGAGGTGGAACAATTGGAGTATTTGGGGCCAATGAAGTTGAAAATAACCATATCGGTAAACCTATTGTAAATCCAGGTAATGACAAAGTAGCCATATAAGGAGGACCAACATTTCCAAAGTAAGGAAAAGTACTAGGATTCTCGTTAAGAGGGGTTCCTTGGTTGGTAAATTCCAGGACAGTTGCCATTATATTCAACTTCAGTGAATTTTATTAACAATTTATAACTAAAATTAGCAATTCACAATTCACACCTAACAATTGAAATTCACAATTCACACCTATGGTCTCTGAAAGTAAAAACAAACAAATTAACACGCGCTATCAAATCTAGGAGTCAAACCACACGCAAACAATAACTTTCCGTACTGAAAACACTAGTTGGTGATGAAATCCAACGTCGTAGAATTCAATACAGAAAGGGCGGTTGGAACAGTTACCCCAACAACCTGCTTAATGAATAGACTGGCACAAGTTTCTCCACTAAACCGTCTCGAGTGAAGAGAACCCCCCAGAAAATCCAAGTGAGTCTAGCCGACGTCTGCTCCAGGTACAGTGGGATCTTCCCTCCACCGTCACCTTAGGAAAGAATCCTATAGAATATGGTCGCTATGATTACCAACGGAAACAAATATACCTGGGGGAATAGTCTGTGATCCGATACACATGCAAGGGCGGAGTAGCAAGCTTAATCCCCTTGAAGGCTCCTTGACATAATCCAAGGTTTACCAACAAGTGACCCTAGGCTCCTCGACAATGGTTAATCCGAGGTTTACCGTTTTTAATACGTGTATATCTATTATCGTTCCCAATGAGGAAGGATTGATTACCTCACTGGTTCAGATATGATCTCGTGCTTGACTCCTTTAAGAGGAGCTTCCTAGAGCATATATGTAACAATTGGAATTTATTTCCTACCGCAAGATTGACTACTTGTTTGTTTTACTTTCTTGGAGAGTTAACTAAAACCTATTCCAAGACAGTAGCCTAAGCTAGATTGGTGGAAAGAGCCCTAAAAATGTAAAAATTACTAGATGAATTTTAATTAAGCGCTGTGTTATTTAGGCTGTTATTACTCAAAAGGGTAAATGGATATGAAACCAATGGTGTTATGACCCGACCCAAAACTGAATGCAATTAAATATGATAATGTAATCTTTTCAATTCGATGAATCCTAACTAAAGTAAGGAAAGAGTTTCCATTCACTTCCAACAATGCAAAAAATTGATCACTAAGAGAAAATATAACAAATTCTCTAATGCACTAATTTCATCAAGAAAAAGAATTGCAAATCAATTCCAAAATGGTTTTTATTTTTATTTTTGTGTTAAAAACAAGCATAAAAATATGTAAATTCAAATCAAAGAAAACTGATCTAAATCTACAATTGATTTTTCAGAATGTAAACTATGCAATTGTAATCTATGCACAATTCACTTGAAAAGTATGCAAATGTAATCTATGCACATTTTTCATTCATATTCTGAAAATAAGAATTCTAATTATGCAAATGTGATCTATGCAAGAGAATTCTCAAACACAAGATGATTCTAATGTAATCTAAGAACCAATCAAGTGCAAGTAAAGAAAATTGGGTGAGAGTTCCAAAGATCAAAAAATAAAAACACTCAAAGGCGATTAACACTCATACACAAAAGATGCAAAATTGTGAAAATACTAAGACAAACCTCCAAGTAATGACCAAAGGAAATCAAATTAAGAATTTCTCAAAAAAGAGACTCAAAACACCCAATTAGCTTAATGGAGATTGATGAGATGAAGGACTTGCTGAAAGAAACTCATAAACAAGGCTTTTGACAAGACACATGCAGATCTAGGCAGAGACTAACAAACATAAACAAATCCTAAGCTTAACTGAATGAGAAAATTTTAAGTTTTCCAAAATTTTGACAGGGTCCGCAGGCTCCCAGTACAACCAGGTGCGGTACTGCTCTGTGTGTAAAGCAAAAGTGTGGGGATGTCTGCACTGTGTTACAACCAGAAT
The DNA here is from genome assembly GCA_031772625.1 of Pinus tabuliformis. Classification (NCBI taxonomy): domain Eukaryota; kingdom Viridiplantae; phylum Streptophyta; class Pinopsida; order Pinales; family Pinaceae; genus Pinus; species Pinus tabuliformis. The sequence goes on from CM062818.1 coordinate 711,033,252, forward strand.
GTTCGGTCCTCTCCCAAAAGCGTGAAAAACAAAAATAATTCAAAATCTAAAGAAGCTACCCATTCCCACACACATCAAGCAAAAACCAGAAACAGAGAAAAAGTTTCTCAAGTCAAAGTAAAAGCAAAGGCAAAAACCAAAATTCAAGTCCCCAGCCAAGTTGCCATTTTGTCGGCCGCATAAGTCGTTCTTGCGGACAAAACCGACCTCCCTAGTATCTAATGATATCAGCGACAAGCAAACCAAACAAATTCTATCTTTCTCTAAATATGCAATTTATAAATAAAGGCAAACAAGTGTTTTAGGCCTACCTCGGGTCCAGTGCAAGTTTGTAGAAGCCACGCTCCGTTGATCCAAATGAGCTCCCTTGTAAAGAATCTGTAAACACAAACAAGCACACACATTAAATAGCACCTGAAAAGCCAATATAACAAAGCATATTTATCATAATGATCAAGGAATTCATGAAACAAACTATATAAGACAATTTGTTGAGAAAAATGAATCTGATTGTATTAACTTTAATCAAAGAAGAACTTTACAACCTTGGTGCCTTGATGTTGTACAAGCTCCTCCCAGGGTCCAGCAAGAATCTCCTCGACTTTTGACAAGTTTCACTCTCTTCCCAATGAAGCCAAAAGGTATGTAATCTCTCCTCTCAGGCTTAACTAGGAAGTCTCAATTCCACCAGCATTTACCCTCAAAAATGTTCAGCTTCTAACCTCCCTAGCAACCAGCCCAATGCCTTAATTTATAGTGCAATGGAGGGAAGTTACTAGGTCCACCTTCAAAGGGATAAGCTCCTCCTTCAAAGGGATAAGCTCCTCTTATCAAGGGATTAGCTCCTTTAGTTTTGGGATGCATGAACCACCTAGGAGCGAACCATCCACGTCAAGAATCCTTCTAGAAGCATCCAAAATTAACCACAAGTGAGTTTTTAAGAATAAACTTGCACCTTTTTGACTTTCACAGGGGTCCGCACCCACTCCTTTAGAGACAGAGCGGACAGGTTCGCAGGTAACATGAACAAGGGGTGCGGGACCGCAGGAAACAGTAAGAGAAAGTGCGGAACCGGAGCTTTATTGATTTTCAAGGACTTTCTCTCATTTTTAAAGCTTGACATGAAGAGCTGAGGTTTGAGACTTGCCAAGGAGGACAGTATGAATGATGATAGACCCATACTGACTGCAAATAGTCATGGTGACAATATTTTGTGTAACACAACTATTTTAGAATAAATTCCATAATTATTGAGCAAATTTGTTATATTTGAGATTTTTCATGCCAAAATTCACTTTTTCCAGCAAGAGTCATTATCCACTTCTCATTATCCACAAACACTTCATTACATTTTCATCAATCCTAACCCACCAATAAAAGCAATGAAGCTCATTTACAAGCTTTTGGTTCCACTTTACATACTCGTTGTTAGTTTCCTTTTCCCTACACCTGCAAATAAAACCTTGCTTCCATACACCATTGAGTCCATAGTCCTTGAGTCTAAATATTTTTTTTAAAACACCTTGAAGCTTGCATGCCTTAAGGGTAAGCTATCATGCTGATAAACAAGGGAAAACATCAACGTCCCTTGTTCATCAGATCTTCTGAGTATTCAACAACAACAAATTCATTCATACTTAGAAAGATGTGTTCAAGGCATCTTGACCCTCATCCACATCAAAGATGGGAGCTCTCGTGTTGACTAGTGGCATCCATCAATGACCACTAAGCTAACAATTTCTTGTTATGTTTGACACTAAAACATTTAATCACATGACAAGAATTGTGCCAACAAGCATTGAAGACTTGAAGACCAATCATTTTGTAGCAGAGGAAGCAGATTTACTTTCATTACTTTACAGTTTTTGATATAAATGACTTGAGGACAAGTCAATCAATAAGGCTGGGGGGAAGTGTAAATTCTAAATTTTGTAAATTCTAAATTTTGTATACCTTCCAAGCCTTATACATTTTTAGCTGCATTCAGCAGCAGATTTTGAACATTCAGCAGAAGATCCAACAACAGATTTAATCGCAGATGCAACAACAATAAAAGATTCAATTTTTTGACTTCATCCACCATTTTCACCGCCAAGTGAAGAAGACTATGATAAGAATTTTGCAGCCATGCATGCACAACTCTCATCCATTTTTGAAAGGGTAAGTTGAGGTATGATATTTTCTAACTTTTAACCATTTAATTCCTTGAAAGCTAGAATGATAATTTTTGGAAAAAACTTCCTTTCCTCATTTCATAAAATTGCCAAAACCATCAGTTTGGGGGAGGGATACATTTACATACATACTTTGTCACCTTCATATTTTTCCATATTCATATATCACATTCTAAAACCCACATACCTTCAAAATATATTCACTATTACATGAGCATATAAATGGCTTTGTCAAAAGTACTTAAAAGCTAATTGGATGCAACACAATCATGGTTGTTACACAAGAACCAACCATGATGCATTCCAACAAAAATACTTTGCAATAAAAATCACATTATTATTATGCAAAGATCATACATTGAATTTGAATGCAACAAACAAAATACGGTTGAAACACAAGAACCAACCAAGTTGCAATTCAACAAACACACTTTGCAAAAGTTAAGCAAATGATATCACGCAAAGTCTAAGCCAAAGCTCAAGTATCAAAAGTAATGTAATAGATTGCATGAGGACATGCAATACCTTCAGTTTGGGGGTATGTTGGGCCTAGGAATTATCCTTAAAATACATCCACTTTCACTCCATTCACACATTTTCTCACCTCTATTCCACCACCATGTCACCAAATCAACTTCACTTTCATCATTAAATGGGTTATCATTCTGTTTTCCAATACGTTATTAATTCTTAGTATTTTTAAGTGAATTTATGGTTAAACTTTAGAAAATAATCTCCATATACTTATACCTAACAATTAGAATGAGTTTGTTGACATGTGTAGGTACAAAGGAAGCTTCCAAGGCATCTTTATGTGGCACTCTATGTTCAAATTCGAATTTGAGGAGATCATGGACCTCATGGAGAAGATCATGGACCTCATGGAGGAGATCATGGAGGACAAGGTTATGTGTCACCATTGGTTGAGAAATATGTGGGTCAAAGGAGGGAATAGTGGATTTACATTTATGAGTTTGTTATCATAGCTTTTGTATAAATAGGAGTGTTATCTCCTTCATTTGTAATCTTCATTTTGTAATCTTAATTTTTAGAATTTTAGAACCTAGTCTTTCATTTGTAATTTAGAATCTTAGTATCGTATAGGTTGGTAATGAGAAGTTAGATTTTGAGAATCATTGTAATGGTTGTAATTACAATTAGCAATTGATGATAAATAAAGCGGAGCTTCTTTGATCCTCTACATTTGACTTCTCTTTTGGTGTGCTTGTGAATCCTTGGAAGGATCCCCATTGCCTAGCAAGTACACTTTTATTTTAGTAGGCTTTTATTTTATGTTTGTTTGTGAATTTCATTAGATTAAATTATTAGGTTCATATGTTTGAAATATTAACAAATGACCTTTCGTAAGAAAGTATTAATGTTTCCTTCAATGAATCTGATTTGTTATTTAATGTTTGATTTCATTAGTTTAAGTTTCTGATTTATATGCTTGAGATATAAATGAATAATCTCTTGTAAGAGAGCTTTAATATTTCATGCAATCAATCAGAATTAAGTTTTGTTGATTAAGATGATTAGAAATATTAATGAGCAGTCTCCTGTAAGGAAGCTTTAATATTTCTTACACTTATCACAATGTCTTTTAATTTTTAGGTTTCATTTTGTTAAATGACTAAACAGATGTTGGAGATCCCAATGAAAAACCTCTTGTAAGGGAGCTTTGGCATTTCTTCACCTAGCGTAATCTAGTTTGTCTCTAATTCCATATATATTGGATGATCCTTGAAGTTTACTTACCTGGATTGATAGTAAATAAAACTCTAATTTGCATCCACATTTTAGACCAAACACATAGAAGCTTGCCTTCTTTTCTACCTCCTCCCACTACCTCTTGTATTCTTCTTCCTTTCTTCCTTCTAGCATCCCCAATAGCAGTGGTGGATTGAGCCTCAAGCCAATCTAATTGACTTTGAGCCTTTGCATAGATTGCTTGTACATGGGTGTCCTATTTAGTGCTTCTCTCATTCTTTGAGGAGAGTGGTACTCTCTTATCTTTAAATTGTAGGGCAATGTGTTCCATCTCCTCAGGAAATCTTGCATGTTGTCATCCCTTAACAACCTGAAAATGTCGTAAAAATGTGAAATTTATTGCTCTTGGGCAGCAAGATACCTGGGTGCAAGCTTAGGATCATTTGCAATTAAATTATGTGTACTAATGAGGGCCATTGGATTGCACTGCTCAGCGCTGATCATAAGAGTCTCTGTTTATTCTCTTGCCAATATCTTCTTCATTTCTACAGCCATTACTTCCTCATGGTTCATCCATGATGCCAAAGCCATCAACTGTAAATCTCCTAGCTTGGAATTAGGGTCCCATACATTCATATCTGTTAAGGCCATGTTATGCAAATAAAACTCAGACATCTTGGCCCTATCTTCCAATGTACTTTGATCACAAAGATCAATGAACTATCTATAATCCTAAAATGGAATAGTGCCTCTCTGTACTAGGGTCTTGATTTGGAATTGCAGCCACTATTCCTTAAGTTATAGGAAATAGGATTTAGTTGGCATAATGCACTGGATTGGTTCTAAAGAGAGATTGGCCATGCATGCCAATTGATTCTCTCTTTCTTGCAACTATCCTTTCAACCATGCATTTTCTGTCTCTAACTAATTTCTCTTTATGGCCTTTATGTACCTCAAGCTACTTAGCTCTCTGCCCATCTCTTTGAGCTTCTCCTCCATGTGACCAATGTCCTCCACCCCCTTGGACTTGGCAATCTGCATCCATCTATGAGTTCTGGCTCTCTCCTTCTCAAGCTCAAAGAATAATGGAATAGCAATTTTTTGTGGAATGACCCTGCCCCCTTCAATAAATCTGTAGTAGGAGTCAAGGTTAGGTTGGGGGCTAGGTTCCCTTAGCTCTGGGTCCTCTTATTTAGTTTATTTATGTAGGCTTCCCTCCTTATCCAAATTTTGAGTCTCCTCTAGGTGTAGCAGAGTTTCCTGTAGGACTGCTTTTGCTTCCTATAGGTCCTATTGTGTATCCTATAGGATTTCTTTTCCTTTGGATGAGGTGGATCTAGTTATAGGCCTTCTCACATAGGTGATAGGAGACTTAGGAGGAGGCATTTTCTCCTACTGTTTAGGTGAGTCCTCAATTACAATGGGAATTTTGGTTGGAGTTTGGGGTTTCCCCTGCCTTATCCTTGTTCTTTTCCTTGTTTTGAAATATAAGGGGGTCTTCCTCTGTCTTTTGCCTTTCTATTTGATAGGGGTGCTAAGAGCAGTGAGGGAAGCTACTACTTCTCTCTCAGTGGGTTCTAGAGACACCCTAGGTGACTCCTCCTTGTCTTCTACCCCCTCTTTTCCATTGCCCTTTTCCTCTATGTTTTTCCCATCTTCTCCTCCTTCTAGATCCTCATCTTCTTTATCAGTCTCCTCCTTGACATCTTCCTCTATTTCCTTATCACCTTCCTTCTATTTCTCCTTTTATGCCTCCTCATCTATCTCATCTTCATCCCTCTCTACCTCTTCTCCGTTTGTCTTAGTTTCTTCCTCATATTTTCACTGATAGTAGGACTAATGTTACATGTGAGGGCTTTGATATCCTCCTCTATCTACATGTCTATCAAAATTTCCCATTGGATATGAATTCTGAGGTTGTGGAGGACATATTCTATGATGATTTTAATTAACCCATGGTGGGCTAAGTATTGGTGGTTTCCCTCCTGCACCTTTATGGTTGTATCTATCAATAATTGCATAAGGAAGTATGGTATTATGAGCCTGTGGTGAGGAGGTGTTTCTACTCCAAACCTTAATTCTTCAAGAAGCCTAGAGTGATACCCATAAACAACACTATACCTACCCTCACATGATATGTATTTGGTAAGGTGGTAGCTCACCTCATTCCAAAGGTATGGTAGGCTTGCTCTCCTTACTCCATTTTTTTCCTCAACGGGCTCTTCTCCCTCTAAAAAAAACTTCTTCTTGGCAATTTGGCTGTCTCCCTTCTCTTCCTTTCTGCAAGGCACTCCTAGGGGAAGTGTGGTGATCCTGCTTATGAGTTCACGGGTGAGCTCTATGGAGAGGCCTCTCACCACAATAGTGGCATGGTCTCTAGTCAATGGAATGAGGGAGAGAGCAAAATCTCAGGCCACTTCATCATCATACCTTCTTAATTTTTCAAAATACCCCATCCAATTATGCTTTGTGAATATTTCTAACACCTGAGGGTGTTGGTGGATTCTCACAGTGTTGATGGGATCTCTTCTATTAAACCCCCCTTTCATTTTGTTGGTGAATTTTGAGGAGAGAAGATGGTTGAAAAAAATTTGAATGCAGAAGTAAATAACTGAACGAACTGTGGAGACAATTCCCTCACACAGCTGCGAAATTCACTCAATACTAGGTGACTTTCTGTTCAATTCACTTTGAAAAAGGGAAGTAATTATAGAGCCTACCTCCTCATAGTGTTTGTTGTAGCCAACCCTCGTGTTTTCCCCTCTGAAACTCCTCTCGGCCAATCCTGTAGACTATCTGTTTTTATCCTGAAGGACTCCTGTGCGATCCTGTAGGATTTCCTATGTAATCCTGTAGGAATTCCTGTGCAGGAGAAATGTGAAATTTTCCTCTTCTGTAGGTTGCCTAGGTATGAGAGTGACTTTTCTAGAATGAGCCTCGAGGAAATGAATGCATGAGGGCATGGGAATCAATGAGTATTTCCTCTTATGGCCGAGTTATGTGAGGTGGTGTGTTGGCAGTGGAGGTACGTTTTTTGTTATTGGACTGTTGGTCCCCACTACCACATCATCATTCCCCTCTCCTCATAATCAACTCCCAGTTCATGCCTCCGTAGACTTAACTGCTTTTGTCATTCTCTTCTCTTTTTTTGACTTGATTGCTGCCACATGTGGGAGGATCCACTGTTTTGTCTTCATCAACTGAACGAAGGTGGCCAAGTTAATTGGCCAGTTTTTGCTTATAAACCAACTTGCTCGTAACCTTTACATATCTTGACTACATTATGCAAATGAGAGGGTGAAGCCAGGTACTTACCTGTGGGGCTAATACCTTGCTACAATTGTTGAATACCATAGGTGCTTGTTGTGTGTTGGCTGCATGCTACTTTTCCTTCCTTTTTTTGTTGCTCTATGATAATTCCTTTGATGTGCATGTACTTGGTGTTGAGGATGATGGTGCTGCTACTACTCTGGAACTCCTTCTGACCTTTGATCTTCATCTTGGAAGCTTGCTTCTACTCATGATTTTTATTCTGTGGGATAGGCTGCTACAAGATTTCCTACAGGATGTCCTGTAGCTGCTTCTCCCTCATAAATTTTAATCATTTCTTCTACTGGGATTTTGAGGATGATGACATGGATTGAGAGGAAGACTAAGAGTGTGGAGAATGAGAAATACTCAGGTGCTACTCCCTTATGCTCTTTGTTTCATTTTTTTTTATGTGTTTTCTCTTGAAGACTGTGAAAAATATATTTTTTTGAAACTGATTTTTTTTATGGTGAATGCAGGGGCAATGAAAGTTGAGATAGGTATGGTAATGAAGTGGTGATGTAGGGATGTTATTTTTTGACATGGCAGGTCATTTTCTCACCCTAGGGTCACTTCCTGTAGGATTCTCGAGCCACTGTAATTCCTACAGGATCATCCTGTAGGTTTTCAGGGGATCTTGTAGGTTTACAGGGGATCCTGTAGAAAACACAGTCCCCTTGTAAACTAAAGCAAATGATAGAGAAAAATGAAAGAAATGGTGGAGTGATGAATGATAATGAGTGGAAAAATAAAAATGTGAGTGAAATAGGTCCCTTTTTTATCCTCGTTTGTTCTATGATCGTCCTCCTTCCTGACCTGCAAATAGAAATTTTTATGATCTTTTTTCTTCTTCTTTTTCGAAAACAACTAGTCTGCCTCTAAGAGGTTTTCATCCTAGTTGTTTGCCCCAGGCACCCCAAGAGAGGTTTTCACCCAGAGATCTTTTCATTTTTTTTTTTTCTACACCATTGGGCTGCGACTTGAAGGTTTCAACCCAATAGTGGGACTTAGGTGCCTCATGGAGGTTTTCACCTAAGTCCTTATTTTTCTTTTCTTTTTCTTAGTGATTTGATGAGGTAGGAGTTGAAACTTGCTCCACACCATCACTGTTTTATTTATACCATTAATGAACTCTTGCTTTGACAATGGCCTCTTCTAAAATTTCATTCTGTGTCCAATAAAAAGTAAATGAATGGCCTCTGCATCTATGGTTTTGATCTACACTGAACCATTATCATGACATCTTTTTATAACATAAGGCCCTAACTATCTTATGCTTAACTTTCCCTTAAAGTCTTTATATTTGTAATCATATAACAAAGCCCAATCACCTTCTTTAAATTGCTTATCCTTAATGTTCTTATCATGCTAGATCTTCCTCTGGAGTTGGGTTACCTCTATGTGTGGGAGGGCCTGCATTCTAAGCTCATCTAAACCATTCAACTACAACAATCTCTCTTTTTGTGCACTATTGAGATCTAGATCTAGTTGTGCTACCATCCTTAATGTGTTATACTCAAACTCAATGGATAACATGGCCTTTTTCCCATAGACAAGCTGATAGGGTGTGAATCTAGTGGTGGTCTTCGAGGTGGTATTATAGGCCTAGGTGGCCTCAACTAGTCTATCTACCTAATCGTTCCTGTTGCTACTAACCACTTTGGTCAAGATGCTCTCCAGCGCTCTGCTGGTCACCTCCACTTACCCATTAGCTTGTGGGTGATATGGAGTGGAGGTCCTATGCTTGATCTTGTGCTGGCTGAACAAGTCTTCAATCATTTTGGAGGTAAACTGGCTGCCTTGATCAGTGACTAGCTCTCTAAGGTAACCAAATTTGTAAAATACATTCTCCTTTAAGAACTCAAATACCTTCTCCTTTGTTGTTGCCTTAATTGCCTTGGTTTCAACCCACTTAGTCAGATAGTTAGTGCAAACAATGATGCACTTTTTTTCTTGGAAGGAGGGTCAATAGGTCCAATGAAGTCCATGCCCCACTTGTCATATGGTTCGAAAGTCACTTGAGGCTGTAGAGGCATTTCATCCCTTGGAGTAGGCTTTCCCAGCCTTTGGCACCGATCACATTGACTAGTATATCTTTCCACATCCTGATGAAGAGTGGGCCAATAATAGCCTGCTTGTAACACTTTGAATGTTGTCCTCTTTGCTACAAAGTGACCTCCACAAGGCCCATCATGATAGGTTAGAAGGATGTCAAAGACTTCCTCCTCCTTGACACACCTTCTCAAGATTTGATATGGGCCAAGTTTGAAGAGGTTGCCCCCAATCCAGGTGAAGGGGGTGCTCTTCCTCACAATCTTGTTTTTCTCTTTGGACGACAAGTTCGGTGGGAACTGTGCAGATACCAAATAGTTTGCTATGTCAGCAAATAATGGAGAGAGAACTGAAATGGCAAACAAGTGCTCATTCGATAACTGATCATCAACCATTCCCTCTTCACCTGCAGGCAAAGTTAATCTGGACAAAAAGTCTGGAACAACATTTTCCTTTCCAGGCTTATCAACAATAGTTAGATCAAACTGCTGTAATAAAATTAACCATCTTATAATACGAGCATTCACTTCGGGTTTATTCATTAAATATTTGATTGTAGCATGGTAATTATGGACAAATGTTTGAGAGCCTGTAATATAATTCCTAAATTTGTTCAATGAATGCACAACATCTAGGAGCTCCTTTTCGGTCACTGTGTAGTTTAGTTCGACCTTTGAAAGATTCTTACTGATGAAATACATGGTATAAGGCAATTTTTCATCTATCTAACCTAGGGCTGCTCCTATGGATTTATGTGAGGCATCAACATGAACGTGAAAAGGAAGGGCCTAATTTGGGCCTCAGAGAATCTGTGCAGTGGTTAACTTATTCTTCAGGATGTCCAAGGCCTCTTGGTAGCTATTTGACCATATAAACTCAGAGTACTTGAAAAACAACCCAAATAAAGGAGAGGCCAGCTTGCTGAAGTCCTTTATGAACCTTCGGTAGTATCCAGCTAACCCTAGGAAACTTTTGACATCTCTCTGCTTTTGAGGAGGTCAGACCCTTTGGATGATAGTTATTTTGTTTGAGTCCACCTGTAGTCCTTGCTGAGATATTGAATGACCTAGCACGGTCCTTGCAGTCATCAAGAATTCACATTTCTCGAGACTAAGAGATAGGTTCATCTCAATGAATTTGTGCAGTACCTTACCTAAGTTGGACAAAACCTCCTTGAAATGACCCCCATAAGGTGTGAAATCATCCATATAGATTTCTACAGCATCATGGACTAACTTAGCAAAGATACTAAGGACTGCTCTCTGAAAGGTGGCAAGAGCATTGCATAGGCCAAAAGGAAGGACCCTATAAGCAAAAGTGCTCCAAGGACAAGTGAAAGTAGTTTTATCCTGGTCTTCCGGGCTAATCTGGATTTGATTGCACCTGCTGAATCCATCTAGGAAAGAGAAAAAAAAAATTCCCTACCAGGCCATCTAGCACTTGGTCGATGAAAGGTAAAGGGAAATGGTCCTTCTTTGTTGCTTTGTTCAACTCCCTGTGATCAACAAAAATCCTCCACTTACCATTTTTCTTTGGAACTAACACAAAAGGAGAGACCCACTCACTATCCAAGATAGGATAAATGAATCCTGCATCTAGCAATTTTGCGGTTCTTCTTTGACTATATCTTTAAGAGCTGGATCCATCGTCGCTTAGGGTTTTCAGACTGGCTTGTAACCTTCCTTGATATAAATATGGTGAGTACACACTGAGGGGTGTACTCCCTTCATTTCTTTGTAACTCCAAGCGAAGGCATCCAAATGTTCCTTTAGCATGTTTCAGACTTCTCATCTTGGAAAACAAAAAGAGATGGATTGATTTTCAAAGTTCTCTTAGGGCCGAATTTTATGGTTTTGACATGGAGAGGGTTGGAATCGGCCAAGTACAGATCAATTGGATGGTTGTTCTGGGTTTCCTGTACTACTTCTTCTAGGGACAATGTACTGGGAGTTGGACATTGGAGTAGGTGTTCAATCAAATCGTCTTCATCCTATTGTCATCCTCCCATGGTTGTTTCTAAGGTACATAGTTGGGCAGAATAAACTTTATCTTCTTCCTCCTCTTCTAGCCATAAAGGTAAATCATGCTCTATAGATGGCTGAGAATGAGGGTATAGGACTAACTTCTTGGAGATATGCCCATTCTTGATGGTCATATTCCCAGCTTTGTAGCTGATGTAAGCATCGGCAGTAGCCAACCAGGGCCTCCCAAGGATGAGAGGGTAACCAATAATCTTAGCCTTAGGCTCGAGAACTAGGAAATATGTAGGATATTCCCAAGAGTCAATGGAGACCATCACATCCTCCACAATCCCCTCAGGGGTCACTATGGAGCGGTCTGTAAGTTTCAGGACTATTGTCGTCTTTCTCAATGAACCTTGGAGGTTGAGCTTGAGCATGGTGTCCATGGTCATCATATTAATGGCAGCCCCAAGATCTATCAAAGTGTGTGGGACAATGGTGCCATTGATGTGCACATCTACTACAGGACTTCCAGGGTCCAAATACTTTCGATAGATTACCTGCTATAGCATTAAGTCAGATAATTGTCCAATGACATTAATGGTAGGGGAATCTCTTTTTTGCCTCCTTGGATGCTTGAATCACTTCTCCTTAATCAACTTGTTGTAAATAGGTACATCCTTGATGGCTTGGAGAAGTGGAATCTTGACACATAGGTTTTTCAATTCTCCCAGAAGTTCAGTCTCTTCTGGGGTAGGATGGATTGGTTGAGTTAATCTCTCATGAAAGGGTGGATTTACTTTAGAAATGTTGTCCTCTCTTTCTTCTTTAACCTCCCTAGGTGGAAGTGGGGGTTTGTTATCTGGGAGAACTCTCCCAGATCTCATGTTAATTTCCTGGATCTCCACAGCATAAGCTAGATAGGATGTCTCTCCACTGTATACTTACTGTGCCTATCTTTTGTTCGAGTTTGGATTTGGCTGGGCAGTCATGTGGGGTTGTTTAAGTGGAGCAGAGCGTAACAAATGTGGTTGGGAAGGTGGTGAAGGCAATAAGGTAGAAACATTGTTGTATTGGGGCCTCCACCCGCGGGGCGGTGCATTCCACTGAGGTTGCGGTAGAGCATATGGTTGAAATGATTGTTTGGCTGGCTGGGACTGATACTGAGATGCAAAGGACCAAGGAGGAGGTGTAGACCAGGAAGGATGAGTAGAGGATCCCTAAGAAGGTATCGATGTGGTCTAGTTGGGGTTGTAATATGCATGGGATGACCCTTGCATGCCCTATTGGTGTGGCCTAGGCCCATGAGGTCTCCATTGGTTTATGAAGCAAAGCTGCTCAGTGACCCCTTCAACTCCTTGATATATAGCTTTGAGTCCAGGCAAAGAAGTGCACTTGTCTGTGGAGTGGTTTTCTTCACAGACTGAGAAAATTTCAATAGAATTCAATGGAAATTCGTTCCTAGGGTGCCTCCTGGTGCATCTAGGACAGAAAATGGCCAAGGCTCTCTCTGCTTCCTCCTAATGTTCAGAGTGTCCATCTGTAAGGAAAGGTTTACAACATCTCACTCTCAAAATTTCACCCTTGATAGATGAATTGGAAGAGGATGTACTGACCATAGGTTGACTTCCCCTATGCTTTTTCCTAGCTTCCCTAGAATGGTTTCTAAAGACAGTATTGATATCCTCATAGGGTAACTCATATATATCTCCTCCTGCTAACAAGTGTAGAGTATCCAAAAGGTCTTCCGTTACTCCTCTAAGTAGGACTAGCTTCAGTGACTCAGGTTCAAGGGTGCACCTGGCCCTTTTGTAACTAAGCTGGAATTTTTCTTCATAATCCTCTAGGGATTCATCATTACATAAGGTCATCCTAAAAGTTTCCTCTTTAGTATATTTGTACCTACAATAGTCTTGATACTTTTTGTTGAAGGCTTGCTGCATCTGAGCCCAAGTTGTGATGCTATCCCTAGGTAAACCCATGAACCAACACAAAGCTGCATCCTTGAGGGTAGATGGAAATAGTTTCAACTTCTTCTCATCATCTGTGTAGTCATAGGTTCGACATATAACAACAAACTCAAATAGGAAAGTGTCGGGATCTTCTGTGGTCAGGCCATGGAAATGAGGAAGGGAAGAGGGGATTATATTTTTCATCTTAGTGTCCCCATTGGTTTCCCTGATGGGGAAGGCACCCTCAACTCTCTCTCTATTCCCTTTGTCATTTCTGTTTTCAACCATTGGCTCGGTAGGAATGGGTTCTTCTTCTTCTTCTTCCCCTGTAGGTTATTCAAATATGTCAGGTTACTCACTTAAGGGTTCCTCTAGTTCATGGCCAGAGAAGAATAGGGAAGGTTGGTTGTTGGATGTAGTGGGGGTATTTGGCAAAAAATTCTGTAAGTTATCCCTTTTTCTATGAGGCATGAAAGGAAATGCTTTTGGTTTGGTTTTGTGTTTTTTTCAAACTTTGAAAGTGATTGCAGAATTGAAATTGCAGATTGAATGAAAACTACTGACTGAATGAAAAGATTAACTACTTGATTGAAATCTAACTTGCAGAATGGAAAGGAAAGAAAAGAATGTAGAATGAAAAGGAAGAAAACTAAATTAATTTTGCAGAAATGAAACTAATGGCAGAATATTAGAAACAAGAAATAGAAGAAAGAAAGAATTAATCACATATTACTCAAACAGTGCCCCAACGATGGTGCCAAAAAGTGATGAGCACCAATATTGCATCAAGTACGTTGCAACTCTTGGGCTACCAGCATTACTTTATCAACCCGGGGTTCATACAAACTTGGAGATGACAGTGTTGTATACACAATTAAAAGTGATGGTTATGCCTTTTGTCACTATTCAACTAGCGAGAGACCACCAGGGTTTTCAAGCTAGAATTCTATGGATTCAGAAGAAGTTTCATTCGTTGATGAAAGAAATGGAAATCTGCTCTAAGAGAGAGTTGATCTACTATAATAATGAAAAATACTGAAATTCAATGCTAAGGTACACCATTTCCTAATTAACTGCTAAGAGCTATGCTTTGCAATATTACTAAATCAACATGAACAAAATACTACTGTTATAAGCATGGAAGTCAAAGACAACAAACATCACTATTATGCATGTAAAGGACTGTAATAAACTGCTTTGCCTTTTTGTGCTTTTCATGAAAAATCAAGTGTCCAAGCTAATCTCTTTTCGTGATGTGGCAGGTGGTTTAAGGATGCTGGTAGATGGCTGGAAGGTTTAGGAGATGGTTGGAAGGTTTGGGATACCCTTGGGTGACCTTGGGAGGCTTTCTAGAGGTTTTCCCTTAATTCAGCCTCAAAACAGGCAACTACAGGAACCTATAGGATGTACTAGAAACCTACAGGATTCCCTGTATTTCTACAGGATGCAGTCGAGAGAAAAAAGATGGGTGTTTGAGGTGATGGAAGGCTTAGCGAAGGTGGTTGATGGGTGGAATGGAGTGAGAAAAGGCCTATTATAGATACATTTGGTCACATCAACCCCAACTTACAGATCGATACTATTAGGGCCCATCAACCCCTAGTGCAGTTGTTACATGCCCTAAAGAAGTTAGTCATTAGAATGCCTTACTTCCCAAGAAGTTCCATCACTGAAAACATCCAAAAACTACCTCTAAGAAGATCAACGTAGGTAGGCCTTCATTAGGGTGCACTGCAATGCAAACCATACACTGACAGGGTGCTATGCAGCGCACTTGGTCCCTCTTTGGCCTGCGCTGGGTGAATTTGAGCGAACTTCCATGAGGGTTTGAAGATTCCTTATCCATTGGAAGCCTCTAGAAGTTTCTCAATGCCACCTACTCCTTTGAGTTCACATTTGGATGAGGAATGGAGTTAAGCAACATCAATCCCCTATCCCTTCTTTCGTGGAACTGATTTCTAAAATTAGAAAGGCATTCATTATCACCATTGATGGCATAACCTCCTTCATTCACCTATAAAAAGATCACTCATCTAAGAGATCAGGGGCTGGAAATTATTGAATTGCAGGGAGATGCTCGTGAGATTAGTGTTGATTTCAAGTATTGTAATAGTGTTGAAGTGTCTTGCTTGTCATGAGGTGAAGAGGGATTGAATTGGAAGACTGTCACTGAATCGAGCACATATGGGTTGTAATTCTTCCTCTTATCAATAAAGTCTTCAAAACTTTTTCCTTATGCTTGTGTTATATGTTAATGCTTTCATATGTATATCATGTTCTCGATTCCATGTTATTTATAAGCAATGGATCATTATCATTTGCCTTTATGGGTTTTTGTCTCTGTGTTTGTGTAGGTACTTTTCAAGCGCCTTGAGTACGGAAAGGAGCGACAAGATTAGTCAAGAGAGACAAGGAGCTAGCGAAAACTACAAGTAGGTTTCTCTTCTCTCTTGTTTTATCTATTGATTATAGAAAAGATAGAGATTACTTTGTCTATTGTTTCTAGACATGCTACTAAGTCTAAAGGGTTAGGCGTTTGTCCAAGAACACTAAATATTCCCAAAAAAAAATGGCGACTTCGCTAGGGAAACTCACCTTTCCTAGTAGCATATCCACCTCCTTAGACACCCTGACATACTATACTTGTTGTAATTCAACCTTTTGCATTGAATTTTGGTGAAAATTTGAGGTTAGATGACTCTTGAGTGGCCTCACAGGAATCAGCGCAGGCTAGCCTTAGAGACAGTGCTCTGCAGTGCAGTTAGGCCTTATTTGACCTACGTTGATTAAGCTTGGAATATTTTAATCAGCACAGTTTGGCCCTCTTTGACCTGTGTTGATCAGTGTAGATTGGCCCTCTTTGACCTGCGCTGATCAGTTTTGAAATCATTGAAATCAGCGTAGTCTTTAGTGAGAGCCAGTGCTCTGCAGCACAGTTAGCCCCTCTATGACCTGCGCTGATCAACCTTAGGTTAAATTCCCACCTTTGGATTGAGTTTTTGCCAAAATTCTTCTAATTGCTTGCTTGCTGAAAATCAATGATGTCTTATCTCTGAAAGCAGTCTTTTCAAGTCCTTAGCCAGCCCTACTTTGATTGGATTGATTAATGTTTCTTTAATGTTTTCTTTGTCATTATCAGTCTATAGTCACAGTTAGCTTTTGGTCGATTGATCTTTAGCGAAAGAAAGTGTCGTAAAATCGTCTTTTCCTTCGAAAATTGAATTGTCGTCAAATCTTCATTCATGAAAGATTGATTGATTAATGTGTGCATATGATTAGTATTTTTGTTGAAAGTGTCGTATTTCCTCATTTCTTTGAAAATGAAAGTGTCGTAGAGTCTTCCTTTCCTTGAAAAGAAATTGTCGCAAAATCGTCATTTTTATGAAAAGAGTTTGTTGATCGTTTGTGCATTAGTTTTCCTTTTTGAATCATTCACATTAAGGGAAATTGAAAAGAAATACATGCATATTACATTGAAAAGAGTTTGTGTGTGCTAAAAGGAATAGTGTAGGGAATTGCATCTAGTTTGTGCTCTTTGTTGATTGATCAAAAAGTACTTGTTTGCTCTATCCCTAGTAGCTAGGATTTTCATTGTAAAATTGAATGGAAAGAATGCTTATTGTATTAGTTTCATTTTAGGAATTGCAAACATACATCACATGGTGAACCTTGAAAGGAAAATTCTAAAGAATATCAACTTAAAATTTATCTTAATTTACCTAATGGAGCATTTTCACTTAACGAAAAACATTTAGAGGTCTAGGCTAGAGACATGTTCTAGCGTTGTAAAACAAAGTATCTATCGCTAACTTGTCTGCAATACATCCCGAGTGTCATACCTCATTTCACGTAATTGAGTATATCGTAGCTCGTCCACGTACCTTTGGGTATATAGGGCGGTGTTACAATATGTAAAGTATATGGGAATGCTCTCACTATGTGGTTTTGCATTAGACAACGCTTATACGGACTAGGCCTCCATGTACCTTCAGGTATATATGGGAGGACAAAACTAGGTTTCTATCCATTCTTAGGTAACCGAGTCGTCCACCTTGTACACTGTGATACACCAAACACAACATTCGGGGAGATTGCCTACTTGTACTTCTTGGTTCGCCAGGAGGTATTCTGCAGTTCACGGTTGCTTGGTAAACCTCTTCCCTAGATTATCCCTCTTTTGTTTTGTTATTTTACTTTGATTAAAATAAAATTATTTGACCACGGATAACATCCTCCATGCTCACTCCTTAGTTGATCTTAGGTTGAATCATATGGCGACAAATCCAGAATCCACTGATCAAGAAATTCCTTTTGATGGGAATCCTAGTCCTTTTCCTCCTTTCAGAAATATTGGTGCTCCTTATATGGCTACATTGTCCCTTCCAAGATTTACCATTGGCTTTCCAATATGATTTCTTTCAACCTCCTTGGTTCAAAATGTCGTGATTTCTCCGTAATCGAGTACTCCTCCAACTAGACAAAATCAACCTCCAGTTGATCCTAAAGTTGACCCTTCGCCTTCTTCCTCGGTTGTTTCTTCCTCCCCTTCTTCCTCTTCGCCTGGTGAAAGTATTGGTATTAGTAACCAGGTGGCTAAGAAGAAGAAGAAAGGGAAGAAGAAGAAGAAGAAGCAAATTCAGTAGAGGGGCAACCAAGAAACCATTGCTTTGAATGCAACATTTGATGAGAAACCATCCATCAAGCCTCACAAAGTTCAATATCCATGCAAACTTTGTGCGGAAGACCATCTTCTTCGAAATTGTCCTGATATTCCTCAAATCTTAGAAGAATGGTCTTCCCGTTCACATCATCTTGTGTCATCAACTTCTGGAGATCATGTTGGTGACACACCATCAACTAGTGATAGTAAAGTTCATGGAAATAAGGGTAAAGTTAAGTTTCCTTGTAGGTTATGTGAAGGGAATCACCCCATTCACCTTTGACCCTATCTGGACGAAGCCAAAAGAGTGTTGGATAATCGTCCTACTTCACCGCAATGACTTCCATCTGGTTACAGGAAACTCTCCCTAAATCCTTCGCTAGTTGATGAATTGACTGACCAAAATCAACCATCGATTGAACCCACTCTCTCTGAAAGTGAATCTTATGAGTCTATACCTGACCCAAATCAATAAGCCAAGGTAACAGTTGACCCGATTTCACCTTCAAAATCGTATCTTTCCCGAAGAGAGTGAATATGATACCACTTAGGTTCTTTTTGTTTCTTCAGATTCAAATGAAATTTGGGGCCATCCGCCTGTTCCATCAAGATAGGAGGAAAATCCTCCCATTCTCTTAACTCAAGGGGTTAATCCTCCCATTTCTACGGTACCCCCTCCAAGTAGTCTAGTCACTTCCTTTCATTGGAATTGACTGGCAGGATTTCTTCTTCCTTCTTATGTGCCTTTCCAGATCATAGTACAAGTTTGTATTATGATTGTATCTGGCACCATTATAGATGAAGGTGCATCAGTGAGCATCCTTTCCTCAACTACTTGGAAAGCACTCGGTTCACTGCCTCTTGTGCCTCTTACCCAAAATCTGTTGGCTTTTAACAGAGGAACCAGTCAACCATTAGGGATCCTTCCTCAGTTGCCTATTACTTTGGGAGGAAAAATCATTTATCTAAACGTGATGGTAATCCTGGGCCCTTTAGATTTCAATTTACTTCTTGGGCGCGACTATGTTTATGGCGTGGGAGCTATTGTTTCCACACTCTTTCAAGTGATGTGTTTCCCGCATGAAGGCATAATTGTCACCATTGACCAGCTTTCATTTCTCGGTCCAAATATGACTCCTAGTCAACCATCTTCCCTAAGCAGTCCTTTTGTACCAATGGTATCATCCCCACCATGGGTTAATTATGTAGCAACCTGTTCCATGCCTACATCAACTGACAATCAATTTAGTGATGTTGTACAACATGTACCGGGGCCATTGGAACCAGATCTTCCCTTCATGACCACTTATGAGTTGTGATCAAAAGGCCCATGAGGACAGTTCCTTGTCTTATGTCAACCTCGTTAAAAAATGAAACAAGGAATATGAGCATAGCTACTGGTCTTGTGTTAACCTCGTTAAAAAATGAAACAAGGAATATGGGGATAGTTCATGGTCTTGTGTCAACCTCGTTAAAAAATGAAACAAGGAATTTGAGGAGGGTTCTTTTACTTTGTCAACCTCGTTAAAAAATGAAACAGGTCCATGAGGATAGTTCCTGGTCTTGTGTCAACCTTGTTAAAAAATGAAACAAGGAATCTGAGGATGGTTCTTTTACTGTGTCAACCTCGTTAAAAAATGAAATAGGTCCGTGAGGATAGTTCCTGGTCTTTTGTCAACCTCGTTAAAAAATGAAACAAGGAATCTGAGGATGGTTCTATTACTGTGTCAACCTCGTTAAAAAATGAAATAGGTCCATGAGGATAGTTCCTGGTCTTATGTCAACCTCGTTAAAAAATAAAACAAGGAGTCTGAGGACAGTTCCTTGTCTTGTGTCAACCTCGTTAAAAAATGAAACAAGGAATATGAGCATAGTTCCTTGTCTTGTGTCAAGCTCATTAAAAAATGAAACAAGGTCCCTTGGTCCAAAGTTCCAAGTCGAGTCTTTGATTAGATCTCGTAAAATCCCAGTCGAGTCTTTCACTTGATCTCGTAAAAGAACCTTCATTCCATCCACCTGATAGCCATGAGTAGTCTACTTAGGTGAATGTAATGAATCTTGGGGGGCATGCACCTAATGGTAAAGTTAAGTTTCCCTATAGGTTATGTGAAGGGAATCATCCCATTCACCTTTATCCCTATTTGGATGAAGCCAAAAAGGTGTTGGATAACCGTCCTACTTCACCGCAGCGACTTCCATCTAGTTACAGGAGACTCTCCCTTTCATCATGCTGGGGGCATGTAAACCAATCTCAAGCATAGTTTTTTGTTTTAAGCTTGCGTAAAAATGAAACTGAATCCAAGCATAGTTTTTCGTTTCAAGCTTGTGTAAACATGAAACTGAATCCAAGCATAGTTCCATATGGTTCAAGCTCATCTAAAAATGAACCCATTTCCATTTTAACCCTTGTGATTACCATTCTATCAGCCTTTTCTATCATATGAGCCTTGGTTGTTTCATTCCATCACCACCATCTCTTTGGCCGATCATACGCTTTCACTTCGTTGTTTTACCTTTTTTGAGGAATAGTTGCAAGGAATGGTCTTATTAGCCAGCCTCTTCACATAAATCAACATGTTTTGAGAAGTTCCCACATGTTTTGAGAAGTTCCCACATCAGACTCTCTAAATATGAAAAGATTGTCGAGCGCTTGTCTATTCCAACTCGTTAAAGGATTGGAAACTATTCTTATCTCTCTTTTATTATTTTACGGTTTTTTGGACTTGAGAGATTATTTTATGAAAAATAACTTATGGAGTTTCCTTTTCATCCCTTTTCAAACTCTCTAAACATAAAAAGGACCGAGTTGTCTTTGTCGTTAAGCTCGTTAAAAACATCAAATAGCGACAAACTTGTCCATCTAGACAAGGCCAAGTTTCACTTCGCTAGACTCATTAAAGCATCAAATAGTGATGGATTCACTAGAAGGGTGAAATTATACAACAGGCATATGTTATACTCCTCAAGTGTGATAAAAAATAAAGAGGTTCTAGTCAGCAATGACTGGGGAAAATGGGAAAAAGCTGAGAAAACTTTATGGTAGCAAGTCGCTCTTGAACATGACACTTTCACCTCATCACTGTGATTACGTGAGTTGGGTCATTCGGCTTGATGGTTATCACACTATTGGTATATCATACCATCCATTACTTTGTTTTGGGTCAATGTTACCAATTCATCTTAGTGTCGCCAACATGTTCAAGAGAAGTCATTCAGTTAAAACTTCATCCTTTGCAATACCATAAACCTTCGTTTTCATGAGCGCCATTCCTGAACATTGTGTCCTCAGTCGTTTTTTCATATCGAAAATCATTTATCTCGTTTCATGTCATAGATGTGGGATACATCAAGGCCCTCTTGCGACGAGTTGCTTCTTGTCAACATCAACACATCATCTAAGAAGTTGACTTAGAAACACCCCTTTAGTACCTTGAAGCTTGCATACATCAATAGCAGGTTTCTAGCTTCCGATGATAGGTTGACATCAATGGCCTTCGACCGAAAGACTTTGTATGGTGTTCGACATCAAATCATTTATTCACACCATGAAAAATATATTGTAGTACCTTGAGGGTCATTATCATTATCAGTGATTCCTCTCACGTTTGTTAACAACTTACATCATTGGCGGGTAATCAGACGATGTCTTTCCATGTTCGAATTTAGAACATCTATTCACATGGTTAGACTTGTGCTTGAGAAAAAGATTGAATGAGATTGAAGACCCCGGATCTAGTTTCATCCATCCAGGCTGCAATATTTTCAGGAGTACTAAATCAAATGTACAATGGCCTTACATTCATGGTCAACCATTCATGGGTCTATATATGTAGACGACTATATTTGTACATGTAATGAAAGTTTATAAGCTGAGCATGGGTATGCCTTCCCTCAGCTAGTTCATGAGAAAAATCAAATTATCATGATATATGTATTGTAATTGATGCAGGTCACCTTCCGTTTCGAAACCTCCTCTCCTCGTGATAAAGCATTTCACTCGACATATATATTTACGACTTCATGCTTTAGGGGGCAACTGTTACAGATCCATTTGGGCACATCAACCCCAACTTACAGATCGATACTATTAGGGCCCATCAACCCCTAGTGCAGTTGTTACATGCCCTAAAGAAGTTAGTCATCAGAATGCCTCACTTCCCAAGAAGTTCCATCACTGAAAACATCCAAAAAATACATCTAAGAAGATCAATGTAGGTAGGCTTTCATTAGGGTGCACTGCAATGCAAACCATACACTGATAGGGTGTTATGCAGCGCACTTGGTCCCTCTTTGGCCTGCGCTGGGTGAATTTGAGCAAACTTCCGTGAGGGTTTGAAGATTCCTTATCCATTGGAAGCCTCTAGAAGTTTCTCAATGCCACCTACTCCTTTGAGTTCGCATTTGGATGAGGAAGGGAGTTAAGGAACATCAATCCCCTATCCCTTCTTCCATGGAACTGATTTCTAAATTTAGAAAGGCATTCATTATCACCATTGATGGGATAACTTCCTTCATTCACCTATAAAAAGATCACTCATCTAAGAGATCAGGGGCTGGAAATTATTGAATTGCAGGGAGATGCTCGTGAGATTAGTGTTGATTGTGAGTATTGTAATAGTGTTGAAGTGTCTTTCTTGTCATGAGGTGAAGAGGGATTGAATTGGAAGAGTGTCACTGAATCGAGCACATATGGGTTGTAATTCTTCCTCTTATCAATAAAGTCTTCAAAACTTTTTCCTTATGCTTGTGTTATATGTTAATGCTTTCATATATATATCATGTTCTCGATTCCATGTTATTTATAAGCAATAGATCATTATCATTTGCCTTGATGGGTTTTTGTCTCTGTGTTTGTGTAGGTACTTTTCAAGCGGCTTAAGTATAGAAAGGAGTGGCAAGATCGGTCAAGAGAGACAAGGAGCTAGTGAAAACTACAAGTAGGTTTCTCCTCTCTTGTTTTATCTGTTGATTATAGAAAAGGTAGAGATTACTTTGTCTATTGTTTCTAGACCTACTACTAAGTCTAGAGGGTTAGGAATTTGTCCAAGAACACTAAATATTCCCAAAACAAGGCCTAGGATCACTCAGAACCAAAAACCAAGTTTAGGAGATGGTTGGATTTCCTCAACATGCTTCAGAAATTTCTATGTAAAATGATGAAATTGGTGAAGGTTTTGATGGAAATGAGGAATGCCTATGGGTAGATGAAATTGGAAGGTGGTTGCTAGCTATGAGATTTCTTTCTACTTCTGAAGCACCTTCTCTGCATCAAAAATGTGTAATTTCCAAACAGTCATGTAAACAAGAGGAAGTCTCATGAGCTAGAAAAGCATAATTTAATGAACTAACTGTCTATCTTATGCATGAGGAAATTGTTGAATGAAATGGAATTGTGGATGAGATCTACTGCAAGAATTAAGATAGAAGAGATGGAAATGAAATCCTACTTTGCAAAAATGATCAAATGCTAGTTTAAGTACAACAAACTCTAAATCTTATGAAAGAAATGGAAATCTTTCTTTTTGGGGCTACATAAGGGTCATTTCATCAAATCATGATCCCAGAAGGAAGCAGTGAGGCCAAGAAATCTACTGACAGCTTTGTGGTGCTTCTTTTATCCCTCCTAACTTGCTGCTAAAGTAAGGCACAAATGGAAGTAAAATAATAAACAATTAATCAAATCTATATGACTTACAATAAAATACTTCTAAAATCAATTTAACCATGAATCTATGAAACTAATTTAAGCATAAAGATACAAGAAGAGGAGCCTTTGCTACTAGGGTTGGGCCCTAACCCAAGAGCTTCAGCCCTCTGAGTTAACTCAGTACTGGATCAAGAAAAATATCATTCTTATTACCAAAATAGAAAATTACATCAAAGTCTTCCACAAGTCTAGAGCTCGAAAATAACTAGAGTTTTTGCAATAAAAATTCGAATCCTAATGAGGCTCTAGGCCTCTCTATTTATACAACTGAAGTCCGCAATGAATTCCTTAAATTTAATGAGGCTCAACTCACCAAGGACTTCGTTAAATTTAAGGAGGCTCAGCTCCCAAATTCGAGATGAACTAACTCTTTATCTATCACTTTCTCAGCAACCTTTTGATCTTCACGACTTTGCTTCTTGCACTCTGAGCTGGTGGGATTAATGGAGGAATATTCGAATGGGGGAGGAGTAAATGAGGAGGATTTACCTCCTACAATCTCTCTCCCTTGTCCCATTCGAGTTTCAAACCTTAGTCTTGCCAAAATTCCTTGATTTTCTCTTCCAAACCTGCATTCAATGCATATTAGTTCACTAGGCATAATATCTCACTTTAACTTATCTCATTAAACAAAATATAATCAAAAGATGTCATAAGTTGTGAGAAGAGTTGGTTTGACTAAGGTAGGAGGTGAATTAAGGCCCATATAATTACCTAATGATGTGGCTCATCATCTCCCCCTACTAAAAGTGTTGCTCATTCTCTAAGAAACTTAATCAATATCCATGTCCTTCATAGCTATAGTGGCCTCCCTGACATCCCATGCCTCTGTTGTGGTTTCCTCTTCTTGTTCATATAAACCTATCTTATTTTGGACCTCCTCCCACTGCCTCCTTTATTCCTTCTAGCATCCCCAAGAGTAGTGGTGGACTAAGTCTCAAGCCAATCCAATTGACTTTGAGCTTTTGCATAGATTTCTTATACATGGGTGTCCTATTTAGTGCTTCTCTCATTCTTTGAGGAGAGTGGCACTCTCTTATCTTTGAATTGTATGGAAAATTGTTCCATCTCCTCAAGCAAGCTTGCATGCTGTCATCCCCTAACAACCTAAACATGTCCTCAAAATGTGCAATTGCTTACTCTTGGGCAGCAAGATACATGGGTGCAAGCTGAGGATCGTTTGCAATTAAATTATGTGTACTGATGAGGGCCATTGGATTGGACTACTCACCTCTGATCATAAAAGGTTGTGTTTGTTCTGTTGCCAATATCTTCTTCATTTCTGTAGCCCTTGCTTGCTCATGGTTCATCCATGATGCCAAAGCCATCAATTGTAAATATCCTAGCTTGGGATTAAGGTCCCATACATTCATGTATGTTAAGGCTACGTTATGCAAATAAAACTCGGACATCTTGGCCCTATATTCCAATGTATTTTGATCACAAAGATCAATGAACTATCTATAATCCTGAAATGGCATAGTGCCTCTCTGTGCTAGGCTCTTGATTTGGAATTGCAGCCACTGTTCCTTAAGGTATAGGGAATAGGATTTAGTTGGCATCCTACACTAGATTTCTTCCAAAGAGAGACTGGGCATGGATACCAATTGATTCTCTCTTTCTTGCAGTTGTCCTTTCAACCATGCATTTTCTGTCTCTAGCTGATTTCTCATTATGGCCTCTCTGCCCGTCAAGTTACTTAGCTCTATGCCCATCTCTTTGAGCTTCTCCTCCATGTGACCAATGTTCTCCACCCCCTTGGACTTGGCAATCTGCATCCATCTATGAGTTCTGCCCCTCTCCTTCTCAAGCTCAAGAATAATGGAATAGAAATTTTTTGTGGAATAAATCTGCAGCAGGAGTAAAGGTTAGGTTGGGGGCTAGGTTCCCTTAGCTCTTGGTCCTCTTATTTAGTTTCTTAATGTAGGCTTCCCTCCTTATCCAATTTTTTAGTCTCTTGTAGGTCTAGTAGAGTCTCTTGTAGGACTGCTTTTTCTTCCTGTAGGTCTTGCTATGTATCTTATAGGATTTCTTTTCCTTTGGATGAGGTGGATCTAG
Source organism: Pinus tabuliformis (assembly GCA_031772625.1). Taxonomy (NCBI): domain Eukaryota; kingdom Viridiplantae; phylum Streptophyta; class Pinopsida; order Pinales; family Pinaceae; genus Pinus; species Pinus tabuliformis. The sequence goes on from CM062818.1 coordinate 711,058,835, forward strand.
TTATAGGCATTCTCACATAGGTGATAAGAGACTTAGGAGGAGGCATTTTCTCCTACTGTTTAGGTGAGTCCTCAATTAGAATGGGAATTTTAGTTAGAGTTTGGGGTTTCACCTACCTTATCCTTGTCCTTTTCCTTGTTCTAAAATATAAGGGGGTCTGCCTCTGTCTTTTGCCTTTCTGTTTGACAAGGGTGCTAAGAGCAGTGAGGGCAGCTGCAGCTTCTATCTCAGTGGGCTCTAGAGATTCCCTAGGTGACCCCTCCTTCTCTTCTGCCCCCTCTTTTCCATTTCCATTTTCCTCTATGTTTTTACCCTATTCTCCTCCTTCTAGATCCTCATCTTGTTTATCAATCTCCTCCTTGACATCTTTCTTTGTTTGCTCATCACCTTCCTTCTCTTTCTCCTCTTCTTCCTCCTCATCTGTCTCATATTCACCCCTCTCTGCTTCTTCTCTATCTGTCTCAGTTTCTTCCTCATCTTTTTCACTGACAGTAGGACTAATTTCATAAGTGAGGGCTTTGATATCCTCCTCTTTTTGCATGTCTTTGAAAATTTACCATTGGATAGGAATTTTGTGGTTATGGAGGTAATCTTCTATGATGATTCTAATTAACCCATGGTGGGCTAACTGTTGGTGGTTTCCCTTCTATACATTTATACTTGTATCTATCAGTGATTGCAGAAGGAAGTATGGTATGTTGAGTTTGTGGTGAGGAGGTGTTTTTGCTCCAAACCCCAATTCTTCAAGAATCCTAAAGTGATACCCATAAACCACACTATACCTACCCTCACATGATATATATTTGATAAGGTGGTAGCTCACCTCATTCCAGGGGTATGGTAAACTTGCTCTCCTTACTCCATTTTTGTCCTCAATGGGCTCTTCTCCCTCTAAAAAGAACTTCTTCTTGGAAATTTGGCTATCTCCCTTGTCTTCCTTTCTCCAAGGCACTCTTAGGGGAAGTGTGGTGATCCTGCTTATGAATTCGTGGGTGAGATCTATGGAGAGGCCTCTCACCACAACAGTGGCATTGTCTCTGGTTAGTGGAATGAGGGAGAGAGAAAAATCTCGGGCCACTTCATCATCATACCCTCTTTATTTTTTAAAATACCCAATTTGATTATGCCTTATGAATATTTCTAACACCTGAGGGTGTTGGCGGATTATCACAGTGTTAATAGGCTCCCTTCTATTAAACCCCCCTGTCATTTTGTTGGTGAATTTTGAGGAGCTAAGATGGTTGACACAATTTTTGAATGCAAAAGTAAATAACTGAACGAACTGTGGAGGCAATTTCCTCACACAGCTACCAAATTCACTCAATACTAGGTGATTTTATGTTCAATTCACTTTGAAAAAGGGAAGTAATTATAGAGTCTACCTCCTCATAGTGTTTTTTGTAGCGAACCCTCGTGTTTTCCCCTCTGAAACTCCTCTCAGCCAATCTTGTAGAATGTTTATCTGTATCCTGTAGGATTCTTGTGCGATCCTGTAGGATTTCCTGTGTAATCCTATAGGAATTCTTGTGCAGGAGAAAGGTGTTATTTTCCTCTTTTGTAGGTTGCCTAGGTATGAGAGTGACATTTCTAGAGTGAGCCTCAAGGAAATGAATGCATGAGCACATGGGGATCAATGATTATTTCCTATTATGGCCGAGTTACGTGAGGTGGTGTGCTGGCAGTGGAGGTACATTTTCTACTTTTGGACCATTGGTCCCCACTACCACCTCATCATTCCCCTCTCCTAGTAATCAACTCCTAGTTCATGACTCTATAGAATTAACTGCTTTTGTCCTTCTCTTCTTCTTTTTTGACTTGACTGCTACCACGTGTGGGAGGACCCACTATTTTGTCTTCGTTGACTGAACGAAGGTGGCCAAGTTAACTGGAAACTTTTTGCTTATAAACTAACTTGTTCATAACCTTTACATCTTTTGACTACATTATGCAAATAAGAGAGTGAAGAGAGATACTTACCTGTGGTGTTAATACCTTGCTGCAGTGGTTGAAGACCGGAGGTGCTTGCTGTGTGTTGGCTGCATGCTACTTTTCCTTCCTTTTTTATTGCTCTTTGATGATTCCTTTGATGTGCAGGTACCTAGTGTTAAAGATGATGGTGTTGCTGCTACTTTCGATCTCCTTCTTCCCTTGGATCTTCATCTTGGAAGCTTGCTGCTACTCCTGATTTTTATTCGGTGGGATAGGCTTCTACAGGATTTCCTGCAGGATGTCCTATAGTTGCTTCTCCCTCAGAACTTTCAATAATTTCTTTTGCTGGGATTTTGAGGATGATGACATGGATTGAGAGGAAGACTAGGAGTGTGGAGAATGAGAAATACTTAGGTGTTGCTCTCTTCTTCTCTCTGTTTCATTTTTTTCACTGTGTTTTCTATTGAAGACTGTGAAAAATATATTTTTTTGAAATTGATTTTTTGTTATGGTGAATGCAGGGGTGATGAAAGTGGAGATAGGTATGGTAATGAAGTGGTGATGTCGGGATGTTATTTTTGGACATGGCAGGTCATTTTCTCCCCCTAGGGTCACTTTCTGTAGGATTCTCGAGCCACTAGTTTTTAGGGGATCCTGTAGGTTTATAGAAGATCCTGTAGAAAACACAATCCCCTTGTTAACTGAAGCAAATGATAGAAAAGAATGAAAGAAATTGTGGAGTGATGAATGCTAATGAGTGGAAAAATAAAAATGTGAGTGAAATAGGTCCCTTTTTTATCCTCCTTTGTTCTCTAATCACCCTCCTTGCTGACCTGCAAATAGAATTTTTTATGATATTTTTTTTCTTTTTTTTCAGAAACAACTAGTCTGCCTCTAAAAGGTTTTCATCGTAGCTGTTTGCCCTGGGCAGCCAAGAGAGGTTTTCACCTAAAGATCTTTTCATTTTCTCTTTTTTTATTTTTTTTCGACACCATTGGGCCACCCCACAAATTTTTCAACCCAATAGTGAGACTCAAGTGCCTCATGGAGGTTTTCACCTGAGTCCTTATTCTTCTTTTCTTTTTCTCAGTGATTTGATGAGGCAGGAGCTGAAACTTGCTCCACCACCATCACTGTTTTATTTATACCATCAATGAACTCTTGCTTTGACAATCGCCTCTTGTAAACTTTTATTCCATGTCCATTAACAAGTAAAGGAATGGCCTCTACATCTATGGTTCTGATCTGCACTGAACCATTATCATGACATTTTTTTATAAAATAAGGCCCTAGCCATCTTGTCCTTAAATTTCCCTTAAAGTATTTATATCTGGAATCAAATAACAAAGCCCAATCACCTTCTTGAAATTTCATATCCTTGATGTTCTTATCATGCTAGATCTTCCTCTGGAGTTGGGTTACCTCTGTGTGTAGGAGGGCTTGCATTCTAAACTCATCTAAACCATTCAACTACAACAATCTCTCTTTTTGTGCAATTATGAGATCTAGATCTAGTTGTGCTGCCATCCTTAATGTGTTATACTCAAACTAAATGGACAACAGGGCCTTTTTCCCATAGACTAGCTCATAGGGTGTGAAACTAGTGGTGGTCTTCCAGGTCGTATTATAGGCCTAGGTGGCCTCAACTAGTCTATCTACCCAATTTTTCCTATTGCTACTAAATACTTTGATCAAGATGCTCTCCAACGCTCTGTTGGTCACCTCCACTTGCCCATTAGCTTGTGGGTGATAGGGAGTGGAGGTCCTATGCTTGATCTTGTGCTAGCTAAGCAAGTATTCAATCATGTTGGAGGTAAACTAGTTGCCTTGATCAATGACCAGCTCTCTAGGGTACCCAAATTTGTAAAATATATTCTCACTTAAGAACTCAACTACCTTTTCCTATGTTGCTACCTTAATTGCCTTGGTTTCAACCCACTTAGTCATAGAGTCAGTGCACACAATGATGTACTATTTTTCTTGGAAGGAGGGTCAATAGGTCCAATGAAGTCCATGCCCCACTTGTCAAATGGCTCGAAAATCACTTGAGGCTATAGAGGCATTTCATCCCTTGGAGTAGGCTTTCCCATCCTTTGGCACCGATCAAACTGAATAGTATATATTTTCACATCCTAATGAAGAGTGGGCCAATAATTTCCTGCTTATAACGCTTTGAATGTTGTCCTCTTTGCTGCAAAGTGACCTCCACAAGGCCCATCATGACAGGCCAGAAGGATGTCAAAGACTTCCTCCTCCTTGACACACCTTCTAAATATTTGATCTGGGCCAAGTTTGAAGAGGCTACCCCCAATCCAAGTGAACGGGGCACTCTTCCTCACAATCTTGCTTTTCTCTTTGGAGGACAAGTTCAGTGGGAATTGTGCAGATACCAAATAGTTTTCTATGTCAGAAAAACATGGAGAGAGAACTGAAATGGTGAAAAAGTGCTCATTCGGTAACTAATCATCAACCATTCCCTCTTCACCTGTAGGCAAAGTTAATCTGGACAAAACGTATGCAACAACATTTTCCTTGCCAGGATTATCAACAATAGTTAGATCAAATTGTTGTAATAAAAGTAACCATCTTATAATACGAGCATTCACATCGGGTTTATTCATTAAATATTTTATTGTAGCATGGTTAGTATGGACAAATGTTTGATAGCCTGTAATATAATGCCTAAATTTGTTCAATGAATGCACAACAGCCAGGAGATCCTTTTCGGTCACTATGTAGTTTAGTTTGCCCTTTGACAGATTCTTACTGATAAAGTAAATGGCATAAGGAAAGTTCTCTTCTATTTGACCTAAGGTGGCTCCTATGGCTTTGTGTGAGGCATCAACATGAATGTGAAAAGGAATGGCCCAATTTGGGCCTCGGAGAATTGGTGTAGCGGTTAACATGTCTTCATGATGTCCAAGGCCTCTTCATAGTTGTTTGACCATATAAACTCAGAGTCTTTGGCCAACAACCCAAATAAAGGAGAGGCCAACTTGTTGAAGTCCTTTATGAACCTTTGGTAGTATCTAGCTAACCCAAGGAAACTTCTGACATCTCTCTTATTTTGAGGAGGTCAGACCCTTTGGATGATAGCCATTTTGTTTGGGTCCACTTGTAGTCCTTACTGAGATATTGAATGACCTAGCACGGTCCCTGTAGTCATCAAGAATTCACATTTCTTAGGACTGAGAGACAGGTTCATCTCAATACATGTGTGTAGTACCTTACCTAAGTTGGACAAAGCCTCCTCGAAATCACCCCCAAAATCACCCCCATAAGGTGTGAAATCATCCATATAGATTTCTACTGCATCATGGACTAACTCAACAAAGATACTGAATACTGCTCTCTCAAAGGTGGCAGGAGCATTACATAGGCCAAAAGGAAGGACCCTATAAGAAAAAGTGCCCCAAGGACAAGTAAAAGTGGTTTTATCTTGGTCTTCCAGGCTAATATGGATTTGATTGTACCTGCTGAATCCATCTAGGAAAGAGAAAAACTTTTTCCCTTCCACACCATCTAGCACTTGGTCGATGAAAGGTAAATGGAAATGGTCCTTCTTTGTGGCTTTGTTCAACTCCTTGTAATTGATACAAATCCTCCACTTACCATTTTTCTTGGGAACTAACACCAAAGGAGAGACCCACTCATTGTCGGAGATAAGATAAATGAATCTTGCATCTAGAAATTTTTGCAGTAATTCTTTGACTATATCTTTAAGAGATAGATTCATCCTCCTTTGGGGTTGACGGGATGGCTTGCGACCTTCCTTGATATAAATATGGTGAGTACACACTGAGGGGTGTACTCCCTTCGTTTCTTTGTAACTCCAAGTGAAGGCATCCAGATATTCCTTTAGCATGTTTCACAACTTCTCCTCTTGGAGAACAAAAAGAGATGGATTGATTTTCAAAGTTCTCTCAGGGCCGAATTCTATGGTTTTGACACGGAGAGGGTTGGAATCGTCCAAGTACATATCAATTGGATGGTTGTTCTAGGTTTCCTTTACTACTTCTTTTATGGACAATGTACTGGGAGTTTGACATTGGAGTAGTCTTTCAATCAAATCGTCTTCATCCTACTATCCTCCTCCTATGGTTGTTTCTGAGGTACACAGTTGGGCAGAATAAACTTCATCTTCTTCCTCCTCTTCTAGCCATAAAGGTAAATCATGCTCTAGAGATGGTTGAGCAGGAGGGTATAGGACTAACTGCTTGGAGATATGCCCATTCTTGATGGTCATATTCCCAGCGCTGCAACTGATGTAAACATCGACAGTTGCCAACCAGGCCCTCACAAGGATGATAGGGTGACCAGTAAGCTTAGCCTTAGGCTGGTGAACTAGGAAATCTGCAGGGTACTCCCAAGAGTTAATGGAGACCATCACATCCTCTAAAATCCCCTCAAGGGTCATTGTGGAGCAGTCTGCAAGTTGCAGGGCTGTTGTGGTCTTTCTCAATGAACTTTGGAGGTTGAGCTTGAGCATGGTTTCCTTGGTCATCACATTAATGGTAGCCCCAAGATCGATCAAAGTGTGTGGGACAATGGTGCCATTGATGTGCACATATACTACAGGGCTTCCAGGGTCCAAATACTTTGGACAAATTACCTACCCCAGCATTAAGTCGGACAATTATCTAATGACATTAATGGTAGGGACATCTCTTTTATGCCTCCCTGGATGCTTGAAGCACTTCTCCTTAATCAACTTGTTGTAAATAGCTACATCCTTGATGGCTTGGAGAAGTGGAATCTTGACACATAGTTTTTTCAATTCTCCTAGAAGGTCAGCCTCTTGTGGGGTATGCTAGAGTGGTTGATTTAATCTCTAAGGAAAGGGTGGATTTAATTTAGAAATGATTTCTTCTCTTTCTTCTTCAACCTCCCTAGGTGGAGGTGGAGGTCAGTTATCCGGGAGAACTCTCCCATATCTCAGGTTAATTTCATGGATCTCCACAACATAAGCTGGATAGGATTTCTCTCCACTGTATACTTGTTGTGCCTGTTTGTTGTTCGGGTTCGGATTCATCTGGGCAGGCATCTAGGGTTGTTTAGGTGGAGCAAAGTGTAACAATTGTGGTTGGGTAGGTGGTGAAGGCAATAAGGTAGGAATATTGTTGTACTGGGGCCTCCACCCTTAGGGTAATGCATTCCACTAAGGTTGCGGCAGGTCATATGGTTGAAATGACTGGTTGGCTAGCTGGGATTGATACTAAGATGCAAAGGACCAAGGAGGAGGTGTATACCAGGAAGGATGAGTAGGGGGTGACCAAGAAGGTATGGATGCGGTCTAGTTGGGGTTGTAATATGCATGGGATGACCCTTGCATGCCCTACTGGTATGGCCTAGGTCCTTGAGGTATCCTTTAGTTTATGTAGCAGAGCTACTCAGTGACCCCTTCAGCTCCTTGATATACAACTTTGAGTCCAGGGAAAGAAGGGCACTTTTCTGTGGAGTGGTTTTCTTCATAGACTCGGCAAATTTCAATAGAATTCAATGGACATTCATTCCTAGGGTGCCTCCTGGTGCATGTAGGATAGAAAATGGCCAAGAATTTCTTTGCTTCCTCCTGCTTCCTCTTACTGTGCATAGTGTCCTTCTGTAAGGCAATGGTTTGCAACATCTCTCTCTTAAAATCTTCCAGCATGTTTCCAATTTCACCCTTGATGGATGAATTGCAAGAGGATGTATTGACCATAGGTTGACTTCCCCTACCATTTTTCCCAGCTGCCCTAGAATTGTTTCTAAAGACAATCTTGATATCCTCATGGAGTAACTGGTATATATCTCCTTCTACTAACAAGTGTAGGGTATCCAAAATGTCTCCCCTTACTACTCTAAGTAGGACTAGCTTCAGCGACTCAAGGTCAAGGGTGCACTTGGCCCTTTTGTAACTAAGCTAGAATCTTTCTTCATAATCCTCTAGGGATTCATCATTACCCAAGGTCATCCTAAAAATTTCCTCTTTAGTATCTTTAGACCTACAATAGTCTTGATACTTGTTGTTCAAGGCTTGTTGTATCTGAGCCCAAGTTGTGATTCTATTCCCACGTAAACCCATGAACCAGCGCAAAGTTGCATCCTTGAGGGTAGATGGAAATAGTTTCAAGTTCTGCTCATCATCTGTGTAGTCATAGGTTCAGCATATAAGAACAAACTCAAATAGGAAAGTATCGGGATCTTCTGTGGTCATGCCGTGGAAATGAGGAAGGGAGGAGGGGCTTGTATTTTTCATCTTAATGTCCCCATTTGTTTCCCTGATGGGGAAGGCACCCTCAACTCTCTCTCCGTTCCCTTTGTCATTTCTGTTTTTAGCCATTGGCTCAGTAGGAATGGGTTCTTCCTCTTCTTCTTCTTCCCATGTAGGTTCTTCATATATGTCAGGTTGCTCACCTAAGGGTTCCTCCAGTTCATTGCCACCAAAGAAGAGGGAAGGTTCGTTGTTGGATGCAGTGGGGGTATTTGGCAAAAATTTCTCTAAGTTATCCCTATTCCTACAAGGCATGAAAGGAAATTCTTTTGGTTTGGTTTTGTGTTTTTTTCAAACTTTGAAAGTGATTGAAGAATTAAAATTGCAGACTGAATGGAAACTACTAACTGAATGAAAAGATTAACTACTTGATTGAAATCTAACTTGTAGAATGGAAAGGAAAGAAAAAATGAAGAATGAAAAGGAAGCAAACTAAATTACTTTTGCAGAAATGAAACTAATGGCAGAATATTAGAAATAAGAAATAGAAGAAAGAAATCAGTAATCACATATTACTCAAACACCTCCCCGACAACAACACCAAAAAGTGATGAGCACCAATATTGCAGCAAGAATGTTGCAACTCTTGGGACCAGCTGGTTCGTACAAACTTGGAGGTGACAATGCTATATACACAAGTAAAAGTGATGGTTCTCCCTTTTGTCACTGTTCAGCTAGCGAGAGACCACTAGGGTTTTCAAGATAGAATTATATGGATTCAAAAGAAGCTTGGTTCCTTGATGAAAGAAATAGAAATCTACTCTAAGAGAGAGATCATCTACTGTAATAATGAAAAAGACTGAAATTCAATGCTAAGGCACACCATTTCCTAATTAATGGCTAAGAGCTATGCTTTACAGTAATGCTAAATCAGCATGAAGAAATTGTTAATGTTCTAAGCATGGAAGTAAAAGACATCAAACATCATTGCTATGCATGTAAAGGACTGTAATAAATTTGTTTTGTCTTTTTGTGCTTTTCATGAAAAATCAAGTGTGTAAGCTAATCTCTTTTGGTGATGTGGCAGGTGGTTTAAGGATGCTGGTGGATGGCTGGAAGGTTTAGGAGATGGTTGGAAGGTTTTGGAGACCCTTGGGTGACCTTGGGAGGCTTTCTAGATGTTTTCCCTCAATTCAGCCTCAAAACAGGCCACTACAGGAAAACCTACAAGATGCACTAGAAACCTACGAGATTCCTTGTATTTCTACAAGATGCATCCGAGAGAAAAATGATGGGTGTTTGAGGTGATGGAAGGCTTAGGAAAGGTGGTTGATGGGTGGAATGGAGTGAGAAAAGGCCTAGGATCACTTAGAACCCAAAACCAAGTTTAGGAGATGGTTGGATTCACTCAACATGCTTGGGGAAATTTCTATGTAAAATGATGAAATTGGTGAAGGTTTTAATGGAAATGAGGAATGCCTATGGGTGGGAATGTGGTTGCTGGCTATGAGATTTATTTCTACTTCTGAAGCACATGCTCTGCATCAAACGTGTAATTTCCAAAAATTCATGTAAACAAGAAGAATTCTCATGAGCTAGAAAAGAAGAATTTAATGAACTAATTATCTACCTTATGCATGAGGAAATTGCTAAATAAAATGGAATCATGGATGAGATATACTGTAAGAATGAAGATAGAAGAGATGGAAATGAAATCCTACTTTGAAAAACTGATCAAATGCTAGTTTAGGTACAAAAAACTCTAAATCTTACGAAAGAAATGGAAATCTGTCTTTTTGGGGCTGCATAAGGGTCTTTTTCTCAAATAATAATCCCAGAAGGAAGAAGTGCATCCAAGACACCTACTGACAACTTTGTAGTGCTTCTTTTATCCCTTCTAACCTGCTACTAAAGTAAGGCACAAATGGAAGCAAACTAATAAACAATTAATCAAATCTACGTTACTTGCAATAAAATACTTCTAAAAATAGTTTAACCATGAATCTATGAAACTAAGATAAGCATATAGATACAAGAAGAGAAGCCTTTGCTGCTAGAGTTGGGCCCTAACCCAAGAGCTTCAGCGCTCTAAGTTAACTCAGTACTAGATCAAGAAAAAACTCATTCTTATTATCAAAACAGAAAAGTGCATCAAAGTCTTCCACAAGTGTGGAGCTCAAAAATAACTAGAGATTTTGCAATAAAAATTTGAATCCTAATGAGGCTCTAGGCCTCTCTACTTATACAACTGATGTCCCTAAAGATTTCCTTAAATTTAGGGAGTTTTGTCTCCCAAACTCGAGATGAACTAACTATTTATCTATCACTTTCTCGACTGCCTTCCGATCTTCATGACTTGGCTGCTTGCACTCCGAGCTAGTGGGATTAATGGAGGAATATTTGAATGGGAGAGAAGTAAATGAGAAGTATTTACCTCCTACAATCTCTCTCCCTTGTCCCATTCGAGTTTCAAACCTTAGTCTTGCCAAAATTCCTTGATTTTCTCTTCCAAACCTGCATTCAATGCATATTAGTTCACTAGGCATAATATCTCACTTTAACTCATCTCATTAAACAAAATATAATCAAAACATGTAATAAGTTGTGAGAAGAGTTGGTTTGACTAAGCTAGGAGGTGAATTAAGGCCCATATAATTACCCAATGATGAGGCTCATTAGGGATCAAGGGGCAGAAAGGATAGACGCTGGCAACCAAGAAATGGTGCGTTGACGTATGCACAATTTGTTTTTTACTTGTCAAGAGGAGGCTCGAGACAGCTGGCAGAAACAGTGGGTGCTATTGTCATCAACCATCAAGATACGTGAACCTTTTGGGGTCCCCAATTTTGCTCAGGATTTAAATAGGGTACCTCGGTATATTGCATGCATGAAAATTGATGGGGTCCAATGGATGGGTTTGACGTTCCAGTTCCTGATTATCTGGTTGCCATCCGATCGGTATACTCCAGTTTACGAGGTAGGTGAGGATTGGTGGAAGGAAGTCCTCTAGACATATGGATATAAGCATCCAGGGACAGAAATGACTACAAAATATGATCTCACACAACTTCATGGTGATCATCGCAAATCCAACCTTGATTTGCGCAGGTGACGGGCTGCATGAGAACATGTAGAAAGACTAGTGGGGGGGAGATGTTAGTGGCTAAATTTGCATGTTTTTACCCACATTTTTATCTTGTTTCTTGTATGCATTTCACAACATTGTTGGTCAATTTACATTCTAAACTGCACAGGTATACCTCTTGTCATGTCGTTATGAATCATTAACCAATGAAGCATAGTTGTAGGGGATTGTTGCCTAAGTGGCTTGCTAATTCAATTATTCTTGCAGATTTGGAGGAAGTATGATCAAGACTGTGGTTCTATAATGGTGACCATCCAGCTGGCAGCGCTATCTTGAGACATCAGCTACAACGGTGGATCAATATTTTATTCAACGCACTGCGATCTTTATATTTTGTTTCACTTCAAAAGCCACTATGTAATTGTAGGCAGATAGCCACTGTAATTCTAGGACTTGTTAGTGTTAACAAATTGTATAAGTAGAGTTATGGAGCTGTGAAAGCCGATAGTTAAGACCATAAGGAATTACGTTAACTTTGAGTCTGTAACGACATACATGTATTATCCTTTTGATTAATGAAATTCTGATCTTCTGAGCATTTCGTGAGTTCTTGATCTCACCATAATGTTGATCAGCGAGTTGGGCCCCCTCCCTTGACCAAGGACTATTGGATAGATGTGTGCATAGATTTATTTCAATTACTTTATTTATCATTGTGAATGATTATTAATGTGTTGTTGTGAGTCTGCTTTGTTGTTACTCTTGTTGCTGTTACATTCATTACTCTTTTTTTGTCTTTGAGGTTTTTGTGAGTTTCATGATTATGTAGATTATCTTTCGGATACATCGCATTAGGTTTCTTTTTTATCGACGTTTCGAACCAGCAATGGTGGTTCATCTTTAGGATGTGAAAGATTATTGAAAGATTGGTCTCATTTTTCCAAATATATAGAGATGCATGAGATGCTTAGCCGATAGATATTAGTATTTATTAATTATTTTTTTAATTTATTCCATTTGTTTTAATTATAATTTTAATTGTTTTATTATATTTTGTTAATTTAATTGTATTTTTGTGAAATTTAGGGTTTAAAACTGTGATAGAATTAATTTAATTATTCTATTATGTTTATTTAATTGTATTTTTGTGAGATTTAGGGGTTTTAAAATTATTATAGAATTATTATTTTCATTAGGGTTATGGTTATATTAATTATATTTGTATTAATCATTTCGTATTTTAATTATATTTATTTTGATTAATTTTATAATTATTTTAATTATATATTTATTTTAATTGATTATTAATTTTAATTGTTATAATTATATTTATTTTAATTAATTAATTAATTATTTATTAATTATATTTATTCTAATTATTTATTATGGCTAATCCATTTTTCTTATTCTATTTGTTTTCATTAATTATTCTCTTATGTTTCATTTTAATTTTTAATTTTTGTTTAGGATAAGTTGCCCTATTCTAATTGTGTTAATTATCCCTTATTCTATATGTTTTGATTATGATTTAGTTATTCTGTTGTGTTAATTAATGAATTATTATTATTATTATTAGGGTCATAGGTGAGTTAATAATATTTTCTTATTTATGTTTTATTGTAATTGTTTTTACTTTGTATTTATATTCATTTTAATCATGTTCATTTTAATTATATGTCGTGATTATTTGTTAAGGCTTACTACATATTGTCCTAGGTTGTGGAGTTATTATAATTAAGATATTTTCAATTGATGTTTATTTCCTGTGATTTTTGTTAAATTATATTTTATTAAGGTCATAGTGTGTTATTTAATTATAATAGATTAGATCTTTTATGTTTATTCTAGGTTAAATAGAGGAGGATTATAGTTAAGCAGGCGTAGATTTGGATGATAGGATTGGAATCCATTTTTCGCTTATGGTCCATCCGTCGTCTCTATTGAGGTTATTAGGGTGTTTGTTGATTTCTATGGCTTCTCTGAATTTCCTTATGAAGTAGTGATCACTTCTAGCTAAGATACGGGTATCTTCTATACAGATTTGGTGCTTAGTTTTATCAGAATGTTCAACTAGAGTCGAGGATTTGGAACGATTGTGTTTAATGTTAGCTGCATGTTCCTGGATTCTTGTGTTAAAGGATCTCCCAGTCTCACCTACATAGGGTTTGCCGCATGAGCAGGGAATTAAGTAGACACCTTTATGGCATTTAGGATCAATTTTGTCTTTGACTGGATTAAGGCAGTTACAGATAGTGTTTAAGGGTTTGAAAGTGGTTAGAATTCCATTATTTTTCAGGATGTGGGAGATTTTGTCTGTAGTCCCTAGTATGTAAGGGAGGTTGACTTTTCCTATTATATTATCAAAGTTTTTATTTTTGTTAGGTCGAGTGTTTGCCTTATTTATGGCTTTGATGGCTTGATGTTTGTTGTATCCGTTTTGTAGGAAAACTTTTTTTTTTTTTTTTTTTTTTTTAAATCTAGGATAATCGGTAACCGGTGAGAGTTATCCTGAACAGGCCCAGGATCAAATCCAACTGGCTGCCACTATAAACCTAGGCTAGGTGCAACAGCCTGTAAGCCGCACACAATAGCAATTAACTTATGCCTCAACAAGAGCCGAGGTTCTGTTTCTTTTTCTAGGTGTTCCTTGTCAGAGATTCTAAGGGCTCTAGTTGCTAATGTGTTGAGGACTCCTAGTTTGTGGGTAGGGTGATGATGTGAGGAGGCATGTAAATATTGTTCGGTGTGAGTCTTTTTTCTATATACCTGGTGGGATATAGAGCCATCATCATTCATAGTGATGAGGATATCAAGGAAGGGGAGGCTTTTGTTGACCTCAACTTCCATAGTGAATTTTATGGAAGGGGATAAACTATTTAGGTGTTGTTTGAAGGTTTCTAGGGTTTCTCTTCCATGAGGCCATATGATGAATGTGTCATCCACATATCTTTTCCACAATTTAGGTTTTAGGGGTGCGGTCATAAGGGATTTGTTTTCAAATTCCTCCATAAATAAATTGGCAATAATAGGGGACAGAGGTGACCCCATGGCAACTCCACATGTCTGTTCATAAATATCTTCCATGAAGCTAAAAAAGGTTGATCTTAGGCAAATTTCTATGAGCTTTGATGTGTCTGGATCTGTCAATTTGTAGATGACCTCCATGGCATCATTAATGGGGATATTGGTATATAGTGAGGTGACATCAAAACTAACCAAAATGTCATTTTGATCAAGTTTGATGTTCTTGATTTCTTCAATGAATTGGGTTGAGTCTTTGACAAAAGAGTTTGTGTTTCCCACTAGCGGTTTTAGTTTCTTGGCTAGGTGTTTTGCTAGATGGTATGTAGGTCCATTAATCGTGTTTACTATTGGTCTGAGAGGGATGTCTTCCTTGTGAATCTTTGGGGCTCCATAGATTCTTGGTGTGTATGGATTGTTAACTATGAGATTTTTGTTGTCTTGTATCTTACTGGTTTTGATTAGGTTGCATACTTTTTTGGAGACCTTGTTTAATGGGTTTTTGTTGAGTTTTCTGTAGCAGCCACTGTTATTTAGATGATCTAGCATTTTTGCTTTGTAGTCACTTTTGTTCATGATAACGGTGGCTCCTCCTTTGTCTGCTTTCAACACTACAATATTAGGGTTGGAGTTGAAGGTTTTGAGAGATAGATACTCTTGTTTTCTGACATTGCTTTTGGGGGGTTTTGCTTTCCTAAGGGTGATGGAACAATCTTGTTTGATTTGTTCTTTTATGTTGTCAGGAAGGTTTTTGATACCATATTCAATATTGCACAGAATGTCTTCAACAGGGATCTTGCGTGGTGTGATGGAGAAATTTAATCCTTTTCTTAATAAGTTTAGGATGTGTTCATTTAGTTGGAGGTTAGATAGATTTATGACCAGATTGTCTTTGTTATTATTGGGTTTATTATTATTATTGGTATGTGACATAGGTTCACTATTGTTGTCTTGTTTCTGGTGTTTGTGTGCAGGGTGGGACAACGCAGGTTGGAATGGAGGTGTGGGTTGGAGCGTAATGCTAGAGCCTGACAGCGCTAGTTGGGATTGCATGGGCTGGGGTGGGGTCATCTTATCATGGGGGGTGTTGTGTTGTTGCAACTGCATGGTGTTATGGAGGTTGTTGTGTTGAATTTGCGGCTGCGTGGGTGATGGCGGCTGAGTGAGCACTGTTGATGACAACGTAGGTTGTGAGGGGGCTGGGTTACGGAATGTGGGAGTAGATAGCATGGGAGAGGGGGCTGGGTTCTGAAATGCGAGAGAAAATAGTGTGGGATGGAGTGTGGAAACATTGCGGAAGGACAACATAGGCTGGGGATCGTAGAAGCTTTGTTTGGACTGCATGGTATGGGGTGTGTGTTGAGTGGAAACATTGCAGGAGGACCACATAGGATCGCTGAAGTGTTGTTTGGACTGCGTGGTATGGGGTGTGAGTTGAGTGGACTGTGAGGGGGCTGGGTTGTATTTGTTGAGGGGTGTGTTCTGAACGGAGGAAGAGGGTGTGTTGCGATGTGTTGGGTTTGCTGTTAGGTCTATTGAGGGTAGGTATCCAGTGTTTTCCAAAGATCGATTATTGTTATTGACAAAAATATTATGACTGATGAGGGATTTTAATGAGGAAATTTGTGAAGTATTGATTTTAGAGTGAGAGCTGAAGTCAGATACATTGTGGAGAGCTACTTTTTTGTCTAGGAGTTTGGAGAATTTTTGAGTTTGTTTAGTGATTGTAAGTTGTTCTAGTCTAACAGCTTTTAATGCCGAAGCCGAGTCAATTAATACCCATAACTCTGGTTTGATTGAATTAGCTAAATTTATATGAAGATTATAAGTTTTTTGGGATAAAGTGCTGAGTTCATACCTGGTTTTTCTGATTTCGCTTCGAATAAGAGCAATGCTGGCTTTGATGAATATTTGATTATTGTGCTGGCTTCTCAGAGAATGATTGATTTTGGCAAAGGTAGGAATAATTGATGAATCTCTGCATCTCTTCAAGAATGTAAGGTCAGTCTTCTTTTTCGTTAAGAGCAATCTGTGTCATTCAAATCTGCGAACTTCTTTCATTATCTCCCTTCCGTATTGGGTGAGTATTTTGTCTTTGAGGTTTCTGCAAGTTTCATGATTATGTAGATTATCTTCTGGATACATCGCATTAGGTTTCTTTTTTATCGACGTTTCGAACCAGCAACGGTGGTTCATCTTCAGGATGTGAAAGATTATTGAAAGACTGGTCTCATTTTTCCAAATATATAGAGATGTATGAGATGCTTAGCTGATAGATATTAGGATTTATTAAAAAAAAAATTAATTTATTCCATTTGTTTTAATTATAATTTTAATTGTTTTATTATATTTTGTTAATTTAATTGTATTTTTGTGAAATTTAGGGTTTAAAATTGTGATAGAATTAATTTAAAGCAATTCACCCTTAGGAAAGCAAAACCCTCCAAAATCAATGTCAGCAAACAAGAGTATCTAGCTCTCAAAACCTTCAACTCCAACCCTAATATTGTAGTGTTGAAAGCAGACAAAGGAGGAGCCACGGTTATCATGAACAAAAGTGACTACAAAGCAAAATGCTAGATCATCTAAATAACAGTGGTTGATACATAAAACTCAATAAAAACCCTTTAAAAAAGGTCTCCAAAAAAGTATGCAACCTAATCAAAACTAGTAAGATACAAGGCAACAAAAATCTCATAGTTAACAATCCATACACCCAGAATCTATGGAGCCCCAAAGATTTACAAGGAAGACATCCCTCTCAGACCAATAGTAAACACGATTAATGGACCTACATACCTTCTAGCAAAACACCTAGCCAAGAAACTAAAACCGCTAGTGGGAAACACATAATCTTTTGTCAAAGACTCAACCCAAGTCATTGAAGAAATCAAGAACATCAAACTTGATCAAAATGACATTTTGGTTAGTTTTGATGTCACCTCACTATATACCAATATCCCCATTAATGATGCCATGGAGATCATCTACAAATTGATAGATCCAGACACATCAAAGCTCATATAAATTTGCCTAAGATTCATGGAAGATATTTATGAACAGACATGTGGAGTTTCCATGGGGTCACCTCTGTCCCCTATTATTGCCAATTTATTTATGGAGGACTTTGAAAACAAAGCCCTTATGACCGCACCCCTAAAACCTAAATTGTGGAAAAGATATGTGGATGACACATTCATCATATGGCCTCATGGAAGAAAAACCCTAGAAACCTTCAAACAACACCTAAATAGTTTATCCCCTTCCATAAAATTCACTATGGAAGTTGAGGTCAACAAAAGCCTCCCCTTCCTTGATATCCTCATCACTAGGAATGATGATGGCTCTATATCCCACCAGGTATATAGAAAAAAGACTCACACCGAACAATATTTACATGCCTCCTCACATCATCACCCTACCCACAAACTAGGAGTTCTCAACACATTAGCAACCAAAGCCCTTAGAATCTCTAACAAGGAACACCTTATTAAAGTTTTCCTAAAAAACGGATACAACAAACATCAAGCCATCAAAGCCATAAATAAGGCAAACACTCTAACAAAAATAAAAACTTTGATAATATAATAGGAAAAGTCAACCTCCCTTACATACTAGGGACTACAGACAAAATCTCCCACATCCTAAAAAATAATGGAATTCTAACCACTTTCAAACCCTTAAACACTATCCGTAATTGCCTTAATCCAATCAAAGACAAAATTGATCCTAAATGCCATAAAGGTGTCTACTTAATTCCCTGCTTATGCGGCAAACCCTATGTAGGTGAGACTGGGAGATCCTTTAACACAAAAATCCAGGAACACACAGCTGACATTAAACACAATCGTTCCAAATCCTCGGCTCTAGCTGAACATTATGATAAAACTAAGCACCAAATCTATATAGAAGATAGTCGTATCTTAGCTAGAAGTGATCCCTACTTCATAAGGAAATTCAGAGAAGCCATAGAAATTAGCAAACACACTAATAACCTCAATAGAGACAATGGATGGACCATAAGCGAAAACTAGATTCCAATCCTATCATCCAAATCTACCCCTACCTAACTATAATCCTCCTCTAATTAACCTAGAACAAACATAAAAGATCTAATCCATTATAATTAAATAACACACTATGACCTTAATAAAATATAATTTAACAAAAATCATAGGAAATAAACATCAATTGAAAATATCTTAACTATAATAACTCCACAACCTAGGAAAATATGTAATAAGCCTTAACAAATAATCACGACATATAATTAAAATGAACATGATTAAAATTAATATAAATACAAAGTAAAAACAATTACAATAAAACATAAATAAGAAGATATTATTAACTCGCCTATGACCCTAATAATAATAATAATAATAATAATTCATTAATTAACACAACAGAATAACCAAATCATAATCAAAACATATAGAATAAGGGATGATTAACGCAATTAGAATAGGGCAACTTATTCGAAACAAAAATTAAAAATTAAAATGAAACATAAGAAAATAATTAATGAAAACAAATAGAATAAGAAAAATGGATTAGCCATAATAAATAATTAGAATAAATATAATTAATAAATAAATTAAAATAAATATAATTATAACAATTTAAATTAATAATCAATTAAAATAATTATAAAATTAATCAAAATAAATATAATTAAAATACGAAATGATTAATACAAATATTGTTAATATAACCATAACCCTAATGAAAATAATAATTTTAAAACCCCTAAATATCACAAAAATACAATTAAATAAACATTATAGAATAATTAAGTTAATTCTATCACAATTTTAAATTATAAATTTCACAAAAATACAATTAAATTAACAAGATATAATAAAACAATTATAATTATAATTAAAACAAATGGAATAAATTAATTTTTTTTTAATAAATCCTAATATATGTCAGCTAAGCATCTCATACATCTCTATATATTTGGAAAAATGAGACCAGTCTTTCAATAATCTTTCACATCCTGAAGATGAACCACCGTTTCTGGTCCGAAACGTCGATAAAAAAGAAACCTAGTGCGATGTATCCGGAAGATAATCTACATATTCATTACTGTTGTTACTCTTATTTGTTGTTATAGTTATTGCTTGCTATTACACATTGTTAAGTTTATAGTTGAATGTTCAGTGCTAGGTAGGGAAACTGTGGCATGCATATACTTTTCATGATAGCCTTGAAATAACTCATAGAGCCTTGGGTTGACAATTAATGTGGAATTGGGTGAATTAAATGATTCATATTTGGACACCAACAAGGCCAATGGACAAGTAGAAGTTACCAACAGAGCATTGGAAATCATTATCACAAACATGGTGAGCAGCAATAGGAAGGATTGGGTTGATGGAGTAGTGGAGGCCACTTGGGCCTACAATATAACTTGGAAGGCAACCACTGGCTTCACCCCTTATGATTTGGTCTATGGGAAGAAGGCTATACTCTCCATTGAGTTTGAGTACAACACTTTAAGAATGGAAACACAGTTGGATTTGGATGTTACAAGGGCCCAGAAAAAGAGGTTGCTCTAGCTCAATTGGTTAGATGAATTCAAGATGCAGGCCCTTCTGCACACAGAGGTGACTCAAGTACAAAGAAAGGTTTGGCATGACAAAAATATCAAAGAAAAATTGTTTCAAGAAGGTGATTGGGCTCTAATGTATGACTCCAGGTTCAAGGATTTCAAAGGCAAGTTGATGACCAAATGGTTGGGCCCATATGTGATAGAAAAGTGCCATGACAATGGGGTTGCTTAGATAAGAACCATTGATGAAGAAGGTATCCCCTTGCTTGTCAATGGGTATAGATTGAAAGCCTATAAAAAACCTTTATCAAAGGAATAGTTCATCAGTAGTATCAGTAAGGCAGTAATGGTGATTGAAGGAGTCTCGGCTTCCACCTCACCAAATTCTTAAAGATTGTTGAATTTTTGAAAAGAAAAAAAGGACAATAAGAGACCTAGGTGAAAACATCCATGAGGCACCTAAGGCCCACTTTTTGGTTGAAAACCTCCTTGAGGCATCCTAAGAATGAAAGAAAAGAGAAAAATAAAAGACCCCTGGTTCAAAACCACCCTTGTGGCACCTAGGGCAGCCAAATAGGTTGAAAACCTCCTTTGAGACGACCAGGTTGTCTTTCAAAAAAAAAAACACACAAAAATGTAATGGTAGGGACCTCAAACCTGCCCACTCATAACAATTCCTGGTTTTTGCAGGTTTTAAAGTAAATGATAAACACCAAGTTCAAATGGAAGCAAGCCATGAAAAACCCTATTCTTCCTCCATTCATTTGATATCTTCCATGACTACCATGTTTCATGTATCCATACTCATCTCCAACCATCAAAAATCTAATTTTCAAGCAGTTTTCTGACTTGTACAAGATTTCCTGTAGTTACTACAGGAGTTCCCTTTAGTACTATAGGAAGTCCTGAAAATATTCAATGAAATCCTAGTTGAGAAATCATACTGCAGTCCTTTTTTGGGTGTAAGGAGGAGGCCATTGACCTCACCACATCTCAACCAAATCCATTTCATGACCATGTCACCCTCTATGTCTATCAAGAAATCCACTTACAAAAAAAAAAGAGGAAACAAAGAAAATTCAAAGGGACATACCATTAGTAGACTACCTCACCTACCAATCCATCTCCCCATTTCCACCCCTTCCACTCCCACCTCAACAACTATTCCTCCTTTAGGGAAAAGAAAAACAAAAAAATTCAGAAAGAGACAGCTATATGATTTATTGTAGTAGCTTGGAGACTGTTGTTGTTACAATATAGGTTGCTACAGGATTTCCTGTAGTACTACAGGAAACCCTGTAACAGCCTATATTGTAACAACAACAGTTGTTGGCTTAGTGGGGCCTGACCTAGGTTTAGAGGTGATTTAGCCAAGAAAATCCTGATACTATTGGCCCTTTCGACAATAGTCTATGGAGCGCGGACTAAGGTCTCACTCGAAGTAGTATGGGAGGGTGCTAGAACTAGGTTTCCACACCCTAGGGATGTTTGATGGCCTTTAGGAGGTCCGCGGTCTGACCTATTGCTACGCACACTTGTGATCCCTTTATGACCTGCAGTGCGGCTTCCATGCAGCCCTACTCGGGGCGCGACCCATATAATACCCAAGATCCTTGTTAATTAACCGATTACTTAACTTGTGTGTGTAAGATTTATGGTGATTATAGCATATTCATCAATCATAACAGTGCGCGCAATACATAAATGAATACAACCATAAAGAAGATAATGCACAACAAATACATAGGAATATGAATCAACTTCTCTTTTATTAATTTTCAATCTTTCTTACAAAATCGACATTGCTCTGCACACTTAGCTACGGACTCCACTAGGCCTCTGCGCACTCAGCTATACAGCCCTTTCCTACTACTACAACCCAAGACACTTAGAACTCTGTTCTAAGCTCGGACCATTCCTTTGCTTTTCATATATTCCTCACTCCTTAACTAACTTTACAACTTAGAACCTTGCTCTATTTACACAATCCCATGGTCGACGGACCAAGGGTATGCCGACTTTACATTATTTTACAATACACTATTTAGAGTGGACAACCCTATGACTCAATTGTACACTTCACGCTCTGCACCCGCAATTCGTGGAGTTTTACAACATCTTTGACCAAAACTTAGGCTTTGAGCCCCAAAAACTTCTTGTGGGGGGATTCCATGCCCAACAGTGCCACAACACAATCATCGTGACTCATCCCGAGTCACTCTGCTGGTGTGGTGATCTTGGCATGAAGCCCCTCCAACCGTTCCTTCACTTCCCAAAGTTCCGTGGCACACTGATCTGCAGTTTGCTGGATCTGCTCTACCCTCTCGACCAAAGCCTCGCTGTTATGGGCAACTCCCTGTCTTAAGGCATGCATCGCTTTCATCTGTGTGAGATTTCCTTGGATGTCTGCAGTGATGAGGAAGGCCTCATCAATCTAAGGCTGGACGTGTGCTTTAAGGACCGCCTCTTTTTGCTGCGCGACATCCCTGTGTTCCTTCAACGCCTTTGCCTGCTGTAGCTTCGCAAGCCGCTGGGTCAGGACAACTGTCTGCGCCATTCCGTGCATACTGTCATACTGCACTTGAAGCTCCCACACCTCCATTTCTAGGCACTATATGTTGGGGTCTTCCTGTAATGAAGTGAGAACCACGAAGGATTCTTCCAACATAGCAGTGCAGTTATGTACTGCCTGTCCTATTTCTTCTAGTCCTTTTTGAATAGTGCCAATGCACTGTTCCCTAACTTCCGGGGGCGTAGAGGATTGCGCCTTTAATTGCAGCTCGACAATCTGAAGGTTGACGTCCATCTGTACCTCGTTGCTACCTCCTTTGCCTCGCAGAATCCAGTCACCAATTGGTGGATCCTCTCCGCTATTGGTAGATCTGTCGGGACGACCAATTCTGGGACGTTTCTACAAGCATTGTCTACTGCCTGCTCTAGTCCTTCAGTCTATGCAACCAGTTCATCACGCTACTGGCTAAGTTGTTCCATATTGATCTTTTGTTCACTCAATACCTATAGCGCGCAGCCTTCTCTGGCACAGAGCTCGGCTGTGATCCCATCTTGTAACTAGTATAGGGTTTCTCGTAGAAGGGCAGCCAAGTTTAAGCCCAGTCCCTTAATCCTGCCCACCACAGCTCTGTCAACTTCGTTCGCTACTGCTAACGTGCCCTTGGGGAACACGAAAGTGTTGGTCATTCGGGCGCGCAACATCTGTTTCGCCTCTACTCTACCTGCTATGACATATGGGGCCATCGTTCCTGTTTGTGGGGTTTGCACTTGTAGTTCTTGTAACTGCACGCTTAGCGCCCCCAACACAGTGTTCTGCTCTATCATCACCTCTTGGAGCACTTCCTTAGTGACATTGCAAATCGTTTCGCCAAGGTAAAAAATATCACCTTCTGTAAGCGTGATTGGGTCGATAGATGTCTTTGATGCCTTAACCTTCTTTCTGGGGATCATTTTTTCAGGGACGCGCAGTCGTTTCAACTATTGCAAGGTGGTTTCTGGGTCTGTGCACACTTCGGCTAGGTCTATGTCCTCACCCCCTGCCCCGTGGACATGTCATGGCCCTCCTTGGCCTCTTCTATTGGCGTTGTTGTTGTTCCTACTGTCTGCGCTACTACTGCTTCATCGGCCGGCTTCTACTGTGTGGCTGCCTCTGCTGCTACTTTTCTTGGCACCTCTTTTCGACCAGTTGCGTGATGCGAAGCTTGGTGTCCTTCTTCCTTTGTTGAGCTGCGTCCCTTTCCATTCTTGCCAAGTCTGGGGCGTGCCATTCTGGAGGCCATGTTTCCAATGCCGTGAAGATGGCATCGTCAGTAGTAATGAATGGGAGCTTCGTCAATGCCTTTGTCAGATCCTTCCACGCCTAGACATAAATGTTGTGCATGTCCGCTTTAAACTCTGTAAATCTCTACAGAGTGGCATACATTGTGGGAGACAACCGTGGTCTTCTATTGATCCACATCCAGATGCTTGCTTCCATCAACACCCAAAAAACCTTGATAGCGCGAATCCGCTTTGCATCCTCAGTGGCCCAGAGCGAAGTGTACTTCACGTCCTCAAATATGTCCTAGTCGATATCCGAGAACTAGCTATCTTTCGGTAGTTCGCCCACCATCAACAAGATGCATAAGAGAAACCACGCGTAGTGGAAGGTCTTACCCTTCTCTTGGGCCTCCTTGTAGTTTTTCAAAAATTCCCCATAGAGGAACTTCGCCCAGTTGAACTGGACCCCCTCCGCGCACTGTTCGGCCAATGCAACCACAGGTGCTAGTACTTCATCGATGTAGCACTTCCACATTAATTTGCCATCCAGGAGCTGGGTGGCTACGTGCATGCCTTTGTCGTTGATACTTGCAATTATATAGCCTCACTTCTTCTTTTCCAGCTTGTATTTAGTTTTCATGGCTTCTACGAGAACCAAATCATTGCTTTTGCCCACCATCATCGCGGGGTCCTTTCCCTTATAGGGAAGTCAAGAAATCCAGTGAATAAGCTCCACCGTGATGGGAATAGGCTCCTCTAGCCATAGATACCCATCATGCACCAGGCACAGCAGTTGCCTGATGACGAAAATGGTGATAGGCACGTGGTGAAAGTGGGGTATCCATCGTAGATGAAGTAACTCAGCCTTCTCCACACTGTGCATCCGTTTTCATGGCTCCAGCGTGATTAGTGGCCCCTCTGAATTTTGCTTCATCAAGCTCTTCGTCACTATGTGTGAGAACTTCTTGCTATCCGTGGGGTCCCAATCTTTGAATTTCATGGTAGGCTCTCGGCCTAGGAACGGACCTTCAAAAGTAATTCCGTCGGGGAGGAGCAGGGTCTGGAGTGCACTCTTCGTGGCCTCCAAATATTTGGGTGCCCTAACTTTCCCTTTCCAGAGAGGGACGTATGTGGGTAACTTCGTTGCAGAAGGAATTGGTGGGACGCCCTCCTCCACGTCGTCTTACACCTCAATTTGATCAATTAGAGCCTGTAAATGCTCCTCCTCTTTGTTTGATTCAATGGTGATGGCCTTGCCTTTTTCTTCCATTGATATCTTGCCGAACCGCGGGTTTCTTGGGGACATGCAGACTGGTCCCATATTCTGTTTATCTTTCTTTGGATGCGGTGTCCATGGTGATTTTGGAACTTTTGGCGCAACCGCCGCATCTTTGGGCTCCTCAGCGATATCTTTGGCAAATTTCACACTTGGCTTGGTAGTAGTCATCGTGGTTCCACGGGATATGTTCTGTCGCATACTCAAAGATGGTAAGATTTCTCGACACTCAATATGTTGCAAGTGCTCAAATCCCACACAACCAAGTGTTGTCTCGTGGTTAGTCCTTGGAGTTTTATAGCATCTTTTGAATTTGAATTCAACCATTCTCCCCACTTCTGAGTCATTAATGCATTCTTGGCGGCAGATTGTCCCAAATATAGCCCTTAATTTGTGTCTTAATTGTCCACCGCCCGCTCCCTTTTGCCTTAATTTGGACATCTCGTCATGAATAGTGACATCAATGGTTACTTCCCAGCTGACCTGCATGGCAATAGAGCCCCCCGTGCATGGGTGCAAACCTTGTACCATGCAGATTTTGTGCACACCTCCCTCACCGCGCAGTTCCCGAATAGACTCATTTACAGTCATACACTATCTTTCAACTCTCTGGAGCACTGAGACTGTGCTCCCTATGGCCAGTCAGGTGGTCGCACCATTTATGTGTGACTCCAATTTTCCTTCTAGTCTAGTTCATGGACACTCCTCGATTGCCCTCGCGATGGCCAGCGTAGCACGTTCTGCCTCATGTGGTGCACTCCCCTTGTTACTGCGTTTGGTAAGGTGTGGTCTCAACCATGGTAGCAGAGTCATAAATTCTCGGTGACAATAATCTAACATAGTGGTATGATCATTCGTATCTCGCCTTATCATCCTTGGTTTATGAACGAGACATGCTTGCTTGACCTCATTTTCCAGTCTTCTGACCTCTGTGTCCATCCACATGCTTTTCTTCCTCAATTGTACCCAATCTTCATCGAGTTCGCGAAGTATAAGGTTCCCTCATTGAATGGCTTCCTGAATCCTTATATGGTCGTCCTCGCGTAGCTGTATGATTCCTTCATCCTGGTCTTCACGTATTGCCCCAACTGTGGGAGCTATTACGTGAGGATTCCTTTCTTTTGAAATTATAGTTTCGACTATGTTCCGTACCTTTGGGATCATTTCCACACTCAGGTTTTGCACATGGTCCTATAGGCCCATCGAACTGCTGGCATGCACAGGTCCCAATCAGCTCATTTTGTCTGGTAAACCTTGTTCAATACTCCACGCACCTTATGGGATGCTTCATCATTGAGAATTGGTAATGTGTGTTGCCTTTCGTGCTGTTGTGGTTTGTTCCAATTCTCTAGGCTGGGATTGGTGTGCGCTTGTGTGGACTACAACATATGTCTATACCCATCAGGAAAGGTGGGTGCGCAAGTCGTTCCACCCCATCTGATTGGCTTTCATTCAAATCTGGGGTTTTCCAAAACATAGGTGCATCAACCTTCTGCATCCACACCAGTCTTCAAAATTTCCTTGATGTGCACCCCACCATCGTGCGGGTGTTGCATGCAGTGCCCACTTCAGCGCATCGAATCGTTGCTGCTCTGGTACTGCACTTTCGAATTTGCTCAGAAATTCATCCACCGCTGACAATCCATCATATGTCGGCAGCTCCCTTGCCTCTGTTGTTATGCAATGTAATGACCTATTCATCATGTTAGAGTTTAGTGTTGTGACTTCATGTAGCCGATTCTACCATCACTCTATCTCTTCATCTGAATCCAAAGTGCAGGAGCTTTTGCGCTCCCATGAAATCCTTCCATTTGCAGTTGGATTCACCCAATCCTCTCCTTGTGCAGTTATCTTGTAGATACAGTCGAGATCGTCATCACTATCGTCATCGCGCACTAGTTTAGTGTATCGCGCTCCTTCGGCTAGATCCAGCGGTACTACTACGCGCAGTGACTTTTTCTCAAAGATCATTTTGCGCTTATTCAAATTTATGACTCCATTCATATCGGTCGCCCAGTCTATCCCTAGTAGCATGGGATAGGGATTGATGTCATTAACAATATCTATCACTTCAAAATCTGCCTACGTGCTCATGCCTTCAATATCGACTGTCACCCCTTGCAATCTTCCCATGAGCAAAATCTTCTATTGTTTTGCCATTCGTAACTGAATAGGGGACCACTGTAACACGGGTTTTCCCATGCATTCCCATGTTTGCTTTGATAGTACATTCACGTCGGAACCTCGGTCCAAGATTATCTGATCCATTTTATACTCGCCTATTTGCATAGTCAACCTCATCTCCCTTCTTGTGCGCAATGCATGCTTTCCCAGTTTTCGAACCACGCACGGTTCTCCTGACCCCGCGCACCTAGTGATAAGTTCCTGTAGCCCTTTGATTGCCTTGTTGTTGCTTAGCAGTTTCATGCATGTCTCCAGAAAGGTAGTGAGCATGGAAGGATCCATACCTGGTTCTAGTTGATCCTTACTACCTGAAGTGGAGGCCTCCGTTAAGCTCTTCTTAGCTTCCATGAATGTCTCCTTCGCACGTTTTAAATCAAACTTGGGTTCCTTTGTAGAAGCCTTGCAAACCCACACGCTTTCTTTTGGATGCTTCCCTTTATCATCTCCCATTGTCACACCGCTCCTGAGCATCATGTTTACATTTGGGTCTTCTTCGCGCAGTTCAGACCTCATCATTTGTAAATTCTGGGTCGAAGGGGGCTGGAGTACCCCCTTTTCGTGCATTTTCGCTATCAACGAAGGGAAATGTTCTACCTCATGATCAAATTGACTATAGTACCAACATGATATCCTAGTCGGGTTCGTACAATCATGGGCATAATGCCCTGGCCCTCCGCAATTGTAACAGATTATTTGTCCGCGACCCCTTCCTGGCCCCATTCCACCTCGACCCCAATTGCGCCCCTGAAACCCAGCTGTACCATCCCTGCATTTGGGTCGAGGGCTCATGTTTCGGCCTGCAACTTGTAGGTACGATTCCGATCGATTATTAGTTCATAGCTTCAGCAGGTGCGTTCGTCATGGCCTACCAACCTACAGAAATTACAAAACAATTGCTGGGACATCTGCATATACTTCTGCAACAAATGACAATTATCCACGGTATGTTTTCCTCCTATCTGGTAGATCACACACCATAATGCAGATGCCATGCTTGGCCCCGCCTGTGCCTTCGGTCTTAATGGCATTGTCCCTCCTCCTGCCAAGTAGTTCGCGAACATTGGACAATGATCTTTGTCATGGCCCTGGCCTTTACATTTTGTGCACCATACTTCCTCGCGTGCCTCTGGCCGAGGTGCCCTATCTTGTTTCAAACTTTGCATTTCTAGACACAGATTTTGTAATTTCACGTGGATCTATTGGAATCCCAATCCAGGGTCTTGTATAGGGATCTCATGCAACCTCATTGCCATCTACAACACTTCGGCTTGGGTGGAAAGTTTTTGCTGTGATAGTGTCGTCCTTAACTGTGGCGTAAGTGAGGCCACAAACCATGCGTGATGTTATGCATCTGTTAACATCATATTGGCTTCACGGATTTTACTCTTCAGCGTTTGGTCCAGATCCCAGGGGGTATCACCTGAGAGCATCGCAATCTCTTTAAACTCAATGATTGATTGTGTCTCTGACTTTGTCCTACTAAATTCCCTGTTCAACGCAGTCTAGATCTCTACAATTCCTATGTCCAGGTGGTCATTAGAATGCTTGATATACCACGCTAATGCGCGATCTTACAGCAAGCTCACCAGCGTAGCCTTTTTAATATTATCATCCACGACGCCCTGTGCTTCCCATACTGCTCTTACCACGAACCAAAATTGGTCTGGCTCTTCATTTCCTACTCCTCTGAACACCAACAGTTTTATTGCACTTGCCATACTGAACTGTGGAGGTGGAGTGGTTGGAGATGGAGGTGAGGGGGGTGAAGCAGGTGGTGGTGTGGGTGGACGTGGTATATGTAGAATTTGTTGCCTTATCAAACTAACCGCGCTTCTCGGAGAAACCTTCGCGAGCTCATCCTCGCTCTCTCGCGAGGGTGAAATTAAGGGACTGTTTTCTAATTATTCACTATTTCTGCTTCTGTAGATCTTTCCACTCCGCGTAGTCCCAAACATTAATTTATTCACATAACCCGCTTTTCACACAATAGCATCTTAATCCAAGTGTTCAAATATTTAACGTACTTACCTCATGGTCCCTTGAGAAAACGTCGCTCTGCCTCACTGTAGCTGATGGCCGTTTCTACTGCAAACTTAGTGATAAATCCTCCTATTATCCGGTCGAGCCAGTGGTCCACAGCTCACGCTATCTTATCTTCTGAGGTTTCTAGTCTGCGCACTAGTTTCAGAGTCCACACTATTGGTTTGTCAAGCCTACACCTTCCCTGGTTGTCTACTAACTTTGTGATCCACTCATACAGCTTAGATGGAAAAGATGCAAAGAAAATTTCGTGGATTTTAGTGTACAAGTAGCGATCCAACCACTGCTCCTTAGATACTCGCGAATTTCTATTTTCTTGTGCCTCGAACTTGTGAATCTTCTTGTCCAACCTCTCTTCAATTTATTTCTTTGTAGGGTTTCAGTGGCACGACATCAGACATCCTTTATGCAAATCCTGGTCTCGGAAACGAAACCATTTGTTGGCTTAGTGGGGCCTGACCCAGGTTCAGAGGTGATTTAGCCAAGCAAATCCCGGTACTACTGCCCCTTTCGAGAATAGTCTGCAGAGCGCAGACTGAGGTCTCACCCGAAGTAGTATGGGAGGGTGCTAGAACTAGGTTTCCACACCCTGGGGATGTCTGGTGGGCTTCTAAAGGTCCGTAGTCTGACCTGTCACTACGCACACTTGTGATCCCTTTGCGACCTACGGTGCGGCCTCTGCGCAACCCTACTCGAGGTGCGACCTGTATAATACCCAAGATCCTTGTTAATTAACCGATTACTTAACTTGTGTGTGTAAGATTTATGGTGATTAAAACATATTCATCAATCATAACATTGCACGCAATACATAAATAAATACAACCATAAAGAAGATAATGCACAGCAAATACACAGGAATATGAACCAACTTCTCTTTTATTAATCTTCAATCTTGCTTACAAAATTGACACCGCCCTATGCACTCAGCTACAGGGGTCCGCGCACTCAACTACAGACTCTACTAGGCCTCTGCGCACTCAACTGTAGAGCCTCTTCCTACTACTACAACCTAAGACACTTAGAACTCTACTCTAAGCTCGGACCATTCCTTCGCTTTTCATCTATTCCTCACTCCCTAACTAACTTTACAACTTAGAGCCTCGCTCTATTTGTACAATCCCATGGTCCGCGGACCATGGGTAGGTCGAATGTACATATTTTACAATACAATGTTTAGGGCAGACAACCCTATGACTCAATTGTACACTTCACACTCCACACCCGCAATTCGTGGAGTTTTACAACATATTTGACCAAAACTTGGCCTTTGAGCCCCAAAAACCTGTTGTGGGGGGATTCCATGCCCAACAATAGTCTCCAGGCATACTACAGGAAACCCTGTAGTACCCTATATTGTAACAACAATAGTCTCCAGGCATACTACAGGAAACCCTGTAGCAGCCTATATTGTAACAACAACAATCTATAGTCTCCTCCTTTAGAATCCTTGCATAGGAAGAGTATCAGCACCCCTGCAAGCACTATGGCACCTATCCAAAGCTCAACATCAACAAAAGAGGCCAGCACCTGCACATCACAACAAAGAAGGCAACCTATCAGCAAGATAAAATCAACAAAACAAGAGAAAAAGAGACGATGTACTTGAATTAGAAGCAGCATAGTAGAGCCACCCTCTAGCATGCATCAACAAACAAGAGGAAGTCACACATATGGCACCTCATTCACACTCTCTCCTAAGTATGAATATGATAAAAATTGTAGGAATATGAAGAAGTTGGTTTTATAAGCTGAAGGTGGCCAGTTAACTTGGCCACCCTAAGTCTGAAAACAAAAAGTTAAGTTCTAGTCTGCTGGACATGTAGCAAGGTCACATCAAAGGAAATGAATAAGAAAGGTGGTCAAGTTAAGTTTTACAGGAGTGGGTGATGATTATGAGAAAGGGTTGCATGATAACTAATAGTGGGCCAACTGTCCAAAAGCAGAAATTACGTACCTAGCCAGCCAGCACATCGCTTAAAGGAATCGACCATAAATGGAAACATTCCCCAACTTTCATGCAATACATCGTTCATTTCAAGATTCTGAGAGCTGGGACCACCCGAAGCAGCCATCAAAGAATAAATCAAGTCTTCACCATCCTACAGTGAGCACCTAAAGGAAACGATGGAAAACTATAGGAAACAGTGGGAATTTTAAAAAATTCTACGAGGGGGTGCCTAGGGCCTAGCTATTCAAGTGTTCTCCTCAAGCAAGGAATTACAGTGAAAGGTAGGTAGCCCATATCCTCTATGTTTTCATTTGTAAAGAGGAAAGGAAAAGAAATTGTAATTTTTTCTAGTAATTACAGTGTTCATAGAGATAGACAGAATTGTGTGAAGGAATTGTGTGGATATAAAGGGAGAATTGTAGTCATCACCCTCCTTAAATCTAAACCCTCATTCACTTGGTAAATCTATTAAGATAAAGCCACCAAAATACATACAATTAGATTGACAAAGAGAGAAGATGACAGAAGGTTTCAACAGAAGGGATCTCACAAGAACATCTAGAATACAACTCTATCCCCTACGGTAGAGATATTTAGAAGGCATCAATGGTTGGGATTCTTCAAGATACTTAGAGGATATGATGATGATGTAGCTCAAGAATTTTCAATGTCACTCACACCTCAAGCTAGAGTTAGTGCCACTGCTATAGTGAGAGGATTGTCAGTAACAATTACCCCTGAAAGCATTAGCAGAATCACTACACTTCCTCTAGGTTTACAATGGAGAAAAGAGGATAAATCTAGTAGCACTTATGCCAAGAAGAACTTTTTCTTGGAAGATGAGGAACCAATTGAGGACAAAAATGGGATTAGAAGGGAGAGAATTCCATATCCTTGGGATGAAGTAAGCTATCACATTCTCAAGTATATTTCTTGTGAGGGAAGGCTTAGTATAGTCTATGGTTACCAATTTAGACTCCTCCATGAGCTGAGATTTGGAGAAGAGTTACCTCTTAATAGAAGAATTAGTGTTCCCTACTTCTTGTTGCAATCAATAATAGACATGAGAATCAAGGTACAAGAAGGAAAGCAT
The DNA here is from genome assembly GCA_031772625.1 of Pinus tabuliformis. Taxonomy (NCBI): domain Eukaryota; kingdom Viridiplantae; phylum Streptophyta; class Pinopsida; order Pinales; family Pinaceae; genus Pinus; species Pinus tabuliformis. Next base: position 711,090,935 of record CM062818.1, read on the forward strand.
CAGTAGCTGGCACATCATGGACTAATCAAGCTCATACTAGAAGATTCTCTAAGCCAATTAAGAGTCCCTATTCTATGGTCCACATTTGGAGACATGGATAGAGAGGATGTAATTGAAGCAATTGAGTATGAAAGAGACCCAACCTCTAGTGGTGAGGAAGAGGAAGAAGAACTGGAATAAGAAAAGGAAGAAGAAGGAAGAAGATCCTGAAGAAGAGGAAGAAGAACCTGAAGAAGGAGAAGAGGAACATGAAGAAGAAAAGGATGAGCCAGAGGAATAAGAGGGGGTAGAGATAAATGAAACAAAGGAGATAATAATAGTGGGGAATAAGGAAAAAAGGATGAGACAAGCCTTGAAATACATAGAAAGGAAGGTGTTGGGAACGGGTCCCCTGGGGGTCAATTTTGGGTTAAAAATCCAAGTTTTGGGGTAGATGGCCTGAAGTTTGTATAAAGATATGTAAAGTCTACACATTTTGTGGTCATGCAGTGCGTAGATATCAAGAGTCAAAAATGGTTTTCTGCCCTTAGTCTAGATAGGCTTTGTCAGTTTTAGAGATCTGCCCTTGGCCCGTGGACCATGGGATTGTGTAAAAGGGAGGTCTTAGAGGAGTCCAAGAAGGAAGTTAGTGAAGTAGAAGTACGTGATGAGTCTGTAAAGTGCTAAGAGCGAGAGTCTTAGCATAGGAATAGGCTTTGAAGCTGAGTGCACAGAGGCCTAGGATCGAAGTCCGCAGCTGAGTGCACGAACCCCTGGAGCTATGTGCGCAGGGTAGATGGAGTCTGTATTGAGAGTCCGAATCATCAATAAAGAGAAGTATTTTGAAATTACTGTGTATTTTTCCTCTGTAGATCGCATGTGATTATGTTATGTTAAATTATGGGTTTATGTTATAATGCTAATTTGATGTGCGAATGTATAGGTTTATATATGTTATTTGAATGCAAATAATGATATATGTCTATGCGAAGATAATCTTAACTGCATAGTAAATTTGGTGAACACTTGAGATAATTCAGGAAATTATACAATAACACAGTAGCAAAGGCGTGTGAGTACCTGATCCACCAAGTAGGGTTACGTGAAGGACATTTGTACACCTTCGTGAGGGTTCTAAGAGATGGAAGAGAAAATACATCGATAAACCCTAAAAGCTTATTGATTTGTGTGAAGGAAGGGTTTTAAGGTATAAAACTGACATCATGACCCTCTTAGTGTACGAAAATTAGTTCTTGCATCCCCCATACTGCTTCGGGTGAGACTTCCATCCGCGCTCTGCGGACTTATCCTGAAAGGGCCAGTAGTGTAGGGATTTGCTTGGCTGATTAATGCTGAACCTAGGTCAGGGCCCATCAAGCCAACAAATGGTTCTAGTGCCAGGACTGGGATCTACATATGGAGATGTGTGATGTCTCATCATTGGAATCCAACTAAAAAAGAGATCGAAGACTGGTTGGTTAGAAAGATCCACGAATTCATGGCGCAAGAGAACAGGAATCTGTAATTGATGAAAGAATAGTGGTGAGACAAATAGTTGTACATAGAAATACATGAAATATTCTTCTGTTCCTTCCCAATTGAGTTATACGAGTGGATTGAGAAGTTGGCAGACGGCTAAGGGAGGTGGAGGCTTGACAAATTGATTGTCTGGACCTCAGGGTTAGTGCGGAAATTGGAAGCCTCTAAAGATAAGATCACACGTGTTTTTGAACATTGGCTCGATCACATCATAGGAGGGTTTGTGACAGAGTTTGTGGTCGATACTTCTATCAATACAATGAAGCAGAGCACTGCTTCTTCAAAGGACTGCGAGGTAAGTATTTGAAATCACTAAATACTTGGATTAAGATTCTCTTATGTGAAAAGCAGGTCATGCAGTTACCTTGATGTTTGGAGCTACACAAAGTGGAATGTCTTTGCGGACAAAGGGAGAAAAGGTCCTCAGTATAGCCCACTGATTGAGCCTCCTTTGAGTGACGATAAAGGAGCAATGCAGTCTTCTCCACTGAGCGTTATTTAGCTGATAAGACAAGGGTTCCCGTAAATACCTACACTGCCTCCATCCTCATCCCATCCATCCACACCACCTCCATCCTCACCTCTACCACTCACTCCATTGCCCACACCACCACCATCTCCACCACTGTTAAATATGGCGAACTCCGTAAAACTACCTGTATTCAAGGGAGTAGGAAATGAAGATCCAGACTAGTTTTGGTTCGTCGCGAAGGCTTTATGGGAAGCTGAGGGTATCACGAATGACCAAATAAAGAAAGCCACATTGGTTAGTGCTTTTCTAGACCGCACACTAACGTGGTACATTAAGTACAATACTGATAACCCAACGTCCGCGTTGGCAGATATCCAGACTACGCTGAATAGAGAATTTAGTAGACCTAAGTCTCAAGTGCAATCAATTGTGGGATTCAAGGAGATCATGATGAAGCCTGGGGAGACACCCTGGGATTTGGATCAAAGATTGAAGTGTACAATCCGTGAAGCCAACATGAACCTAACTGATGGGCAGCACCACGAATGGTTCATGGCCTTGCTCCTGCCCCACCTAAGGGTTGCGCTATCACAACAAAATATTGGGACCCAGGTAGAAGCTTTGGAAATCAGGATGAGACACCAATGCAAGATGCTAATCTGGGGGTTTAGCAGATTCATGCACAGTTGTAGAACCTTTGCCTCGAAATGTAGAGTCTGAAGAAATACATAACAACTCAGCCGGAGGCACGCGAAGAAGTCTGGTGTCTAAAATGCAAAGGTCAGGGGCATGACAAGGATCACTATCTCGTCTTTGTGAACTATGTTGCAATAGGGGGACCAATGCCTCTAAGGCTGAAGGCTGCGGCAAGGCCAAGTACAAGGCCTGCGCTATGGTGTGCCATATGCCAAGTAGCTGGGAAACATGTGACAGACAACTTCCATTTGTTGTTGAAATTCATACAAACACCACAACAACTCTTCTGTGATTTCTGTTAATCAATAAGCCATGATGAGCGCAATTTCCGTAGTTACGAATTAATGATGGACAAGACACCTGCATATAGGGTGCAAGCAGAAACAGAGCTTCCAGACCAAGGCATTGGGGGAGCGCGAGGTGAGTATCAGGGGCGCAGCTAAGGCCGAGGTGGAGGGGGGCCTAGTAGAGGCCAAGGGCAGCTGATTTGTTACAATTGTGGAGGACCATGACACTATGCGTGAGATTGCCCAAATTTGACGCGACTGTCATGCCGCTAATATACATAGTTTGACCATGCAACTCAGGATTGCCCTATATTGTTTGCTAATATTCGCAAAAAGGGGGTGCAGCCGATGCATAACCTCCAGATGATGAGGGCTGAGACTTGTGAGGAAGACCCTAAGAGAAACATTATGCTACAGAGCAGAATGATGACTAGGGAGGATAAAGGGAAGAAGCCTGCAGAGAGTGAATGGGTCCGCAAAGCACCAGAAAAGGAGACTTGGTTTGATTTGGAGCGTGCAAAAGAAACATTAATGGAAGAAAAGAAAAGCTTTGTTGAGGCCTCTACGTCCGAAATTCAGGAGAAATGAGTTGAAGAAATGGACCCATCCATGATTACCACGTTCTTAGAGACTTGCATGAAATTGCTCTGCGATAGTAAGGCTATGAAGGGACTGCAAGAACTAATCAAGCGGTGCACTGGCAAGGAAAACGCTACTCGTGAACCATACATAGTCAGAAAGATTGGTAAGCATAAGGCAAGGATTGGACATGAGATGAGACTCATCATGTAGATAGGGGAATATGAAATGGACCAAGTTATCTTAGATCTGGGGTCTGATGCGAATGTTTTGCCAAAATAAACATGGGAAAGAATGGGGAGACCTACAGGTCAGTGATCTTTGATCCAGTTAAGGATGGAAAATCAGCAAAAAATCATCCCAGTAGGGAGGATGCATGGTAACAGTCGACATTGAAGGCATGAGTGCACTGGTAGATTTTGAAGTAATAGAGATTTTGGATGATAACAATCCCTACCTTGTGCTCCTTGGGATCGATTGGGCCACTGACATGAATGGGGTAATCAACCTGAAGAACCAAAATATGATATTTAAAAATAAATCGCTTCGCATAATGGTACCACTAGATCCTGCAGAAGGACCGAACAATATAGAACCGGTCCGCGATTATAAAAGTGATGACAATTTAGACCAGATTTACAAGATAACGATGCGAGACCAGGATTAGGTAAATCTGAAAGCAGACGGACGTATTTCATGGGACCGCAAGAGCTCCTACACATCAGATTTGGATGAAGAACTAAAGCACTGGCAGAACTGGCTGCATGAAGTATCTACGTTGCGTTGTAATATGATGACCAAGTCATTGCGCTGTGTATCATCATAGGTAAGGAATCTACCTCACTATGATGGGCTAACTGACTTTTATCACTTTTTGGATGCATTTGAAAGAGAAGGGTCAAAGAAGCATCACTTCCAAGCCTTGGATTGGGCATTGCGTGCTACGCTCGCAAGATGGTAGGGTATGCACAAGGATAATTTCGGTGATTGGTGCAAATATAGGAGGATGATGAGAATACGTTTTGGACAACCGAAAGTACGAATGACAAACAAGTATGATGGAAGGGATGATCCACATGATCACCTAGCCAAATGGACTAAGGCTTATGGAGCGAAGCCCCAACCTAAATGGGTGCATCTATTTTGTCATACCGTGGATGTCATACTAATGAATTGGTACATGGAAACAGAGCTATTCCATGGCACTAGAGAATGGGACATCTTGCACCAGGGGTTTATAATGATGTTCAACTTTGAGGATGGGTTTGATTGTATTGATGTGGTGCTACAAGAGGTTAAAGTAGTGATCTTTAGGATACCGCAGGATCCTTTGGACCTGATTCAACCTGATTGGACTACCCAGCTGAGCCATGCGCTAGAATGCTATAACGTGACCGCTGAAGAAGAAGATAAGGATCCTAGAAAGATTAATATTCTAGAAACCGAGGGTCACCACGAGGTTGAAGGACCGCAGATAGAGGATCCAGACATAACCACGCCGCTGAAAACTAGATAGGTCAACATTGGCACAGAGGCGGAGCCGAAATTTGTGAAGATTGGGGACTATTGGGATGACATGATAGTAGATAAGGTCACTGAGCTCCTCCACAAATATCAATATTTGTTCCCTAGGAAATTTTCTTATATGAAGGGAATAATAGGAGACCAGGGTGTCATGAAGAACACCCTAAAACTAGACATGAAACCTATGAAGCAAAGACCTTACCGCCTTAATTCGAAGTATAAGGAAAGGGCCTGCACTGAGTTAGATAAGATGCTCACAACATGTATTGTTGAACTAGTGGAAGAATCTAACTGGGTAAGCCTAATAGTCATTCAGGAAAAGAAACAGAAAGAAGAAATAAGGATATGCGTAGATCTCTAGAAATTGAATGACGTTTGTGTGCATGAACCTTTCCCTACCCCGTTCACTCACGAGGTCCTAGATAATGTAGGTGGCCAAGAAGAATACTCTTTCACTGATGGGTTCTCTGGGTACCATTGTTGGCTTGAGGGGCCTTACCCAGGTTCGAAGTTAATTAACCAAACAAATCCTTACACTATTGGCCCTTTCGGCATCAACCCATGGAGCGTGGACTGAAGTCTCAGCTGAAGCAGTATGGGGGGATGCTGGAACCAAGTTTCTGCACCCTTGAGATGTTTGAGGTGTTGATTTAGTCCAACTGTGCTTACCTTCACACAGGTCACTTCGCACAATGTCTTAACCTTCAATACCTTTTCGATCTGTTATAATCGCCTTTCGTACAACCCTAACCAGGGGTTGAGATACTTTCGTGTTGCTAAGGCATCGTCCTGTGCTATTTCCCCAAATTACACCACGTATCTTACTTATCCTCTTAAATATCTTAGTTAACTTTGCATAAATAGATATTCTATCTTGCATTCAATTATTCAACACATTCATACATATTCGCGCATCATATAAGCATTAAAAGTTCAATGTATATTCAATGTAACAGATGCATAAAACATGAAATAAATATGTAGAATGTATATAAAACTTCTCTCTATTAATGCTCCAACTATTACAAACTCGACTCGCCCTGTGCACTTAGCTGCAGGGGTCCGCGCATTGTGACATAGGCAAGTTCCCTTTGCGGACAGAGGTAACCCCTCTAGCCCTAGAGTGGGTTTAGTCACTATAAAGACAATACCAAAGAAAATTTCCTTAGAAAGATGGTGTTATGAAGGCCTACCTTCAGTTCATCGTTCGATGAAGCCCTCGCTGTGTTGCTCCAGCTCTTGTTATTCTAGTCACTTATACCTAAAAATAACATGTAGAGAAACACCACAAATGCAATAGAAAACGACCAAACAATCTACTTGAAGAGTCAGGGAACCTCAAGTTATCGACATACAATTAAACATATGATATAAGAAACAATCTATTGATTTGTATTAATATAAATCAAAGTAAAAATTACAACCAAGCCTTGACATTGTAAGTCTCCTCGAAGGGTCCCGTTGGCATGTCTCCATAAGCATTCACTTATGAACTGTCTCCCAAGGGAACAAATGACTCTCTCTTTAGTTCAAAATATTGATGCTAGAAATTTCTCAAACCAACTCTACTCAAACATCTCTCAACCCAAAATGAATGTGAGGCTACTTCCACACCCCAATAACACTCTCTACCTCTACTTCTTTCTTAGAAACCTGAAGCTACCAAATTACATCTAGCTATCATCAAGTTACATCCAAGCTAGCTAATCTCATTCATGGAGGAGACATTTATAGGAGGGAGAGGTTCCATAAGGGATGGGAGGAAGATTTTATCTCTTAGGGAGGTCGTACAAAAGGTGGAACAACTATCCCAAAGGAGAGAGGCGAGCTCATCTGACCCAACAACTAGCCCTAAGACCGCCCATGAAGAAGTTTCATCTTGAAGCTTCGACGAGTTGTTAAAAAACTTTCCAAAAGTAGATCGTTGTGGGTGAAACAAAGGGACAGAGTAATGACTTAGCTAGGGCTAGTGCAAACTTGACCATCATCACAGGTGGGGCAACTATTGATTCACGATGACCTAGAAACCTAGGTAAAAAAGGGTCTACTTCAGGGATAATGAACTGAGACATTCTTCCTGAGATTACAAGGAAGGTATTGACACATAATTGGCAACATGACACATAATATATGTAGGTAATATGGACCGGTAGTATCCAGTATTAGGGAATGTGGGGTTGGTGACAAATTACTGTGTAACACACACTCAGCTGCAGACTACTAGGCAACTGCGCACTCAGCTACCGAGCCTTCTCCTACTCTATGACCCAAAACTAGACTTTACACTTCAGATATGACTCAACTCTTCATCCTTATCATTATTCTTCCTCGATCTTCTTATTTATTAGCTAGTTAGAGCCTCGCTCTATTTATACAATCCCATGATTCGTGGACCATAGGTAGATCTCTACAGTCGACATTACATTACAAGATTGAGGGCAGACCACCCTATGACTCTTTTATAAACTACGTGCTCCACCCCAACAAAATGCAGAGTCTTTACATCGGGGTTACAACTTTTGACTAAAATCTGGGCTCTAAGACCCAAAACTTCCATTGGGGGATCCTCCGGCCAATAGACCCCCAACACAAACATTGTGACTCGCCCTCGAGTCACTTTGTTAGTGCAGAGATCTTTACGCGAAGACCTCCCAACTTTATTTGGATCGTTGCAAGATCGGCAGTGCAACGGAACCATTTGTTGGCTTGAGGGGGCCTGAACCAGGTTCGAAGTTAATTATCCAAACAAATCCCTACACTATTGAACCTTTCGACATCAGCCCATGAAGCGCAGACTGAAGTCTCACCCGAAGCAGTATGGGGGGATGCTACAACCATTTTTCCGCACCCTTGAGATGTCTAAGGTGCCAATTTAGTCCAACTGTGCCTACCTTTGTGCAGGTCACTTCACGCACTATCCTGACATTCAATACCTTCATGATCTGTTATAATCACCTTTCGCGCAGCCCTAACTAGGGGTTGAGATGCTTTTGCGCTGCTAAGGCAGCGTCCTGCACTATTTCCCTAAATTACACTCCGTATCTTACTTATCTTCTTAAATATCTTAGTTAACTTTGTGTAAATAGATATTCTATTTTGCATTCACTTATTCAACACATTCATACATATTTGCACATCACATAAGCATTAAAAGTGCAATGTATATTCAATGTAACAGATGCATAAAACAGGAAATAAATACGTAGAGTGGATATAAAACTTCTCTTTATTAGTGCTCCAACTATTACAGACTCGACTCACCCTACGCACTTAGTTGCAGGGGTCTGCGCACTCAGCTGCTGACTACTAGTCCTCTGTGCACTCAGCTTCAAAGCCTTTTCCTACCCTACGACCCAAAAATAGACATTAAACTTCAGATATGACTCAACTCTTCATACTTATCATTATTCTTCCTTGATATTCTTATTTATTAGCTACTTAGAGCCTCGCTCTGTTTATATAATCCCATGGTCTATAGACAATAGGCAAATCTCTATAGCCGACATTACATTGCAAGATTGAGGGTGAACAACCCTATGACTCTTTTACAAACTATGCGCTCTGCGCCCACAAAATGTGGAGTCTTTACATTGGGGTTACAACTTTTGACAAAAATTTGGGCTCTAAGCCCCAAAACTTCCCTTGGGGGATCCCACGCCCAACAGGTCCCCAACACAAACATCATGACTTGCCCTCAAGTAACTCTCTCGATGTGGAGATCTTTGCACGAAGACCTTCCAACTCGGCATGGATTGCTGCAAGATCAACAGCGCACTGAGTGACTACCTACTATACTTCCTGGATGCATTGTTCAGAGATCGCTGTAGCTGAACTACTTCCCTGATCTTGTTCCTATGTTCCTTGCATCTTCATGAGATTTCCTTCAATAGAGGCAGTAATGATGTACGCTCATCAATCCATGGTTGTAGCCGTGCCTTCAAAACTGTTTCCTTATGTCGAGCAGCATCCACCTGCTCCTTGAGTGCTTTCACTTGCTGCATTTGCGCGAGCCTCTATGTAAGGGAAACCATCTGCATGGTCCCTTTTACTTCATCATATTTCTCTTGTAGCCCATGCACCTTGGTTGCTAGGCACTATATGTTTGATTCCTCCTGTAGAGTGGCGAGAACCTCGAACGACTCCTCGAACATCTTTGTGCAGTATTTTACTCCAATATTGACCTCCGCTATTGCCACTGTAATCATGTTGGCATGGTGTTCCTTAACCTCTGGCAGAGTTGAAGGCTGCACCTTCAATTTGAGTTCAGCTATCTGAAGGTTTAGCTCCAACTGAACCTTAGCCATCTCTTCCTTTTCCTCGCACACCCCTGCTGCTAGTTTTGGGATGCACGCCTCCACTAGTTCCTCTACTTGGATGGCTAGCTCCGGGACCATCTGGCAGGGTTCCTTGACCACCTACATTAGTTGTTAGTTCTGTGCCACTACCTCATCGCGCTGCAGGCTCAACTGTTCAATGTTGATGTGCTACTCGCTCATGACCTAGAGCGCACGACCCTCCCTAGCTCACAGTTTTGTAGTAACTCTGTCCTGCAAAACGTAGAGCATCTCCTGAGGGAGTGCAACCACATTTATCCCAATCCCCTTTAGCCCACTTACCATAGGCCTGTTGGCCTCATTTTCTGTAACGAGTGCTCCCTCTGGCAACACTATAGTGTTGGTCATTTTGGTGTGCAACATTTCCTCAGCCGCAGACGTGCCTACTGCGAGGCTGGTTGACACAGTGCCAGCCTGTGGAGTGTGCACCTGCATCTCTTGTATCTATGCCCGGAGGTCCCCCAACACCATCTGGTTTTCCTCCGCTGTGACGTCCCTCACCGTCTCCTAAATTTCATGCAGATCCCCCTTAGTGAGGGTGATCGGGTCGAAAGAAGTTTTCGAAGCCTTCAACTTCTTTCGCGGCCCTACCTGCTAGACTCTTGGTCATTGTCATTTCAGCTATGTGGATGTTGTCTATGGGTCCATGCTACCTTGGTCTATATCTATTTCTTGTTCATGCGAAGGCGACTTCTGGCCTTCGCACTCCACCTCTTTTGCCTTCTACTGCTCTTTTGCTGCCTTCACAACGTCACGCACCTCTTGGGCCTTGGCTGTCGCTGCTTCGTTCCTTCGCTTCTCTACGAACTGCGCCATATGTAGTTTTGCCTCATCCTTTTTCCTCTACGCAATGGACTTCTCGGCTTCCACAGTGGAGTTGGCGAGAGCATGCCACTCCGGTGACCATGACTCAAGGATGATGAATATGACATCGTCCGTCGCTAGATAAGGGAGCTCGTCCCAAGTCTTTGCGGGGTCCTTCCTCGCCCTGATGTACACGTGGTGGAAATCTTCTTTTAACTTTGTGAAGCTCTACAGACTGTTATAGACCGTGGGTGATAACCATGGCTTGCGATTAATCCCCATTCTGATGTTCATCTCCATGAACACCCAAAATATCTTACTGTCCCTAATTCTCTGCGCATCTCTAGTTTCCCATAGCGAAGCGTACTTTGCTGCATCCGGAAGGTCCTTCGCAATTGTCAGGAACCGGCTATCCTCAGGCAATTCCCATGCCACCAGCACGATGGAAAACAACAACTAGGCATAATTAAAAGTCTTCCCTTGCTCTTGTGCCTCTTGGCAATTCTCAAGGAACTCTCTGCACAAGTAGTCCACCCAATTAAACATGACCCCTTCTACGCATTGCATGACAAGTGCAACCACTGGTGTAAGCACCTGATTCATGCAACACTCCCTCATAACCTTTCCAGCCAATATCTGTGTCACAACTTTAACCACAACGTTGTTTATAGTGGAAATCACGTATCCTCTCTTCTTCTTCTCCAGCTTGAACTTCTTCTTCATGGCCTCCGCGATGGCCAAATCATCACTTTTACCCTTCGAGATGTTCGTTGGGTCCTCCCCTTTGCAAGGGATCCGGGTAATTCTGTGAATTAAGTGGTCCGTGATGGGGATGGGCTCCTCCAGCCACAAGCACCCATCATGCACCAGGCAGAGCAGCTGCTTGATGACGAATAATAGTCACTAAGGTGTGATGGTAATGCGGCACCCAGAGAAAGTTTAACAATCTTGCCTTTTCTACACCTCTCAACCACTTACACAGTGCCAACTCTATAACTCCCATCAGCACGTCTTTCTTCTATCAGATTAGTTGCGCGGTTGCCAAATGTGGGAACTTCTCATTTACGAGATCCTAGTCTTCAAATGTAAGCATAGGCACTCACCCCAAGTGTGCTCCATCGAAAATGATGTCGTCTGGGAGAAGCGGAGTCTACAGAGAGATTTTGTTCTTGTCTAGATCTTTGGGCACCCTTGCTTTTCCCTTCCGTGGAGGAACATATGCGGGCAGCCTGGTGAGAGGGTCCGCACTTTGGGTTTCTACCTCCATCTCTTCTACATCATCCTCCTCCTCTACCAGGATTTATTCAAATTATTCCTCCTCATCGGCTTCCAAATTGATCGCCTTCCCATTTTCTTCCATGGTAAGCCTAGTCCTTAACAAATTCGTAGGGGACATGCGCACCAGTACCATAGGCTACTTGTCTTTCTTGGGTCTCAGTGTGCGTGGCGATTTAGGGATTTTTGCGACTATCCCGACACTTTTTGGGGTTTCTCCTACCATCATGGCCTGCGCAGCCTCCTCAGTGGTCATTGCTCCGGTATCCATGGCTTCCTCAGGTGTGGCCATAGTGTTATTCCACAATTCTCTCAATGGTTCGGGTAAGTTCTCAAACAACGAATTCGCCTTCAACAGATCGAACAAATCTAGGTTCATGAATGTTTGGGTGTGCAACAACTCAGTTCTCAAATTGCCAAGTGTTGTTTGTTGGGAAACCCCTTGTAATTTATAGCGCCTTTTGAATTTGAATTCGACCATTCCCCCCATATTCGGTCCATTAATACTCACTTGGCAATAGATTTTCAAGAATCTAGCCCATAAAGTTTGCCTTAAATGCCTGCCACCCACTCCATTTGATCTCAAACCAAGCATCAGATCGTGAATAGTGACTATAACAGTAATTTTCTAGCCAACCTGCGTGGCAGTGCAGCTACCCTCGTGTTGTCGTGGACCTTGCGACACTTCACTACTGCGCGTAGTCCTAACATTACGCAGTTCCTGGGCATAGTAGTTTATAGTCCCACGCCTCCTTTCGGCTGCCTGGAGCGCTAATAATGTGCTTTTGTCAGCTAGTCAGATGGTTGAACCACCTATGTACGCTTTCAAACGACTGCCATTGACTTTTCCTAGGAAGAGTTCTCCATTTAACTTTACCAACTGTACCGCGCCACCATTTGTGATCTCCTTAATAACATATGGTCCCAACCAATGCATTCTGAGCTTCCCTAGGAATTTATCGAACTTACTATCATACAACAACACCAAATCATTCGCCTTGAAGGTGCGCAACTTAATATGTCAATCGTGCCAAGCCTTTTCGCATTGCTTTTGGACCTGCTAGTGAAATCCAGCCAAAAATCGTTCTTCTTCGAGCTCCTCCAACTGTGCGAGCCTCTCCTCCAAGGCTTCGCGGTTCATCATACCTGTGAGCACCGCTATGCGCAGACTAGGGATGATGTATTCCATAGGCATTACAGCTTCCACTCCATAGACAAGCCTAAAAGGTGTTTGTCCTGTCAGTTTTTTGCATGTCATCCTGTAAGCCCATAATATTGTGGGTACACACAAGTCCCAATCACTTCATTGCGCATTGCATACCTTGTTCGGCACGTTTGATACCTTGTTGAATGCTTCCGTGTGGATAACCTTCTGTGAGATTATTCTTCCTATGTAATGTCTCCCCAACATTAAGAGCCATTTGCACATTTGTCCCCCCAACACATGTTTATTGATCATACCTTTCAGTGCAAAGTTCATGTGCATCCGCATAGGTTGTTTTCAATATGCTTATGTCCACATGGATAGACTCATGCGCGAATCATCCCGTCCATTGTATTGGCCTATCAACCATACCCTAGGCTTCCCAAATTATGTGCACAGCATTCTCCTACATTCACGCCGGACGTCAAAGCTCCCTTTGTATGTACCCCACCACCTCATGGGCGTAGCGTGCAATACCCAATCCAAGGCCTCGAAGCATTGCTTTTACGGCACCTCCCTTTCAAATTTATTCAAGAAGGTATCTACCTCACTTAGACAATCATAAGTAGGTAGGTCTCTTACTTCTGTCGATACACAGTGCAATGACCTTGTCATCATATTACAATTTAGTGTAGTTACCTCATGTAACTGATTCTTCCATCGCTCTATCTCCTCATCCAAATCTGAAGTACAAGAGCTTTTGCGCTCCCATGCAATTCGCCCATCCATGGTGGGATTCACCCAGTCCTGGTTCCACACTGTTATCTTATAAATGTAGTCCAAATCATCATCACTTTCATAGTCGCGCACTGCCTTCGTATAGCGTGATCCTTCAGCAGGGTCTAGGGGTATAATTACACATAGTGACTTCTTTTCAAAAATCATTTTCCACTCTTTCAGATTAATCACCTCGTTCATGTTAGTGGCCTAATCAATTCCAAAGAGTGCAGGGTAGGGACTATTGTCATCAACAATCTCTATCACTTCAAAGTCTGATAGCGCCCTCACTCCCTCAATGTCCACGGTTATTCCCTGCAATCGCCCCATGGGTATTATTTTATGTTGGTTCGACATTCACAGTTGAATAGGAGATCACTATAGCGTAGGTCTCCCCATTCACTGCCATGTCTGCTTCAGCAGAACATTTGCATCCAATCCTAAATCCAAGGTGACTTTATCCATCTCATATTCTCCAATCTGCGCATTAAGTCTCATCTCTCTTCCCATTCTTGTCTTATGTTTTCCGATCTTCTGGACTACACGTGGTTCTCCTAGCGCAGTCCCAGCACATCTGTTAATGAGTTCCTGTAACCCTTTTACCACCTTACTGTCACATAGTAACTTCATACATGTTTCCAAGAACGTTGTGAGCAAGGATGGGTCCATCTCCAGCTCCACTCTATCTTTTCTTCCTGAAGTGGAGGCATCAGTGAAGCTCTTCTTAACTTCCATGAAGGTTTCCTAAGTGCGCTCCAAATCAATCTGTACTTCTTTCACTGGAGCTTTGTGAACCCAAGTACCATCTTCCAGTTGTTTTCCTTTGTCATCTACCATCACGATTCCAATTCGGAGCACAATGTTTACATTCGAATCTTCCTTGCGTGGCTCAGACCTCATCATCTACAGGTCCTGAGTCGGGGGAGGTGGTAGCACTCCTTTTTCACGTATCCTAGCTATCAGTGTAGGACAATCCTCTATCTCATGATCAAACAAGTTGCAATACAAACACGATAGGTGCGTTGGATTTATGCAATCGGGGCATAATGTCCTGGCCCTCTGTAATTGTAGCATATCAACTATCCGTGACCTCTTCCAGGTCATCCTCCACCTTGGCCTCGTCTGCACCCCTGAAATCCTATTGGCACCATTCCTATATTCTGGTCAAGGGGCTGTGTTTTGGCCTGAACTCTATAGGCGGGATTTCTATCCATCATTAGCTCATAGCTTCTACAAATGCGCTCATCGTGTCCCGCAGACCTACAAAAGTTGCAGAACAACTATTGCAAATTTTGTGTGTACTTCTGTAACAAGTGACAGTTGTCCGTGGCATGTTTTCCAACTATTTGACAAATCACACACCACAAAGCAGGCACCGCTCTAGGTCCTGCTTGTGCTTCTGGCCTTAATGGCATCAGCCCTCCTCCTGTGAGGTAATTTGCAAAAACTGGGCAGTGATCCTTATCATGACCCTAACCTTTTAATTTTACGCACCATACCTCTTCCTACACTTCTGGTTGAGCTGTCCTGTCCTGTTTCAAACTCTGCATCTCAAGGCATAAATTCTTCAGCTGCGCGTGGATCTGTTGAACTCCCAAGTTAGGATCCTACATCGGGGTCTCATGCAGCCTCATCGTAATCTCTAAGGCCTCTTCCTAAGTCATTAATTTCTTCTGTGATAGCGCACTTCTTAGATGTGGCATTAGCAATGCTACAAACCATTCAGGATGTTGTCCATTTGTCAGATTCATATTAGCTTCGCGAATTGTACATTTCAGCCTCTGATCTAGCTCCTAAGGAGCCTCACCTAGTGGCATTGTGATCTCGTTGAATCCAATGATCGACTATGCTTTAGACTTTGGTCTGCTAAATTCTATGTTTAGCGTTGCTTGGATATCCGTGATTCCCGCATTTGGATTATCATTAGAATGCTTAATATACCAGGTTAGCACGTGATCTTGTGGGGCGCTAACTAGTGTCACTTTCTTTATATTGTCATTTGTAACTCCTTGCGCTTCCCATACATCCCTTACCATGAACTAGAATTGGTCTGAATCCTCATTTCCCAAACCCTTGAACACAGGAAAATTCATTGTGCTTTCCATATTGAATTGCGGTGGTGGTGGAGGTGGTATAGATGAAGATGGAGGTGATGGCGGTGAAGCTGGTGGCAGTGTGGGTGGGGGTGGTATTCATGGAATTCTTTGCCTTGTTAGATGGATCACACTTCCCGGCGAGACATTCATGAGCTCTTTCTCGTCCCCTCGTGGAGGTGAAATCAAGGGGCTAGTTTCGGGTCCCTTACTTCCTTTGTTCCTGTAAGCTTTTCCACTTTGCGTAGCCCTAAACATCAAGGTAACTGCATAACCCTCTTTTTGTACAATAGAATTTTAATCCAAGTATTCAAAGACTTTACGTACTTACCTCACGGTCCCTTGAGAAAGCATCGCTCTGCCTCGCTATAGCTGATTGAGGTGTCGACCACGAACTCAGTAATGAATCCTCCTATAATTCAATCAAGCCAATGATCAATGGCATGTGTGATCTTATCCTCTGTTGCTTCCCACATTCACACTAACTCTGGGGTCCACACAATATGATTGTCGAGTTTGCACCTTCCTTGGCTATCTGCTAGCTTCGCAATCCACTCATACAGCTCAGTAGGGAAAGACACAAAGAAGATTTCATTGAACTCTATGTATACATAGCAGTCTAACCACTCTTCTTTTGTCAATCACGGATTCTTATTCTCATGTGCTACTAAGTCGTGAATTATTTTGTCCAACCAGCCTTCAATTTCCTTCTTAGTTGGATTCCAATGATACGACATCATACATCTCTATGCAGATTCCAGTCCCAGCAACATAAACATTTGTTGGCTTGAGGGGTCCTGACCCAGGTTCAGAGTTAATTAGCTAAAAAAATCCCTACACTACTGGCCCTTTCGGCATCAGCCCGTGGAGTGCACGCTGAAGTCTCACTCGAAGCAGTATGGGGGGATGCTAGAACCAAGTTTCCACACCCTTGAGATGTCTGAGGTGTCGATTTAGTCCAATTGTGCCTACCTTCGCGCAGGTCACTTCGTGCACTATCCTGACCTTCAATACCTTCATGATCTGTTATAATCGTCTTTCGCGCAGCCCTAACCAGGGGCTAAGATGCTTTCGCATTGCTATGGCAGCGTCCTATGCTATTTCCCCAAATTACACCACGTATCTTACTTATCTTCTTAAAGATATTAGTTAACTTCACGTAAACAAATATTCTATCTTGCATTCACTTATTCAACACATTCATACATATTCACGCATCATATAATCATTAAAAGTGAAATGTATATTCAATGTAAGAGATACATAAAACAGGAAATAAATAAGCATAATGGATATAAAAATTCTCTTTATTAATGCTCTGTTGATGCCTCTAAAATCTTAGCACCAACATTGGGGATAACCACTCGGTCCGAACCTTAGTGCAACTCCTTTTCTGTTTGGTGTGGTGGCTCCGACTGGATATTATGGGACCAATTTCCAATATAATGAATGGTTTGATGGATGATTGTTTTATAATGTATAATAAGGATGATAATTGCTTTAACCTATAACTCAAAAATATACAAATATAATTATCTAACTCGGGTAATGTATTAACAATGTGATTTCTAATTATTTCTAACAGACAAGCAATCATATAGATGAATTACTTATCGATAGAAAGATGCATTCATAGATAATGATTACTTTGTTTAAGAAATTAAACAAAGTAATTATAAATAAAACATATCGCATTCATAATAATGTATATTGATGACATATATATTTGAAGTATAACAATTCTAAATCTTCAGAAATGACATGATAAAGAATTATTTTGAAGAGCATACATACATCAACAATAGCAACTTTTAAAAGGAATGCTTCATCACATAAGGAAACAAGACAAAAGAACAGTGATAGAAATACCACATGCATTTGAGTCTTTCCAATGCAAATAACACTCCAATTCCACTTTCTTATTTGAGATAACTTCCAGGAGATACAAAAGTGCAGGTCTTGAAAAAGTTTCTTCACAAAAATGTAGAACCTTGATCCACTACTGATAAAAAATATATTCAGAAGTACAAAAGTGTAACTTCTCAAGTCAAGTTTTTATGCAAATTGAGGACCCTTTCTTAAAAGACATGAAAGGGTTTAAATAATAAAATAAAAACTAACTGTCAATGAAAATCACTTTGAGCTATTGAAACTGCAAACATGAAAATCTGGGATTTGGTTTATGAAAATAATAGTGTGATAGCCTTTTAACTAATTCATTGTATCTACTTCTTCTCTTGTACTTGTAGCTGACAAATTGAGAGCATTTGCTGAATTTCCGGAGGATGACTCAGCCTGGAATGTAGTTGAGTTGTGTACATAGCATCTGAAAGTTTGGGAACCATGAGATTGACAGCATTGGCAAGGCATTTGGTGGCCATTTGCTGGCTATGTGGCTTGACTAGGAAAAACCAAAATGCATTCCAAGTCAAGTTTTGCACTTTTCCGATTTGTTCTTCTCTGTTGCCCAGATCATGTCTCCATTAATCTTCTAGCATTTTTGATTTCGGGAGCTTTCCTGGAGAGAAATCGGAGATCAAGTTAGTTCAATATAAGCTATCATTTACCAACTCGATCACATTGTTCATTGTATCCCTAGCTCTAGAAGTAGCTCTTTCGGCTTTTATTAACTGTGATTCCCACTCCAAAAACAAGATTTCTTTGTGTGATTCTTGGATTTTTGGTAGATTAGCAGCCATGCCTTCTTCTGAACTTTGCCAAGAGAGAAATTTTGTTACCTTATCATCTGCGTTTTCAAATTCTAGCCTGGTGTCAACTGCCTATTCAATGAGTGATGCAGTGATAGTGCACAATGGGTCAACCAATGATATTTTATGGCAAAGGATATTTAGTTGCTGAGATAAGGCTTTGGTCACTTCCAGGGCTTCTTTCTTGAATTCACCAATCTTCGAATAACCTTTGAATTTCTCTACCTGTAATTGCAGTTGTGCAACTTGTTCTTCTTTAGCCTTCTTTTCCTGCTGAATTGCCACTTGAAGCTTGCTGAGTTCTTGAGACAACTTTTGTTGTTTCTGGAGAGCCTGCTGATCAATCTTTTGTTTCTCCAGATTTAATTGTTCTTTTAGTTGCTCATTCTGTTGTTTTTGCTCTGCTAGCTATTGCTCAAGCTGTCCAATCTTCTGCTATTCCATTGTTGTTTTCTCTTCAAGTTGGGTGATCCTTAGATCCTTTTCCTTGATCAGTTGGCTAACTTCGGAAGCCTTGTCCATTGTAGCAACTGTATAAGCACCTGCATATTGAGATAACTTGGTTAAATCCTCAAAAGGATTGACTTGTAAGTCTTTCCATACCACATTCATCAGTTCAACATGAGGAGTTGAGAATGGTCCCTTATCAATTTTTCTCTTTTTCCTCTATCTTTTGACCATATCCCTATGCTTTGGACTGTAAAATACATCCAGGGGTGGTATTTCCTCTACATTCAATACAATCTCTTCAAAAGGGTTTTCTGGAATTATTTCAATATCATGCTGAGTGTTAGTTGTGCCGACTGCCCCTTCAATTGGAATATTAGTAACAACAGGCTCCTATGTTGTGGGCAATTTTGGCATAATGATGTTTTGGGAGTCATTCTGGTTCTTGATCATTTGATCAAACTGCTCCCATTCCTTGCTTAAGTTGGAATTAATATGCACATCGGTATCTAGGAGCTCACTGGTCTTTTCATTTGTCTACTCATTTTGGGACTTTTCTCCTTTTCAGGACTCTTCTCAGTAGTTTTTTCTTCACTGTGGCCTTCTTGCTGCACCATAGGGGTAGTGTTCAATAAATCCAGAGGCAGTGTTTGTAACCTCTGTGTCCTGAACTGCATAAACTTATCTATCCCCCCTACTCCTAATTTGATCTTTGCTAGGTGAAAATGACTCATCCGAAGAGAACAAGTCATCATAGTCATCTTTCTCATGTTCAAATTTGGCAAGTTTCACATGAGTGGTAAAGTTGTAAGCCACTGCTTTTCGATCATACTGTTTCTTAGGAAGGACTGCTAACTTCAGAATTTTTATCTTCTCTGCTTCTTTCTCTGCATGTTTGAAATCATGCAGTGAGTAAGCACCACATCGGAGGGGAAATGAAGGCCACATTTGTTTCTTGGACTCTTTGAGGTTCCTGGACATTCTCGTTTATGTTATCTGGTAAGCTATTTCTTTGGCCAATAGCTTATTAGGAATGTACAAGGGGAGAACATCTGGATCTGTGGTGGTGCCAGAAAGTGTTACATAGGTGAACTTTTCTTCACCGAACCAACTGTCGATTGATGTTAGGTCAATGTTGGCCTCATCAGATAACCGAGGAGCAGGTTTGTTGAATATGGCCTGATGGACAGGTAAAACAAAACCATGGAAAATTCTATATATATGATCTTTATAATGGGCCTTCCACAAATACTTATGATAAATGTGAATAGGAGTTGGGTCTTGAGGAGTCCATTTCCAACCTAGAATGGGGTAGTCAAAATTGAAACAGATGGTATCCATGATGTAGGCGCTCATATAGAATAGTGGTAGTATCGGGGTAGTTACAAACCTATTTCTTCTATAATCAAGGATTTGGTTGGCCATTTTATCTGATAAAATGGTTTCCCAATCCATGATATAAGAGTTAATTGTTGCTTCCATTAAAGGCACCATTTCTATGGAAAACCTAGCTGAATCAGAGAATCCAAAGAGTCTACATATCATAGCACCAACATAGTAATAGGGAGATGCTAGGGAGTCTACGGAGTACATACTAGAGGATTCATTCTTACACTTGTTTGGGAAATGTCTCCATTGCTTGATAGGGTCCGACTCTACATCGTTCTCCTTGGCGAAAGCTTCCAAAAATGCATTGTTGTAATGTTTCTGGGGGTCCAGCAAATGACAGAGAGATGGATGTAGATAGTGATAGAGTAAGAGGGAGGGAAGAGAGAGAGAGAGAGGGAGGGAGAGAGGTGGGGGAGAAAGGGAGAGAGAGGAAGGAAGAGAGAGGGAGGGAGAGAGGTGGGGGAGAAAGGGAGAGAGAGGAAGGAAGAGAGAGAGAAGGAGAGGGGGAGGTAAGAATAAAGACATAGTGAGAGAAAGGTGGAGAGAGAGAAAGGGAGTGATAAGGAGATGGAGGGAGAGGGAGAGAGGAGAGGAGGGAAGAGATATATAACGGGAGAGAGAGGGAGAGAAGGGAAAGAGGGAGGGAGAAATTTATAGCTATTGAGAAAAAGTGTCTATGTTTTTGGGGTGATATAGATAGACAAAGGAGAGATAGAGGGAGATAGAGATATAGATTGAAGGTGAAGAGAGGGAAGAAGAGAAATATAGAGGGAAGGAGGGATGAAAGGAGAGATAGATAGACATGAAGAGAGAGAGTGTGTGTATTTAGGGGGGTGAGATAGAGAGGAAAAGAAGGAGAGATGCAGGGAGATATAGATATAGATGGAGGGGGGAGAGAGGGACAAAGGTTTATTGCACTCGATGCATTGATTTTAGTGGTTATGGTGATTTCTAGTCCTATTGGATTGCTTGCACTAGATGCATTGGTTTTAGTGTAGATGTTGATTTCTACTTATATTTGATTGCTTGCACTAGATGCATGGATTTTGGCATAGATGTTAATTACTATTCTTATCTGATTGCTTGCACTAGATGCATTGACTTCAATGTAAATGCTTTCTAATTCTATTTGATTGAATGCACTAAATGCAGTGATTTTAGCGTAAATGTTGATTTCTATTTATATTTGATTGCTTGCACTAGATGCATTGATTTTAGTGTAGATTTTGATTTCTAATCCTATTTGATTACTTGCATTAGATAGATTGATTTTAGTGTAGATGTTTTCTAATCCTGTTTGATTGCTTGCATTAGATGCATTGATTACAATGTAGATGTTGATTTCTAATTTGATGTAATTGAATGTTAATTTAGCCTATTAATATGGGAGAGAAAGAGAGACAAGGTATGATGTTTACTACAATAGTTCGAGTTAAGGATTTG
Source organism: Pinus tabuliformis (assembly GCA_031772625.1). NCBI lineage: Eukaryota > Viridiplantae > Streptophyta > Pinopsida > Pinales > Pinaceae > Pinus > Pinus tabuliformis. The sequence continues at coordinate 711,112,425 of CM062818.1, forward strand.
AATGGTTTATGATTTCAACTTCCCATTTTATATAATCGATATGAAAAGATGGAAAAACTAAGAGGGGTGACAATAATAATAGTAGAAGAAATTAGTTTGATAATGATCACAATGAAGACTATTTGTAATTTTCTACATTCTTATCACTCACATTTTCTATCATTCAACACTATTACATTGTCGATTTGCATTCAACATTTGTATTCCATTATTTTTCATTATTAAAGTTATTAACAATATCATCATCTCAACAAACTAAGGTAAATAAGAAAATTTAAAATTAAAACTACTCTTCAAGATATATATAATAATACATACAGGGACATTATTAAGAATTAATTAGCTGTCAAAAGCTGTGATACCTAAAATGAAACGAAATAGTTGTGCAATATCAATCCTCCTGCAAACTATTGACAAGATTGTCTCCCTTCTTCGTCACTAACTAATTACTAACAAACAATTACATACACATACGTAAATATAACACAACAATTGTAACATTTGCAAACATTACCAACCAAATACAAACACATATACACAAACCACTCAAACCATCCAAGTACAGATGTACAAACCATTCAAGGAAAGCAACATAGACTAAATTAAAGAAGAGAACGATATGGTCATGTCAAGCAAAGAAAACATAACGTAAATTTCAAAGTATGAAGTTGATCTAAAAAATATACATAATAATGATAATCTAAAAATGTGACATTGTTTCCCTCAACTGGAACTAGCCTAGATCCATCTAACTATATATCTATCATGTGCCAAGAGGGATCACATCCCTCAAGGTGCAAACCTTTCCTCAAATTCTACACTCCAAAAAGAAGATTTTCACCTTAAGGGATTTGATCCCTCTCGATGCATGATAGATCAGGAGTTAGATGGATCTAAGTTGGTATAATCATATGTTTCTTCTAAGATGCACAATGATTTTTTTTATTTTTTTTTTGTGGTTGTGGCAGTGCTTCAATTTGGTCCTGGAATACTAATATTATTGGTTCTGCATTTTTTTTTAGGATTACAATGCTTTTCTTTGAGAATTTTATTTTATTAAATGAGTGATTTTGGATATTTTTCATGTAATACGTGAGTCATTTTATAATTCTTAAGAAGTGTAGTAAGCGTTTTGAGTGGTTTCACACTTACCACAATTTATTTTGGTCTTACTACTTTTGCTAACGCAACCATGTAAATTAAATGGCTAGTAAATGCCTAGGCATCATTCCATAATAAGAATCAGAACACTTACTTTATCATACATCTAAAGTTGTTAAGGTTATAAGAATTAACTAAATTGTAAGTTTATTTAAAACAATCATTATTATTAAGATAAAAATAATTAACATATAAGTTAAACTTATATACATTTAAAAAAAACATGTAGCAAAATTCTTAACCATGGAGATTCACCTCTAGTATTATTATGGCTATTCCTAACCTGTAAATAGGCTTTGTTAAAATGCCATTGGCCAATACCATGGCTTATCAATACCACATACCCAAAAAACCATAGCTTGTTCATATGACACTTGTTCAGATGACATTATTGTTTAATTAATGAATTTAATTAACAGGAAAAAAAACATAACTACTTTGGAAATAAATCTCAGTGTTTGATTTGTGTATACTATTAAGAATATTCTATAGTAATATATGAAGGTTAAATTTCTACTAGTTTAAAATTCTAGAAGCCTTATTTCAAAATAGACATGTCTATATGCATAATTAGATTATAAAACTCAACATCTCAACAATAATTTCTATAAAGTTTTATAATAAAAAAAATTGGTAAGTTGGCAACAGTGAGGTTACATCATGGTCATGTCCAAGAATAACACTCGAATAGGACAAAGAATTGAATCAGTGACTTAACATCAAGGAATGCCTTAACAATGCACCCAATCATCGTCTATCCAAGACACTATGAACATAAAGTTTTAGAATATTATTCTCTTATTTATTTCTAATTTGTTTTTTGAGGAAAAAATCACAATTTTCATTAATAGATTATGAAAATTACATTCTGCATATGCACTATAGTGCATTAAAAAACGGGTTGATAAAATTAACCAAAAAATATCAAAGGAATAGGCCTCTAAAGAGAGCCCTTTCTGTGTTTATAAAGTAATGTCTATCAACATTTATAAGCCTACATCATAAAATAACAAAAATATATACAATATCCTCCTAGTCACTTGGGAATTTTTTCTCAAAGAGAAAACAAATGTAAAAAATGATCAACCTAGTAATATGTTCATCTATAGGTCCTCTATAAAAGGCCTATGATAATACTCATAAGTGGTTTCGTTTAGCTGCTTTAGGATCTTCTAAGTGCTTAGATTCTTTTCAACACCTATTTTAGAGAGAGTGTCTACATTGGAGTCCCTTTCCCAATAAACATGGCAACATGAAATTTGATCAAAAGCAATATTTAATTGTAAAATCTCTTGGGTAGCCATTTTTAACTTGGCTACAACTCTTTATTATGATGTAAAAGAAATATTTATATTTCAATCCAAAAAATATATTTTATATGCTTTAAAAGTCAAACTAATATATGAATACATGTTTATGTTATGAACCACGCAATTATATATTATTTCTCGACTAATATATGAATACATTGTTCATAACACAGACACTAATATATGAATACATGACTCCCACGTATTCATATATCAATTTACTTCTAATTCAGAGAAATTTGAGGTTTAAAATAGGCTTCCTAAGTAAACCAATAAAATAAGAGTTTAAAATAGGCTTCCTAAGTAAACCAATAAAATAAGAGTTATGAATTTTCAAAAGGAAAGAAAGAAAACTAATTGTTTTCATTGTATTTTTTACTTATCTTTTTACATATTTACTCACATTCTCATTGGATCTATAATTAAATTCCACGTATAACAAGTACCCACTATGCATACTTTTGATAGACATGTGGTGGGATAAATTGACAATACATGAAAAAATGTGTTTCTTGGGAAAAAAAAATGTATTTTTATGTATTGCCAGTTTATCTCACTATGGGTCTATGAAAAGTCTTTAGAATGGGTACACATCAGACGTGGAATTTAATTATGCACCCAATGGGTGCATACTCTTGAAATTTGAATAAATATATAAGGAGATCAGTTGAAAATATGCCTAAAGAAATCATTTTCTTCCTTTCCCTTAAAAAACATTTATTCTCAAGGTTGACAACATCATATTGAATCCTATTGGTTTTTTTTTAACTAATTTTGATATATATGTTTTGTTTTAGGACCCATATATTGATATGTGCTTTAAACTATATGAAAAAGTGGGAACCATGTATTTATATATTAGTTAAACTAATATATGAATACATGACTCCCATGTATATATGAATACATGGGAATCGTTTTAACTCATATATGAATACAAGATTCATAACATTGATACATATTCATATATTAGTTTGAATTTGTGATATAATTTTATGTTATGAATTATGTATTTGTTTTTTATTAGCCACACTTTACATTTATAAATTCAAAAACTAAATATATGGTTATGATCCAAATTGGATCATTATATTATTTGTCATCTATCTCAATGCTTTTAGAGTAGAAAAAATTAGAGGATTCAACTTGTAGGGTCATTTTAATGGTGGGTCCCAATTTGGAGAATTGGTGTCTAAAACATTCTTGAGTCATTTTAAGGTATCATATGACATTTTTTGGGGTCAAAACTTCCCTACTTTAATGTGGATTTAGGGACATTGATTTGTATTGAGAGACCTTTCCAATGGTGTAAGAATCATGTCAATCAAAGTTCATATGCAAAAGTTATGTCTTCCATAAGTTAACATGCCATGTTGACCATAGAAGTACAAAAGGATGTCACGTAAACCTCCATTAGTCATGTAAATGAGGCTATCCACATATGGATTTTCAAGAAGACTCTAGAAGGTCCAAAACCATATTTTTAATTAAATGTTGAGGGAGTCAAACCTTACCTCTGGTGGGATAGCAAGCTATGACGTTAAATATTGAGCCACAAGAAGGAGTAGGGATTCCATTCCATGTTATTGTATTTTGTTCCATAGTTGACTAGAGCAATTGAAAATGGGAAGTTAGAGAGAACAATAGAAGGGGTTACAATTTTCTAGTAGCCTTATAAACCGTATTTAGCATATTACTCCATAGAGAGTACTTCTTCCTTTATACTTGCAAATTTCCATATAGAGAGAGCAACCTCACCTTCTAGTTGGGTTTTCTCTGATAAGGGCTTCCCATGGTAAAAATTGTGTCTATTGTGGATGGTACATGTAAGCATTTTTTTTTCGTTATTTATTTCTCACATTTCAGCTATTTTATTCATTTAAGCATAAAATCAATTAGTAAATAATATGAGCTCTAAAGGAAAATTAAATTTCATAGTATAGATTATAGTTATTTTATCAGATCTATTGTGATGAATTATTTTAGTGGAATGTCCTTGATAATTTATAGAGCAGTTCATAATATGGATTATATTAAAAAAAAAAAAAAACATATTATTTATTATATGAATATTACTCTTTTTCCGTGGAAAATTTTCACATTTTCACTATCAAAAATTGAAAGAAATTACCTTCCTTAGGTGCCCAAGGCACTTTATAAGAGTTAATTTTTTATTGTCTATATCTTTATAAAAAATCTTAACCTTCATAATTCTATGAGTTATATCCACACCAAATCTCCAAGTATTTGTACCCTTAGAAGAACATAATTTGAGCTAATATATCAAAGTTACTAATATTGAAATCCATAGTCCAAAATCCTATTTTTATAATCATCTATGTAATGAAAATTTAACCCATTCATCTACTCAAAAAAATCTAAAAGTTTAGACAAATGTCATAGAAAATCAACTTTGGACATGTACTTCTCAGTAGTACCCTCTCGAAAGTATGTATATACCATAATGCCAAATTGGAGAACACTTTCTTTGAATAGTCGATCAACTAGTGGGTTTAACTCCAATATGATATGACAAATCCAAAAATTGTTAAAAGTACCTGTTATTTCTTTGAGGCATGATCCAATTTTCTAAAAATCTACATTACTCAGGGTGATAGATTATTGCATCCAATTTATAGTAAGCATTGAGTCATCATAGACTTGAATATCCTTGACAACCTCATCCTAAGCCAATTTCAATATGAAATGTAAAGCTAGGAGCTCAACCAAGTTGTTTGTGCCTTTCACACAATTAGCTTTGAATGTGATATAATGGTCATTTGAAAAATATAAAACACTTCCTGATCTCACAAGTTTGCTCCTCACCTTAGTAGGTGTTATAAAATAAGCTTCGCCAATAAGATTTATCCATCTACATGAATATTACTTTATGAGTATTGCATTTCTAATTAAAAATAATTCACATGTCTAAAAGTGTTTTTTTTTAGTCATATTAATAGAGATTATTTTTATTAACTTTATTTCTAAACATGTTTTTAATTTAACTTAACCACAATGACATAGAGTGTAGTGTAAGAAGTGAGTTGTAAATATACCTTTCGGTCACGTGGATAGCTTATAATTTTTTACTATATCTCTATGGATGTCCATTTTAGATCTCAAAATTTTCCCTAATAAAGCTATATTCAAATTTTAACACATTTTATATGCTCTATAATGTTGAAATAAATATAAATTATGTAATAAATAATAAAATAGTGTAAACATTAAATAAATAGTCGCTCTCCAATGTTAAATGTTTAACGATATATTAGAATGCATATTATACTTACCTCACTATGAATCAATCATGTGTAGCTTAGGTGGCTGCGAGAAATGTTGTTATCCTTTCTGCTCGAGTTCAACTCTCGCATGCAACATGTTGAGCTCATAAAGAGTATATCCTTGTAATGGCTTCTAGCCTTGTTGCCCAAGAATCCCTTGATGACTGAAACATGTTAAAACATAGATTTCGAATGTTATTAATTTATTATTAATGTTTTAGGATTTTATCTAATTAATATATAATTACTAGTTTGAAATTTCTCATATCTTATGAATTTACAAAACTAAATCTATACGTGACTTTTTTCCACAATGAAATCAATTAGTAGATTAGATATGAAATGAGGTTACCCAAAAATTAAGAGGATTTATACATATGTACATGACAACATCTAAAAAATTAAATCAGCGTAAATCAATCTTAAACCTAAATATCTAATAAATAAATAAATAAAAGCAAACAAACAAACAAACTACTATAATATGTTGATGTTTTTACTCTAAATCTCAAAATATGAAAAATCTTTATATTTATATTTTACTTTTTGGATAGATATTTTGTATTGTGTGAAAATAAGAAGTAAATATTATGTCATAAAGTTCTGGGTTGGTGTGTCACTGGGAAAATTGAACTAGACCTAGAATCTCAACCTTTTCAAAAGAACAATAGACATATTTCTTCTAGTTGATATAAAAACTAAAAACTGGGCCACACAGGTCAATTATAGACTAAGAGATAGATACAAAGAGCGTGCAGGAATACTATAGAAAGAGACTAGTTAAGGAGATTTGCCTTGCTTAGCAATTGGTATAGCATTATTGCTTGAGGGGGAGAGTCTTCAAAGGATTTCCATGAGGAGGAGATCTACGAAGCTGATGAGATGCATCCCTGATTGGCTAACTTATCTGCAATTTTATTTCTAGTTCTTTTGATGTGAATAAGGATGATCACCATAATGGAAGGAAAGAGGGAGGCTACTAGTATGAGTAGGTTTTCAAGTCTCCGACTACAAAGATATTTTGTTGATCTAGGTTCCATGTAGGATCTCGTGGACCATGTTTATGTTAATTTTGAGGGCTAGATTGTTCTCTATCGTAGATTATTGCATTTATATAAAATTTCAATATTTTTACATTACATTCACCCTATAACATCATATCATCGTTAGCACTTATGTAGAGAGAACAATAACATCAACAATGCAGTAGAATAGTAAATAACAATAGAAGAAAAGTGTGCACAATAGAGACACTAAGATTTAGGTCAAAGACCAAGACAAAACCCCAGAAGGGGGAAAACCCAGCCAAATTATTCCTCTATTAGATATTCATCAAATGTTTAACTGAGATACATTGTACAAATGAGAATGAGATACATCAATCACATCAAGCCTCCTAGGGCCAACCCAAGTTATTTCACAACTACGTTTGTGAACTGAACGATTTGATCTCTGATAATCAAACAAGTCCAAGAGAGTTGTTATCATATCACTACCTCAAGTGGCATCATCCATGTCAATGTAATAAGTGTTAAAAATATCACGAGTCTTTGTCATCAAGGAGCATATCATCATTACTATCATGTATCATAAGAGCAAGGGCACTTGCATCATAAGAGCATGGTCATTGCCATCATATATCTCACTGTCATCATATATCATAGTAGCAAGGTCACTATCATCATGAGAGCATGGTCACTGTCATAATATATCTCACTACCATGTCTAGCTCACTGTCATATCTAGATCACTGCCATTTCTAGGTCACTGTCATATCAAAATCATTATTACAAGAACTAGTAGCTCTTCCATGTATTATGTCCAATCATCATAAATATTACTGTTGTGTATAACTGTCACAAGAGTAAGGCTATCAATGTCATCAAGATATATCATTGAAGGTCATTATGCTATCATAGGTCATTGTCATGATGTATCATAAATACATATTCCAGTCACTAGAATCTCCATTATCACAAAGATTATAAACCCATCGTAAGACATTCACATCATAGGGTTCTTCTCATCATAGATATCACAACCTCTACATCACAAAGATTAAATATTATGCGTCACATGTATCATAGCCTCCACGTCACATAGATTGCATCCTTCACATCATAGGGTTTTAGACTTCACATTACATAGGTTTGTGAATTGCACATCACATATATTATATATTTCCTATTACAGAGGATATGCATTACAACATTGTATACTTTTATCAACACAAATATAAGAATACAAGCCACGCACCATAAAAGAATGAAAGCCAACCATAGTAAATACTATACGAGCCATAGATAAATATGTGTGCCATACTTGATACATTGTGAAACACAATGATTAAACTTACAAAGACCGTGGTCACCTTTTCATTATAAGGATTGATATTGCATCACAAAGATCATAGTCTTCTTTACAGAAAAATGTGAGCCAATATCATAGAGGAATGTGAGCTACAAAGTACAGAGAAATGCGAGCTACAAACCACAAAAGATCCAATCACAGAGATGTGAATTACAGATAATACTAATGTGAGCCTCCATAGAGATTCACCATAGTAAGTATGCGGACCAATGAGCCATTATAACGAACCACTGAGATAACAAGAAATGTGAGCCACTGAGCCACAAAAGACTTGCATCGAATTACCTATTTCAAATGAAGGAACGTTGATAGGTATTTATAGTTGTTTCCACTTATCAAGGGTCATGACCCTTAGGCAGGTCAACATGTTTCCGACTTAAACTTTGGAGGGAAAAACATAAATTTGAATTTGCTCACCATAATATTTAAATATATTTCTTAATGATTGCTTACTCAAGTTGTGCCACATTAATAACAATTTTTTCCTTTTTCCAAATTAATTCTTTTTTGGGGGGCAATATAGATTTTCCTTGGGGCAATAGTGTTTCTCATGGGAAATTTGTCCCATAGATGCCTAAATTTCAATAGTTTATAACAGGTTGAGAATATCCCTCCAACATAAGTTTGGTGTAGCTTTGAGTTTGGGAAATCAATAGTCCCTCTTCCAGAGCTTTCAATTTTGTTGTGTTGTTACTGTTATATCCCATAAAACTTGAATAAATGTAGATATGGGATCCCAAATGATCCCTAAATATACCTCCATATCCTTCCTTGCCTCAATTACCTTTTGAAACACCATCAAAATTGAGCTTTAGAAAATTAGGGGGAGGAGGCTGGTGAGCTCCAGTATTGTAGCAATAATGCTACAACTCCTGGGGCTTCCTGTCTCTTAATTTTATCAACCCGGTAGTTCGTACAAACTTGGAAGCGACGGTGTTGTATGCACAAGTACTAGCTCTTGCCGCAGCTGTCACTTGGTCAGCTGGCACAAGTCCGCTAGGGCTCAAGCCAACTTCTATAGGCTCTCAGAAGAAGCTTGTTAAATGATGGACGAAAGCTAGCTCAAAGAAGACTAATCTACTTGGCAAAACTGAACTGAAAGCAAATCAAAACATGGAAACCCTAGGAAACCCTAATTTAACTAGTCTAACCTCTATGATGCAAAGAATGTGAAGGAAACTTCTACCAATGATGCCATTACTTCTAATAAGTGAAAATGCATGAATCTAATCTACTTGCATCTTGAAGGACATGTTTTTGTATTTTTTCTTTAAGTGGTTGGACTTATTGTGATGATGCTTTTAATTAGGGTTTGGTTGTGCAGGAGCGGTTGGAATGGGAGGAAAGCATGGGCAAGGTCAGAATGGCTATGGGAGGTCCCAATAGATCCTTAGCATCAGTCCACAGAGGTTCTTCACGTTCAGAAGCTCAGCAACCGAGTGAATGGCCTCCTACAGGATGTCTGCAGGGGATTCTACAGGAAACTCACGGGTTTCTACAGGAAGGCTGTGCAATTCTACAGGATGATTGGCCGTGGAGGTTTTGGGAGATGATGGAGTGTTGGAGTGGTGTGGGAGGCTAAGTGAGATGGAGATGGACCTGATGATGGCTCAGGAGCTGGAAAATCAGATGAAGGAAGAGTGTATGCAATGGTTTGATGATTGGAAGGATGGAACCAACGAAAGTTGAAGGAGATGGAGCTATGTGGGAAATGAGAGAGTTGGAGGGTACATGAGTGAGACAGAGGTTAAATAGAACTTGAGGAGATGATGAAGGTGCCCTGCATATTGTTTACAACTGAACCAACAAGGACATGCAAGAAAACAAAGATCTAGTTATGAAACCTATGACCTAGTTACTTTACTCTAATCTGACCTAACAGCAAAGGAAATGAACAGAAGTTTATTTGCAGTGAAATCATGTGAAACAATTATGAAACTAAGTGATTATAAACCTAAACATGCATCCAAACTGATATCAAGTTCTGCAAATGAGATTCAAACACTAATGATTGCATGGTGAAGCAAAGAAAGTGTTTTTGTTGGCAGCAAGGTTACATTGGTCCCAGCTCATGATTCCACTGAAGGGGAGGTGAGATCCAAAGTACTTGGTAGCCTTTTTCTGAATATATTCCCTGTGATTAACCTATCAAGCAAATCTGAACATTAAAAACCTTTTCTAATCATCAAAAGCAACCTAAACAATCAACACAATATTTAAATCCAAATAGAAGATTTTATTATGAGAATGCAGCAAAGACACATAAATATAAACAAGGGAGGTACTGGGCGCTTGAGATGGGCCCAACCCCAAGAACTACAGCCTCCCAAGAGAGATTTAGAGCTGGTGCAAAGCTGGATCCATCTTTATTAATCAAGAAATGAAAAGTTACATCAAAACTGTCCACAAGGAGAGCTTGAGAATGAGCTGAAAGCAAAGCTAATCCATGGCCTAGAAATCGAACTACAAGCTAGCTAACTAATGGCTAAAACAAAATGACTAACTAGCTACCAAAAATGACTACCAACTAGCTAACCAAAATGAGGCCCCAAGCCTTCTTATTTATACAATTTTGAGGACCCAACAGTCCTCCTAAAAGTTAGGGACTTGGCTGCCCAAGACTTGTAGTTAACAGCAGTCCAACTTGACTTGCTTGGCTGCCCTTGAGCTGATTGATTCGGTGGCCCTTGAACTCCGAGCTGATGGTGGAGAATTCGAGGTAAGGGCCCATAAATGAGGGGGACACCTTCCTACAAATCCTCTAGCTTGTTCTCCCACGAATTTGGCTGCCAAGTGCTCATTAAGACCTTCAAATTTGTCTCCAAGTTGACCAACAAGGCTACACAAAGCACCCATTAGACTTGTTGGCATAATGACTAACCAAATTCACTCTATTAACATAAAAATAATCAAAAACATGCAATAAACAAATGAGAATGGTGGATTAAGCCAAATTAGGAAGTTGAATGAGCCCAAATAATTGTACATTGTTGGGGCTCATCATCACCCCCCTACTGAAAGTGTTGCTCATCCTCTGAGCAACCAAATCTCTCCCCTTGTCTTTGATGGCCCTGGTGGCTTCCTTGGCTAGCATCTCGGCCGATTTCTCCTTTGGCTTCCCGCTTTCCAAACTTTCCTGTAGAAACTGTTCTGTCTTCCTGTAGAAACAGACTCTGTCTTCCTGTAGAAACAGACTCTGTATTCCTGTAGAAATCGTTTCAACTGTTTTGGTCTGCTTGGTTGGGGGTTCCTTCTCCTTGAACTGTGTTGTGGCAGCCTTCATCTTCTCCTCCTTTCTGCTCTTCTCCCTCACGGCCTGCTGCTTTTCCTGTTGAATTCTCAGCCTTGTTATGAGTGTGCAAGTACATGCAATCATATGGAAGAAATGGTGGCCTTGGCATTTCCTAAAACCTGCAACGTGAGGGCACTCGTATGTTTTGCACCAAGGAAGTTGGTTAAATTCACAAAATAAGCCATGGTCATGTTTCCAAGCAACAGGAATATGATAAAGGTGTTTTCTATGGCTTTTTTCAATAGCAATCGCTACTACATTACCTTCCACAAAAAGAGTAATAGGAAGCAATAACAGCGCAGCAATTGGTGCCATGCACATGAGCAAATTCATAGAGTGAAGCTTCTCTGCCTCAGAGGTAAGCAGGAGCCCCTGAACAACTGATTTCAATGCTCTGGCAGCCGTTGATCCTAGGCAAACCAAAAAGCCAAAAAGGTGGAATAATGGCTCACTGTTGCTTGCAATAACAATGCCAAATACCACAGGCACCAAGGCCATATAAACCACAGAAGACTCCCTCTTACATGTTTTTATAAATGCAAAATATTGCTGTGAAGAAGGGAGTTGTTGCCCCAATAGCTTGATTGAAGGAGACTGACAAATAGCGTAGAGAAATATTGCCACAAACAACCGAGAAGGAGGAAATGAAGCTCAGTGCCAATATCTCAAGAAACTGTCTCCTGAAGATGATGAACTGCATTGGTACAATCTCTAACCATGAAATTGCCAGAAAACCATAGAATGAATAGGCACACATGTGCAACATTGTGAGGAATATTGGGTATCTGCATCCAAAAAACTAAGTAGGCATTTGTTAAGCAATAGCACACCAATATTGGAAGAGTACCAAGCTGCAATAACGAGAGCTGTTGTAATAGTCTGGGACGCAGGAAATGCACCATATTGTCCTTCTCCTGTTCTCGATTTAGACATCTCCAAACTAGCTTGGATCTGTGACATAATCCCTTTACAATCCTGGATCATTTGCATAAAATTCTGATATGATACCTTACTCTGTTTTAACAATTATGTTCATGCATGCAAAAGACCCTAACCACGTTTTTTCTTCTATTCTCTTTTTTTTTTCTCTTTGGCCGAAAGAGATCTGAAGGACATTAAGAATTCTTCAGCTATCTGGTTATGAGAGGAAGAGTTTGCTTCTACAGAGAGAGGACAGAGACCAAGTTTTCTTCTCAGGGCAAATTCAGATATGAAAATTTTAAAAGTTACATCCATAGGCTGGCTCTCACAGCTGCATATGCCTTCTTTATAAGAGAATTTTAGACCAGAAACGTGGAGAGATGCAAAAAACTGAGAAATTCCATGCAACACACAATCACACTGCTATTTTTGACTTACAGGCAAACTGGTCTCTAATTCTCCTGCTCCGTATAGTCAATTCACCACCTTTCAAAATATATATCATGCGTGGAAGAGTGCTTCCGAGCCTACCCTTCTCGGAACTCCAAATCTGATGAGGGAAAGCTCAGGTTCCTTTGTTCCAAAACGCTGTGTCATACTTCCTGTAGAAGACCCACCCGTTTCCTGTAGAACGTGATTGCATAGGTGGGTTAAGAAAATGTGGCCGAGAAAGCTTGGTGGAGGATGACAAGTTAATAGATGGTGCAGACTTCAGTTGACGATGTGGCAAGTGCAGATGAACAACAGCCTTTGAATTTCAGCTGAGCGCTCAGATTACATGCGTGATTTTTGGGGTGAGGTGGCACATACGTGTGCTAGCCCATGCAATTGTTGTGCCATCATGAACTGTAGTTGTCGACTGTGTGTTCTCTGCCTGTGATCTCATCCACCCGTTGCACTGGAGTTTAAACAACCAACACTGTCCGTTTTTTCCTTCACGTGCATGGCTGAGCGCACGTGTCTCATTCACCCACCAAGTGCTGTTGAACTAGATGTGGGTGGCTAGTTAGCTGGCCACCGATTTTTTCAATCCTAACCATCTCATTCATTCATGCAATGTTCAGATTAGATTCATGCAAACAGAGGAATCGGTTTTGTCACGTACCTGCAAGTCGTGCGTGGTTGCTTTGCTGCATGCCTGTGTTGATCTTCATTTGCTGCATGCATGTGTTAATGTAGTTGCATGGTGGCTTGATTGATGATTCATGGTTGTTTTTTTCTTGTGCAGGCATCCTCTGGCCGGATCCAAGCTCCAGACAATTGTTTCCACGTTCAAATCTACACGTCCAAGCTATTGTTGCTGCATCTTCACTGAACCAGAACTTGTTTTTGACATTTCTCCCAAACGCCAAAGCGGACCGAGCTGAAACTTGTTGAGCATGTTTCTATCATCATTATGCATCTCCCATAGCAAATTCGTGATCAATGGATGCACAGATTTCGAGAAAAATGGAAAATGGCTGAAGATTTCAGAGGTCGATTTCTCGGAAACCATGCATCGGAATCGGCTGAAACTGCTTGGGTAGGCTACTATCATCCATGTGCATCTCCCCATGAAACAGGTTTTGAAACGGATGCACGGTTATGGAGAAAATGCAAAAATGGCTGATGGTGATGGAGGCTGATTTCTTGGAAACCGTGCATCGGAATTGCATGAAACTGCTCAGGCATGTTTCCATCAACCTTGTACAATTCCCCATGAAACGGTTTGTCAAATGGATGCATGGTTTTCAAGTTATGGCAAAAACAAATTCTGCTCTATGTGTTTTTGCTTCAAGGCACTTTGCATTTTGGTTGCATGGTATGACAAAATGAATTTTGGCTGTGATGCAGGTATGGAGATGATGGAGGAGGAGTTGGAAGATTGCATGAGGGCTTCTGAACCCTTGAGGAAGCTAGCATGTTCGCCAAACCACTTTTTGAAATGTATGCCTAGTTTCCCACAATTTCTACAGGAAGTTCCTGTAGAAGCACAATGAGAAGCAAATGAGGTGGACAAATGATGGATAAAGGCAAGGGATGGACACACAAGTGCTTGCAGGCCTGACCAATAGACTCCCACCATCAGGTTCACTTTTGAAATTGGATTTGGCTCGTCCCAAGGTTCTACAGGATGTTTCCTGTAGAAAAACAGAGCTTTCCTGTAGAAGACACAGTTTGGAGGAAAGAAGCTTAATGACATGAAAAAAATGATGGAAAATGGGTGAGGAATGGAAACATGGATGTGGGTAGGCCTCATGGACATATTCCAAGCCTTCAGGTCCTCCTCGGAGATCAATTTGGCTTTTTTGTAAGCTTCCTGTAGAAGATACGAAACTTCCTGTAGAAGGCACAAAAACTCCTTTGTCTTTGATTTGAGTGCTCCTCCTGTCATGAAACGTCCCTCTTGCAACCTGCATTTAGCCAATGGAGATTAGTTTTATTTTTCTTTTTCTTTTTCTCTTTTTTTTTTGAACAACAACTAGGGCGCCTCATGGAGGTTTTCACCCTAATTGCCTGCCCTGGGCGCCTCCAAGGAAGGTTTTCACCCAGGGATCTTATTCCATTTCTCTTTTTTTTTCAACCCATTGACCGCCTCATGGAGGTTTTCAATCAATGAGCCAATCTAAGGCGCCTCCGAGGAGGTTTTCACCTTAGATTTCTATTTTCCTCTTTTTTTCATTTTTTTTTTCTTTTTTTCTCTTTTTTTTTTTTTTTTTTTTTTTTTTGTTTTCCTACCCTACCCTACTTGAAAAACAAAATCATTTTTAAGTATAAGAATACTTCCAATGGAGCCATGTGCACATCGAGATTAGAGAAAAAATGATGTGAAGGCTCGAAATGCATGCTTTGACAACGATCCAGATTTCAGAGACAAGATGATCTGACTTTGAATGGATCAAACATAGATGAGGAAGAGAGTACTGCTGCAACTTAGTGACTGTTTGGAACCATGTCTCAATATAGCTTTGATATCCTTGGTTCTTTTGCTGATCTGGATCATTCTTCATGTCACCTTCTAACATGACTTTCTCATCTTCCTCTTTTTGCTGATCTTTCTCTTGAATACATGGAAGATCTGATGGTAACCATGAAGGAACTCTCTCGATCTCTGATTCTGATCCCTTCTCTTCATCAAGTGCAGCCCATGGTTCTTTGATCTCCTCTTTGGAATCTTCTTTTGCTTTTGGTCCTTCAATGTTGTCAATAGATTCTCTCTTTTGCAACACTCTTCCTGAGCTCTGGTGAAGATCATTGGGCTCAAGAGGAGTTGTTTGGATATGTTGTGCCTAAGATTTGCAATGGGGTTGAGCTACTCCATTGCATGGCTTTGGAAATGGTACGGGTAGTTGAGTGGAGGTGTGAAATTGAGATGGAGATGGATGGCATTGTGATTGGGTAGGCATTTGGGGTTGCTTTGGTGGAGGAGGAGGTGATGGTTGTGGATGAGTAGGTGGTGGAGGAAAATGAGCGGGATGAGAGTTGTACTGGGGCCTCCACTCCTGATAAGGTGCATTCCACTGAGGCTGTGGCTGAGCATAAGAGTGAAATGAATGAGCAACTGGTTGGGCATAATATGGATCTGTGAAGGAACAAGGAGGATATGACCAAGGAGGAGGTGTAGACCAGAAAGGATGAGCAGGGGGATCCCAAGAAGGCATGAAAGTGGCTTGATAAGGGTCATAATAGGTCTCGGGTATCCCTTGCATCTCCTGCTGGTAAGATCTAGGTCCATGTGGCCTCCTTTGGTTCATATAATAGAGTGATTCAGTGGCTCCCTTGGCTCTTTGATATGCAGCTTTGATTCTGGGCAAGGAAGGGCACTGATCTGTAGGATGGTATTCTTCACATACAAAACACACTTCTAGGGAGTGCATTGGACATTCGTTCCTGGGATGCTTTTTAAGGCACCTAGGACAAAAAATGACCAAAGCCCTCTTGGCTTCTTCTTGCTTCTTTTGGATCCGCAAGGTATCCAGTTGCATGGCAAGAAACTGCCTCATATCTCTCTTGAAATCTTTGATCTGATTTTCAAATTCATCCTTGGACAAGATGTTGCTCTCAACATTTCTGCTTGTAGCCATTTGCTTCAGAGGAATGTTTCTTCTTCTTCTCCCCTAGAGGTTCTTCAGATATGTCTTGATGTCCACCCAGGGGTCCTTTCATCACAGCCATCGAAGGAGAACGTTGGCTGTGTGAAGCAGTGGGGGTGTTGTGCAATCATTTTTCTAACTTATCTCTACTCCTACAAGGCATGAAATAGATTGAACGGCAACTAACTATCTTGCGAAATTGAAATGAAAGCAGGAAAGGACTACTCTATTTTGCTCAAATGAAATTGCAAGAATGAAATGCTAGTCTACGCTTGCGGAATTGAAATGCTAATCTACGCTTGCAGAAAGGAAATTGCGGAATTGAAAGGCTATTCTAGGAAAGCAGGAAATGCTAATCTATGAAAGCAGGAAATACTAATCTATGAAAGCAGGAAATGCTAATCTAGGAAAGCAAGAAAGGCTAATCTACTTTTGCATAAATGAAATTGCATAATGGAAATGAAATAAACTACTTAGAAGAAGGTTGTAGTAGAAAATAGAAGAATAGCAACAATCACCAATACTCTGCCGCTTCCCCGGCAACGGCGCCAAAAAGATGGTGAGCTCCAGTATTGTAGCAATAATGCTACAACTCCTGGGGCTTCCTGTCTCTTAATTTTATCAACCCGGTAGTTCGTACAAACTTGGAAGCGACGGTGCTGTATGCACAAGTACTAGCTCTTGTCGCAGCTGTCACTTGGTCAGCTGGCACAAGTCCGCTAGGGCTCAAGCCAACTTCTATAGGCTCTCAGAAGAAGCTTGTTAAATGATGGACGAAAGCTAGCTCAAAGAAGACTAATCTACTTGGCAAAACTGAACTGAAAGCAAATCAAAACATGGAAACCCTAGGAAACCCTAATTGAACTAGTCTAACCTCTATGATGCAAAGAATGTGAAGGAAACTTCTACCAATGATGCCATTACTTCTAATAAGTGAAAATGCATGAGTCTAATCTACTTGCATCTTGAAGGACATGTTTTTGTATTTTTTCTTTAAGTGGTTGGACTTATTGTGATGATGCTTTTAATTAGGGTTTGGTTGTGCAGGAGCGGTTGGAATGGGAGGAAAGCATGGGCAAGGTCAGAATGGCTATGGGAGGTCCCAATGGATCCTTAGCATCAGTCCACAGAGGTTCTTCACGTTCAGAAGCTCAGCAACCGAGTGAATGGCCTCCTACAGGATGTCTGCAGGGGATTCTACAGGAAGGCTGTGCAATTCTACAGGATGATTGGCCATGGAGGTTTTGGGAGATGATGGAGTGTTGGAGTGGTGTGGGAGGCTAAGTGAGATGGAGATGGACCTGATGATGGCTCAGGAGCTGGAAAATCAGATGAAGGAAGAGTGTATGCAATGGTTTGATGATTGGAAGGATGGAACCAACGAAAGTTGAAGGAGATGGAGCTATGTGGGAAATGAGAGAGTTGGAGGGTACATGAGTGAGACAGAGGTTAAATAAAACTTGACGAGATGATGAAGGTGCCCAGCATATTGTTTACAACTGAACCAACAAGGACATGCAAGAAAACAAAGATCTAGTTATGAAACCTATGACCTAGTTACTTTACTCTAATCTGACCTAACAGCAAAGGAAATGAACAGAAGTTTATTTGCAATGAAATCATGTGAAACAATTATGAAACTAAGTGATTATAAACCTAAACATGTATCCAAACTGATATCAAGTTCTGCAAATGAGATTCAAACACTAATGATTGCATGGTGAAGCAAAGAAAGTGTTTTTGTTGGCAGCAAGGTTACATTGGTCCCAGCTCATGATTCCACTGAAGGGGAGGTGAGATCCAAAGTACTTGGTAGCCTTTTTCTGAATATATTCCCTGTGATTAACCTATCAAGCAAATCTGAACATTAAAAACCTTTTCTAATCATCAAAAGCAACCCAAACAATCAACACAATATTTAAATCCAAGTAGAAGATTTTATTATGAGAATGCAGCAAAGACACATAAATATAAACAAGGGAGGTACTGGGCGCTTGAGATGGGCCCAACCCCAAGAACTACAGCCTCCCAAGAGAGATTTAGAGCTGGTGCAAAGCTGGATCCATCTTTATTAATCAAGAAATGAAAAGTTACATCAAAACTGTCCACAAGGAGAGCTTGAGAATGAGCTGAAAGCAAAGCTAATCCATGGCCTAGAAATCGAACTACAAGCTAGCTAACTAATGGCTAAAACAAAATGACTAACTAGCTACCAAAAATGACTACCAACTAGCTAACCAAAATGAGGCCCCAAGCCTTCTTATTTATACAATTTTGAGGACCCATCAGTCCTCCTAAAAGTTAGGGACTTGGCTGCCCAAGACTTGTAGTTAACAGCAGTCCAACTTGACTTGCTTGGCTGCCCTTGAGCTGATTGATTCGGTGGCCCTTGAACTTCGAGCTGATGGTGGAGAATTCGAGGTAAGGGCCCATAAATGAGGGGGACACCTTCCTACAAATCCTCTAGCTTGTTCTCCCACGAATTTGGTTGCCAAGTGCTCATTAAGACCTTCAAATTTGTCTCCAAGTTGACCAACAAGGCTACACAAAGCACCCATTAGACTTGTTGGCATAATGACTATCCAAATTCACTCTATTAACATAAAAATAATCAAAAACATGCAATAAACAAATGAGAATGGTGGATTAAGCCAAATTAGGAAGTTGAATGAGCCCAAATAATTGTACATTGTTGGGGCTCATCAGAGGCCTGCAGGAGAAGGGAATAAGCATTGTAGCAGGGTGAATAAAGAGGGAAATTATGACTCTTAGAGTAAGGAACCAACTTTGAAGCAATGGGGCTTCCTCTCCCGAGACTTACTGGTCTTGATCTGACTACGACTGCATGGCAATTGATTCATTTAAATTCTTTTGAACAATGGTCCAAAGAGAGTTGTGAGGGAGTGAGTGATTCTTGAATATGCAATGATTCCTCTCTTTCCAAATAACCCAAAGGAGTAGGCCTGGAAGGAGAATCCATATGTGGTTCAAGATAGAATAATTGAAAGCTTGAGCCCTCTAATTGTTAATGGTGTGAGGGATATTGGATGGATCACGGTCTAATCTCTTCATGCTAGCTTATAGATCACTACATAGATGATTGGAATGGGGGAAACTATTGAAGAGGTGCTCCACATTTTTAGCTTCTTCAAGGTACAAAAAACAACAAGATGGGCCCTCATACTTGTGTTTCTAAATGTCGCCTTAGGTTAGGTTTTCCCTTGAACTAGGATCTATAGGTAGATGGAAACTTTCAGCCATAGATTTATTTACTAGATGCAACTCCAAATGGAATCTTTTGGCAATTCTTTGAAACCCGCTTCTAGACTATAGGCATCATAGATGGAAAAGGAACTTCTTGGTCCATAATCCCATCATAATTTATAAGCTAAGTTGGATACCAGGATGAGTATTTATTGAAGCTTCCACCAAGTTTTTGACCAAGTCTCCTCCTTGCGCTTAGGGTTCCATTTCCTCAGAATTAACCATTGTCTCCATCTTTGTTCCATGTTAGAGACATCCCAATAGTCTTTGACTTTGATAAGTACTTGGGAAGTCATGTGGAGGTGCAAAGCCCTTAAGTCATTTTGGTCTTGGAATTTTCAGAGTTGTTGCCATGAGTCTTACCAACACAGGATTGTCTATCCATCACAAATTTCCTAGAAGAAATATTGTTGTATCAAATGCATCCATGTTTTGCAAGATTCCAAATGGAGGAGCTTTCTTGGGAGAAGGGAATTATCATGAGTACCCTTGTAGAAATTTGCTTTGCATATTTTCTCATCCATATACATTTCCAAAAGGCTTTACCTCCTTGGAGCTAATGCCACTAAAATCTAGCTTCCATAAATGTAGCTAAATTTGAAGGATCTCTTAGCCCCAAACTTGCCTTCAGTTTGGGTCTACAGATCTTATCCCAAGTTACAAGTGCCCATTTTTTTTCCAATTTTTATCCTCCCCATGGGAAAGACCACTGCAGAGTCTTTATTGAGTTAAGGATGGAGGAGGGAGTCATCAGATCATAGCATAAATATATGGACAAACCCTGTAGAATTGACTTGAGGAGGACTACTCTTCCCATCAAGTTTAGTGATCAGAAGGTTAGGCTAGTTAACTTACTATTGAATTCACTAATGAGATCCGCCTATAAACAAAGTTTGAGGGAAATATGCACAAATGGTGCTCCCAAGTATTTTGCTCCTAATTTGTTGATTTGGAAACCAAGTGTCTTTGCAATATTTTTTTCACAACCAAAAAAATATTAAAGAAAAAAATATGAGATTTAACTCTATTTATTTCCATACTTGAGGCAAGAGAGAAGCCCTCCAAAATTTGAGGAAATCCTTTGTCTTATCGAATGGTTGGAACATCAATGCCCAAGGTATCATCCACAAATTGCTGGTGCAATAGAGGGAGATCACCACCAAATAAATGTATTCCTTTGATATTTTTCTCCTCAATTACCGCTTTGTATGCTTGACCAATACCCTCTACTGCTATAATAAAGAAAAAAGGCGACATTCGATCTCCTTGGCGGATACAATAAGAGGCTGAAAAGGGTGCACTAGGGAATTCGTTTAGCAAAATAGAGAAGAAGGTTAAAGACATAAGGCTCTTGATCCAACATATTTGGTTAGGGTTGAAGTCAAAGGCACAAAGAATGTTGAAGAGATAACTCCAATTGAGTTTATCAAATGCCTTAGAGAGATCAAGTTTTAGAAGCATGTTAGGTTTCTTGGAGGATTTTAAAGAGTGAATGGTTTCATATGTAGCCACTATACCATCCATAATTCGATGCCCCTCCATATAACCGATTTGTTCCATTGAAATGAGCTCAAGCAGGATGGGTTTGAGGTGATTGGCTATTATTTTGGTGATCACTTTGTAGATTACATTACATAGAGCAATGGGATGAAAAGCCACTAAGGTCCTCAATTTTGTGCTTTTTGGGAACTAAAGTGAAGAAGGTAGCATCAAGAGCTTTCCTGGTGGTTTTTGATCTCCTTGATTCCTTCACTACTTGCGAAATATCATTTTTTATAGTTGACTAATAGCCTTGAAAAAAGTTAGCAGTGAAGCTGCCTGGTTTAGGGGCCTTGTTCGAGGGGATATATTTTACGACCTCTTAAACTTATTCAATAGAGATCTCTCTTAAGAGAGCATTGTTATGCTCTTTGGTAGCCAAAGGTGGAAAGTGTTGAACTATTTTGTGTATAACCTTCCAGTGGTATGGCTTGGGGTTAGATAGTAGCTATTTATAATATTGAACCAACACATTAGCCATGTCCTCGTGACCTTGAACCTTGAAAGCTACCTAGTTTTTTAAGGAAGAAATATCACTGTGGTGCTAATGCTAACGCATCAAATTGTGGAAGAAAGCATTTTTTTTGCTCTCCTTCCTTTAGCCATATATGTAATGCCTCCTCCCATATTTACCCACTTTAATCGACCTGTTGAGGTAAACATGAGATGAGGGCTACTATGACATGATTCAACCTCCTAGATAAACTTAAGGAAATGGAGTCAACAAAACAAGACCTTATTGACTTCCCTCAGGTGCTACAAGACCACCGGGAGCTAACTAACCACTCCAGGTGCCCAACCCCTGAGTTAACTTTCTTTTTCAATGAACTGGAACCCGAGTCGCTCCCATGACAAGGCCTCCATGTGACTGGACCCCTCCAATCGCTCTCACAAGCTTGCTTCCTAGTGACTGCAATCTTTTTCACTCAGTTCTGTGCCAGGGACCCCGAGATCTGAGCCACTTTTTCAAGGCTAGGATCCAAATCTCTGCCCAAAACATAATGAAACTCCCAGAAATGATAAATAACATAGAGACAAAGCCTCTAACACAAAACCTAAACAAGGACTTGACCTAGTCAGTCTAACCATGATAGTCATTTCGTCAAACACATTGAAAACATGAGATATACATGTCATGAATGCATATATGAACATAGGGAATTGAAACTTATTTGAGGTTTACGAAGAAGGACTAATGCCTTCTTACAATAGTTGCAATAACATATATTATGTCATGCATTAATTAACCATTCATTTAGCAATCAAACATGATAAGAGCCATAAATTGAATCTGTCATAGAACCATGCTTATAACCAGATAAATAACAATGATAGAACAACCATTAAAGCTGCATAATAGCAAATATAAATACTCATGAAATACAAGAGGAACTTAGCTCTTATTGGCATATGCAAAAGCCAACCAAGTCAGGGACTTCCACGCACCACCCGACCATAGATTGGGCTAAACCAAATCTTTCTTTCAACTAATTACCCCCATGCCATATTCCAAACATCAATGTGGGATCTCATGGGATAAACCAATCCATAAACAACCAAGGGAATCCATAGGTTAAATCACCTCCACCCTCACACTACCGTGATCTCACCTAAACCAGTCCCAAGATCACAAAACCAAACTGATCTTGGATGCCTCATAATTCCTTCACCATCCCATGAGGAATTTTCATCTCTCCACCCACCTATTAAGGGATTCTCGAAGAAAATCATCTCCACCCCCAACCCTTGGTATTTTCATGAGACCACCTCATCCAGATCCAAAACATCCCGGCAATCCAAAGCTCAACCAAGAGTGAATCCCATCACACCATGGCTATCCAGAAATGGAAAAGCAAGGTGAAAACCACTGTCGAAACCTGACAAAATCCATGCCAATGATAACAAATGAACCAAATACACACATGCATATACCATGCATAACAAAACTAGCTAGGAAATCATACATGCAACTTGTTACCTGCAAATATTCCTGTTGAAGCTACCTGATCCAACCTTTCCTTGCTTGATACTTGCTTTTCTTTGCTTTCCTATGCTTTCCTTGTCCTTCCTTTGCTTGCTTGCCTTTTCCTATTGGTGCTCTTCTCCCCTCTGAGACTAATTCCAATACAAAACTAGCTAAAGGCCCCAAACTGATGCTTTGATGTCTTTTTATTATTGATGCCTCTAATTACTTCATTTTCCCTCTATTTTCCTTCAATTTCCTCCTCACATGCAACCTATGACCTTTCACCTTCATTTTCTCCTATTTTCCTTTATTTTCATAAATACCAATAAATTGCCACTTTGCTTTTCCAAAGCCTCTGCCAATTTCCTTAGCCATAACAAACAACAAGTGATGCCCATCATGATATTTTGCCCAACATTTAGCTTGGAATACGTGTCCCATGACCTTGGTCTTATTTTGCCTTTGTTAAATTTATTACATGAACTTTTAACCCAAGGTTGTTACAATATAATTCTATAATTTTGTTGCCAAAGTATTTCTTCCCATTTCGTTCTCTCTTCAAGCAGAGTGAGAGTACATTCTTACTCCTTTATGAGGTCCTCTAATCTTCCCCGGGGAATGGCTTCCTATTGGATACGCTCCATTTGGGCTTCCAAGTTTTATTTGTCTCGTGATGTTCCCAAAATTTTCCTTATTCCAAGTTTTGAGTTGATATTTAATGTGCTTCAGCTTCATTTGTAGGCTTAACATGGCTCATCCTTCCAAGTTGGCTAGTTTGTCCCACCAATCCTTGATGATGGATTGGAAGTCAAGATGTTGAAGCTAGAACGCTCTAGGTGAAAAAGCCTATTTATGGGGCAAGACTTGATTTCGATGTCTAATTTGATAAGCTAGTGATCCAAGCCATGGCTAGGGAGGATGGAAGCCTCCATGAAAATGTCCCTAGACATGATATTTTTATATATGAGATACCTATCCAGCTTTGAAGTTATTTGCAGGGAGCCACCTTTGCGGTTGTTCCAATTACAAGTGTCATTGGTGGTGCTGAGGTTGACCAAAGGAGAAGAAGCCGTGACATCTTGAAAGAGGATGTATTTCGATTCTAGCTTTCTAACACCACCATTTTTTTATTCTAAATATTTTATCAAATTGAAATCCACCCAAGATCCAAGATGTTAGGGAGATGAGAAGACTAAGTTGCTTAATGGAGTTAATAAAATGTGGCTTATCTTTGGGCAACAAAGGGTTGTAGATGTTTGAAAGAAAACAAGTTTATGACGATCCTATGAGTTGAAATAGTATAGTGAGAATTTATAAAGAAGAGAACATGTTAAGGATGGATGCCTATGATAGCAAGACCTCTAGATTGACCTTAGGCATCAAGAGCTATTTTTTGGCATCCTCAACTCCTTTTGTCTGTCAACTTGCAATCATAGGAAGTTTTATTTCCTAAATTATTAATAAGGTTGGAGGTTCTGTGAACCACCTGTCTTTGAGAAGCCTTTGCTCACCCTTGCAATTGAGGCCTCTAATATTCGAAGAGTTTATCTTCACGGGGGAGATGAGTTGGCGGAGCGATAAACCTCTGAGATCAACTTTATTCTACTTGATTTGGCAATAATGTTTCCTAGTTCATCTTGAATTTGTTGATTACTTTTTACAACATTTTTTTTCTCATTCCTGTGTTGCTCTGTAGTCTCTTTCATAGGCTGGACATAAACCCCTAAAGGATTGGAACTGGCCTATCCCATTAATGCCTTTTGGGTTTGTTTCCTTGATTTGAAAATGGCTTAGCTTAGTATTTTGACTTGATGCTCTGGGAGTGAGTTTGGGTCTTTATCTTTCCATGTTTGGGAGGTCAAGAGAAACCAAATCCATTTCTTTGGTGCCATCATTCTTGTGCAGCAACTTAAAATCTTTCCTTGAGGGTTCATGAGGATTTGAATTAAGGGGTTCTGAGGAGGTAATAAGAAAAACCTTCTAGAATTCTCTGGGGTTGTTAGTATCAGACATGCCTATCTTTGAGGGGGAGGGGTTTAGAGGAGTGGTTGGGGATTCGATATTTGCAAGTGGTTCAAAGTTATTGCTGGTAACAAGAGTTTTGCAAAAGTGTATCTAAGGGAGTGGCGACTTGGGTCCATGACGACAATTAATAGATTTAGAGAAGCCATCATGATCTGCAACTTGACCTTGATCTTGAGTGGCCTCAGGAACTAGCATGGGGCAATTTCTATAGAGATGCCTATATTCGTGACATATACAACAATGGAACATAATGTCTTCACCCCAAAATTTTATAGAAAAGGAGTACATGTAGATCCAAACTGGGGGCTACTATAAAATCCTTTTTGTTTGGAACAAATTTCTTCGCCCAAGATCTAAGATATAATCCTGTAGAGTTGAAGAAGTATGTACCATTTTCAAAAACCCTCATGTGATCTTCCATATTGGCAAAGATAATGGTGAAAAAACCTTTTGCCCCAACTTCATTTTGATCTGTCCCTTTGGCTTGCGCTTGTGCTAAATCCAGTAGGTGAGGGATTTTTATGTGGGCCAACTCCCCGAGAATTTTCCGATTAAAACATGAACTCTCATGTATTGAATGTACTCCCAAATTTGATTGGAATGCACCTCAAACTTTGGATCTATTGCTGCTTTTGGAAGGCAACTCCCTGGAGGTCTTCGACTAGTTGAAGCTTGCCTTAAGGATCTTTGTTGCTGATTTGAGCTTGGAATTTTTACAATATCATCAAGGTGAAGATTAGCTAATTGACTAAGACGATGGTTCCTTAAAGTAACTTTGTTATAGGAAGGATCCCTCCTATAGTGTTGGGGACAAAAATTGCAAAGATAACATGAGTGGCAAAAAAGCCAATCATAAAGTAAAATAAAGTTTTTTCCATTTCACTTAATCTTATAATTACTGTAAACTATTTTATTTAATTTTAATAAATAAAAATAAATTATTAATCATCATATATATATATATTTAATTCTTTACTCCAAAGGAAAGTTTTTTTTTTTTTTAAATTCTTTACTCCCACGAAAAAGAAGAATAAGAAAAAGAAAAGAACAACAAAAACCAACCATTTAAAAATTATTTCTATTAAATGTTTTATTTCTTACGTAATCCATCACGAACCTCACCTGCCGAGGATCCCATCTCCCCTATAATTGAATCATTGAAAACCCCATCTTCCCTCTTAAGCTGCCCCAGGGATCGGGTCAAACCATATTCCTCTTGAAGACCGGCCGAGGATCGAACAAGAACTCTTCTTCGGATCGCCACGGAACAGGCACCTGAGGTGAGGAACGGGCACATCGGGACAGGATTCATCGATAAGGGATGGACGGGAAGCGAGGGCACGAGTGTACTTCCGGTAACTTGGTTTCTTTGGATTGAATTTTCCGTTTTGATCCTATTCTTGTAATTGATAGGCACGGAAACGACCATTTAGGGCCAAATATCTCCTTTCAGGTAAGCTTTCGCTCATCGGATGAGTTCCAGCGCTCCGGGACAGGCTTTCGAGTAAGCCCTGACCGACCTGGTTCTCACCTTGATGGATCGAAATCCTTGCCTATTGTCTAAACCTGAAAACCTCTTCATGCTACAAATATGAAAAGGGGTTTCCATACGCATAGTTGTATCCTCGTTTTCTCGTAAGTTTTCTTAGCAGAGGCAGAGCTATTCTCCTCAGAGACGATTCTGTTACTACGTATTACAGTTTCGATTACAGAGGTGAGGATGACAACTGTGCAAGTAGGTTCAAATGATCGACAATTGGTGTTAGTTATCGAAGGAACCGCAGCTCTCGGCCCATCCTGGCCTCTCCTACGATCCGAATACATCGACAAAATCTTGAGGTAACTTAATTTTGCGACCTTCACTTTTTCTGTCGTTCGTCTAGGGTTTTCAAATTTCATTTTATCATGGCAGAGAATTATGATTCACATTTTAACTGCTACCTCATTTCATTTTATCTAAACCTGATTCCTAGTCAGTTGCTACCTCTTCGTCACTGACACTGACCTTGTATCCAAGATCCCCTTGGATACACCCATAAGTTGTCTCAACAACTTGTATGACTTCCCCTGTCTGATGACAAGCACTACAACTTCATCTAAGGTCTCTCCCTCTGAAGATAGAAGCACCTATCCATCTTAGAACAAAACTCTGTATCCATCATTCTCCAAGGCTGATACTGAGAGGACATATACCATCAGCCTTAGAACAAACATCTCTGTCACCTCCATAAATCCTTCTCACTCTAGTCGAAATCTAACACATCCAACCTCCTTCACTGCATGCATGGTATTAGTCCCACTAAACACATTGCAGTCTGAGCTTGTCTCTGAAACACTGTGGAACACTGACCTCATCCCTGTCATGTGACTGGATGGTCAGTTGTCCACTAGCCATAACCCACTGTTCTCATGCACAACAGTACTACTATCAGAAACACAGGAAACTAGAGAAAATTCTTTCTAAATTTCTCTGTAAAGTCATGAATCTTAGTTGATGTTGATGTAACCACTTGATCCTACTCCTTGTATAGACACTAGCTCACATATTGACCAATGTTGTGACGTGCAAAGCACTTTGCTTTGCTCATGTCCCCAACAGAAGCAGATCCCCCACTTCCCTTGACTTTACTCTTGCCCTTTGTAGCAAGAGAAAAATTCTCGTCATCCCCACCATCATGTTGGCCTGCAGTTTTGGAATGTCTCCTTGTCTCTTCCTGTATGAAATCATCCCACAATCTATTCCAATTGGGCAGATTCTACCGTGCAACAATCCCATTAACAAAGAAATCCCATTTTGGAGGAAAGCCACTCAAGGATGATTTGGCCAACCCTTCACTTTCAATAATTCCCCCCACGATTGCCAAATCATCTCTAATTTGAGTTGTTTTGATTAGGTATGATGCAACTGTGTCAATTTCAGACATCCTGATGTTTCTCAGTTTGTCTTTCAACGCCATCTTTTTGTTTTGGTTTCTATTCTGGTATAACTTGGTTAAGGATGCCCACATCTCAAAGGCATACTTTTTCCCCATCACATGAGGTATAATATGGTATTTAATGGAGTCCAGGATTATTCTCTTGGCTATCACATTTTTCTTATTAAACTTAGCCAATTGGGTAGGATCTCTAGGAATTGGGACGACCTTCTCCACGATGTCCTGCAACTCTTGCTTCTCAAATAATATAACAATCCACTCCTTCCATGGGCTAAGATTTCATGCCCCATCCAACCTGTCCTCCTAACGCAACCTAGTAGTCATCCTTGTCAAACTCACGAACAATTAAATATCTCGTTGCACTCAATCTCCACTACATTCCCCGGATTGTGACCTCATGCGATTAGTGTCTTAATGCTATTGCACAGCCTGGTTGTTGTTTGACGACAATCTTACCGCCTCTTCTCTATCAACCTGCAACACTCCTTCTTGATGTTCACGCGGTTGATCTATCTTGCCTCTCTGTCTACCTCGACCTAGCCTTGACTCTTCTGTCCCTGTGCAAGCTTGAGTTTGTTCGTGCCCACCACATTAACAGTTGTAGGGCTACACTAGCTCTGGCGACTACAACTCTTTTCTCCTGATGTTCGGCTCGCATGTGGCACTAGCTCTAGTGGCTTAACTGCAGTCCCAAGTTGTTTTGTCTTCCTACTGTTGTGCCAATTGTGTTGGTTGGTCGGCCCGACAGGCCAGGAGTTGCACTTGCATCCACAAACGATGATGACATGACCTGTGACGTGTTCAACCTGATCACGTGTTCGCCCTCTACCTCGACCAATGTCCTTTGTGGGCGGCTGAATTGCTATGCGGCGTCAATATCCTTTGTCGAGTGCCAGATACAGTCACTGCCCTATTCGTTTGTGTTTGGTGTCGTTTCCTTTTTGTTTCACCCAAGGATGCATCTCACCTATTCTTAGCCTCGATCGTCGTGTTGGTGCCATTGCTGCAACTTGTCGATCGGTTGCCCTGGCGGCCACTGGTTAGCTCGACTGTCGGCCACCACTTTTGGACCAACCATTGTCTGCCCCCTTTTTTTTTTAAATTAAAAAAAAGATTGTGCCTAATCAAAAGATTATCTCGTTTGAAATAAAAAAGATTTCGTCGCCTTAATACAAATTTCTTATTTGTATGATCCCAACTGACATGGCTCCCGATGATTCGACATGAACTCGACACATGTAATTACAAGATTGATTCAGAGTTGAGGCTTTGATGCCATGTTAAAATTTACCCAACCCAACATCTAGTATTCAATTTAAAACAATTATTAACTAAATGAATACACAACCAGATTCCTAACATAAAAAATATAGCTGTAGCAAAAATTTGATTTGAATCACATACACAAACTATTTTATGCCCAATCAACAGTTCTTCGTTAATAAATTAATCACATAACTTACTTGGGCTCTCATCCTCGGATAATGGCCCAACTAAGAAAATACAGATTACAAAAACTGATCTCTAGCCCCTTTGCACTCTCTTGGACCCAACGTGCTCTCCGAGGAGCCTTTTTCAATCTTGTGTTATCGTTCTGTGTTCTCCTCAACACTTGGGTTCAATTTATAACTTCCTTAAGCTAAGATTGACAACTAAAATTAGCTCATCAAGTTAATTGTACATAAGTAACTTAACTTTAATTAACTTTCCTATCTTTAGCTTTTGTTACTGTAACTCAAATGCAATTCATAAATTTAGCTTGCTTTACATGCACATCTCATGCATGTCACATGTAAGACATCCGCATGCGTGCAAGTCACTTGCACACTCGACATGTCACATGCAAGTTCCTAAAGAGGCAAAACAAGGTTCTTCTAGTCAAGACACATGGCTAGAAGACCTTTAGCAGGTGCAAAAGTACTTGCGTTCCCGAGCTACAAACTTCAAGAAATGGAAGCATAACTTATATGGTTGGAAAGCTTATTCCGAGACCTTTCCACTGGTATAAGGCGCTCCCTCTAACTCCTTGTGGTTGAGGAGAAATGATTTTTCATATATTCACTATACATTCTGGTAGTTGCACAAGCCAGTGCAGCCAATGGACAAGTCGACACAGTCTAGACCTTGAATGCACTATAAATAGACACGAGAAGGAGCATTTAAAGTCATTCACTCAAGCCAGTTCAGATCTATTTAGGGAAGTGATGAAAAGGAGGAGATTTTGTTGAATTTTAGTAGTTGCTTTGATGTTTAGGTCAACACTTAAAGGAAAATAAAAAAAGGAGGGAATTGAAAATTTAAATTTGAATTTATTTTACCTTCAAAAGTAAGGTTAGCTCCAACTATTCAAGTCGGCCCAACCCAAGAGACACACCTTTTGGGGTACCCCTAAACTACTATATATATGCACTCGACCTCCTCATTTGAAGTGGAATTCAGATCATCACATCATCCAATCTTCTGTTCACACGTGTGAAGGAAGGCAAAAGTCTTTTGAGGTGAAGTCGAGCTTGTGGATATCTATTTTACCAGGTTTGACCAAAATTTCTAAAGCCTTCTGAGGTAGGTTGACCAAATTTCTGTGAAGCTTTAGGAGGCTGGAATTCGACCTGTTCGTGTGCAGTTTGAACACAGGTTGACTAAAATTATTCTTGGCAGTTGGGCTAAAATTATTCTAGGCAATTTGGCCAGGTTTGACTTGCGTTAGATTTGTGATCCAGTTTGACCGAGTTTAACTTGTAAAATCAGATTGTAAATTTGTTGAATTGATCAATTTATCCTAAGAAAGGATTGATGGGTTTTTCCCTAGTTAGGGTTTTCCTTGGGTAAAATTTTGTGGCTCGTGTTTGGTTGTCTATTCATGATCCTATTGTCATTATTGCATTATAGTTGAGATTTTCTATATATAATTTCTTAATGATGAATGTGACATAAGATGAATTAATTAAGATATCACTGGAACGTAATTATCATATTAGAAGATCTTGAGAAATCGACAGTTTTGAGGTTCATACTTGTTAAAATTGGCAACTAGGGCCAAACTCCATGTGGGTCATCTTATATATGGTAGTTGATATTTTTCTTGGACCCGTCTCATCGAGAGGTGTAGGATTGATCTAAAAATCAACCGATTTTGATAAGTATTCATGGAGTTATGAATTTATTTGTGTTAATAGACAATTCGTCAAGGTTGGCCAACAACCAAATAAACCCCACATGTGCTCAACGTTTTAGTATAAAAGGAGATGACTTGAGAGTCATTTTACACACACACTTCACTCTTGATTTCTCTCCACTTGTTCTGGGTTTTAGTGGAAGAGAAATCTAAGAGAGGAAGCCCTAAAACACAGAAGGTAAAGGAGCCCTAGTATGAAGCCCTAGATGCAGTCTCTACAAGCCCTAACGCAGTCCTAAGGAGGATGCCCTAACACAGTCCTAAGAAGGAGGATCTACGCAACTATGGAGGAGGTCTTAGTAGCCCTAGCCGCAGTCCTAGCAAGCCCTAGCCTATGACAACTCTACGCATCCATTTGTGGAGGAAGAGAGCTCGTTGAAGGAGGATAATTCCCTGTGGTAGCCACAACAAGAAGAGGCAGGGACAACGTGTAAAAGGAGGATTGTTTTGGGTCTATTCCAAGGGTCCGAAGTGCTGGAGAAGGGGCCGAGTTCCCTTGCTGGAAGAGCCGCAACCATAGGACAGTTTTGAGGGCACTTTGGAGGGGTGCAAATCCATGGAAAGGCAGCCGCAACCCTACACAGTCTTGTTGTAGGGTGCCGCAGTAAATTACAGGTAGGCCGAAGGGTAGACAAGGGCTAGGGTAGCCCAGAATTGAAGCAGCCACCCTCGGCCCCTCAAAGAAGGGAAACCACATTTCTTGGGAGTGTTTTTGGGCACAAAAAGAAGGTTGGTTAAGGACTGTTGTGTGCCCTAACCAGGCCTAGTTTGTTGTAACCAAACAAACCTCAAAACTGTGAGCTAGTACATGCTTATTGGAGCAACGTTTGTATGGTGTGTTGACAGCTAGATACATGGGACAGCAAGGTTGAAGAAATTTCAACCCCCACTCCAGTTATCAATTTTCCTTATCACTCCATGCATTTAATTTTAAATCCAAGCATGATAAAAATTCTAAAATCTGGAAATGACAATAATTTTTTGAAAACACAAATTTAGAGATTTCGCAACTGCTGAAATTGCAAAAATAAAACATAGCAAAATTATGACAGCGACACACAGAAAATAACACAGTGATTTTTGGTCAATGTGACCTTGGAAAAACCCTCTACAACTCTTGGGGAAAACCAGTTTGAGAGCTCTTTTTTATTTCTGAAAATGCTTTTACAGAGAAACTGAAATACACAGTAAAAATTCCAGCAACCACAAATTACAACTTATCTCGATTTTCATGCTTGAACTCCACCTCGAAAATCGTGCCAATCAGCAAACAGCCAAAACATAATTTTTTACAGCAATAAAACAACATTAAATGTTGTACGACCAGCCTCGAAAAATGTGCCCAAAACTTGCTGTCCCTCTTCCTCGATTTCTATGCCTTTCTCCTGTTGTACGGTTTTTCCTTGGGATGTGTGCCAATAAATGCTGCTGCCCAGATTTGCTGAAATGTCTTTTTAATGCTCTTCTTCACTTCCTCATTGCTTAGAAATTTTCTCCTTGCTCTCTCTTCTCTTTCTCTCAAATGCTCATGAAAGAATGAATTGATCTTTTCCTCTTCTCTTCTCCTTTTATTCTCTAAATGACCTTTTGGGTTACCCTAAGATCTAATGGCTGAGATTCATTTAGATCTAGGGATGAGAATAAATGTGCATTTAATTCTCACTTTCTATTTTTTAACTCACCCACTTAAATAAAGACCCACTTAGCCTTTTATTTCCATAGTCACTTTTTTACTTTCTAATTCTTAATTGAATTTAATAAAGTCACCTTTAAATTAGAATGTAACTTTACCACTTATAAAGTCACTTTTAAATTAGAATGTAACTTTACCACTTATAAAGTCACTTTTAAATTAAATTTACTTTACCACTTATAAAGTCACTTTAGGAGAAAAGTACAAATAAATTTGGACACTTTTCCCTAGGCCAAAGATCGAAGCCTTAAGGAACCACTTGTTCTCTGGTACCCAAATTTTAACACTCCCTCTTACCAAGGAAAGTGTTCCTCACCACTCCCATCTTGTCTCTGAAGTAGACATGCTTGCCCCGTGGTAAGGCTTTGGTGAAAATGTCCGCTACCTGCTCATTTGTGGAAATGTACTCAAGCTTGACAACTCCCTTTTGGACATAGTCTCTAATGAAGTGATATTTGATCTCAATATGCTTTGACCTGTCATAAAAAACTGGATTCTCCGTTAGTTTTATGCAACTCTGATTATCACAATAAATCACTGAAGGTCTCAATGCCTGACCAAATAGACCAAACAACATCTTGCGAAGCTATATGGCCCTCACAACTAGCCAAACTAGCAGCCATATACTCTGCTTCCGTTGAGCTCAATGCAACTGACTGTTGTTTCCGGCTGATCCACGACACAACTGCTGAACCCAACCCAAAACAACACCTAGAAGTACTCTTCCTATCTGAAGCACAACCTGTCCAGTTTGAATCCGTGTACCCTGCCAGTCTCACTCCATCACCCTGTCTATAATCCAGACCAAAATCCACAGTCCCCTGCAAGTAACAAATAATGTGTTTTGTAGCCACCTAGTGCACTCTCCTGGGCTCACACATGAACTGACTCATAGTGTTAATTGCAAAACATATATCTGGTCGAGTGTTGACCAAATACATCAAACAACCAATCAATTGTCTATATAGAGTAGGATCCACCAACTCAGAATCAGAAGCGTGAAGCTTCTTCCAGTTAGTGATCATAGGTGTAGACATGGGTTTGTAGTCCTCCATGTGAAATCTGCTAAGAATATCCACAATGTACTTCCCTTGTCCCAGGAAGAAATGCCCCTCCTCTTGCCACACCTCCAATCCCAGAAAATAATGCATCAAGCTGATATTCTTCATCTCAAACTCTGAAGCAAAATCTCTCTTGCAGCCCTCAATGAGTCTCTCTGCACCAGTGATGATCAAGTCATCAACATACAACACCAAAATGAGAGGCTCTTCACCCACCACAATGAAGTATAGGTTCGGATCAGCCTCACTCTTTGTGAAACCCAACTGCTGCAAGTATGTATCAATCCTAGAGTACTAAGCTCTAGGAGCTTGCTTCAGGCCATAGAGTGCCTTTTTCAATCTGCATACATGGGACTCCTTCCCATGCACCTCAAAGCCTTGCGGCTGCTCAATATAAACCTCCTCCTGAATGAAGCCATTGAGAAATGCGGTCTTCACATCCATCTGGTGGATCTTCCAACCCATCTCTGCTGCAATCGATATAATGGAGCGAATAGATGTATACCGAGCTACAGGAGTGAAGGTCTCCTCATAGTCAACTCCCTCTACCTGTGAGAACCCTCTCGCCACAAATCGAGCCTTGAACTTCTCAATGCTGCCATCTGCAGCATGCTTTATCTTGTAGATCCATCTGGAAGTAACAACTGATTTACCTTCAGGCCTCGGCACTACCTCCCAAACATCATTCTTCATAATAGAAGAATACTCCTCCATCATGGCCTCTCTCCAGACCTGCTCGCTGGCGGCCTCCTCATAACTAGAAGGCTCAGAGTCAACAATGCTTGTTACCAATTTCATGTAACTACAGAACCGCTTAGGTGGTTTACTCTCTCTAACATGTCTCTTTGGCCCAGCAATTGATGTGGCCTCGCGCAAGGTATCTTGAAGCCACTTGGGCTTCCTCTTCCCTGAGCATACTTCTCCCACTGGAGTGAAAGAATCCCCATCATCATCAGAAGCCTGAACTCTTGAAGGCCTGCCCACTGACCTCATGCTTGAATCTGTGCCTGTAGATGCTAAAATACCGTGCGAATTGTCTGTTAATGGAGTACCCTGTGAACTGCTCTGTGGATTGCCCTGCATGCTGCCGGAAGAACCACCCACCTGGCTCTGAGAGCCACTGCTCATTGATGGACCTAACACTGTAATCGATGTACCTCTTGATCCCTGACCACTAGATTCTTGTGACTGACTCAGCTGCTTCTGAGGGTCTGGTGACTCTGGATACTCTAACTCCCGTGACCTCGTGAAAGCTCTCTCCTCCTCAAACTTGACATCCCGCTTTACAACCACTTTCCTCTATGCAAGAATATAAATCCGATAAGCTTTCGAGGTCTCGCTATAACCCACAAAGATGCCCTTGTCTGCAGTGGGCTCTAGCGTGTTCCTGTTCTCCTTGGGGACATAGGAATATGCAAGGCACCCAAAGATACGAAAGTGCCCAACATCAGGCTTCTTCCCAGAAAAAGCCTCCTCTGGAGTCACATTCCCCAAGGCACGATGTGGACTCCTGTTTTGCAAGTACACAATAGTGTTGCAGGCCTCTGCCCACAAAAATAAAGGTAACCCTTGATCATGAAGCATGGCTTTGGCAGCCCCTGCAATGGATCTGTTCTTCCTTTTTGCAACCCCATTCTGTTGGGGGTTGTAAGGAACTGTGAACTCCCTTCTAATGCTTGCTTCAGCACAAAAATCAACAAACTCACCAAGGGTATACTTCCCTCCATTGTCGCACCTAAGGACCTTGATTTTCCTATCTGTCTGGGTCTCCACAAGAGCTTTGAACTCTTGAAACCGCTTGAAGACCTCAGTCTTGGTCTTCAAGAAATAAATCCAGGTCTTCTTGGAGTGGTCATCAATGAATAAAATATAGTACTCATAGCCACTCAAGGATACATGAGACATTTGACCACTCACATCGGTATTTATCAAGTCAAGGATCCCAGTGGCTCTGTTATCACTGCTGGGAAAAAGGGATCTGGAAAACTTCCCCATAGCACATCCTCTGCATACATCAATGTGATCAGAATTGAAATCTGGCACACCAGTGGTGTTCTACCGCAATGTACTCAAGGCCCCTTGATACATGTGCCCCATCCTGCGGTGCCAAATCTCACACAACTCTGAACTGCTAGATTTGCTGTCGGTCTTGTCTCGGGTGCTGCTACTCAATGCCATCAGGGGTTGGAATGAGAACTTGTACACCTTGGCATGGCGCACACCAATCTCTCTAGTTGAAGAAGCTGGAGTTCCCCTAGGATATATAAGCACCTACCCTTACCTGAACAACACATCATACCCTCTATCCTCAAGTGTTGAGACGGATATCAGGTTCATCATTTCAGGCACATATAGAACATCTGACACTTTCAAAGGAGGTTTGGGTCCCTTATCAAATGTTAATGTCCCCACACCGACTGCTCTAACACTGCTGTCATCACCAAGTACTACCTCCATATCAGTATCACCCTCTGAAAGCTCTGAGAAGTACTCTCTGACTCCTGTCATGTGGTGGGAAGCACCACTGTCAACATGCCAAATGCTAGAAGATGCTCTGCTAGTAGCGAGGAATGCTCACTCCCTCTGAACCTGTATGGCAGGCGATCCTGCTCTAGTGGCCTCACAAGCTATGAACCCAAACTCCCGATCAAATCTCTCTGAGAAGCTCTCTATGTCTGCAGAAGCTGCCATGGGTTTGTCTTTCCCTTTCTTGTTCTTCTTCTTCGGACACACAACAACATATTCCTAACTTTTGACAATTCCAACATTTGACTTTGGAATAGTCCTTCTCCTTGTTTTGCTGCTTGCCTTTACCTTTGCCTTTGCCTCCATTGTTGGAAGCTTGCTTCTTTGCTTTGCTTTTCTTGCCTCTTGCTAACAATGCCACATTGTCATCCTTCTCCACCTGTTTGGCTGCCCCAAGATGGTTCTTTCTGATCTCATTATGAATGCAATCATCCCACAACCTCTTCCAATCGGGAAGGTTTTCCCGTGCAACAATGCCATCCACAAAATTCTCCCAAGTCTTGGGAAGATCATTCAAAGTAATTCCCACCAACTCAGTGGGTGCAATGATCTCACTTACGGCTGCGAAATCATCTCTCACTAAAGTGATCTTTGTGAGGTATGTTGTAGCACTGTTAGTCTTAGCCATTTTAATGGCCTTCAGTTTCTCCTTTAGGACCATTTTTCTGTTTTCATTTGAGCTCTAGTAAACACTGGTCAAGGCTGTCCACATCTCATGTGCAGAAGTCTTTCCTCTCACATGAGGAATGACGTGGTCTTTGATTCCTTCCAGAATCAATCCTTTTGCCTTAGCATTCTTTTTGTTAAACTCTTCTAACTGTACAGGGTCAGTAGGTACTACTACTACGTTATGTGTGGTATTTACCATAATGCCCCAGACTACTGCTTCCTCAAAGATGCTCTGGATTCTCTCCTTCCATGCACTGTAGTTGTTCTGCCCATCCAACTTGTTTTCAAC
This sequence comes from Pinus tabuliformis, assembly GCA_031772625.1. Lineage (NCBI taxonomy): Eukaryota > Viridiplantae > Streptophyta > Pinopsida > Pinales > Pinaceae > Pinus > Pinus tabuliformis. The sequence goes on from CM062818.1 coordinate 711,149,979, forward strand.
TTTCAAACCCAAAGACATGTTTCACTGCCCTACCAAACTGAAATTTTCAAATCTGTGGTAAACGTTTCTGTTTTTTGTGTAAAAGTCAGCGTGCTGTAATTTTCACTTTGCTGTCCCAAACTGCACTTTTTAGCCAACCAAGCTCTGATACCATGAAGAAATTTGAACCCCCACTCCGGTTATTAGTTTTCCTTATCACTCCATGCATTTAGTTTTAAATCCAAGCATGATAAAAATTCTAAAATCTGGAAGTGACAATAATTTTCTGAAAACACAAATTTAGAGATTTCACAACTGTTGAAATTGCAGAAATAAAACACAGCAAAATTATGACAGCCACACACAGAAAATAACATAGTGATTTTTGGTCAATGTGATTTGGAAAAACCCCCTACAACTCTTGGGGAAAACCAGTTTGAGAGCTCTTCTTTATTTCTGAAAATGTTATAGAGAAATTGAAATACACAGTAAAAATTCTAGCAACCACAAATTACAACTCATCTCGTTTTTTGTGCTTGAACTCCACCTCGAAAATCGTGCCAATCAGCAAACAACCAAAACAGAATTTTTTACAGCAATAAAACAACATTAAATGCTGTACGACCAGCCTCGAAAAATGTGCCCAGAACTTGCTGTCCCTCTTCCTTGATTTCTGTGCCTTTCTCTTGTGGTATGGTTTTTCCTCCGGAGGCGTGCCAATAAATGCTGCTACCCAGATTTGCTAAAATGTTTTCTTGCTACTTTCCTTCACTTCCTCACTGCTCAGAAATTTTCTCCTTACTCTTTCTTCTCTTTCTCTCAAATGCTCATGAAAGAATAAATTGATCTTTTCCTCTTCTCTTCTCCTTTTATTCTCTAAATGACTTTTTGGGTTACCCTAAGATCTAATGGCTGAGATTCATTTAGATCTAGGGATGAGAATAAATGTGCATTTAATTCTCACTTTCTATTTTTTAACTCACTCACTTAAATAAAAACCCACTCAACCTTTTATTTCCATAGTCACTTTTTCACTTTCTAATTCTTCATTGAGTCTAATAAAGTCACCTTTAAATTAAAATGTAACTTTACCACTTATAAAGTCACTTTTAAATTAGAATGTAACTTTACCACTTATATAGTCACTTTTAAATTAAATTGACTTTACCACTTATAAAGTCACTTTAGGAGGAAAGTACAAATAAATTTAGACACTTTTCCCTAGGCCAAAGATCAATCCCTTAGGGAACCACTTGTCTTTTGGTACCCAAATTTTAACAAAGGTCACTTGGTGGAGCATAGCAAATAGGACAACAAGCAATGGCATGGTACAACAAGGCTACAATAGGACAACAGCAAGCATGGTGCTGCAAACTCATTAGGACAGCAACAAGGTACAACATGCCAAATAGGACAGCTAGGCAAGTGTGCTTAGTACAACATGGTAAATGAGACAGCTAGGCAATGGTGCTTGGTGCAGCAAGCAAATGGGACAACAATGCGATGATGTTTGTTGGAGCATAGAAAATGGGACAAAAGTATGCCAAACATGGAATGGCAATGTCACTAACAGTGGGACAACAACAATGGCACATGGAACAGTTGTGGTAGCATGGTGCAACAATGGCACATGGGACAACAGTGGCATCATAAGGTGCAACAGTGTGATGTGTGTAGCATGGTCATGAGGTCCCGCATAGTGATGATGGGTGCAACATGGTGCAACACGGTGATGTGCAACGTGATGACGAGATGCAACACAATGATAGGTGAAGGAGTCACCTTGGAGAATCAGTTGAAGCAGCATGTCTTCAACTGAGTTCAGCCATCTCATGTATCATCTTCTTAGAGATGATCTATGTTCTTATTTAGATAATCAAAGTGTTGACTTTTGTTGTATATGTACTATCTCTCTCTCTTTGCTGAACTATTGAAGAGCATATAAGAAGAATTGATCAAGGGTTTCCCCACATTGGAGTTTGTCCTTGGCTCGCGCCACATCTTGTGTCCTCTTGTCTTGGCTTGTCTTCTGCGATTTATGTTTATGTTCTATCTGCAGTTTACTTTAATGCTGATGTGATTGCTAATCTGGAAAATTTATTGAGCTAACTGTGAAAATTGAAATAAATTGCTCTAAGCATAGAACATACCTAAAATTAACAATACCTTATGAAGCAAAGATGAAGAGGTGATTTGGAGAGACTTTCTAGGATGGGTTTTTGGCACATTTTTGAAGTGTTATGGCTTATTTTGGAAGGGTTGTTGGCTTATTGTGGAAGGATTTTGGCACGCATTTTGAAGTCTTCTAGTCCTAGTTAGAAGGTTGATTGCAAACTTGTTCTTGAGGGCCGGATTCTATTCCCTTTGAAGGTCAAATTTCAGTACTGAAGTGCTAGTACAAAGAAGGCTGAGCTCAAGCCTGTTTTGAGGGCTAAATCTTAGTGTGTTTAAAGGCAAGTTTCAAGGCCTTTTTTTAGAGATCTAACACTGTTTTCTATTGAGGAGGCCAAACCTTGTGGAGGAGGGAGACCTCTAGAAGCCGAGTTCTGATTGCTTGAGGGTTGAGTTTAGGTGTATTAAAGTCCAAGTTTCAATCCCGGTCTGGGGTTTGTTGACGTCGAGTTCTGCTGATAAGGACGTTGAGTTCAAGGATTTTTTAGTGAGGGGAATTCTGTTGGTAAGAAGGTCATGGTTGGGAAATCGAGTGCTTGTGTGAAGGACATAGCAGTAGCTGCCAGGAGGGAAAACTTTCTTCGACTAATATTGACTCTTCTACAAGCTTTGGTGCTGATAAATCAGGGAGTTGGTGCTTCCTTTCAGTTGGTAATCAATGAATGAATTGAATCGATTTTCATGAGCAAAATGAAGCTCAATAAGTAATACAAAGATATTTACAAAAATAGAAACATCAAGTTTCTATTAGAAAATAGAAACAACCAGTTTCTTCTAAGAAACTGCTAAAAAGATAAAAATAGAAACAGCTAATAAGAATGAGCATTAAACACTAAATAGCATTATTCTAATACCCTTCCTTAATGCTCAATCTATTTACAACACCGATAGACTCTCTGAATTTTACAAACTTATCAGGACCAAGAGGCTTAGTGAAGATGTCGGCGGGCTGCTCCGTTGTGGGAACATATCGCAACTGAACGGATATGTCTTCAACAAGCTGGTGAATGTAGTGACAATGGGTTTCTACATGCTTTGTTCGTTCATGAAAGACTGGATTCTTGGCAAGTTTGAGCACTCCCTGATTATCACAAAACAAGGGAGTAGGACCTGTCTGGAAAACATGCATATCCGCAAGCATACGCCGAAGCCAAACTGCCTCACAAGATGCCTTAACTGCTCCCCGATACTTTGCTTTTGTTGAGGAGAGAGCCACTGCCTGCTGCTTCTTACTAGTCCAGGTGACAGCACCGGATCCTAGATTAAACACATACCCAGCTGTAGATTTACGATCATCAACCGAACTAGCCCAGTCAGAATCTGTGTAACCACTGAGTATAGGATCGGAACTTTGAGTGTACAAAAGTCCATAATCAGGAGTGCCACGCACATAACGCAACACACGCTTCGCTGCTATCCAATGATCAGCCTTAGGAGCTGACATGAAGCGGGAAATGTAGCTCACTGCAAAACTGATGTCAGGTCTAGTGGCAGTAAGGTAGATGAGGTTGCCCACTAATTGCTTGAATAAAGTTTCATCCACAAGGGGTGAGGATGACTGAGCTGAAAGTTTGAGCCCTGGTTCCATAGGAGTCGTGGCAGGTTTGCAATCCTGCATTCTGAATCTGTCCACAAGATTTCTGGCATACTTGGACTGAGAGAGAAAGATGTTGTTCTTAGTCTGCCAGACTTCAACCCCCAAACAATGATGAAGAAGTCCTAAATCTATCATATCAAAGGTGTTGCACAAATCCTGTTTGATCCCATGGATCAAATGTGTTGAATTGCCAGTAATGATAAGGTCATCCACATAGACAGCTACAAATAGAATATCATCACCAGTATGCTTGATATACATGTTTGCATCAGATGGACTCCGCTGAAAACCATGATCTGTGAGGTACTAATCAATTTTCATGTACCAAGCCCGAAGAGCTTGTTTCAGACCATAGAATGCTTTGATTAATCTACAGACTTTCTGTTCTTGACCTGCAACCTTGAATCCTGGAGGCTACATCATGTAGACTTCTTCCTGTAAGTCACCATTCAGAAAAGCACTCTTTACATCCATGTGATGGACTTTCCAATTGAACTGAGCTGCAAAGGCAAGGACAAGTCGTATGGTACTCATCTTGGCTGTAGGAGCAAAGGTCTCCTCATAGTCAATGCCTTCCTTCTGTGAGAACCCTCAAGCAACAAGGCGAGCTTTATACTTGTCTAGGGTTCCGTTTGCTTTGTATTTCACTTTATACACCAATTTGCAGCTAATGGGCTTTTTCCTTGCAGGAAGATCAGAAAGGGTCCAAGTCTGATTCTTCTGAAGACTCTGGAATTCAGCGTCCATAGCTTGTTCCCACTCAGGTGTACCCTTAGCCTCTGAATAGGTTTGAGGCTCAAAAATACTGTGCAGATTAGCCATAAGAGCAAAATTTACTGTAGACTGTTGTTTGCTCTTATGTCTAGAAGTTCTACCTTCAAGAAGCTCATTATCTCAGAGATCACCAATGGTTTTATCCCACCATTTAGGTTGGAGAGTAGAGGAACCAATATCAGGAGGAGATGGAGAAAGCTCAGGAACAATAGGAGCAGCAAGAGGAGGGTTATTTTTCGGAGGAAGCTCAGGTAGTGCATTATCAAATACTGATGCTGTATCATCCCTCCCATCAGGTGGACCTATCAGAAGAAGAACACTGTGAGGCTAATCCTCAGAACACTGCTCAGAAGGAGGGGACTAAAAGAATCATTTGTCTTCATCAAATACTACATCACGATTGAAGCTAAGACAACCGGTGGCTATATCGATCAACTTATAGGCCTTGTGATGATCACTGTACCCTGTCATCATGAGTTTCTGGCTTTTGGAATCCAACTTATAGCGCTTAGCAGCTGGAATCCAAACATATGCAACTGAGCCAAATACATTGAGATGACTGATCTTAGGCTTACGGTCAGACCAAACCTCTTCGGGAGTCTTGGGGTGACGCAGTGAAGGCTAAAGGGTCTCTGGGGTGTCAGAATTTCTCCTAGCTGAGCAGGAAAACTATCTCAGGTGTTTTCTTGAAGATTTCTCTATGTACTGCAAAATCATTCCTTGTAAAGAGATTGTTGCTGAAGAATAATAAATAAACCCTCATCTGCTGCACTGGTTTTCCAGCATTGGGTTTTTTTCGGGGACAATTGTCCAAAAATAACTATGTTGATCTGATTGATCCTTGTGCTTGTATATCACTATTATTTTTTCTCTATGCTATTATGTGATAATTGCAGTAGAATTTATTTTAATGTTTACTGAAGGGTTTTGTAAACAACTTATTGTGAGAAATAAGTAGGAGAAATAAATTGGTTAATGCAGTAGAATTTCGTGTTAGAAATTTTCACAAGATAGTAATTGTAAATTGTATATTGTATAAAGAATTGATGTAGGATGATACAAATGAGAATGAGGGTCCTGTATATATAGCCAGGTAAGTACCCTTTCACTAACGGTTATGTCCTTAGGGACATACCTTTTCATTAATTGCTAACTAATTAATCATTAATCTTATTTGTTGTCTTTTACATTATTTGTGTTTATTTTTATATAAATTTAGTTTGTTACATTGCCTTCCCCTTCAAAAAGCTTTGTCCTCAAAGCTTACTGATGAAGGATCGGTTCTCTTCTGTTGATCGACATATCTTCTTATTTATGAGCTTTCATCTTTGTTGATACAAGACGATATGATGTTTTGAGCGATAGACAAAATTGTTGTATTGAAAACGGATCAAACCATCCTAGATTAATCTTTTGGGAAATCTTCTGACCCTTGGAACTGTGTGGTGAATAGTTATCGTATGACTGGATTGATCTCACTTCAGTATTCTTCGGAACATAAGTTTGTTGTTTATGTTCTGTGTGATATAGACTTGTAGATTGATTAAGGTGTCTATTCTTGTGATTCAGATGTAGATAAGGAATTTTTCTTGTTTGAACTTCCTTTAACGTTTTTATGGCAGTTTCCTAATTTCCATCAGGCATTGTTGTTGTTGACTTAACTACTGAATCCTTATTTGGGGTGTCCTTTGTTTGAACAACAACCTCTGAGTATGTTTTTTCTTCAATAGGGTTTGGATTTGCCTGAACTGCGAGATTAGTGGTATTGATGTTTGTTTCTTCAGTTTGGACTGCTACATATGGAGAATTTGATGCTTCCTTTGCGACAAGTTCTTTGAATCTATTCGTCAATGATTTCTTTTTGTTCTTAAATTTTTTAATTTGTTTGAGCAGATCTTGATTATGATTTTTGAGACGTAAGCATTCTTCATTCTCTGAGTCAACTTTATTTTTTCCTTCACGCTTCTTGTTTTTTAAACACTTGATTTGTTCTACTAATGATTGGTTAAGGCTCTTTAAACGTAAATTTTCTTCTTCTTGTTTTAATAAATGCTCCTTGCGTTCCTTCTTTGATGCTTTAGCTTTCTTGACTTGTTCGAGTAGTTTTTCTTGGTGATCTTTGAGGCACGAAATTTCTGTCTTTGCTGCAGATGACTTCTTGAAGCTCTTTTTGCTTCTTTGATATGGTTTTTTCGTTATCTTGAAACATAAAGTCTGAGATATCCTTAAGGTCTTTTAATGAAGATTTTATTGATTTTGATTTACTTGTTATGTCTCGAAACATGACCATATTCCCTTTATAAGGAAACATCAAAACTTGTTTCTCTATGTTTAACATGAATGTACCCAAATCCTTAAACCAGGGTTGACCGAGTATGATGTCTGTCTTTTTATCCGTCCTTACAACATGAAATCGAGATATGTACTCATAATGACCTATTGTCACTTGTAGATCACTAATTTTATACTCTTTTTGGTCAAAAATATTTTTCTTTACACCAATGCTTAGATTTGGAATTGATAGTTGATTTGCCAAGTTGATGTTGATATGATTTTTATCGTTGCTTGCGCTGATAGCGACATTTTCTTCTCGTCCTTGGATACTTCCTTTTAATGTAATTACTCCGTGATCTGTTTGGTTTACCAGGACTAGGAGCAGGTAACTGTGCTTCAGGTAATCTTCAGCTGCCACCAACTACCACTGTTGCTCAGCAGCCAGCAGCAACTCAGGCAATGTACACAAAAGTGTGGGATGTAAGGCACTGTTCAATCTCAAAATTTTACCAGCTTAAAGTTCTGTACTTTTAAGTTTTAGGTCCTCTGATTTTAGTTACCTTGATACTTCACATGCACATCATTAGCATAAAGACTGTAGTTACCATAATTCCAGAAAGTTTAAGATAAGGATCCTAATTTTTAGCAGACCAGCGTGGATGTTCAGGGAAGATTTTTTTTTTAGCATTAATGCTGAAATTTAAATGTTTCCAGAATTGGTGTTTTATGCCATAAAAATTACATGTTTCATTGTGCATATGTTTTATCCTTTAGGTTTATAATGCTAGTGATGCAATAATCAAAGATTCTAGTAATACAGAAATTGGCTTGACCAATATGACTTTGGTCTGAACATTGATGTACACTTGTAAAGTACTGAAGTTCTAGATCTCTTGTTGAAGTTAGGGTACAAAAAAGCATGAAAGCAGGTCCTTTGTATGTATACGTACGCATTAGAAGAAAGATTACCAGGGTCCAGGGGTGCTCTTGGGTTTGAAAATTTTCATTACATCATTTTAAACGAGCAGGTTGACAAGCTTTGTGGTGGTGAAAAATTGACATGTAGAAAAAATATCTGACATACAAGAAATATTTCCAGGGTCCAGGGGTGCTATTGGGTTTGAAAATTTTGTTACATCATTTTAAATGAGCAGGTTGACTAGCTTTGTGGTGGTGAAAAATTGACATGTAGAAAATAAAAAATTATTTGACAGCATATAGAATGTCAAGATACAAACTTAAGTACAAATTATTCGATATTGAAAAAATTAATCAGTAAAAATCCTGTCAATTGAGCACAGAAGCTTCAGTCATTCATCAAGATTCAGTATTCAATAATAATCCAAAATCAATCACACACACACGCACCTGAATGCAAAGTTCCAAATTAAATTCAAAGAAATACATTGTTGATAGTGCATGTCTGTAGTTCGGACTTAGGATCCCTTGACACATTGATCAAACAAAAACTGTGGAAATTGCTGTCAATAATCTCAAATAAAAGGCTTTAGGTGCTTTTTGGTGCCAACTTTCAAGTTCTTACTCACTGATAGGGATCTCTAACTGGATGTATGTAATAGATGCCAATACTGTAACTAGCACAGACATATAAATTAAATGGCTGGTAAATGCTTATAGGCATCAAAATACTTATCTCGTGATACATCCCACATTGCAAAGATTAAAAAAAATCATAAAAACTAGCCAAATTCAACTTTATTTAAATTATTATTACCATTAAAAATTAATATATGAAGTAAATATATATGCATCTAAAAAAACATGTAACAGGATTTTTAACCATGCACATTCACCCTAAACCATGGAGATTCTTAACATGTAAATAGGCTTTGTTGCAATACCATGGGCCAATACGATGGCTTATCCATACCTCATGCCCAGAAATTTGACCACCATAACTCATTTCACAGTCAAAATGTTTTATAAATATTTTATAACATTTTTTTATTAGATTGAAAAGTAAAAAGGGCAGAACTACCTTTGAGATAAATCTCAACCCTCTATCTTGACTACTATTAAAAATATTCCATGAATATTCTTTAGAGGTTAAATGGCTACCATCCATCTATTAATTATTGATAATTAATTTAAAATTCTGGAAGTCCAATTTCAAAATAGACATGCCTATCAGCGTAATTAATATATTAACAATGTTATTTAGTATTATATCTCTTTGACGGGTTACAACCTCTCCACCAAGTATATATGTAAGTTGTACATTTCATATGGTAAATCATCACTCATATCTTACCTTTTATGTATTCATTGTATTAATTGTGTTGTGCATATATATGTTGAGATGACATAATACTTTGTGGATACAAGTAGTGGGCTTGTTCCAAGTGGTATGGGAGCAACTTTTTTGATTCATCTTTTTCTATTGCTCTATCCCTCTTTGCACATTATATTCTATCAGTGTTAACATTATTCACTTTCCTTTAATTTTTTGATTCCTCTCTTATTCATTTTCAGGGTTGTTTTCTTCCTCCAAATGTTTTGCAATCTAGGGTATATTGTCCTTGGGCAGGATAGATACTGATATCTCATACTTTGTTCTTCCAATGATGTTTCTTCGCATGCCCTTTCCAGGTGTAGGCCATGGTTCGTTCTTTGAGGCTACTTTTTACTCTAGTACATTGGCATTTCTTTAGAGTGTCTCCTTCAATTAAGATATTCTTTTGATGCACCCATTCATTTGTTCCTCACTAAAGAAAACATTAACAAGCCTATTAGGGATGATAACCGTTGGACGTACACTTAGAGGAGTGGGATCTTCTTTGCTAAGGTTATTGGCTCGTAGATAGCCATTTAGGAGCACTTTATGCAACTGTAGGATGATCTCATTGTTTCTCCAAACTACATTCGATGCTATTGGCTACACACCCTCATGATGTTACCTGGTTAGTTGTGGGTTTGCTCTCACCATCTATGGATTGAGGAAAACCACCACATCCCACCATAAGAGAGGATTTGTTAGCTGTGCTATCTCTAGGGGATCGAGTTTGATGAGCACTTTGCCTATAGATGTCCCATATACTATAAGATTTAGGGGAGATTGCATTGGTTATTCTAAGACATAAGGGGTTCCCTTGTGATTTTTTTTCACTACTGCAATTAGAGATGCTCACCCTCATACAAATGAGAGTGGGTGTATAAATACCCAATTCAATACAGGGTCGGTTATCACTAGAAATGAATATTACACCCCTATTTTGAACATCACTGCTTAATCTTAATGTGAAGACACTATACCATAGGATTCATGTCCCTCCTTAATGTTGAATAGGGGCTACATAGGGAAGACATTACATATTACCCCACTTATACAACATATCTTCCACGACAATACGTTTCTACCCCAAATCAACAAGTGATACTTATGATTGTGTTGTCAGTGCCACTTGAGGCAGAGATCTATGGTCTCTACAGTGATTGACTTATGAGGATCATGTATGATCCAGGTTTGGCCCTAGGTGGCCTAATGTGTTGTAAGACTTATGTCTCATGATATTTGTACTTTGTATCTCAACTGAACATTTGATGAATATCTATGAAGAAGTTGGTTGGGTTTTCCCCCTTGTGGGGTTTTGCCTTGGTCTCTGACCTAAATCTTGGTGTCTCTATGGTGTATGATTTTCTTTTGTTGTTCCTTATTGTTCGACTGCATTGTTGATGTTATTGTTCTCTCCACATAATTGCTAATGATGGTACGATGTTATGGGGTGAATGTAATGTGAAAATGTTAATAATAAAGAATTTTACAAATGCAATTAGTTACAACAGAGAACAATCTAGCCCTAAAAATTAACAAACAAATTATCGGGGAGAAGAGTGTAGGAGTAGAAACCAGAAGAAGGAAAAAAGCACAAACATTGGTGCATGGGCATCTATCTCTGTTGTCCACAATTGAACCAAGTAACTTTGAGGAAGTTAGAATTGATGAACATTGGATCAAGGACATGGAAGAACTAAATTAGATTGAGAAGTAAGAGAAATGGGAACTTGTTCCGAGACCCAAGAACAAAAATGTTATTGGTATAAAATGGGTTTTCAAAACCAAAGTAAATGAAGATGGAAAATTGACCAGAAACAAAGCAAGGCTAGTGTGCAAAGGATATGTCCAAGTTGAAGGGATAGACTTTGAAGAAACTTTTGCTCCAATAGCCAGAATGGAAGCAATCATAATGCTCTTGGCCTATGCATGCTCCAAAAGAATCAAAGTGTATTAGATGGATGTAAAATCAACCTTTCTTAATGGGGAGCTAGAAGAATAAGTCTACATAGAACAACCAGAAGGATTCCTATTATCAAAAGATGAAGACTATGTTTGTAGATTGAAGAAAGCCTTGTATGGACTTAAGCAAGCCCCTAGAGCTTGGTACTTAAAACTGGACAAATATTTGCAACAACAAGGATTCAGAAGGGGAAATGCAAACAATGTTCTCTACACAATGGAAGAACAAGACAATATGATCATCATTGAAGTATATGTTGATGACATCATCTTTGGAAGTGATGATGATAGATCAAGTCAAAACTTTGCAAAAGATATGCAAAATGAATTTGAAATGTCTTTCCTTGGGGAGTTGGCTTTCCTTTTGGGACTCCAGATATCTTAGCTAGGTGGAGGCATTGACATTTCTCAAACCAAGTACATCAAAGAAATGTCGAAGAAGTTCAAATTGGAAGACTGGAAACATGTTAGCACTCTTATGGTCATGAGATGGAAGTTGAGCAAAGAAGATGAATCCAAAAAAGTGGATCAAAGACTATGTAGATCATTGATTGGTAGCCTACTCTATGTGACAATTTCAAGACTAGATGTAATGTAATTGGACAAGTTGCAAGATTTCAAGTAGCATCGAAGGAAACTCATGTTCTAGTAGTGAAAAGGATCTTCAGATATCTCAAAGGAACAATGAATTTTGAGTTGTGGTATTTGAAAGGAAGGGAATTGACACTAGAACATTACACAGATTCAGATTGGGCAAGAAGTATAGATGACAAAAGAAGTACAAGTGGAGAAGCCTTCTACTTGGGAGACTGTTTAGTATTCTGGTTGAGCAAGAAGCAATCTTTAGTATCCTTGTCTATAACATAAACAAAATAAATTGCAGCAACAAGAAGTTGTTTGCAAGTCCTCTCGATGAAGCAAACCTTGCAAGACATACAAGTAAAATATGATGAGCCTATTTCGATACTTTGTGACAACACCAGTGCAATAAACATCTCCAAGAAAGTCACAAGGAAGATTATCAAGCTAGAGTATGTTGAGACGAAGGAACAAATTGCAAACATCTTCACCAAACCACTTCCCAGAGAGACATTTGAGTATTTCAGACTTAAACTGGGAGTAATTTTTGCTCCAAATTGATTTGCATGATCTTTAGCAAAGTAAGACAATGGGAGAGATAGTGTTAGGGGCAGTTACCCTTTGCCATCTTTAGCAAAGTAAGACAATGGGAGAGACAGTGTCAGGGGCAGTTACCCTTTGCCAATGATGTCAAAGGGGGAGAGAAAGATCAAGAAACACAAGGACAAGGGGAGTATGATGGTTGCCATCAATGGCAAAGGGTGATATTGTTGAAAGAAGTTGTCATTGATGTCAAATCTTGTCTAAATGAAATAAAAAGTTAAATATTCAAATAACATATTTTGAAATATTGTTTTTGGATTTCCCATTTGGGTACCTTATATTTGAATGCATTTCTACTCAATTTACCTAGTTGAAATGGTGTTAGAATTTACCAAACCCAACACCCAGTGTTCAATTCCAATTAATTATTAATTGAAGGAATATAGGACTAGATTCTAACACAAAAAAGATAGTGGATTCAAAAATTCGATTTGAATCACATACACATAAATGGATTTTAGCCCAATCAATAGTTCTTCATTAATAAATTAATCAAAGAACATACTTGGGCTCCCATCTGGGGGTAATGGCCTGACTAAGAAAATACATATTACAAAAATTGATTTCAAGCCCCTCTGCACTCTTTCGGACCCAATACATGTTCACTGAGAAGCCTCTCTCAATCTTGTGCTGTTGTTGTGTCTTCTCCTCAACGCTTAGGCTCAATTTATAACTTTCCTAAGTTAACTTTGATGACCAAAATTAGCTCGTCAAGTTAACTGAAGATAAGTGACATAACTTTAGTTAATTTTCCTATCTTTAGTTTTTGTTATTTTAACTCAAGTACAAGTCATAAATTTAGCTTGCTTTACATGCACATCTCATTCATGTCACATGCAACACTTCCGCATGCGTGCAACTCACTTGCACACTCTGCATGTCAAATGTAAGCTCCTAAACAGGCAAAACAAGGTTCTTCTGGTCAAGGCACATGGCTATAAGACCTTCAGATGGTACATAAGTACCTACACGAGCTAGAAACTCCAACACTCCTTTGTGAGGGAGGTACTTCTGGAAGAACCTCCTCCACCTGGATCTATCTCTAAGCCCATCTCACTATTTTTAGCTGCTCCCTCTGATTTTGAAACCTATCATGCCGCCTGACTTGAAACCTGAGTTGAGAAATTGCCACATCCAACTATGTTTTGAGGATCCTTCTCCTTAGCATCCATCAATGTCATATCATACCGAGTCTCATGGCCATACCTAAAGAATCACTCTTCCTAGTCAGCTGCTACCTCTTTGTCACTGACACTGACCTTGTATCCAAGATCCCCTTGGATACACCCATACGCTGTCTCAACAACTTGTATGACTTCCCCTGTCTGATGACAAGCACTACAACTGCATCTAAGGTCTCTCCCTCTGAAGATAGAAGCACCTATCCATCTCAGAACAAAACTCTGTATCCATCATTCTCCAAGGTTGATACTGAGAGGATATATACCATCAGCCTTAGAACAAACATCTCTGTCACCTCCATAAATCCTTCTGACTCTAGCCGAAATCTAACACATCCAACCTCCTTCACTGCATGAATGGTACTAGTCCCACTAAACACATTGCAGTCTGAGCTTGTCTCTGAAACACTGACCTCATCCCTGTCATGTGACTGGATGTTCAATTGTCCACTAGCCATAACCCACTGTCCTCATGCACAACAATACTACTATTAGAAACACAGGAAACTAGAGAAAATTCTTTCTAAATTTCTCTGTAAAGTCATGAATCTTAGTTGATGTTGATGTAACCACTTGATCCTCCTCCTTGTATAGACATTAGCTCACATATTGACCAATGTTGTGACATGCAAAGCACTTTGCTTTGCTCATGTCCTTCACAGAAGTAGATCCCCCACTTCCCTTGACTTTACTCTTGCCCTTTTGTAGCAAGAGAAAAATTCTCATCATCCCCACCATCATGTTGGCCTGCAGTTTTGGAATGTCTCCTTGTCTCTTCCTGTATGAAATCATCCCACAATCTATTCCAATTGGGCAGATTCTACCATGCAACAATCCCATTAACAAAGAGATCCCATTTCGGAGGAAAGCCACTCAAGGATGATTTGGCCAACCCTTCACTTTCAATAATTCCCCCCACTACTGCCAAATCATCTCTAATCTTAGTTGTTTTGATTAGGTATGATGCAACTGTGTCAATTTCAGACATCCCGATGTTTCTCAGTTTGTCTTTCAACGCCATCTTTTTGTTTTGGTTTCTATTCTGGTATAACTTGGTTAAGGATGCCCACATCTCAAAGGCATACTTCTTCCCCATCACATGAGGTATAATATGGTATTTAATGGAGTCCAGGATTATTCTCTTGGCTATCACATTTTTCTTATTAAACTTAGCCAATTGGGTAGGATCTCTAGGAATTGGGACGACCTTCTCCACGATGTCCTGCAACTCTTGCTTCTCAGCAATAGAATTTTTTACAGCAATAAAACAACATTAAATGTTGTACGACTAGCCTCGAAAAATGTGCCCAAAACTTGCTGCCCCTCTTCCTCGATGTCTGTGCCTTTCTCCTGCTGTACAGTTTTCCTTGGGATGCGTGGCAATAAATGCTGCTGCCTAGATTTGTTGAAATGTCTTCTTACTGCTCTCCTTCACTTTCTCATTGCTCAAAAAGTTTCTCCTTGCTCTCTCTTCTCTTTCTCTCAAATGCTCATGAAAGAATGAATTGATCTTTTCCTCTTCTCTTCTCCTTTTATTCTCTAAATGACCTTTTGGGTTACCCTAAGATCTAATGGCTGAGATTCATTTAGATCTAGGGATGAGAATAAATGTGCATATAATTCTCACTTCCTATTTTTTAACTCACCCACTTAAATAAAGACCCACTTAGCCTTTTATTTCCATAGTCACTTTTTTTACTTTCTAATTCTTCATTGAATTTAATAAAGTCACCTTTAAATGAGAATGTAACTTTACCACTTATAAAGTCACTTCTAAATTAGGATGTACTACTTATAAAGTCACTTTTAAATTAGAATGTAACTTTACCACTTATAAAGTCACTTTTAAATTAAATTGACTTTACCACTTATAAAGTCACTTTAGGAGAAAAGTACAAATAAATTTGGACACTTTTCCCTAGGCCAAAGATCAAAGCCTTAAGGAACCACTTGTTCTCTGGTACCCAAATTTTAACACTCCCTCTTACCGAGGAAAGTGTTCCTCACCACTCCCATCTTGTCTCTGAAGTAGACATGCTTGCCCCGTGGTAAGGCTTTGGTGAAAATGTCCGCTACTTGCTCATTTGTGGAAATGTACTCAAGCTTGACAGCGCCCTTTTGGACATAGTCTCTAATGAAGTGATACTTGATCTCAATATGCTTTGACCTGTCATGAAAAACTGGATTCTCCGTGAGTTTTATGCAACTCTGATTATCACAATAAATTACTGAAGGTCTCAATGCCTGACCAAATAGACCAAACAACATCTTGCGAAGCCATATGGCCTCACAACTAGTCAAACTAGCAACCATATACTCTACCTCAGCTGAGCTCAATGCAATTGACTATTGTTTCCGGCTGATCCACGACACAACTGCTGAACCCAACCCAAAACAACACGGGGAAGTACTCTTCCTATTTGAAGCACAACCTGCCCAATCTGAATTCGTGTACCCTGCCAGTGTCACTCCATCATCCTGTCTATAATCTAGACCAAAATCCATAGTCCCCTGCAAGTAACAAAGAATGTGTTTTGTAGCCACCTAGTGCACTCTCCTGGGCTCACACATGAATTGACTCATAGTGTTAACTGCAAAACATATATCTGGTCGATTGTTGACCAAATACATCAAACAACCAATAATCCCATGATTATTGGTGATGGAGCATGAAGCTTCTTCCAGTTAGTGATCATAGATGTAGACATGGGTTTGCAGTTCTCCATGTGAAATCTGCTAAGAATATCCACAATGTACTTCCCTTGTCCTAGGAAGAAATGCCCCTCCTCCTGCCACACCTCCAATCCCAGAAAATAATGCATCAAGCTGATATCCTTCATCTCAAACTCTGAAGCAAGATCTCTCTTGCAGCCCTTAATGAGTCTCTCTGCACCAGTGATGATCAAGTCATCAACATACAACACCAGAATGAGAGGCTCCTCACCCACCACAATGAAGTATAGGTTCGGATCAGCCTCACTCTTTGTGAAACCCAACTGCTGCAAGTATGTATCAATCCTAGAGTACTAAGCTCTAGGAGCTTGCTTCAGGCCATAGAGTGCCTTTTTCAATCTGCATACATGGGACTCCTTCCCATGCACCTCAAAGCCCTGCGGCTGCTCAATATAAACCTATCCCTGAATGAAGCCATTGAGAAATGCGGTCTTCACATCTATCTGGTGGATCTTCCAACCCATCTCTGTTGTAATCGATATAATTGAGCGAATAGATGTATACCGAGCTACAGGAGCGAAGGTCTCCTCATAGTCAACTCCCTCTATCTGTGAGAACCCTCTCGCCACAAATCGAGCCTTGAACTTCTCAATGCTGCCATCTGCAGCATGCTTTATCTTGTAGAGCTATCTGGAAGTAACAACTGATTTACCTTCAGGCCTCAGTACTACCTCCCAAACATCGTTCTTCATAATAGAAGAGTACTCGTCCATCATGGCCTCTCTCCAAACCTGCTGGCTGGCTGCCTCCTCATAACTAGAAGGCTCAGAGTCAACAATGCTTGTTACCAATTCCATGTAACTATAGAATCGCTTAGGTGGTTTACTCTCTCTAACATGTCTCTTTGGCCCAGCAACTGATGTTGCCTCGTGCAAGGTATCTTGAAGCCACTTGGGCTTCCTCTTCCCTGAGCATACTTCTCCCACTGGAGTGAAAGAATCCCCATCATCATCAGAAGCTTGAACTCTTGAAGGCCTGCCAACTGACCTCATGCTTGAATCTGTGCCTGTAGATGTTGAAGTACCATGCGAACTGTCCATTAATGGAGTACCCTGTGAACTGCTCTGTGGACTGCCCTGCATGCTGCCGAAAGAACCACCCACCTGACTCTGAGAGCCACTGCTCATTGATGGACCTAACACTGTAATTGATGTACCTCTTGATCCCTGACCACTAGATCCCTGTGACTGACTCATCTGCTCCCATAGTTGCGGGGGAGCCCCCCCCCCAATCGCTCCCGCTCCCAATCCGCGCTCCGGGCGGGAGCGACTCGGGAGCGGGTCGGGAGCGCGCTCCCGAAAAAGGAGCGATTTCGGGAGCGCGCTCCCTAAAAAAAATTTCGCTCCCTGCCTTTTCGGGAGCGTTTTTGGGAGCGTTTTGGCTTTTTTGCATTTTTTTTTTGTAGTAATGTTCGAAATGCAATTTTTTTTGAAAGAAACAAATAGTTTTTGGGTGGGGCAGCTTAATGATCAAGTATAGGCCCTAGTATTGATATGCTATTCATGGTAATGTTAAATTCTTAAAGTAAAAGTGACATTTTCTTTAATTTTCATTTTCATCATTTTACTTAAATTTTTAACATTACCATGAAATGACTCAGGATGTTTGAGAGTTGTTTCGTCCTCATTGGATTTCATATGGAGAAAGTAGAATTTTAGATTTCATTCAAAATCCAGCAGACTTATCAGTTTTTCAGGATTTCAGGATTGGGGGATTGCAATGTTTCCATTGAATTTTGTCATGTATTAGGGTATGGAACTCGTATTTAATCAAGAGTACCAATCCCTCTATGTACCTTGATGTTAGTGACATTGGTTGTCGAACTCCTCTATCATGACCCTTCTAAAAATGTACGCATCACTCAAACAAAATCTTGACTTGACATGCTATGCTTTTTCTATCTTATGTTAATGCTTAGAGGGTGATATTAATGACAAAGATCCCTATACAGATACAAAGGTAATGACAAAGATACCTCTGGATATTAATGCTTGGAGGGTGATATTAATGACAAAGATCCTGATTTTGCAACAAGACTAAAAAATTAGACATTTCTCGTGGTGGCAAGAGGCCCAAGCATAAGAAATAGATAATAGATTTACTTCTCTTTTCTAGTTTCTAGTAGCTTTTATAACTATTGACTCTTTCATATTTATTATGATATTTTTTTAAACAATATATGACAATTTAAGTTTGAAGTTGGCAATTATAACTCATTAGTAATGAATTATGAATATGATGCTTCATGAAAGTTGAAAGTTGTTTCATTTCATTTCATTTTATAACATTTCATTTCATGTTAGATATTATTTGTTGTAATGGTTACACTTAGCTTACAAGTACAAATTTGGTGATCAATGATGATAAATGTTATATATTGAATTTTGAAAGCTTGAAACTTTAAGATTGATGAATCATGAGACTCAATATGTTGTATGTTACTATGTTACTAACTTGCGGACGTGGTTGATGAAGATTATAACTTCTAGATGATTGTTGTTATATGGTTCAATCTATGCTTTTTTATGTTTTTTATATCTAATTCATCATTCTACATGTTTTTGTTGACATATATGTATCAAAAATTAAAAAATATAAAAAATATATATATTTTTAAAAAATCGCTCTGGGATTCGCTCCCAAACCTGGAGCTTCTGAAAATGGTCGCTCCCGCTCCCGTTTTCGCTCCTGCTCCCCGCTCCCGCTCCCGCTCCCAAGTAACATGGTACTGCTCCTGAGGGTCTGGTGACCCTGGATACTCTAACTCCCGTGACCTCTTGAAAGCTCTCTCCTCCTCGAACTTCACATCTCGCTTGACAAACACTTTTCTCTATGCAGAAATATAAATCCGATAAGCTTTCAAGGTCTCGCTATAACCCACAAAGATGCCCTTGTCTGCAGTGGGCTCTAGCTTGGTCCTGTTCTCCTTGGGGACATAGGAATATGTAAGGCACCCAAAGATACGAAAGTGCCCAACATCAGGCTTCTTCCCAGAAAAAGCCTCCTCTGGAGTCACATTCCCCAAGGCACGATGTGGACTCCTGTTCTGCAAGTACACAACAGTGTTGCAGGTCTCTGCCCACAAAAATAAAGGTAATCCCTGATCATGAAGCATGGCTTTGGTAGCCCCTGCAATGGATTTGTTCTTCCTTTCTGCAATCCCATTCTGTTGGGGGTTGTAAGGAACTGTGAACTCCCTTCTAATTCCTGCCTTAGCACAAAAATCAACAAACTCACGAAGGGTATACTCCCCTCCATTGTTCGACTTGAGGACCTTGATCTTCCTACCTGTCTGGGTCTCCACAAGAGCTTTGAACTCTTGAAACCGCTTGAAGACCTCAGTCTTGGTCTTCAAGAAATAAATCCAGGTCTTTCTGGAGTGGTCATCAATGAATAAAACATAGTACTCATAGCCACTCAAGGATACATGAGACATCCGACCACTCACATCGGTATGTATCAAGTCAAGGATCTCGGTCGCTTTGCTATCACTGCTGGGAAAAAGGGATCTGGAAAACTTCCCCATAGCACATCCTCTGCATACATCAGTGTGATTAGAATTGAAATCTGGCACACTAGTGGTGATCTATCGCAATGTACTCAAGGCCCCATGATAGATGTGCCCCATTCTGCGGTGCCAAATCTTACAAAACTCAGAACTGCTAGATCTGCTGTCAGTCTTGTCTCGGGTGCTGCTACTCAATGCCATCAGGGGTTGGAATGAGAACTTGTACACCTTGGCATGGCGCACACCAATCTCTCTAGCTGAAGAAGTTGGAGTTTCCCTAGGATATATAAGCACCTGCCCTTACCTGAACAACACATCATACCCTCTATCCTCAAGTGCTGAGACAAATATTAGGTTCTTCATTCCAGGCACATATAGAACATCTGACATATTCAAGGGAGGTTTGGGTCCCTTATCAAATGTTAATGTCCCCACACCGACTGCTCTAACAATGCTGTCATCACCAAGTACTACCTCCATATCAGTATCACCCTCTGAAGTCTCTGAGAAGTACTCTCTGACTCCTGTCATGTGGTGGGAAGTGCCACTGTCAACATACCAAATGCTAGAAGATGCTCTGCTAGTAGCGGGGAATGCACACTCCCTCTGAACCTGTATGGTAGGCGATCCTGCTCTAGTGGCCTCACAAGCTATGAACCCAAACTCCCGATCTAATCTCTTTGAGAAGCTCTTTATGTTTACAGAAGCTGCCATGGGTTTGTCTTTCCCTTTCTTGTTCTTCTTCTTTGAATGCACAACAGCATAGTGTCCCTTTGACTTTGGAATAGTCCTTCTCCTTGTTTTGCTGCTTGCCTTTACCTTTGCCTTTGCCTCCACTGTTGGATGTTTGCTTCTTTGCTCTGCCCTTCTTGCCTCTTGCTAACAATGCCACATTGTCATCCTCCTCCACCTGTTTGGCTGCCCCAAGATGGTTCTTTCTGATCTCATTATGAATGCAATCATCCCACAACCTCTCCCAATCGGGAAGGTTTTCCCGTGCAACAATGCCGTCCAAAAAATTCTCCCAAGTCTTGGGAAGACTATTCAGAGCAATTCTTACCAACTCAGTGGGTGCAATGATCTCACCTACGGCTGCCAACTCATCTCTCACTAAAGTGATCTTTGTGAGGTATGTTGTAGCACTGTCAGTGTTAGTCATTTTAATGGCCTTCAGTTTCTCTTTTAGGACCATTTTTCTGTTTTCATTTGAGCTCTAGTAAAGACTGGTCAAGGCTGTCCACATCTCATGTGCATAAGTCTTTCCTCTCACATGAGGAATGACATGGTCTTTGATTCCTTCCAGAATCAATCTTTTTGCCTTAGCATTCTTTTTGTTAAACTCTTCCAACTGTACAGGGTCAGTAGGTACTACTACTGTGTTCTGTGTGTTATTTACCATAATGCCCCAGACTACTGCTTCCTCCAAGATGCTCTGGATTCTCTCCTTCCATGCACTATAGTTGTTCTGCCCATCCAACTTGTTTTCAACTCTCAAACCCAAAGACATGTTTCATTGTCCTACCAAACTGAAATTTTCAAATCTGTGGTAAAGGTTTCTGTTTTTTGTGTAAAAATCAGCGTGCTGTAATTTTCACTTTGCTGTCCCAAACTGCGCTTTTCAGCCAACCAAGCTCTGATACCATGAATAAATTTCAACCCCCACTCCAGTTATCAGTTTTCCTTATCACTCCATGCATTTAGTTTTAAATCCAAGCATGATAAAAATTCTAAAATCTGGAAGTGACAATAATTTTCTAAAAACACAAATTTAGAGATTTCACAACTGCTGAAATTGCAGAAATAAAACACAAAAAAATAATGACAGCCACACACAGAAAATAACATAGTGATTTTTGGTCAATGTGACTTGGAAAAACCCCTTACAACTCTTGGGGAAAACCAGTTTGAGAGCTCTTCTTTATTTCTGAAAATGTTATAGAGAAATTGAAATACACAGTAAAAATTCCAGCAACCACAAATTACAACTTATCTTGATTTTCGTGCTTGAACTCCACCTCGAAAATCGTGCCAATCAGCAACCAACCAAAACAGAAATTTTTACAGCAATAAAACAACATTAAATGCTGTACGACTAGCCTCGAAAAATGTGCCCAGAACTTGTTGTCCCTCTTCCTCGATTTTTGTGCCTTTCTTCTGCGGTATGGTTTTTCCTTGGGATGTGTGCCAATAAATGCTGCTGCCCAGATTTGCTGAAATGTCTTCTTGCTACTTTCTTTCACTTCCTCACTTCTCAGAAATTTTCTGCTTGCTCTCTCTTCTCTTTCTCTCAAATGCTCATGAAAGAATGAATTGATCTTTTCCTCTTCTCTTCTCCTTTTATTCTCTAAATGATTTTTGGGTTACCCTAAGATCTAATGGCTGAGATTCATTTAGATCTAGGGATGAGAATAAATGTGCATTTAATTTTCACTTTTTATTTTTTTAACTCACCCACTTTAGTAAAGACCCACTCAGTTTTTTATTTCCATAGTCACTTTTTCACTTTCTAATTCTTCATTGAATTTAATAAAGTCACCTTTAAATTAGAATGTAACTTTACCACTTATAAAGTCACTTTTAAATTAGAATGTAACTTTACCACTTATATAGTCACTTTTAAATTAAATTGACTTTACCACTTATAAAGTCACTTTAGGAGAAAAGTACAAATAAATTTGGACACTTTTCCCTAGGCCAAAGATAAAACCCTTAGGGAACCACTTGTCTTTTGGTACCCAAATTTTAACAAAGGTCACTTGGTGGAGCATAGCAAATAGGACAACAAGCAATGACATGGTACAACAAGGCTACAATGGGACAACAGCAAGCATGGTGCTGCAAACTCATTAGGACAGCAGCAAGGTACAACATGCCAAATAGGACAGCTAGGCAAGTGTGCTTAGTACAACATGGTAAATGGGATAGCTAGGCAATGGTGCTTGGTGCAACAAGCAAATGGGACGGCAATGCTATGATGTTTGTTGGAGCATAGCAAATGGGACAACAGTATGCCAAACATGGAATGGCAATGTCACTAACAGTGGGACAACAACAATGGTACATGGAACAGTTGTGGTAGCATGGTGCAACAATGGCACATGGGACAACAGTGGCAGCATAAGGTGCAACAGTATGATGTGTGCAGCATGGTCATGAGGTCCAGCATAGTGATGATGGGTGCAACATGGTGCAGCACGGTGAGGTGCAGCATGATGACGAGATGCAGCACAATGATAGGTGAAGGAGTCGCCTTGGAGAATCAGTTGAAGCAGCATGTCTTCAACTGAGTTCAACCATCTCATGTATCATCTTCTTAGAGATGATCTATGCTCTTATTTAGATAAGTCAAAGTGTTGACTTCTATTGTATATGTGCTATCTCTCTTTCTTTGCTGAACTATTGAAGAGCATATAAGAAGAACTGATCAAGGGTTTCCCCACATTGGGGTTTGTCTTTGGCTCGTGCCACATCTTGTGTCCTCTTGTCTTGGCTTGTCTTCTGCGATTTATGTTTATGTTCTATTTGCAGTTTACTTTAATGCTAATGTGATTGCTAATCTGGAAAAGTTATTGAGCTAACTGTGAAAATTGAAATAAATTGCTCTAAGCATAGAACATACCTAAAATTAACATTACCTTATGAACCAAAGATGAAGAGGTGATTTGGAGAGACTTTCTTGGATGGATTTTTGGCACATTTTTGAAGTGTTATGGCTTATTTTGGAAGGGTTGTTGGCTTATTGTGGAAGGATTTTGGCATGCATTTTGAAGTCTTCTAGTCCTAGTTAGAAGGTTGATTGCAAACTTGTTCTTGAGGGCCGGATTCTATCCCCTTTGAAGGTCAAATTTCAGTACTGAAGTGCTAGTACAAAGAAGGCTGAGCTCAAGCCTGTTTTGAGGGCTAAATCTTAGTGTGTTTAATGGCAAGTTTCAAAGCCTTTTTTAGAGATCTAACACTGTTTTCTATTGAGGAGGCCAAACCCTGTGGAGGAGGGAGAGTTCTAGAAGTCGAGTTCTGATTGCTTGAGGGTTGAGTTTAGGTGTATTAAAGTCCAAGTTTCAGTCCCGGTCTGGGGTGTGTCGAGGCCGAGTTCTGCTGATAAGGACGTTGAGTTCAAAGATTTTTTAGTGAGGGGAGTTCTGTTGGTAAGAAGGTCATGGTTGGGAAATCGAGTGCTTGTGTGAAGGACAGAGCAATAGCTGCCAGGAGGGAAAACTTTCTTTGACTAATATTGACTCTTCTACAAGCTTTGGTGCCGATAAATGAGGGAGTTGGTGCTTCCTTTCAGTTGGTGCTACTAAACCAGGGAGTCGCTGGTTCCTTTTAGTTGGTTTTGATAAACCAGAGAGTTGGTACTTCCTTTCAGTTGGTGCTGATAAAGTTGAATGTACACTTTATATATTAAGAAAAGTATTCCATAAAAACCTTTGTGTTCTGTGTATTTATATGCTTTGCTTTATACCTGTGGATGCATTTACAATTTTTTGAAGTTAAAAGTTGTTAATACTGATTCAAGACCCTTATTAGTATTGTTGAATATTCGAACAATGTGTCTTGGTGAAAATAGTAGGCCAATAATAACCTGCTCTTAAGATGTTATGAGTGGTTTTTATTGTATCAAAATGCCTGCCACAAAATCCTGAGTAGAATTATGAGATCAAATTGCTTTTTCATAGACCAAAGGATTCTCCCATTCAGGTTTTTCCAAACAAGTCCATCTAGAGTGAAGTAGAACTTCATGGCTTTCAACCTTAGTGCCCTCTTTTGTGATCCACTAGATTGGGTGGGGTAGTTAAAATTTTCAATTAGTAAACTTTGTGAGAATACCAATTGCCATTTTCCCATTCATTCAAGATAGCATGAACTTGATCATTTTCTGTTGGTTTAAAGGGTTTCTCATTACTTTTGGTTGACAGTTATGCCAATCCATGTCCTTTGACAATTTTCTTTGGTTTGATATCTAGGTCATATTCTTGAATTTTAGAGATCCTTGTCCGTCTTGATCGTAAACAGTCTTGTTGGGTTGGGACATCTCTGATAGTGGGATAGGGAACATAGGCCATCATCCTTATTATATCCTACATAGGATTTGAAGTGCTTAAGAAATTTGACAAGGAATAAGCCTGGTTTTTAGTAATTGCATATCTCAACTCAACCTCACGTAGGGATCGACCAACACTGTGGCAGTCATGATTTTTTCCTTGATTTCTTACTCTTTTCATGCCATACAAAGGAAACATTCCTTTTCAATAAAAGTCCTCACGGGATTGACTATTTCAGCAAATTTTGGGACAAACTTTCTTACGAAATTAATTTTTCCAAAGAATGACCTTGGAGCTTTCTTGTCCTTTCGAAGATGAATAGATTTGATAGATTCGATCCTTTTAGGGTCTATGCAGAATCCAGATGCCCTCTTTAGACACTATATGCCACAAAAGTTTTCCTTGTTCCTGTTGAGAAATCCACTAGGGCAGCATTAGGAAAACCTATTTTTGATTTCTCTGACTTGACATTTACTTGTGATATTATATTTTTCCTTTTGTTGATTATATTCATGTTCTTATCATCAAATAAATTCCAAAATACAAAATGAACACCAGATATAGGCACTTAGCCATGGCAAAACCCCTAGGTAAGGGAAAACCCAGTCAAGAACTCCTCCTTCAATAGTTTATAATGAGACAACCAAGACACTCTAGACCAAGGCATAAAATCCTGTCACCAAGTCAGCTCCTTTTTCATTAAGACAACATGATTCTGTTTCTTCAAAATTTTTGCTCTGTGTTTGTATTTCTGAAAGTGATCTCGGCCCTTGTAGTTGTATTAGGAACAGAGTCTTCTATTTACCATGGATCCTTTTCTGTGTTCATTCCTTCTTATGACAGAGAGCTTCTTTATATCCCTTCGTACTTTCTTTTTACTATGTGAATTGCAGAGATGCTTTCTTCTTGCCATATGAATTGCAGAGATACTTCTTTTGCTATATGAATTGCAGAGATACTTCCTTTACAATACGAATTTCAGATATACTTCCTGTGCTATACAAATTTCAGAGGCACTTTGCTATACGAATTTCAGAGACTTCCTTTGCTATACGAATTTCAGAGACCCTTTTCTATACGAATTTCAGAGACTTTCTTCACCAATTAGGTAGAGTATTGCTATTTATAGTAATTTGAGCGTCCAATAGAAAGCCAACATGTAAACTGATGAGGAGGCCGACATAATTAGACCGAGGTTGACTTGAGAGGACTGACTTGGTGAAGGATAGACAAAAAATAAATTTTCTTTCTTGACTGAAGGAGGCTAAGAAGGGTCTCTTATACAAATGATTTTTGACTTTGACTCATCAGAAGTCCTAGAGCATTCAAAGGGTGCTATGACCTATTGACTATTAACCCAAGCATGAAACCCATGCTTTAATAAGTCAATTTAATAATAATAAAAATTTCTTTTGACAACTATATATTACATCATGACTTCAAGTACAATACCGAACCTAGTTACATTCTTCAATAGTTCCACCCTAAAAATAGAATTCTTAGGATTCAATGAGATCCCATATTTCCTAAATTAATCAAAAATCATCCAGAAATGCTGAATGTGGTCACTTCTTCCTTTAGATACCCGGTCATGTCATCCTAGTGTATTTCTTCTATTTTCCCAATTAAATATCTTAATGCATAATCCATGGCTCTTTGAAAGGTAGACCTATCATTCTAAAGACCAAAAGGCATCCTTAAACACTTGCATATTTTCAAGGGAGTAGTGAAGGAAGTTTTCAATTGGTCTTCTTATTTGACTAGGAATATGTCTTTTCTGTGGTGACCCCAGTGGGGTATATATAGTGGTCTGTGTGTAGGTACGCCGACTTGTATTCATGACTAGACATGTCACTTTCACTGAGCCGACATGACTGTTCTTCAATATACATTTTGAGGCCGACTTAATTGTTTTCTTCATTTCTCTGCTGGTAAACTTCTTCGTGCTTGTCTTGGAGGGCTGTTCTTGACTAGTATACATTTTACATATATGCTCAAGAAGAGCTTTTTACACGACTTTGATTCTTTGACTTTCCAAGACCTATGGAATGAGCAAGAAACTCATTTGAATAATTTACAAAATGATATTTCTTTTTCTTGACAAGTACAAAGATCAAAATTATATTTACAAATACCAAACCTAGTTACACTTTTCTTCAACAGATCATAGTTGCACTAGTGACTCTTTGTAATAGATTTTCGATGTTAAGTAAAGGGTAGTTATCCTTTAGGAAAGATTGGTTTAAATCCTTGAAACCAAGACAGTCTAATATCACCGGTCTTTTTATGAACAGTGAAGGGGTTAGATAGTCAGGATAAATGCCTAATAGGAGCTATGTTTTTAGCTTCCAACATCTTTTGTAGCTCCTTTTGGACAATGGGGGCTAATGTTGGATTGATATCTCAAAGCTTTTTCCCTACTGGCTGAACTTCTTCTTTCAAAGGGGTGGTTTGCTGAATATCTTCGGTGTAGGCTTTATGATCTTGGTAATCCTAGGCAAGGACATCTTTGTCTTCATGGAATAGTTTTTTGAATTCAGCTCTTTATTCCTTGGTAGTGTTCTTTTCAACCTTAATAAACTGAGGATTTGACTTAGACCTAA
This sequence comes from Pinus tabuliformis, assembly GCA_031772625.1. Classification (NCBI taxonomy): domain Eukaryota; kingdom Viridiplantae; phylum Streptophyta; class Pinopsida; order Pinales; family Pinaceae; genus Pinus; species Pinus tabuliformis. Next base: position 711,177,279 of record CM062818.1, read on the forward strand.
TGTTTATCTGTATAATTTGTTGGGTTTTGTTTGTCATCTGCTCTTACCTATATCCATTATTTCTATTAAAGGATTTTTCAAGGAGTATAACTTCTTTAGGAAATGCTTTCTCAAGAATATTTATTGAACTTGGATCCTTATTTTCAAATTCCTTTGGATTTTATATGAAATGAAGGATTTGGGAGTCATCATCAAGAACTTTCGAATGATCAATGTTATCTAGGATAAGTGGTGTAAAAGTCACCTCCAAGGTGTAATGCCCTAGCAAATATATAGAAACACTTGGAGGTTGCAAGGTAGCAACAACCAAAACTATGGAATCAACTATAGAGTTTTTATCCGTAGGTACAACTTCTATGGCAAAGGCATAAAAAAACTTAATAGTTTTGCATATAACAATCCTATATCTTTGAAGCTTTTCATTTTTGGTATTGCGAATATTTTTAATTTGTGCTACAATTAAATAAAGATGCCCAATGACCTTTAGCAATCTTTTTTTTTTTGTTATTGGTTTTTATGTAGAGCAATATCTAATCCCAATGGGAGTGCTTGATATTCTTTAATGTCATTGGTACAATCAAACTCAAGTCTAAAAGAAAATAAATGGTATTGCTCAGAGGGTGATATTAGAACAATCCCACCACTAGAACATCAAAATTCATGACCTAAGCTTTGTCCAGATTTTCTTTAGAGGGACAAGTGGTTGCTAGAGCTCGCTAGTTTCCAAGTTCTGAATCTTCACATTCCTTTTCACTAGATATGGTACAATGATTTTCAACTTGAGGCCACATGATTGGCTTCCTAAGTATTAGGTCAAATGAACTTTGTCCTATTGGGGCCTCGACATAAGATAAATCCATTTGAATTGTGCCACTTGTTACCCACCAAAAGTGGGTAATCCCCAGGAGAACTTTTTTCTCCTCATTTCATAGCCAACTAGGCAGAAGTCTCATGAGTTTTCCAGCAATTGCTCTAGTTAGATCTCTCTCCCATTTGCAATTATTCTTGAAGAAAAGTGGGTCATCTATTGTTAGGTATTCTCACCATTCCTGCAATTATGTGCTTTCATTTAATGTTATGGGCATATTGATATGGATCATGGGGCAGATTGGATGTTTGTCTGATCTCGATTTTATCCTTGTTCCCACACTTTGCTTGCGGGGTTAGTCTTTGACTCTAGTCTGGTGGGACCTCCTATGAGGGTTTAGGGATTAGGAAGGGCTTTACTGTGAAGGCAATGAATGATATAGCGTGTCCGAGGTAATCCACACTAACCACTTTCCATCTCTCTCGATTATTAATCTTCATTCTTCATGTTGGTAGTCATTAGTCATTGGGATTGTCACCCTATATCCACGTCCTTGAGTCAGGGCTTGGGAACTTGGCCCTGGAGCTTGATGCAACTAAAAGAAAGTTAAAGCCATATAAAGCCACACTGAAAGAAAATTTAAAATTCAAAAGATGGGTGGGATAAAGATTGGTGCATGGGAAAAATCCTAGCATGAGCTCTACCCCCTCACTAGGCATCATCCAATACTTCAAGTATTTAATGTTTCATCTCAAATGAAGGAACTCTTGAATGTCCCAACCTCGATGAGCGAAAAACTTCTACATCTTAAAGGGGTATTGGTAAAGCATAAAGCGAGTGTGGGCTCCTAAGTTATGCACTTACATAAAGGCAAATCATAAAAGTAAAAGGAACACAAGAGGGGTGGAAAAACCAAGTTGAGGAAAGGGGTATCTCATGCCACCATGATGGCTCCCTCATTACATCATTACACTCAGGATATTGGACCCCGATTAGCTAGTCCCATGTCTATGGCATGGTTGCACCTTCCTTGACATCTCTTCCACTCCATGGCCACCATCATGACACACACCTATGGATTGATGGGCTAACCTGGGAAATGTCACTTCTCTTAAGGGTTGGAAGCATCTAATAAAGTTGTTGAGCCAATCATCCCTAATGTAAGTGAGGTAAATTGTTTACAAATCTTGATCTAGTTAGACATTTGAAGGTGAGTTTTGTGTGAGATATTTGTATGCCCCTAACTTTAGATATGGTCCACTATGATGCTTCAATGGTTTCATGTCCCTAATGAGGTTGATCTCTCTTGATCTTAAGAGTTTTTGTTGAGGTGGTTTCGCATTGTAGTAGAGATCCCTTGAGGGATAGTTCGACTCTTCTAAAGCACCTTCCAGGGGGTACTTCGCCACATTCTGAGAGATTTACTAATCTTGTGGCCGAAACGTTTTCCATCTAGAGATGAGCTTTAGGCTTTGAGCAATGTTCGCATGATATTGCACCTCCTGATTGTTGAAAAGTCTAACTAGGTTCGGTCTTCATAATGACATGTAATTGTGACTTTTGTAAATGATGTAATGAAGAAAATAAAATTATTTTTGTAAGCCTTGCTTCATGGGTTTCATGAGCAAGTGATTTTATTTTAGATGGCTCCCATTGAGAGCCTTAGGATTTGTCATTAAAAGTCAAAGAGTCAATGTCATGTATGAAGAGCCCTTCTTGGGCATGTGTCAAATGTATATGAGTCATTAGCATTGTCAAATAGCCCTCCAACAATAAGCACAAGTCCTCCTCATCATGTCGGCTTCAAAAAGGAGTAACAAACTCATGTTGGCTCACAGTTTGAAGACACAACACTTCATAAGTTCATGTCGGCTTAATATGACGGACAGACCACTATAAATAGGCACCTCGACCTATTCCACAAAACAGAATTTCGGTCACATGTCTCTGAGTTTTTCGGATGGGTAGCACAAAAGACAGGTTCGGATGAAAAGGACAACGAAGAGGTGAAGAAGGCTAATCTCAGTCAACAAAAATTTGGATCCTTTTCTGAGTTCTGATTGATACATCACAGTGACAAAGAAGAACAACAAGTTCGGATTACAGTGACAAAGGTGAAACTCTGTCTCGGTACAGCAAGGAGTAATTTCAGAGAAGACTATAGTAATCACAGTTCGGTATAAGTACAAGAAGGGTCTCTCTCTGTTTTGGTGTAATTGCAGAGATCATATTTCAAAGAAGCTTGGCAAGATTTCTGTGATATCACAGTGACATCCTCACTGTCTTGGTGCTATACCACAGTGATGATCTTGGAAGAAGATCACTAGTATGTGACAAGGTCTCGGTACTATCTCATGAAGAAGGTCTAGATATGAAGAAGATTGAAGTGGAAGAGGAGCGAAGGAGAACTTGTGTCTTGATCTTGGAGAGGCTACTAGGTCAAGGGTCTTGGTATTCGTCAATTGGAATCTCTAGAAGAAGAATTTGTGCGGGTTTTCCTCTCAAAGAGTGAGAGGTTTTGGCCCTGGCTCATAGCCTACATGCTGTGTCTCTTGTCTATTTATGTTCATGCATTGGTTACTGTTTGATGAAGAAGAACACTAAGAATTAACGTAAAGAAGATCCTAATCTATACAAGTAAAAAGCATTCACAAGCAGTCACTAATGGAAGATAAATCAACTAATACTAATGTCCTAGATTTCTCAACGTTGATGAGCCTCCAAATGCTGAAACATTGAGCCTAAAATCTTGGGCTTTGGGCTTTTTGATGATGTGCCCAGATGGACCCATGACACCTCTTGGATGTCCTATATCCCTGTTTGATGGACGGTGCCTTGTTTTGAAGCCTAGACAAGGATGGTTATCACTGACATGACTTGGGAGGGCTAGCACATCTCTCTTTGATGCCAACACTTGCCCTTGGAGATGCCATGTCACTTGCACACACTTGCAAAGTGTGACATAAGGCTTCTCTTGGATGACGTCATGGTGGAGAAGGCACTGTTTGGGGATGTACACATGCACTTTGGGACTTTCATAAAGAGAGGAGCACTCATGGAGACTTGTCTCAGTTTGTTGATGCCTTATTGCCTATTTTGAAGGGTGACGTCATTGTGGAGATCACTTTTCTCCCACACTTGTGGGTTATTTTTGGCATTTTGTTATGTTTTAGAGCTATTTCAAGGTCAACTTGTGACCTTTGACCTAGTTGAACACTCAAGTAAACATTTCTAGGGATTTTGCTTGTAAAATTAATGAAATAAGGCTTGGTTACCCTCATATAAATAGAGTGGAGCCTTATTCACTGTCATCATCATTCTTTCATTACACTTCCCTGTCTTTGGAAGTCCACACTAACTTCTTGTCTCTTTCTACTAGGTCACATTATGATTCTATGGTGCAAATTGTTCTTGGAGGTGGACTTTTGCTTGAAGTTGTTTTCTTAGGATTTGATTGAAGAGATTCTTGTGGAATTTTTTAACGTTAATTACTTATCTTCTATAGTTTGCATGTTATATTGTGCAAATTAAGGTTTCTACATCTGTCATGGAAATTGCTATATTTATCTAGAAATCTTGATGACTTATGCCATGCGTGTTATGCAACAAACTCACAAAATAGAAGAAGAGATAGATCAACGACTTCAAAATTAGCTTCTTCGACTGGGAAAGCTCCTTTACATTACATAAATGAACAATTCTTTGATGATTCAAATGACAAAACCTCCTTTCTATATATAGGAGTCTAAGGGGTTAGAATACAATCAGAGCCGACATAACAATAATACTGTAAGGGCACAAACGATAACAATAGTGGGCTTCTATGGGGCACAATAATAACAATATGGGGACAACATGGGCACAACAATAACAATAATGGCTACAATGACAATAATAATGGTGTAATACACTAGTATTATAGGGACCTAACATGCCTCTCTCCTTCAAAAGAGTGTTGTCCTCAACGCTTGAGTAGTTTTGGATGCTTCTGTATAAAATTCTCATCCTCCCATGTGGAATCTTCAGTGGGTAAGTTCTTCGACTTGATGAGATACTCTGAAATTGATCAATTTCGTAGTTGTCGAGTTCTTGTTTCTATGACTGGTTTAGTTTCCAATATGATTTTTGCTTCCTTGTCAAGTTCTGACAATATTGTTTGCACTGGGAGTTTGTCACCTATAACCTTATTTAAGCATGAAACATGGAAAACTAGGTGCACTTGGGAAGACGCAGGAAGCTTCAATTGGTATGCCATAGTACCAATCTTTTGCAACACCTTGTACAGACCATAATACTTTGGTGATAATTTATTATCTTTCTTAGCTTGCTTGAGGGACATTTGTTTGTATGGTTGTAGTCGTAGGAATACTGAGTCACCTACATCAAAATTTCTTCTGCTGCGATGTTGATCTACCTATTGTTTCAGTCTATTCTGCGCCAAAGTGAGGTTATCTTTTAAGAGTCGTAGAACTTGTTGTTGACGCTCGATGTGATCTTCCACTGTTTGAACCTTAGAATTTTCTCTAAAGATAATGTGATGGATGGTGGATGATATCCATAAAGTACCATTCAGCCAGAGGCAACCACCTGACCCTTCGTGTCTGTTTATTAGTTACAAAGCAACGAACATATCCTTCCAAACATTTGTTCACTATCTCAGTTCGTCCATTATATTGAGGATGATAAGATGAGCTATGAGCTAACTGAGTACCCAAACAAGAAAATAATTCTGTCCAAAAATTTCTAGTGAAAATGGGATCTCTGTCGCTTACAATAATCTTTCGGTTTCCGTGTAGCTTTTTTATTGTTTCCATAAATGCAGTAGCAATTGTACTCGCTTTAAATGGATAAGATAATGCACAAAAGTGTGCATACTTGCTAAGTCTATCAACTACAACCATGATGACACTCTTTCCTTCGGACTTGGGTAGACCTGTGATAAAATCCATTGAAACCTCCTCCCAACGTTGACTTGGAATGGATAAAGGTTGTAACAGACCGGGGTCTTAATTGTTTCAACTTTATTATGTTGGCAAACCCAACATTCCGCCACAAACTTTTGAATATCAAATTGAAGACCATCCCAAAAAATTCCTTCTTAACCCTGTGGTAAGTTTTTAAAAATCCTGAGTGCCCTCCTAACGGAGAGGTGTGCAATTCCAGAAGAATCTTTTGTTTGAGTTGGGAATTCTTGTAGAGGTATAAGCGATCTTTGTACCATAATGAATCATTTTTCCAACTAAATGTGTTAGATGTACTGGGATCTTGCTGCAACTTTTAAATGAGTGCCCACACTTCTTGGTCATTCTTCCATTCATGTCTTGCTTCGTTTATCCAATCTGGTTGGATAATAGAAATGGCGTTTATTGTGCATAGCTATTCTACTGTGATCTTTACTGTTTCTATTGCATTTATAGTTGGATTTTTCTGAGTGTAATTGTTTGACGATGTTCTGGGGTATGCTAAAGTAATATCATATATGATTGGAAGTAATTATCGGTTACAGAAAATTGTGCTTGTCTAATTAGCACTAGAAAACCAACAATCAAGACATAATAAACCAATGGATAATCTTAGTAACTCAAGAATTGAGAAAAACCAATTTCATGATTTCAGAATGTCAATTTTTCACACTATTTATACCATCTAGTCATTTAGGCCTAATCTTTCGTAAAGGTTCAACTATTGTTACTTATTGCTCAAATAGATTTTATTTTACATTATTTACTTTTCACTCAAGTTGGATTGACATTTATCCAAACATTTACACATATTCTAACATTTATACTAATGTTGAATTTGATATCTAGAAGCATGGGATTATTTATTTATATTTAAATGTTTAGCTTGCATTTCATAATTTGGGTATAACATCATTTGTGTTTATGCAGGGTCTCCTAGGAGGTTCAAGGCAAGGAAGGCCACTTCCTATTTGTAGACTTGAGGTGAGTTAATTGCTACATTGAGATGCGATTTACTTGATGAAATTGCAGAGTTTAATATGATTGATCTTTCAATGATAACATTACTTAACAAAGGGGTTGGAACAGTGCAATAGAAAAATGCTTATTCTTGACTTGGTAGATGTGCTGTAATGAATGCATGTGTAGAGGAGGGTGGTTTTATCAATGTTGCGATAATCGCGATCGGGATTAAATCGGCGAGGGTCCGAAGAAGGAAAAATCGTAAAAATCGGTAAAAATTGGCAAAATTAAAAAAAAAATACAATTTTAAAAAGAAATTACAAAAATTAAGATGTTTTGGGAAAATTTCGCGTGTTTTTCAAAAAAATCGCCGATTTAATCGTTTCAGGCAAAAAATCGCGATTTTTGCAACACTGGATTTTATTCATCTATTTGGAAAGACAACCATGTAGGATTCATGAGAATGATCAGCAAAACTTAAAATTCTATGTCACATTTGTCTATTTGAAGCAACAATGGATTCCCGTATGGTGCTTGAATCTTGAGAATTGAACCATTTTTTTATGGAATGCCAAATAAAATAGTCATCACAGATAAACTCAATTCCAAATTATGTATAGGTTTTAATCGTAGATGAACACTCAGACAAACAGAGAGGGGCATGTGTACATGTTTGTGTGCATTCTCTTGTATGAAGGGACACAAATGTTTATATGTATGCATGTACATATGCATGCACACATGTATATGATTCTGTCTTTGCATAAACAGATGCACAATTAATTTTTCTTTGTTTTACACTAGAATCATTTTTACAATAAACTTGCAGAATTTGGGATTAAAATGATGAGGTTGGCACAAAATTTTTGTTCCACTGCTTTCTACCCTGCTTCTTGGACTGTTGGCATATACATGGTCAACATTAACAACCGTCATGGGCTTGTTGAGCATCCTGGCAGCATTATTTTTCTGATAAGACAGAATGACTCTGGAGTTAGAGGGGCACAGTGCGGTGTTCAGCCAAATGTTCGTTCTAGTGACCATGCATAGATTAACACTAGATCCAAGGCATTTCTCAAGGATTTTGACTGCAGAAAACAAAAGTTAGGCATTGGGTTGAATGAAGGGATGGTTGAAGCCGGGAAACACCCTTTTGGGACATTTGTACTCACTTTCAAATAACCTTGTGCCCCGATGCTTTAGAGTTGTGTTTTTCTTGGTCACATGTTAATGGTTGGAGCCCTGGAGGAAACTCCTTGTTAAGATCAGGGCCCAAACCAATGGGCTAAACAACATTAGTAATAATGGTAGGTTCAGGTGAGGAATATAGCATTGTGGTGAATAAGCTTTCGTTTCCCAAGCCTTTGTGGGAACCTCCACAAAATTTGGAAGACTCTCTTGATTGAAGATAACAGCAAAGGGTTATCACTCCTGATGGAAGGTCTGCCTATACTATTTTTCTGTTACTTAACAATCCTCAGAGGTTTGGTACAAGTTTGCTTGAGGAGTTCAGGAGTAATGGCCCATCTTCAGTGATATTTTAAATAGGAAAGTTTTGGTTCAGAATGATATCGGATGAAGGACCATTTGGTGTGCTCAACAAAGATCAAATTGACCTTGATGAAGCACTGAGAAATTCAGAATTGAGCTTTGATGGTGAATTGTATGAATCTGTCCTTTGTGCTATGAGAAAAGTCAAAATGCTTCTTGTAGGGTTTGAAGTGGAATACATATCATTTATTGGAAGCCTGTGGGATATACATTGCACCTTTACTTTGATAGATTTTCAGTCCTCTAATACAGCCCTAAAGGTAGGTCCTTAGCAGTAGCAGTTTGATCAATATTATGTGCTTTAATATGATAACAAAGAAAAAGGTCTAGTGTTTTTAGAGGATCGAAGAGATATCTGATGGATTGGGTATAATTATTCCAAACCTGTGCTGTCTTAGTTAGATCGGTCTGGTAGCTGCTTTTGTCAACATTTACATTTGATTTGCAGGTACACTGGCTCATCATCAACCCAGCAGTAAATGAGATTCCAGCCTACGGACATTTGTATGCTGATTTTGCCTGTTTTGGTTGACCAAACATAGAGGAAAGGGCCATTGTATTGGATGAGGTGCTGAGATGGTTGCATTTTCTCACTGATTTCACCTAGCACTCTCGTTCTGCACATGCTACAGTAGGCTAGGAAAGGAATAACCTCCTTTGAGCATTAGAGTAGCATGAATAAGCTTTTTCGAGCATTATACTGGATTTGATGTGCCATAGGTATTCTTGGCTTGTGCCTTGCTTTGTAAAAGCCATATTCTGATGAAATGGTGGTGTTTTTCCTAGATTTGGAGGTCAAATTCACATGTACATGATGAGATTTTAAGGTTCTCATGCATTCCCAAGAAGAGCACATGTCTTCGAGTTGGAGCCAATCGTTACCACTTTACTTTGCATAGGGGTATTACTAGTGAACTTCTTCACTACCCTTTGTGATTTTTTATGAGCCTTGGATAGCTGGGTACTTGGCTTCATGGGTTATGATGGGCTAGAGGGTTCAAGTACATGATGTATAGTTTTCTCTGGGCATTGGCCTCATCCTAATCTTTTGGGCATTTTGACAGTGCCCAATGCATTTTCATATATCTGGTGTGTTGAATTTTTTGAGCAACTAGGGAGAAATTTCCCTAGAAATCACTTTATATGGTTAACCCCTTTCACCCTTGAAGCAAATTATTTCTCAAGAGAAAATTATTTCTCATAGGAGCAAAAGTTATTTCAAAAATAATTTATAAAGCAATTAGACATGTGCAAAATAAAATCACTTAAGTGATTCAATTATACATGTGCAAAATAAAATCACTTAAGTTATCTAATTCGAATGGATCACTCTAGGAGCGTCCAAAACACTTAATTCGAGGAAGGGATTTTTCCTCAAAGATTTCTATATATTCAAGAGAAGCCTTCATTTGCAATAGATCAACTTCTCTCTCTCTCTCGCTTTGGTGATCTAGCTCTCGCATTGGTGATCAAGCCCTCACATCAGTTTATCTCTCTTATTATCAGTAGCAGATCTATTGCATATTTGCAGATCTCTTATTATCATTGGCAGATCTATTATTATCAGTAGAAGATCTCTGATTATCAGTAGCAAATCTATTGCAGATTTGCAGATCTCTTATCATTAGTAGCAGATCTCTTATTATCACTAACAGATCTATTGCAGATTTGCAGATCTCTTATCATCATTGGCAGATCTCTTATTATCAGTAGCGGATCTATTGTGGATTTGCAGATCTCTTATCATCATTGGAAGATCTCTTATTATTAGTAGCAGATCTCTTATTATCATTAGCAGATCTATTGCAGATTTGTAGATCTCTTATCATCATTGGCAGATCTAGTGTTTGGGAGATCTACTGTTTGGCAGATCTATTGACAGATCTCAGAATTTTTGTTCAACTGTTGCGCCAGCAGCTTCTGCTATTTTTATTTGCTATTGTTAATGCTCTTGCTCCAGAGAAGTATTATTGCAGTTGGTATTGCTCTTACACTAGAAGTATTTAGCTCTTGTATTGATCTCGCTCCAGAGATATTCTATTCTTGATATTTCTTTCGCACTAGAGTTTGATTGCTGGTATATTGCCCTCGCTTCATTAGTATTCTGATCTTGCATTTGGAAAATATTTCTCTCAGTATTTAGCTCTCGTACTTGTGCACTTTGTTTATGCACTTGTGTCTAATGCTCTTGTTTTGGAAGCCTTTGGGGGCTTGTGGTGGTATTTTGAAGCTGTCATATTAAAAAGGGTCGTTACTACTGTTATTTGTAAAAGGGGTTTTGTACTTTGATTATGTATCTCTGTTGAACATTTGAAGACGATCTAATAGAAGAGCGTTTTAAAAGGGGTTTTCCCCCATGGTGGGGTTTTCCCCCATAGTGGGGTTTTCCCCTAGTCTTGGGCCAAATCCCGTGTCTTGCTGTTCATTGATTTTCTTCTATGGTTTATGATCTCAGAAATTAAATTTTAAATCGACAAAATTTAACATGGTATCAGAGCTGTGGTGAAGATAAGCTCAAGAACAGAAAGCTTGAGGCAATTATCTGCTAAAAGACCTTATTTACTGCTCAAAATACAACATTAGATCAATTTAGATGGTTACATCCTTCTTTGAGGACAGTAAGAAATTGACAGGGGCTTCAAATTATGCAGCTTGGAAACTCAGACTCGATGCCAACTTGGATGGAGAAGATGTTCTAGAGGATGTCCTAGGCGGTGTACCCCAACCTCCTAAAAATGCCCCTACTGTTGCTAAAGCAAAATACAAGAAAGGTGAGATCAGAGCTCGCAAAATTATCATTGATTATTTGAAATACCATCTTCTTACCCTGATCTCCGAACTAAAGTGTTAAATTTGGCAACTAGGGCCAAAATCCACCTTGGACAACTCATATGATAGAGATGATATTTTTATTGGATTCCTCTTTCTGAGAGGTGCAAGATTTATCTAAATATCATCTCATTTTGACAAGTAGAAATGGAATCATGAATATATTTCTTCTATGGACAAATTGTTAAGGTCGTCCAGAAGTCTAATGTAGGCTCATGAAGCCCAACAGATCTGTTTCTTCACCCTCAACGTTGTGTGTAAATAGATGAGGCCTTTTCCTCATTTGGGCACTATCAACACTCATCTTTCTCTCTCTCTCTCTCTCTCTTCTTATCATTGGTTCATACAACAATTAGGAGAATCTTCTTCTTCAAGCGTTGACTTGGGTTGACTGAAATTACAGGTTGAAAATTTCAGATCTGTTTTGGGCAAATTACAGGGATGTTGACCAATGTTAACCGAGGGTCAAACCTGCTCCTTTAACTGCGTTTTTAGGCTGGAAATTCAATTTCTTTACGCTGCATCTCATGGCACAGAAATCAAGGAATTTGCAACTATTTGACCAGCGTTGACTAGGTTTGATCGAGAATTTCAGCACTGTTTTGGGTTGATTCAGAGTGTCTTTGGAGGCTGAGTTGACTAGGATTGACCGAGCTTATTTGGAGGAAACTTTCTGCTAGTTTGACCAACGTTGACTTTCTAGTTAGGGCATCCTGTTGATTGCAGTTTGACTGGACTGTTTTGAGAGTGTTTGAGCAATTAAATTTTGTATGATGTACTCTCTCTCTATGCTGAACTTTTGAAGAATAATAAGAAAATTTGATCAAAGGGTTTTCCCCACGTAGGGGTTTTTCCCTGGCATCTGCCAAATATTGTGTCCTCTTGTCTTGGCTTGTCTTCTGCTTATTGTTTATGTTCTATCTGCATTTACTATCAATGTTAATGTGATTGCTAATATGGAAATTGATATTGGGCTAATAAGAAAAATTGAAGTAAATTGCTCTAATGCATAAAAAATACCATTGTTACCTAAAATCAACATGGTTTCAGAGCTGAGGTGAACACAAAGCCTAAACAAGAGTGAGAAAAGAAATCACTGAGATTTGTTGGACAAGGACAAGATTGAATGGCCTCCTCATCTTACTTCGAATCTGATGACAAGCTTAATGATAAGTCTGATTATCATGCATGGAAGATGTCTCTTGATTTGCCTTTGGAAGAGCATGATGTTATGGACTATGTGCAGGAAAGGATTGTTGAACCTCCTTCAAATGCACTGACTGCTGCTAAGACAAAATACAAGAAAGGTGAAGTCAAAGCTAAGAAGATCATCAGTGATTCTTTTCATAAGCATGTAGTTGCTTACATCTCCGATTTGGGCACATCTAAGGAGATGTCTGACAAGTAGGTTAGCATGTTTAAAGCTAGCAATGAAAATCAAGCTAGCAATGAAAATCAAGTCCTCTTTCTCAAGAACAAGTTGAAGGACATAAAGAAGGGAAGAGGAGAAGATATCCAATGCTACTTCATGAGGATCACCGAAATAAAAAATGATCTTCTATCAATTGGTGAAGCTATTGCTGACGGGGAGCTCACTCTCATTTCCCTTGGAGGTCTCCATCGTGAATGGGATGTGTTCAACACTACTATCCTTAACAATGACCGAATTCCAGGTTTTGATGGATTGTTGACTAGATGTACTCAAGAAGAAACAAGGATGATAGAGAGAGACATGCTTTCAAATAGGAATGGTGCTACTGCATTCTCCGCTCATGCTAAAAAGAAGAACAATGCAGGTTCAAAGAAGCAAGGCCAAGGAAGACAGGGATTCAAAGATGGAAGAAAGGGTAGATGCTTCATTTGTGATAGGTTTGGCCACTATGCTAGGGAGTGTCCTAATAAAAGGGATACACCTCGGGATGATGACAACAACAACTGCAACAATTTCAGGGGCAACAACAATCAAAGGAATGGTAGGTTCAACAACAAAGGAAAAAGGAATGCTCCTGCTACTCAACATGGAAATGGTTGACCTCCCAAAAGATCAAGAAACTCTAGGTATGATGAATCTAATGTTGTAGATAACAAGTAAAAAGAATTCTATTTTATATCTGCCCTCTCTACTACCTCTCCTTTGGATACCTTGGGAAATTGTTTGATTGATAGTGGTGCCTTAAGGCACTTCACTGGGTATAAGGAAGCTCTTTCAAATCTAATAGAAAATGATACACATTTAGAAATCATCCTTGGAGACAATGCCACCTATACCGTGAAAGGAGCTGGGAATGTTACTCTTCAATTGAATCAAGGTAACACCATTCATCTACAAGAAGTATTGTATGTACTCGATCTAAAGAAGAACCTAGTATCTATCTCGGCGATGGAGGACAAAGGATTCAAGGTGGCATTCATTGATGGAAAGGTTACTCTTGGATTCAGGGTTGACAACCTATATCAAGTTGGAAGAAGTCCATTGGGAGCTATGTCTTGCGACACATCTCTTCATTCTGAATTATGGCACCGAAGATTTGCTCATCTTCATTATAAAGCCCTACTTGATGCAAAGAAGATGGTGACATGTATGCCCGAATTTAAAGTAGAACATGAAGGTGTTTGTTAGGGATGTTCCGAAGGAAAACATAGAAGGGGACCATTCCCATCAAGTGATAGCAAGACTACCAACATTTTGCAATTGGTTCATTCTAATCTATCTAGTATGTTGCCCGTGACATCTTTGGGAGGATATTTATATTATGCTATCTTTGTGGATGACTTCTCTTGCAAAACTTGGATTTATTTCTTGAAGAAGAAGGACGAAGTGTTCACATGGTTCCGCTCTTTCAAAGCCTTGGTCGAAAATCAAATAGGGAAGAAGATCAAAATATTGAGGACCGATAATGGAACTGAATATGAATCAAATGAGTTCAATGACTATTGTAGAGAAGCTGGCATTAAGAGGGAGACTACTACCGCATATACTCTTGAGCAAAATGGTGTTGCTGAAAGGAAGAATCATTCTATTATAGAAGCCACTCGTGCCATGCTTCATGATCAAGGCCTTCCGAAGTTCCTATGGGGAGAAGCTGCCAACACTGTCGTGTATGTTCAAAATAGATGCTCATCAAGCATTGGACTCCAAAACTCCCGAAGAATTTTTCACCGGTAAGAAACCCGATATTTCTCATTTTGGAATTTTTGGTAGTCTCGTGTATTTTCATTTGCCGAAAGAAAAGAGAAGCAAATTGGATGCATCTGGGAAGAAAGGAACATTTGTGGGCTACAGTGAAACTTCAAAGGCATATAGAATCTATGTGCCTGGTCAAAGAGAAGTGGAAATAAGTCATGATGTCACCTTCGATGAAGATGTTGCCCTTGGGAAGATTAGGAACCTTTCTATTCCAAGGAAGGACAAAGAGGAAGATACATGAAAACAGGTAGAACCGCAGGATGAGCCGATGCTTGATGCTGAAGGAACGATGGATCCCATATATCCACCTCCCCATGAGCCCTCCTCCTAAAAAAGGAGACCCTCATGGCTTAGGGACACTCTCGAAGATGCTGAGAGACATATTGCACCAAGGGTGACATTTCGTGAAAGTAAGAAGCCGAATAGGTACCAAGGGTATTTAACTGCCATGAGCACCATTGTTCAAACTGAGCGTTGCACATTCGAAGAAGCTGTGAAGCACCAAGTTTGGAAGGATGCTACGAACGAAGAGTATGAGTCGATTATGAAGAATGATGTCTGGGATGTGGTCCCTAGACCCAAGGACAAATCTGAAATGGCTCTACAAGATCAAGCATGGAGTTGATGGAAGTGCTGAAAAGTTCAAGGCCAGGCTTGTTGCTCGAGGCTTCTCTCTAAAGGAAGGTGTGGACTATGATGAGATATTTGCACTAGTTGCTTGATATACCACCATTTGTTCGATCATTGCCCTTGCTACCTCACAAGGATGGAATTTACGTCAAATGGATGTCAAGACCGCCTTCTTGCATGGTTCACTTAAGGAGGAAGTCTATGTAAAACAACCTAAGGGGTTCGAAGTTCTAGATTGAAAGACACATCTATGTAGGTTGAAGAAAGCCCTCTATGGGTTGAAGCAAGCTCCTTCGTCTTGGTATGAGAGGATCGACAACTATTTGATGAAGCTGGGTTTTATAGGAAGAGAAGCTGATGTAGACCTTTACTTTAAGGTTGAAAATGATAGACCTCTCATCTTTGTACTTTATGTGGACGATCTCATTTTGACAGGTGTAGACCCTCTTATTTATCAATGCAAGGGGGAGTTGGCTTTCAAATTCGAGATGAAGGACCTAGGATTGATGCACTGCTTCCTAGGCTTGGAGGTCTGGCGAAAGCGAAGTGAGTTTTTCATTTCCCAAGGAAAATACATTGTGAAGCTACTTGAAAGATTTGGGATGGTGGTTTGTAAGTCTGTGACTACTTCAATGTAACTTAACTTCAAGAAATTATGTGGAAGTGCTGCTGGGCCCGATTTGGGAAATCCTTCTGAGTATCGTCAAGTCGTGGGGCCCCTGATGTTCTTGGTGAACTCCCATCCAGACATATGCTTTGCAATGAATACATTGAGTTAATTTGTGGACGAACCTCATCACATACATTGGGTCGTTGCCAAGAATCTCTTGAGATATCTCTGGGGCGCAATCATTTATGGACTGAGAGACATTGCGGGGAATTTGAGGCTCCATGGTTATTCTGATGCTGATTGGGCTAGCAGTGTGGTGGATCGTAAGAGCACATCGGGATATTGCTTCTCACTAGGTTTTGCTTCGATATCCTGGATCAACATGAAACGAAAATTGGTTGCTTTGAGCACCGCTGAGGCTGAATTTATTGTTGCTAGTATGGCCTCTTGTGAAGCTGTTTGGTTGAGGAAGCTCTTTAGCGAGATGTTTGAGCATGTGCTGGATACAACTATGATCTACTGCAACAACCGAAGTAGGATTTGTCTTTTTGAGAATCCCCTGTTTCATGACTATTCCAAGCTTATTGAATATAGGTACCACTTTATCTGGGATATGGTACAACGGGGAGCAATAAGGCTCCATCACATTGGAACTGATGAACAGGTCGCAAATATTCTTACGAAGCCCCTGGGGAAGGTCATATTCTTAACCTTCCGTGAACGACTTGGAGTCGTGGAGATACCCTCTTATGAGGGTCCCATTTGAGTTGGATATTGAGCTCTGGGAGCTCCGGGGGGCTTGGGGTACTTATTGGAGTTTTGAGCAACCATAGCGTGAGTGGTTCACCTTCCCCGAGTGGTGCACTGTGTACAGGGTGAGTGGTTCACCTTCCCCTGTGATACCCCATGATGGTTGATATATGCATAGTGAAGAAATTTCAACCCCCACTCCAGTTATCAGTTTTCCTAATCACTCCATGCATTTAGTTTTAAATCCAAGCATGATAAAAATTATAAAATCTGGAAATGACAATTTTTTCTGAAAACACAAATTTAGAGATTTCACAACTACTGAAATTGTAGAAATAAAACACAGCGAAATTATGACAGCCACACAGAAAATAACACAATGATTTTTTGGTCAATGTGACCCTAGAAAAACCCCCTACAACTGTTGGGGAAAACTAGTTTGAGAGCTCTTCTTTATTTCTAAAAATGCTTTTACAGAGAAACTGAAATACATAGTAAAAATTCCAGCAACCACAAATTACAACTTATTTCGATTTTCGTGCTTGAACTTTGCCTCGAAAATCGTGCCAATTAGCAAACAACCAAAACAAATTTTTTTCCAACAATAACATAGCATTAAATGTTGTACGACTGACTCGAAAATCTTGCCCAGATCTTGCTGTACGGATTATGCAACCCGTACATATTTCAGTAGTATGACTGCCTCGAAATTTGTGCCCTTGCCACTGTCCCTCTTCCTCGATTTTTGTTCCTTTCTCTTGCTGTACGATTTTGCCTTGGGATGCATGCCAATAAATGTTGCTGCCCAGAAATGCCTTCTTGCTGCTCTCCTTCACTTCCTCACTGCTCAGAAATTTTCTCCTTGCTCTCTATTCTCTCTCTCAAATGCTCATGAAAGAATGAATTGATCTTTTCACTTCTTTTCTCCTTTTACTCTCTAAATGACCTTTTGGGTTACCTTAAGATCTAATGGTTGAGATTCATTTAGATCTAGGGATGAGAATAAATGTGCATTTAATTCTCACTTTCTATTTTTTAGCTCACCCACTTAAATAAAGACCCACTTAGCCTTTCATTTCCATAGTCACTTTTTCACTTTTTAATTCTTCATTGACATTAATGAAGTCACCTTTAAATTAGAATGTAACTTTACCACTTATAAAGTCACTTTTAAATTAGAATGTAACTTTACCACTTATAAAGTCACTTTTAAATTAAATTGACTTTACCACTTATAAAGTCACTTTAGGAGAAGAGTACAAGTAAATTTGGACACTTTTCCCTAGGCCAAAGATCAAAGCCTTAGGGAGCCACTTGCTCTCTGGTACCCAAATTTTAACACATAGGATGAGTGGTTCACCTTCTCCTATGGCATATGAGCAGGATGAGTGGTTCACCTTCTCCTGCCATTACATCCTACCCATGTAGTCTGAGACTCATGGGAAGTACCTCTCATCTAGCCACTGAGTTGGGAAATGAGGATAGGGACCACAGTACTATCGATGGACGCATCGTGTACTACTGTATTCCCTATGCTTGGATGTTTGATATTGATCTGGGATCAATAGAGACCGACTCTGGGTCAGTGGAGAGTTGTATGATACACCTTCGATCATTTGTTCTTCATTATTTCTTCATGGTTCAACAGAGCAGAGCAAGGATGCCAGAGCAGAGCAGGGATGTCTGCGCTGTCTCGGGACTTCTGCACTGTAGCTCTCTCTGTCGCTCCATCCGCATCTGTCTCTACCCACCCAGCCAATCCTGCTACTCCTCGTCGGGGCTGTCGTAGCAAGGTCTAATCCAAGAGGCTAGGTAACTCAAGGATCCTGCCCCTCATCGTCTGTAGTTCGTTTGACTACAACTGGATGTCTCCCCACTTCCGCTTAAGTGGTGCGTGTGCACTCATGGCACAATCATCGTCTATCAAAATTTCCTTCTCTGCCCACGTTGGCACTGCCTTAGTCTTAGAAGACTCTCCCTTACTCTTCTTCCTTGGGCACTGGGTTGCATAATGACCCATCTCCTCACAGTGGAAGCACTTGATCTTTGAGAGATCTTTCTTCTTCCGCTTCTCCTGCTTTCTCTAAGATGCTAGGGCCACATCCTCCTCCTCCTGCTTGACCTTGATCCCTTTGCTGCTGCTACATGTCTTTGATTGCCGTCTGATCTCTTCCTGGCGAAGAGCTACCCGCATCTCGTCCCAAGGTAGGAGAGTCCCTCTGCTCAGGATGCTTTGGACAAACACTTCTCACTCTTCTGAGACAACATTGAGGGCTGTCCTCACCATAAGCTCCTGATTCGATGTCGCTCCTATAGCACTCAACTGACCTCAGATTTCATTTAGTCCTCCGAGGAAGGTGTCAATCGATTGACCTTTCTTCATCTGATACGACCTCATCTGGTTCTCGAGCAACATTCTTCTCTGCACAGAAGTATATTGGTATAGGTTCTTGAGAGCCTCCCACATCTCAACTGCCGTTTCCTTCTCGGCTATATGTGGTACCACATGATCCTTGACCTCGTCAAGGATAATGCAGTTGGCTCTTGCCATCACCACTTTGTACCTGTCATTATCATTGGGGTCGACTAGGACAGCTATTACCTTCAAGGGGGAGTTCTTGACACAATTCCTGTCAAGCATTGATAAGATTCTAGCCTTCCAGACTGTGAAGTTCGATGCTCCGTTCAATCTATCTTGGTCTCTTACCCCGTGTAGTGCCATGACGCTCCTCTACTTCCTTCCTAGAAGTTCTTTGTTCGACTCCTCTGAGTCTCTAATTCTCGTTTGGAAGTTCTCTTCTGGACTCCCTCTGAGTCCTGATTTCCCTCTTGGAAATCCTCCTGTGCTTGTCGAGATGCCCCTACTTTGATCGTTTTGTGCACCTGCACTGCTGATCCTGGTTTGTCGGCTAGAAACCCTCGATAACAACTCCTCTGGATTTCAAGTACTGTTTTGACTACAGTACCTCACCAGCGCCACTTTGCAATATTTCTGCAGCCTTCTAGACCCCAGCGACTGCCTCTCTGTGAACTGTGTCAGCCCCTCTCTGCCTCACGTTGGCTCTGCGTCACCCCGGATGGGTTTGCGTCAGCCCTGGGATGCCTTGCGTCAGCCCTCTGGCCCTTTGCGTCAACAACGCTAGCCTCTCTGAGGCTCTGCGCAGTTCTCGACTTCTTCTACGTGGCTCTGGCTGGCTCTATGTCACACTTCCTTGGCTTCTGCGCTGCTAGAAACAACTTTTGTCACCTCGGGACAACTATTTTCTGCTGCTATTGCTCCGCTCGGCTGATGTCTTTTAGTCCTCCTGTGATCTGCAATCACGCTCTGATACCATGTTAAAGTTTCTAATTTTACTTAGTTTAGAAACCCTTCATGCACTTTTTCTGATTTATTCCTACCTACTTGTTATTTTTCTTTTAACAAGTTTTTTACAAAGTAAATACTGAAAATAAACACCAGTGCATGCTCTACATATTACAGATCAGCAACTAAAATAAACAAGAACAAACACGCCAAATGACATCATTATTTTTGGACTAATGTCCCCGGAAAAACCCAATGTAGGAAAACTGGTGCAGCGATCTGAGGGTTTTCTTATTAAGCAATATCAGAGTACAATCTGGGTGGCGTAACAGAGAATTTCCTTGGCAGCGATACCTCCCAGTTTGAGAGAAAACCCCGGAAAACCCTTCTGGCAGCTCCTCAGCACAAAACTGCTCCTGCAAACCCAACGTTTGCCCAATCTGGACTATGTCAACCCCTCTGTCTCACGTTGGCCTTGCGTTAGCCCCAGGAGGCCCTGCGTTAGCTCTGGGAGCCTCTGCGTCAGCTTCGCTGGCCCATCCAGTGCTCTACGCAGCACTTGGATGCCTCTGCGTGGCCCTGCGTGAGCCCTTGCTAGCTCTGAGTCACCCTCCTTGGCTGCTGCGCTGCTCTCCCCGTACAATCTCTGCCTTCCTTGTTTCTCTGTACTCAATGCCCCTCAGTGGCTCTTCCGATCACTGATTCTATCTCTCTTAGCAAACCCTGCGCTAGAGAATAGAATGACTGATCATTTGGTGTACTCTCCATGTGACCCTCAAGCCTCCTCTTATACTTTTCTTGTTGACATCTCAATGGCCGAGATTAAGTCTCTAATCAACGGCTAAGATTAGATCTGGCTTGATCCATGTCTTTTGGACCATTCTAACACATATTTATATTAATACACATTAATATTTTATTCTCCTTAAGTTTAAATTTATGGACTCCATGAAAAATATTAATTATTTTAATATCTCCTGATCTGTTTAGAATCTGCCCAAACTCTTTCTGGGTATTGGATATCTCATGTGCCCCAACCCCTCCACCAAATTTTGTGGCTAGAGCACATCCGATGCTACCCCAAATCAAAAGTAAACAATCTATTATTGCACAACTATATGCTTGACTTTGGTGTCATGACAAATGTAACGCCTTTAAGAGTTATGAACTAGTTGTAAATGCAAATCACTAGGCCATATAGGAATGTGTGTGGTTTTGACTCAAATTCCATCCCTGTCTATGGTTTGATGAAGGATGTTAAAGTTTCATTGGCTGCTAATAAGGATATTTTTGTGCTCATGCATATTGTAGTCATTAATGTTCTAGATGCTTTGGGTATGCTTTTGTCTGGAAAGTGGTGTGCCTCTTTGGGTTGGCAATTACAGATGGAATTATCATATGCTACCATGTCCACCATGGAGGAAAAACCATTAATTGTTTGTAGAGAGCCCTGTTACCCACCATTTTGTGGGTGATATCCCTAGGAGAAATTTTTTCTCCAAGATGGTCCTCAACTGGCAGCTAGCAGCCCGTTGCAACCACCAACTAGCTCGTTGTGCCACTTCTCTGCCACCTGAGCTAACCATGTGGTCCCTCACCCATTTTCCATGATCATATGTTTGAAAGTGGGACTCCCGAACCTAAAGGTATGTTTTGTCATTTAGTAATTGAGTATTGTAGTTTACTTATCATGGACACTTCTAAGCTTGGATTAATGGGGGGATTCAGCAGAAAGAATGGACTAGGTCTGTGCTCTTGTCTTTTAGACCCCTTTTGGATGTTAACCTTTGGATTCTAGTCCCGTGGGATTTCTTTTACTGACCCTTTGGATTTAGGGTAATATTCCCAAGGAATCTTTACAGTAAATAACGAAGCAAACATAGACATAAAAACCATGAAAATCAAACACAAGAACCAGTCCATGAAATTGCACCAAAAACTGCTTTGCTGAGCCATTTTATTATAATATGAAGAGGGTACGATGAGGTGCTAGAAAGAGTGCACTTGGGCTTGCTCAAGGCAAGCTAGCTAAGCCCAAATGAACCATAAGAAGTCCCTCCCAAATCTGATGCGGCTCTCTGTTGGCTTTGTGTTGAAACTGCCAAGAAATATGTTGTTAGCTGTGAAGAACTGCTTCTAGGGCCTCCTCCGGTGCTCGGAAAATTTTGGTAAATTAACCTCGAGCTCTTGACCAAAAACCCATAAAAACCCACGAAGGAATTGGCCAAATGTTGACCTCGGAATTTCGGCCCAAATTTCCTCTAGCTCCTCTTGCTGCTGGCTAAGTTGGGATCCTTGTAAAAAAACCCAGGAAAACCCAGAAAGGGTTTCCCTTGGCTCCAACCTTCATAATTTGATCCTTCACAGCTTGGCCCTCCACCAAATTCGAATTCTGTTACTGTGGCTGCTCCTATCAATCTCTGCTCTCCAAACTACAACAATCCTCCTCCAATGGCCCTCCAAATGAAATCCCAACAGCTTAGCTCCTAAATCCTTCTCTCAAGCCTTCCCATAATCAACTTCACCAATGATTGTGCAGTCCTGGGACAAGCCTACGCAGGCCCAACCAAATTAATATGTCTTGCTGAGAAGGGCACTCTCAACTCCCGTAAATTCTCTTCCTTCACCTGCAATTTGGATAAGGAATTGCCGACTGATGGTATAGCCTCTAATTTCAGTACCCTCTTCACCCAAGAACTATGTGGTTCTTCTTCTGCGTCTATGCTGAAGCTAAGGCAAGTCGGACCACCTGAGACTATTCCTCTAAGTCTCAACAAAGTCGTGACAATACCTCCCTAGGGTGGCACTCGTGGTCCACCAAAGAAGAGGGTGAGATTTCCCCTTGGAAATCTCTGGTGCTAAACAAGACTTGTGACTCAGTTGAATGACTAGAGCAACAATGTGTAAATGTCAAATTATCAAAAGGTCCCCAATGTTACCTTCAACCCTCTATTTATAATTGTTGCCTCACCTTTCCTTGTGGGTCCCTCATCGAAATATTTCGAACTCCTTTCCACAAAATCAATTTTTCCTCCAAGGGGTGCATATTCCATGAGCGGTGGCCCCCATATCCCACTAATATTGAAGTTTTTGATTTCTCCTAAGTCCCATGTACCAAAAGTGTCGCCAATGCTTAGATTACAAAATTGTGCTATGCTTAGCACTTCCCCAATAAACTTAGTTAATCTTGTTAAATAAAAAAATCAAAATTGGCGATATCACATTTAGGGATGGTACTTCATGGGAAACCCTAATTTTGGTTGCGTGGTCCCGCTCTCTCATCCACATATATTGCCTCCTTTCCAATCATTATAATCCCATTCATTATTTCTCCCACCTGGGTCCACATTCCTCCCCTGGGTCCACATAGGGCTAGCTCTCCCCTTCCCCTTGGCCTCACCTTGGGTCGAGCCTGGAATGATGCCCAGGAGGTTGATGCAGCTAAAAGGAAAGGTAAAAGCATAATTGGCCACATTAAAGAGGAAATAAACCACAAAATGCAAAAGATGGCCGGGACAAACACATTTAGCACGTGGGCAAAAGCCAATACATGGGCTCCACCCCATCATCATGGCCATCACTCTGGTTCCTACAGGCTCTATGAGACTCCTTCATTATATAGGAACCCATGATTGTTCCAACCCTTGGTGGGCAATGAATTGCCCTACTTTAAAAGGGGGTATCCACTGCTATATTTTACACATCATGCTCTTACCCTTTGAGCCCCTAGTAGTTAATTAAAGATAAATACTATAAAGGAAAAAGGCATATAAAAATGGTGGAAAAATCAAAGCTGGGGCACCTCATGTACCACAATTTCTCTCTCTTATACATTATATACCCAAGTGTGGACTTCCCTTTTACTAGCTACCCTTGTACCCCAACATGTGGCCCAGGGTTGCCCCTTTTCATTCCCTACTCCATCCATCTCTTTATCACATGCCACCACCTTTTAAAGGATGTACCTTGGACATATTATCCCCTTTAGAAGTAGAAACCACCTAATGGGATACTTGGTTAACCCCATTTGGAACTTGGAGACATTAGTACCTTCGAAACCCATTATGGAAGGGCATGCCATTATGAAGTCTCCACTTGTGGTCCATGGTTTGTAAGCTCTTTTACTCAATTTCCTTGATGACTTGTTGTACTAGAAGGCTAGGGACGCATTGGATCTTATGCAGGATTGCAGGTGGTCTCCATCTTGGGTTTGGTCTCCCTATACGGGGTCCTAACCTTCCAAAGGGCTACATTGGCACATGTAGGGTGTGTGTTGAGAGCCATGGGCCTCCACAACATTAGACAACACTCCATGGATCCCCATAGATGTTCAGAGATTGCTCAAGATTCACCTATTGGACGAGGAAGATGCACCTGGTTCACCTTTGCCTAGCCTGCCCCACATCTGTACCACACACTTGGCAGATGACCCAAGACATTTATGCTGTTGTGGCATCACTTACATCATCATCTAAGCCCTTACGGATGGTCTACAAGCATCTTCAGCTTACTTGGAGATCCATGAGGTCACTTGTGTGCCCTCACAACCATTGGGAGCACCACAAGTTTATTATGTGGAGAACAAGGGGCCAACCCCTTGTCCATTACTTTTGGAAGTCCAACTCATCATTTTGGCACTTATGGACTTCATCAGGCCTCTTAGAGAGCCCAACGACATGCATTATTGATTATTTGACCTCTTGGGAGGCTTATTATTTTATTTATGAGCTAGTTTGGTGGGCTTGTCACCAATA
Organism: Pinus tabuliformis; assembly: GCA_031772625.1. Lineage (NCBI taxonomy): Eukaryota > Viridiplantae > Streptophyta > Pinopsida > Pinales > Pinaceae > Pinus > Pinus tabuliformis. The sequence goes on from CM062818.1 coordinate 711,201,626, forward strand.
GATAGTTATTTGCAAATTATTTTAGTTGATGGGCTAATGTAGGCTCAAATTAGGTAATTCAAAATCCTAATGAGTGTATAAATAGGAGAGACATGAATTCATTTGTATCATCACTTGGATTGGATCATTCTCTCTCTTGAGAATTTCACACTTTTTCTTGGAGGATGAATTGGAGCATGGATGAATTTTGATGTTTGGATTGGACTTTCTTATCTTGGAGCTTCTTTATTGGCAAATGTGTTGATGATTGGATATGTTCTCTTACATATAAGTACACACATTTAATGTTATTCTTGTTTTACTTTGTCATATGCATTGGAATGGATTTTCGCTATACTAGGGCTAATTGCTGCATTGCATAATTGCGAAATTGTGGAATTATTGTTTCTATATAACATCTCTTAATGTATGGGCCATGTATGTTGAATGAATTTTTTTAGGGATAATTCTACCATTGAATTTATCTTGATAAGACATCTCTTTTTGCAAAGCGAAGTATAAAGCTTTAAGGTCACTTCTTCTTGCTCTAAAGGCCAAGTGAAGTAGTCCTTGAGGCCTCCTTGACTGAGAAACGAAGTCCTTTCTCATCATTCTCCTAGACTTCATTCTCCCCAAGGGAATTGGCACTGGTCTACAAATAGGTGGTCACTCAAAGAACTAGTTTTCTTCACCTTTCCCTCTTCATTCTAGGTGTAGCCACGCTGGGCCACCTACGACATCATTTTTCGACAAAGTAGCTACACAAAAAGTTTGATCTCCTAGCCTCTTTCGTGCTGGTGTGTCCTCAAGGTCTCCTCCAAATTTGAAGAAATTTCTGACGGTCGGATTGTGAGATATCCCAAGCCCTAGCTCTAAGATCAAACATTGCCCTGGTGTTCCCTAAGCTAGTACCTCATAGGATCAATTTGACACCTTTAAGAGGAAGTTCTTATTTTGATCCTTTCCCCTTCCTTGTCTGGGTTAAGATTGTCTTTGGTTGCTAGACTCCCGCTCCTTAACCGAGGCTGGGTCCACTTGGTCTTGTGTGGTCCCATACCTTTGAAAAGTTAATTATTCAAGAACCTCTTGGGAAATCAAGTTCAATAAGGATTTTGGGGATTGGGAAAATCGTTTCCAAGGCATATTCCTCTAACCTAGCTTTTGAATCCTCACCTCCTTATCCTAGAAAGCTTTGTACCTTGCTTGAAGAGCAAGCAAGCTCCATTCTTAACCTCCTTCTAGGAAAATTATTATTAACGTCACTTGACATCCATTTGTTGACTCATCTTTCCCAAGTGAATTTCCATATACAAGGTCTCTTCCCATCGGTGAAAGTCTGTAAAGAGTAGGGAGTCTTAGCTGAGGTGACAGTGGGCTAAGTCTCCATTGTTGACCTTGACCTAGCAGTTGTTGCTTAAGGAGTCCCTTTTAGGCCCCTTGCTAGTTTGAGCGGTAACAAGCCCAACATGCCTAAGCATGTTGAAAACCCAAGGTTGATACAAATCCTAAGGATCTGCATATGAAATGTGAACACTTTGAAACAAAGGTCCTTAAAAGACCTAAATAGGTTGAGCCATCATCAAGAAATGTTATCTCAGGGTTTCAAGGCTTGGCCAGTACCTTAGGCTATTTATATGCTATTGTAAGCCCTAAATTTACATATCATAAAAACCCTAACTTATAGTAGTCTTCTTTTAAGTCATATAGGTCTTAGGCAAGTGTACTTTGAACTCTATGAAACTCTTATCTCAGTCATTCGAGGCTTGGCCAATACCCTTTCTTTAAGTTGTTAGATGTTGCATCACCCTGGGCCCTTGTCAATTGAACATCTTGTAAATGATCTTTTTAGGGAATCCTCCATTTTGGCGATAATATCAACCACGAAATAGCTACGGAGAAGCCATTGAGGTGACAATGGTGCTCAATTTCTTAGGCCGGCTAGGTTTTGCGGTAACTCATATTTGCACAGGCCTTGTTTTGCATGTTTGTCATTGTCACCTATGATTGTTTTGTGCGCGCATATACACCCACACACTCAATATATATATATATATATATATATATATATATATATATATATATATATATATATATATATATATGCTTGTCCCGTGTGCCTCCTTAAGTCTATCTATGTTGCATTACTTGTTTGTGTATGTGTGTCTATATATATATATATATATATATGCTTGTCCCATGTGCCTCCTTAAGTCTATCTTTGTTGCATTACTCGTGTGTGTGTGTGTATCTATCTATATATATATATATTGTTGATTTGGGGTAAGCATTGGATGTGCTCTAGCCATGAAATTTGGTGGAGAGGGTAAGGCACATGAGATATCCAATACCCAGAGAGGGTTTGGGCAGACTCTAAACAGTTTGGGAGATATTAAAATAATTAATACTTTTAATAAAGTTGCTAAGTCTAAACTTAGGGAAATTAAAATACAATGTTCCTCCAAGGTTCCGGGACGAGGGGGCGCGGGAGCGGCCTATGCAAAAGCTCCCTACCATTTTTTAGGAAACGTGGGGGAGCGTCAAGGTCTTAAAAATTTATAAATATAAAATATAATTTATTAATTGAGTCCACTATGACAATTTGGTTTGAATTGAAAAGCTGCAAAGCATGATCATTGATATGAATTCCTGGAGCAAGAAAGCAATGAATTTGAAAATTTACACAATCCTTCTTAGAAGAAAACTTAAACAAAGAGAGAACTGTCCTTCTTAGAAGAAAACTTAAACATAGAGAGAACTCAGAACTATAGTGGATTATGTATAATGATTTTGAGAAACTGGACTTCTAAGTTCTTGACATATTAGTTAGGCAGGCCGTAGATTTTCAACTGATAATATTAATTCTGACTTAGTTACCGGAGAATCCACAGTAAGAACCATTTTCTGCCAACGTTTCAAATCCCAACCAGGATCCATCATCAGGACCACTTGAATCCCGGTTGGGATTTGAAACGTTGGCAGAAAATGGTTCTTACCGTGGATTCTCCGGTAACTAAGTCAGAAGAAATAAACGACAGAGGTCTTAAATCCAGCATAATATTAATATATGAATAGCCTATTTGGCAATGCTTCCATAGGACTAGCATTTTTGGAACTTGGACTAAAAGGAACTTGGATGCTTTTTCGACAGGTAAAGACCATAGGCCTAATATAGTAATAGGCTGACTGTCTATTGTTAATTCAGTTCCCAGGTAACCATTGCGACAGCCATAACCTTGTGCCATAGATTTTTCCATCCGCAATCTCATGCAAAAAATGATAGACACGTAAGTGTAAGTTACTTTCTTCTTTTCATGTTGTTAGACTGCATAGTTAGTTTCCATTTTACAGATCCTGCTGGTTTCTTTCTTTGAGCAAATGTATATTTTGAACCCTTTAAGTTCTCATGGGATCAAAATTAGATGTCAGGGCAGAATTTTGAGAAATCATATAGGAAAGTAGTTGGGTGGCTGGTGGAATATTAACATTCTGTATTTTAATCAGGTCTTATTATATTAACAATATTATATTTTAGTCAGGGCTCATCAACACAATGCATGGTAGTCAAGGAGGCAGTCTTTTAAGGTTTTAGTTTTACAAGTCGGATTTTTCACCCATACTTGTGGTTAATTGGTTCCTGGAAACAAAATAGTCAGATCCAATTTTCAGAACATGTGACAGTAGGCTCTTTTCCTAAACCTACTATCACCATGAACGGGGAGAGCCCATATTGAACCGATTCAAGGTCTTGGTTTTCCTAGCTTGCACTTTCAACAAATTGTATTAATTCACTGACTTTTTTTAGGTAATTTACCTTTTGTATACAATTCCTAATACAATCAATAATGATACAGGCACTGTTTATTAAAATCCAAACAGTGAAATCCAACGTTGTGAGTGGAGTGCTCAGCGAACTTGCAAAGGCTGTGAGTGTGTTGTTCATGGTTCAGGGTGCTGTTTTTATAACATGAAACAACGATTTTCCAAAACCCTAAACGTTAATTAACTCTTAATTAAAGATTAAGTTCAATGTTTAGTTAATTAAAATGGTTTTTAATGCATTAAAGGTGTGCCACGTCCCCCCTCGTCCCCCCACGTCCCCTCTCGCCCCCCCCCCCCCCCCCCCCCCCCCCCCCCCCCCCCCCCGTCCCCTCTCGTCCCCCCACGCCCCCCCACGTCCCCCTTTTCGGAAATGCCCCCTCAGGGAAGGGAAACGTTTCCCTGGCACGTCCCCCTGAGTTTCCTCCATTTTGGGAGCGTGGGGAAACGTCCCCTACTCGTCCCCAAGTCCCCGGAGCGCGGGGGAGCGAGGAAACTAGACCCTTAGGGGGGGGAGTCCCCGTGGAACATTGTTAAAATATTAATGTGAATTAATATAAAATTGTGTTAGAATGGTTCAAAAGTCATGGATCAAGCCAGATCTAATCTTAGCTGTTGATTAGGGACTTAATCTCGGTCATTGATCTGTCAACGAGAAAAGTATAAGAGGAGGCTTGAGGGTCACTTGGAGGACACACCAAGAGATCAAGATTTCGACTTTTTAAGGCTGGGTTTGCTGAGAAAGTTGAGAGAGTGATCCGGAGTTGCAGTTGAGGGGCAGTGAATACAGAAGCAGACAGGTAGAGAGAGTGCCGGGAGGACCAGCGCAGCAGCCTTGAAAGTTGACGTAGAGGGCAGAAGCCGGAACTGCCGGGAACAGTCAGAACTGTTGGGAATTGCCGGAATTGCCGGGAAAGCTGACACAGAGGGCAGAGGCCAGAACTGTTGGGAATAGCCGGAATTGCCGGTAAAGCTGACGCAGAGGGCAAAAGCCGAAACTGCTGGGAAAGCTGACGCAGAGGGCAGAAGTCCAAACTGCCGAGAACCACCGGAACTGCATGGAAAGCTGACATAGAGGGAAGAAGAGGCTGACACAATCCCTAGAGGCTGATGCTGGGGTTTTTCGTGGGGTAGAATGGAGCTGAGGCGCTGCCGGAGTGTTTATCCGGGGTTTCAGCCGGAGCATCTGTCTCCAAAGGGGAGGTACTACTGTCGAGGCTTTTCTCTGTTGGGTGAGCCAGATTTGGCACCCAGATTGTATTTTGAAACTTCTTAATAAATCAAACCGTCAGATAGGTGCACCGATTTTCCCGCATTGGGATTTTCCTCGGACATTAGTCCAAAAATAATGGTGTCATTTGTGTGCTTGTTTTTGTTTCCTTCAGTTGATGATCTGTAATGTGTTGAGCATGTACTTGTTTTTATTTTCAATATTTACATGGTAAATAACTTGTTAATTAATCAGAACAAGTAGGAAGGAATAAATCAGAAAGTACATGGAAGGTTTCTAACTATTAGACTTAGAAGCTTCAACATGGTATCAAAGCGTGGTTGCAGATCATAGGAGAACTAAGGACATCAGCCGAGTAGAGCAGCAACAGTAGAAAACAACTGTCCCGAGTGACAGAAGCTGTTCCTAGCAGCAAAATAGCAAGGATGGGGTGATGCAGTGCCTGCCTCATCAAGTTCAGGCCAAGAAGAGGCTGCGCAGAGGTTGAGGGAGGCAAATATAGGCTCATGTAGAGCCACGTAGAGGCTAGGAGGGTTGACGCAGTTGGCTTAGGGAGCTAGTTTGTCAGTGTTGGGACTGCGCAGAACCTAGGAGCTCTCACCTTCAGGTTGCTGGGGTTTAGGAGGCTGTGGATAAGTTGCAGAGTGGAACTGGTGGGGTACTGTTGTCAGAACAATACCTAACAGGGCAAGGCCAATGAGGAGGGATTTGCTACCGAGGGTTTCTAGCCGAGAAATCTGGATCAGTGGTGCGGTTGCACAGACGATCAGAGTAGGGGGCATCTCGACATTGCCTGATAATGAGAAGTACGAGGAGGCAATGGCTAAGGCGAAATGCATCATTCTTGATGGGGTCAAGGATCATGTGGTCCAACATATTGCTGAGAAGGAGACTACAAAGGAAATGTGGGATGCCTTGAAGACATTGTACCAGCATACTTCTGTGCAGAGGAAGATGTTACTTGAGAATTAGCTACAGTCATACCAGATTCAGAAGGGGGAGCAGATAGATCACTTCCTTGGTCAGTTGAAGGAGATCCGACACCAACTGACTTCCATAGGGGCCACGCCGAATCAGGAGATGTTGGTGAGGACCACTCTAAATGCAGTCGCCGAGGAGTGGGAGACATTTGTCCAGAGCATACTGGGCAGGGCGAATCTTCTAGATTGGGAAGAATTGTGGGCGGCTCTTCGCCAAGAAGAGATCAGACGACAGTCCAAGATGGTAAGTAGCAGCAAAGGAGCCTGGATCAAGAAGGAAGAAGAAGAGCATGCAGCTCTGGCATTTGCCGGAAAGCGGGAGAAGAGGAAGAAAAAGGACCTCTCCAAGGTTAAGTGATTCAACTGTGGGGAGTTGGGTCATTATGCGACACAGTGTCCGAGGAAGAAGAGCAAGGGATAGGCTTTGGAGACTAAGGCAACGCCAGCAAGGGCAGAGAAGGAAGTGGAGATAGACGATGTCGGTGGCATGGGTGCACACACACCACTTGAGCGAGAGTGGGGAGACATCGAGTTGTAGTCAGGTGGACTACAGAAGATAAGGGGTAAGATCCTCGAGGTACCCAACCTCTTGGATTATACCTGGCTACAAGAACCCCAAAGAGGAGTAGAAGGACTGGCAGATGTCGGTAGAGACAGAGGAGGATGGAGTGGCAGAGAGAGCTACAGTGCAGGATTCCCAAGACAACGCGAGGCTAGCAGGCTGCAATAGTGCGAGAGGCACTGGAGTGTTGCACCAATGTAGGAGGGCACAGAGAGGTGTGCAACGGTGCAAGATGCAGGGAGTTGTTGCAGCAGCGCAGAGGTTAGAGAGGGAGCACTTGTCAGCGACAGAGGGAGCTTCAACATCGGGAGTGTCTCTATCCTGACAGAGATGTCAGAGTTGGGAGATCAGTTACTTACTTCTTAGTAACTGAGTTGTAGTGGCGGTGCTATGGGCAGCACGATGCAATATGATGAGAGGGGATGTAGTGCAGACGCAGCAGTGGCAGTGGTAGGGCCATGGGCAGTAGCACAGATGCAGAGGGAGCTGTCGTATAGATGCAACAATGGCAATGGCAGAGCCATAGGTGGTAGTACGAGATGCACCAGTATAGATGATGGGCAGTAGGCCTAGCATCAGGGAGTGATGTCAGATGATCAAAGTAATACTCAGTGAGGACTATTGCTAGAGCACAATCTTCGCTAAGAGGGAGTGTTGATTTGGGGTAGCATCAGATGTGCTCTAGCCACGAAATTTGGTGGAGAGGCTAAGGCACATGAGATCTCCAATACCAAGAAAAGGTTTGGGCAGATTCTAAACAGTTTGAGAGATATTAAAATAATTAATGTTTTTAATGGAGTCCCTAAGTCTAAATTTAGGGAAATTAAAATATTAATGTGAATTAATATAAAACTTTGTTAGAATGGTCCAAAAGTCATGGATCAAGCCAGATCTAATCTTAGTGTTGATTAGGGACTTAATCTCAGTCGTTGATCTGTAAACGAGAAAAGTATAAGATGAAGTGTGAGGGTCACCTGGAGGACACACCAAGAGATAAAGATTTCGACTTTTTGGGGCTGGGTTTGCTGAGAAAGTTGAGAGAGAAATTTGGAGTTGCAGTTGAGGTGCAGTGAATACAAATGCAGAGACATAGAGATAGTGCTGGGAGGATTAGCGCAGCAGTTGAGAACGCTGACGTAGAGGGCAGAAGCTGGAATTGCTGGGAACAATCGGAACTGCTGGGAAAGCTGACGAAGAGGGCAGAAGCTAGAACTGCTAGGAACAACCATAACTACTATGAAAGCTGACGCAGAGGGCAGAAGCTGGAACAACTGTGAAAGCTTACGTAGAGGGTAGAAGCCAGAACTGCCAGGAAGAGCTAGAACTGCTGGGAACTGCCGGAACTGTCGGGAAAACTGAGGAGCTATCGGAGTGTTTATCTGGGGTTTCAGCTGGAGCATCTGTCTCCGAAGGAGAGGTACTACTGCCAAGATCTCTCTCTATTGGGTGAGCCGGATTTGGCACCCAGATTGTATTTTGACACTGCTTAATAAATCAAACCCTCAGATAGCTGCACCAGTTTCCCACATTGGGTTTTTCCAGGGACATTAGTCCAAAAATAACGGTGTCATTTGTGTGCTTGTTTTTGTTTCCTTCAGTAGATGATGTGTAAGGTGTTGAGCATGTACTTGTGTTTATTTTCAGTATTTACATGGTAAATAACTTGTTAATTAATTAGAACAAGTAGGAAGGAATAAATCTACATGGAGGGTTTCCAACTGTTAGACTTAGAAACTTCGACATATATATGTATATATATCTGCGTGTCTCGTATGCCTCCCAAGTCTATCTATGTTGCATTGCTCATGTTGCCGTCAAACATGATATTTCTATTGTACCATTTGAGTAGTGTATTCTAGCCTTTCAAAAACATGAACTATGTTGATCCTTGTTGTTTAGAATCAATCTATAATTCTCACGGTTTGCTTGGACTATTCTTCAACACTCCTGAATCACAAGGATGCCGAAATGTCTCCTCTTTGCTTGTCACTATCCTGCAAACTGTTGAGAGAGTTGTGTTAGCCTACACAGGTTTTGATTGTACTAATGCATGTTCTGTTTGGACTTTCTGAGATTACTACTCATCTGCTACCCACACAACGACGATGCAACCATTTTCCAATGGTCATTTTGTGCCTATGAACTAGTTTCTCCTCTAAAAGGTCATTCATCTCGACTGTCCCTGCCCCTGCCCCTATGCGTTTGTTGTCATATTCCTCGCTACTTTTTGCTAGTCAAGCCACTAGATGGGATATCATGTTACTGTCATCATAGATTGATTGACTAGTTGTCAGAAGTTGAGTCATCAAGAGAGAGGAGTCGTCAAACACATTGAATTTTATTCTTGTGGTGGCCAAATTTCTTTGTTGTGAGTTTGCCCGCACATTCATATTCCATCATCTATATTTTTCCTTTCATTTTTTTCTATAATTTGCATGTCCAGGAGTTTTTGTTTTACAATTTTTAAGTTCTGATTTTGGTCATTTTTTATTTGGTTAATTTTAAAATATTGAATTTTTAATAAAATTTAAATGGAAGGCTTATATTTTAAATCTGTCATGCCTTTCTGTACATTTGCATGCCTAGCCTTTTCTAGTTTGATATTCTTTATGCGCTATTCCATTCTGACATGTTCCAATCCATAGCCCCCTTCAGCGTTGGCGTGCAAACACACACGGGCACACTGTCACCTCCCTCGATTTCTTTTTTGCTCTTAATTGTGCCTTTAGATGCCAAAGCTTTGTGAGTCTATGATACCATGTCAGATAATGCAGACACACGATAGCAAAGTTATATATAGAGAAGAGAGAGAAGAAGGAGAGATATTATTATTATTATTAAGTACAAATATTCATATATATAAAGATCTCATGAGAAAGACGTGTCCCGTACAACCAACTAATTGTATTCTTTAACATAACTTAGCCTAATTATTACTTACTATTATTAAGACACATGGATTTACTAATTTATGTCACTCTAACTTTATTAAACTAAACTACAAAATTATAATACTCCGATGATATAGGACCTTTATACTAAGCTATATCTAGCAAAAGAGAAGATTAAGAATGACCAGTTTTCATTGTTGACAGAAGTGCTTCTAAGTGCTTTTAATCATTCTTCCTTGAGTGAAATTCAAGAAACATTTTTTTTCAAGTACCAGCGTCTTCTCTAGTTTTCAGTTTGAATTGAAATCGTTGTCACGTTTCTGTAATTCTTTTTCTCTTATTTTATATATGTTTTAAACCTGGTAAGCCTTGTTTTAGATTCCACGCACTGATTGCTTCATATAGTCTTTTTGTGTTTCTTTTGCAATTTCAGTCCTTCAATTAGATTACATTTTCATTTCCTAATAATTTATCTTTTAGAAATACATTTTCTTTTGTCTATACTTCAATTGGGATAATTCACTATTGCTTTTATAGATAATTATATGATTGCCCAAAATCTGGGCATATATTTTTTTAGGCTACTGGTTGAAGAATCTAATGTTAGTATCTTCTTGACAGGGCTACAGGAATATGAGTTCTTCAGATACGTGAGTTCTATTCTTTTATTGTCCGATACCTTGATTTCCTATCTTATAAATATTTCAAGGAAAATGCATTCTTGTTTCAAAATATCTCTATTATTCTCATTGGAAAAGGTGGCAATAACTTCATTGATTTTTGTAGGAACTTTTCTTATGAAATGTTGCAATTTGTTTCACTTCATAATTTGTTCTTATAATGCAACAATTGCTTACTTCAAGGTGTGCAATTTGATTGATGGGGTTAGAAAGATCAATGCATCAATTTTTCCTATTGTCCTCAACTGACTGGAAGACTAAGAAATGAAAGATTAAAGCATTACCAACTAGTCTTCTTTTGTTTTGCAACCTAACTTCATACATAAATAGAAGAGATTGAAGATGCAAGCATGCTATGCAACCTAATTGCTTCTTCAATAGTTGATGGCATACACTTAATGGAATATCTTGGGTGATAGGCTAGAATGTGGCCCAATGACAGACTTCCTAGTCGTATGTAACAGTAACCCACATGCTTAATGTACATCAGTGTTCATTGCCGTTCTCTAATGTAGATGAAACTGAGACAGTCTTGGTAATTTAATATGTGGATCTGACAACTTAACAAATCTGTCATTACTCATTTGATATTGTTGACTAAAGGTGACTGTTGTAGCTCACCGTAGTAATGAATAAAATATTTGAGAGTTGTGGTGCTTCCTTGCTAATGGATAGATTCAGAGATAACATAAAAAAAATAATATTGAGTGTTATAGTCATTATCTTTCCCCAGTTATGAATAATATCTAAGAATTGTCATTCTGAGCCTTGTCAAATAATAAATAAACAATAGAGGTAGCACCAATATAGTTTGTGGGTCACCAATTCTAAGGCCAGGGCTCGAGTCGTGATAATCCATCTATGTGAATAACTATCTTTTTTGCAAAGAGAATAATTGATGCATTAATGGAAAGTAAAATCTTATGATCATAGATGTCTTGCATGGTATCATGAAGAATATCTAGTTGAAGTGATACACGATAGCATAGGATAGCCATTACCCCTACAAAGTTGTTGGTATACCTCCAAGGAAACCCCTAAACTAATTTGCATGATCTACTTGGCATTGGATGTGGAATGTATTTGCTCTGCTTTTGATTCACTAGCTTGGATATGTTACAGAGGAAACAACTTCTAATGAACCTTTCTACTATCTACACCATCTTCCTGAATGGAAATACGTTTGCAAATTGGGGGTTATCATCCTCACTCCAAGGTGTTCTAAGATATTGGAATCGTGTGCCTAGGGAAACAACTATATTATATAATCTGCTCGAGTAAATAAACAACATTCAATCTACATATAATTTTATTCTTTAATAAATGATCTCAAACTCTTGAACATGTGTAGAAAATTATCTTTTAATTCTCGTTAAATGAAGAATCCTATACAACAATATTATGAAAAACATGAAGCTTTATGAAATAAATTTTTATGTATCGACCAACTATATCTAACACCATTAAATTGAATGAAACCGTTAGAGTCAGAAATCACTGTATATATTATAAAACTGAGGGAACATAATGTGATTTGAATATTGTTTGTCCCTATCTAATTGATACTTCAATGTATATGATTTGGGATGATGAAGAAACGGAGACAAAAGAGATGATCTATCATGATTGTTGATTGTTGTAACAATTGCTAGTGTCTTTTAGGCATTTTTGTCTCTAGTTATATTCCTACAGTCATGGATTTAGTCGATCTCTATGTCCTTTCTTGATTAACCTTACTTAAAAGAGTTTAGCTACACAATACAAGATATGACGCTTAGTATGTACTAAATTTTATCACCTTGACTTAATTGTTTCTCTCAAAATACAGACTTATCTACACCAAGCTTGTTGTAGAAGATGTTTACAACCATCCTTTGAGTTGTGTATCCTATCAATGATAAGTGATGATGGGATTGGAAGTTTAGTTAATAGCAATCCTACATGTATATGCCAATGTCCCTCTCAAATGTATGTCAGACCACCAACGACTTGTTTAATCATTAATTGATTAATTCATTGAGAGTCCACTTTGGTTGAGAATTTCAGCCTACATACTGCAAATGTAGAAGTTTTCAACTCCAAAAACCTCTGTCTATACCTACACAGGAAAGTGTCTCAAATTGTAGGACATAAGCCTTTGGATCCTACCATAAGCTATAAAGACTCAAGAGTCTTATCCACCCCTTCGAATTCTAGCATGGCTGGTTGGTTATTCCTACTCTTTACAATTGCCCTGCTAATCCTCCATTCAAAATGCATTGTCATGACTAGTATTACCCTAGATAAGCCTAGATTCACTATAGGAGTTATGCATTCTTTCTCCGTCTTATTCATATCTTCTTCAACAATGCAATGTTTAAGAAAGCTTGAACTAGTAGGGAACAAAACAAAACAAACCTGTTGATCACATTGCCTACCTTCTCTTTATGAGCTTCCACTTGTTCCACCAACCCCTAGTTGAAGAAATTCTTCCTTCTCCACATTTTCAACCATGCACTTATTTGCTTCACCTTTTGAACCAAAGTGACTCCCCCATTCTTCCTTAAGTATACCTAGCATCCCCTACCTCCTATGCAATTTGCTCATTGTGACATGATAATTCTTGAACATCTTGCCCCTGTTTTCCATGTATACTAACTAATTTTTCAAGTTGAAACCAACAACCATCATCTTAATTTAGATTTGACTTTTTATCAATTTGAAGATACTTGTGTTGAATTTGTAACTATGGCCAGTCTTCATAATATATTTTTGGTCACTTGATGTAATGATATTTATCATTGTAAAGTATATTTATAAATGCATGGATCAAAGGAAAAATTTATTTGAGTCAAAGTCTTGTTACCGCTCAAACTAGTAGGGTTCCTATAGAGCAACTACTAGGTTAAGAGGCAACACTGGAGCGATAGCCCAATGTCACCTCAGCTAAGGCTCCTTGCACTTTACAGATTTTCATCGATGGGAGGATAGGGGAATCACTAGGAAGGATGGACCTATAAGTGGATAGAGAGCGATTCCCAAGGCCTATTCACAAGGGAGACTCAATTAGGTAGCTTGCTTGCTTCAAAAGCAAGGTGATGGGCTCTCTAGGAAGGGCTAGGAGGATTCTTGAGCCTAGGTTTGGAGGATGTGCCTTAACAAGGGGCTTCCTAGACCTAAGGATCCTTATGGATAAGAGGCTTCAATGTAATCCTTGTGGAATTGGAATTACAAAGTTATGGGACCACACAGAGCCAAGTGGACTCAAAACTAGGTCAAGGATATGGAGTTGATCAAACTACATAAGAGTGACCGTACCTGAATTTCCTTTGTTCGAGTGGGTCCCGCAGGGTTCAGACCCTTTGCAACTCCCGATGTTCTTCAAACCTGAAAATCGTTCAATTTGAACATACATAACACTATATAAGTAAGGCATATTCACGAAATTGACTTTATATCATATAAAAAAATGATTGATCATACATCAAAACGACATTCATATGTGAATTAAAACATAATTTAATGGATAGACATAGTTAATTTCGGAAACAAGACAGCATTTCTTTTATTGCAGTAAGCTATAAATAACATGGAGAGAATTCACCTGAGTATTTCTCTGGCTCCAAGCGTAACTGTTCGCCGGATTCGTCCTATCCCAACCTTCAACAATCTTCTTCCATCACCAACACCATGATATCTCAAGCAAAAGGAAGGATATCTGTAATCAAGGAAACAACGGTTTCCTGAAGCTTGGGGAAGTGCATGAGGCACAGGGATTCATCAGACTCATTTAAGGATAATCTCAATATGATAACTCTATCTCTTCTCCTCTCCTTAAGGCCTTCCCATAGAGGTCTATTTATATCTCTCCCAATTAGTTTTTTAGTTAGGAAATATTTGGGCCACGAGCAATAGGAGGTAATCAACAAGTAAAACCTGTGAACTCCGCCCAAAATTAAGGAAATTTAATTTTTTAAGTGTTTTAATACATATACGCGGGTTGGGTATTGACTAACCCGTGTGTACACACTTTTATTTAAGGGCAAAGTAGCGTACATGGAATAAAACACTGTTTTTTATATATTTGGACCAAGTCTGGAAAGAGGGGTTGCCTTAGGCCATAAACAAAGCATCATATATATTAAGAGTGGTAAATGGTGCTATAACACCAAGTGGGTGTGGGGGCACATGGACATCCTCAGGGGTCTCCAAGTGGATTGAAAATGCTTGTAAAGCATTTGTAAGGGCTAGGATGATGACATAAGCCCTCCCTTTGTTTCCTGCATTGAGACACATCCTCGTGTGGACCTCAAAACATCTGCCAAGTGTATGGTGCAAGTGTGGAGCTGACAGTGCATGGTGAACTAGGTGCATCATCCTCATCCAAAGGGTGGAACATGAGCAATCAATGAGTGATGTTGGGGATCCATGAAGTACTCTCTACGATGGTGGAGGCCCCTGGCTCTCAACGCTCACCCTACAAGTGCCAATGTGGCCATTTGGAGGGCTAGGACCATGTATAGGGAGACCAATCCCCAAATGGAGACCCACCTGCAATCAAGCATAAGATCCAATGCATCCCCTTGCCCTCCAATACAACAAATCATTAGAATAATCAAGTAAAAGAGCTTACAAGTCATGGAATCAATGGGGAACTTCATGATGGCATGCCCTTCCATCGCAGACTTTAGTATGTACCAATGTCTCCAAGCTCAATAAGGGGGTTAATCAAGGACCTGATTAGGTGGTTTCAAGCTTTAAAGGGGGTGACATGTCCATGGTACATCAATCAGGTGGTAGGTGGCAAATGATATAGTGATGGAACAAAGTGGGGGGGTAGGGGAATGCTCCAAGTTACATGCCATGGTACAAGGGTAGTTATGATGAGGGACATGCACACTTGGGTATATGAGTGTAGAAGGGAGCACATCGTGGTACCTGAGTTACCCCAACCTTTGTTTTTCCACCCTTTTTCATATGCCTTTGGCCTTTGATTGATTTTTCTTCATAATTGCTAGGGGCTCCAGGGGATGAGAGCATGATGTGTAGGTTGTAGCAGTAAGTACCTCTTTTTGAGGTGGGGCATTTCATTGCCCACCAGGGGTTGGGACAATCATGTTTTCGTTAATGATGGAGGGGGCTCATCTAGGGCCCATAGGAACCAGGGTTGTGGCCATGGATATGGGGTAGAGCTCATGTTTGGCTTTTGTTTATGTGCTAAATTTGTATGTCCCGACCATCTTATTAATTTTTTGGTACATTTCTTGTTGAGAGTGGCCAAATTATGTTTTTTTTTTTTTTGTTATTTCTTTCTTTTTAGCTGCATCAACTATGTTTTTTTCTTTCTTTTTAGTTGCATCAACCTCTGGGGCATCGTTGTATGCCTGACCTAAGGTGTGGACAAGGGGAGGGGAAGGCTAACCCTATGTGGACCCAGATGGGAAAAATGATGAATGGGGTTAGAATGAGCGAATGGGAGTGATGTATATGGTGTCGGGGAGCAGGACCATGCAACCAAAAACAAGATTTCCCATGGAGTGTCAACCCTGAAGCTAATGGTCAGTAAAGGAGATCCCATAGGACTAGGATACAAGGGTAACCATCAAATCAAACAGAGGAGACAAGAGTACAAACCTAGCCCACTCTTTCCACCTGATCCCCCCACCAATCTATGCCCAAAAGTGTCCATGAAATGTAAGGAAAATTACTCAACTATACCAATGAAAAGCCATACCTTTAGGGTCAAGAGGCCCACCTTCAAACAGACAATCATAACAGATGGGCGAGGGACCACATGGATGGCTCAAGTGGCAGAGATAATGTTACATTAAGCTATTTGGTGGCTGCAAGGAGCTGCTAGCGGCCAACTAAGGACCATCTAGGAGAAACAATTCTCCTATGCATACTACCCAGAGGTGGTGGGTAACAAGTCCCATTTTTGGCTCCAAAAGTGAAAAGTTGGCTTCCCTTTAAGTCAAGTCGGCTCTGGGCAAGAGAAATGTCCTTTCACCCTAGACCAATGTTGCACGAATCGTCCTCATATAAGACTCCTCTAGCTATTGACTCGACGACCTGTATAAGACTCGGGAACGACGCGTATAAGACTCGGGAACGACGCGTATAAGACTCGACAAAATACAATTTAAAAAAAATACAATCTCCAAAAAAAAAATAAGAATTTTGAGTGGGTCCACGGGTCTTATGCGGGTCCATTGCGGGTCACATGCGGTTCTTTACGGGTTCAATATGAGTAGACGAGTTCTATGTGGGTTTGGATGAGCACGGTTAGACATCGTGGGTCTTATGCAAGTGACCCGTCTCACTATAGAATCTGTCAAGACCCCCGGGTACTTGCGGGTCTTATAAGAGTCGTGCAACACTGCCCTAGACAAACTACTATATAAAGGTAGCTCGAGTTCCTCATTTGGGCAATTCACATTCTTCTCTCGAGACAACTTCTCGACAAGTGAGCAAAGGACAAGAAGGACAAAGAAGAATGAAGAAGAGGGCCAAATTCTCTTTCTCCTATCTCTCTCTAGCAACTCACACATGTGAAGGAATCTCTCTCTTTGTGAATCGTAGTTTTTGGGGCAACTGTTTCAGGGGATCAAAATTTTCTAGGTTGCTGGGGCAACTGTTGGAGGGCCGAAATTTTCTGGGTTTCTGGGCAACTGTTACAAGGCCAAAATTTTGGGGCAACTAGCTTGTGAAGGAAGGCCACAATTCTGAAGTGCAAGATCAAGAATGAAGTGCAAGATCTGAGTGGGTATCTTGACTTGGAGGAGAATACCAAGGTTTGACCATAGGTCTAGGTGTGTCTCTCATTGAACAAAAAAAATTTCTCTATTGGAAAGGTTGTTGGGTTTTTCCCCATAGTGGGTTTTCCTAGGGTAAATCTTGCCTCTCTTTTGCTCATTGTGAGCTCTACTGTTCTTTATTCTTGAATTTTTGAAGTATAATTGCTGAGTGGTATATTGGAACAAGTTAAAAAGAAAATCTACATCAAAAGTAATTATCAAAATATCGGAAATATTGTGGTAACCCTAATTGCACTAGAAAATCAACAACTTGTTAACAACTTCTTCATTTTATGGGGATGCAATAGAGTATTCACATTTACTTGGTTAGATTACCCAATAAGGAACAATTTTATATGTGTATCATTAGATTAGATCCAACTTTGCTTTGGGACATAAGCAATTGAATGAAATACTTTGAAGTGTCCTACATTTGGCGGCTTCCATTTAGTATTTCACTTGTTTTATGGGACTCCTATTCGATGAATATATCACTATGGCATTGCTTTTGTTTAGTTTGCACATGGAACTTATTTTCCCAAGAAAATATTGTTCACCATTTTTTCTTCATTTGTTTTCATTCACCAATCTTGATGGCTCGGATAGGTGCTTTTGCGTAGGCTCAATGTCTAGCATGCAAAAGATGTAAGATTGCCTCTTTATGTTCTTGCTTCAGAGGAGTAAGTGATTATTTTGATTTCTTTCTTAAGTTTGACTTAGGAAAGTACATTGATTATTTAATTAATTAATGTTGACTATTAAGCCATGTTTCTAGGGATAAATAATTAAATTTTTTAAATGACTTAGATCTAATATTAGCCATTGAACAGTTAGGAGATTAGTGTTAGGGATTTATCTCAATGAAATTATAAAATAAGCCTAAACTAGAGGTGAAAGACACTTTGTGGTTGAGAGAGTGATTTTCTCAAGGAGAGAGTTGCTCAATGGCTAAAGAGAGGAGAAAGGTGTGTAGCAAGGGTTTTCTGGAAGAGAATTTGGTGGTGGCTGAGTTCTAGGAGAGAGAGGCCGAGACTTGGGAGATAGATGCCAGTTTGTGAGAGGAGGTAGAGTTTCAAGCTAGGTCCATGTCGGGGAGGGGACTGATATTCTCCTAGTGCACAGGTCGAGTTTTTGCATTTGGATGCCAATATTTTCCAAGGCTAAGTTGTTTTCTCGAGCAACCAAATTTCGAGAGGCCTAAAATCCAGTGGGTTTTTTTCCAAGTCCAATTGTGTTGTAATCTTTTTTGTATTTCCCTGTGGGGTCAAGGCTCAAATTTTCCACATTAATAAAAGTGAAGGAAGATTTGTTGGGCATAATCTTTCTCTGTTTTTGTGGTTGATTTTCCTATTTTATTTCCATTGCAATTTATTTTTAAAAGTAAAAAATACCAATGTATTTATTTTCTAACAATTTTATTGAAGTAAAATAATTTATGGGTATGAAAGAGATGTGGAAGAAAAATAAATCAGATATGGTATTAAAAGTTAACATGGTAGAAGAGCACTAGAAACTCTGAGGGGAAGATTGATTTGCAACAAGTGTTTCCAGCAACAAACTTTTTCTTTTTCAACAATATATTTTAGGGGTTTTAAGTATTTGATTTGGAGGTTTCCAAGGATGGTTGCGATAGGTCTAAAAAATAAAGGCCGGATGAAGGGGACATCCAACTATAGTCTCTAGAAGGAGAAGATAGCATTTGTGTTAATGGAGAGATGGATTTGGGAGTTTGCGAGTAGCACTGTCACTCCTACTAATGCTATAGAACTTGTTATCTGTAACCTAAAAGATGTGAAGGCCAAGAGAATTATCTTGGATCGGTATGGATCCCTCTTCTATATGAGAATAAATTGGCTAGGGAAATGTGTTGTGCTTTGACAAAGCTATGTCAAAGCAACAATACAAACATGATAATGGTGTTGAAGGAGAAGTTGAGAAACACCTAGATTTCCAAGTCAGATACAGTTCCTACATATCTCACAAGGATCACAGATGTCCAAGACGAGTTGGTTTTCGTTGGTGAGAAAGTGTTATATGAAGAGATGGTGAGGACAACCCTGAATGGATTTTTCATGCCATGGGCATACTGTTGAATTTCCACAATTTTGGGTCTAGGACAGAATGTTAAAATCTCTGACGCTACCAAACCAAGAATCTTAATAGAACTACTTTGCACATCGGAATATAAACAACAGTAAATCACACATCATTGTTTTAAAAAATGGCCGTTTCGATACCGAAACGGCCGAGTTGATCCGAGCCAATACCCTCAGCCATGACTCGGCCTTTGAAACGGTACGTTTGGCCGAGTCAACCATGACTCGGCCAACTCGGCCGTTTTTTGTTATGACTCGGCCGAGTCACAAAAAGCCGGCCCAGAACACGTTAAACAGCGATTTAATATTTTTTTAATGGATTTTTAAGGTGATTTCTGATTGGTTTGGACTCCAAGTTGTTATATGAATTTGCTAAATGTCATTTGGGGTCCATTCCCCCTCCCAAACCCTATTTAACACACTCAAATGCTCTCTACTATTGATATGCTATTCAAATTTCATGGTAATGTTAAATTCTTAAAGTAAAAGTGACATTCTCCTTAATCTTCATTTTCATCCTTTTACTTAAATTTTTAACATTACCATGAAATGACTCAGGATGTTTGAGAGTGGTTTCGGCCTCATTGGATTTCATATGGAGAAAGTAGAATTTTAGATTTCATTCAAAATCCAGCAGACTTATCAGTTTTTCAGGATTTGAGTATTGGAGGATTGCAATGTTTCCATTGAATTTTGTCATGTATTAGGGTATGGAACTCGTATTTAATCAAGAGCACCAATCCCTCTATGTACCTTGATGTTAGTGACATTGGTTGTCGAACTCCTCTAGGATTCGCTCCCAAACCAGGAGCTTCTGAAAATGTCGCTCCTGCTCCTATTTTCGCTCGTACTCCCAAGTAACACAAAGAAGAGAAACCGTTTGGATCAAAAACGGTTAAATGATCTAGTTTATGTCCAATACAACCTCCGGCTCAGACGAAACCATTTGCTGAACAAAAGACCTGATTCAGATCCCATTGTGTTGGAAGACATTGATCCAACATCAGATTGGGTAGTGGAGAGTCGTCTAGCAGAGTTTGATCTTGATGAGGATCTTGATTTAGATTTAGATATCGAGACATCAATTGAACTTGAACATGCTGTTCAGTTGAATGCAGATCCCAATCCACCATCCTCAGTCTCACAGCCAGCAAGGACTCCAGTTGTAGGTGCTTCCTCTGCTCAGCCACGACAGAAGCGCAGCCGCATATCTACTCTATCTCAGCTTGCATCTGCTGCAGTTGCACAACCTGCTAGTGGTACCACTTCTACAGCTGCAGTTGGAGATGATGATGATGAGGAGGAGCCATGGACCCCCTGTCTGACTCTGATGATGATCCAGAGATTGATCGACATGATCTTGGCTCCTCTGGCAGTAGCTACTAGCCAGTAGCTGTAGTACTAGTACTGGAGTCTGGTCACAGTTTACTTTTGTTGTAGAGGCCATTTCTAGCCTCCTTGGTTATGTGTTTTTTGTTTTGAGTCTTTGATCATGTATGACAGTTGACTATGTATTGCCATTGGGTACCATTTTGATATAATGGATTGGTTCATGAGCCTACTTTGGTCATATGTTGTCTTCCATCTATATTATAATGCTGTGTGTTTGGAAACATGAATGAAAATCTCTAAAATTATGTTTAAAATCTTTAAAATTATGTTTTTTTATAAAAAATAAATAAAAATATTTAATGTATTTTTTACAAAGACCGAGTCATTGAAATCGAGCCGGCCGAGTCATTACCGTTTCGGAGTCGGAGTCGGGGTCGATCCTCGGCCGAGTCGGAGTCGGAGTCGGAGTTTTAAAACACTGTCACACATGCACAGAATATAGACAACTTTTTACAATTTTCAACCCAACTTCGTTATATTAAACAACAAATAATACAACAGTCTAGGGCTCTAGTGCCAGGGATAATGGCCCTCAATCATCTAGTGTTGGAATTTCTAAGTCTAACCCATTAGAAACCCTTCATGTACTTTCTGATTTATTCCTACCTATTTGTTCTGTTAATTAACAAGTTATTTACATGTAAATACTGGAAATAAATACAAGTACACGCTCAACACATTACAGATCATCCACTGAAGCAAACAAAACAAGCACACAAGTGACACCATTGTTTTTGGACCAATGCCCCTGGAAAAACCCAGTGTGGGAAAATCGGTGCAGCTATCTGAGGGTTTTATTATTATGCAGTTTCTAAATACAATCTGGTTGCTAAAACTGGTTGACCCAACATAGAATAATCTCGGCAGTAGTACCTCTCCTTCGGAGACAGATGCTCCAACTGAAACCTGAGATAAACACTCTGGCAGCGCCTCAGCTCCAATCTGCCCCACGAAAAATCCCAGCGTTAGCCTCTTTTGCTCTCTGCGTCAGCTTTCCCGGCAGTTCCGGCTTCTGCCCTCTGCATCAGCTTTCCCTGAGTTCCGGCTTCTGCCTCTGTGTTGGCTTTCCCGACATTTCTGGCAGTTCTCGGCAGTTCTTGCTGTTCCCGGTAGTTCTTGCTTCTGCCCTCTGCGTCAGCTTTCCCAGCTGTAACGACAGTTTCGACTGTTCTGACTGTTCTCGACAGTTCCTGCAGTTTCGGCTGTTCCTGACAGTTTCGGCTTCTGCCCTCTGCATCAGCGTTCCCGGCTGCTACACTGATCCTCCTGGCACTATCTCTGCCTCTATGCTTCTGTGTTCACTGCCCCTCAGCTGCAACTCCTGATCACTCTCTCAACTTTCTCAGCGAATCCAGCCCCAGAAAATCGAAATCTTGATCTCTTGGTGTGTTCTCCAAGTGACCCTCAAGCCTTCTCTTATACTTTTCTCGTTGACAAATCAACAGCCGAGATTAAGTCCCTAATCAACGACTAAGATTAGATCTGGCTTGATCCATGACTTTTGGACCATTCTAATACATTTTTATATTAATTCACATTAATATTTTAATTTCCCTAAGTTTAGACTTAGGGACTCCATTAAAAATATTAATTATTTTAATATCTCCCAAACTGTTTAGAATCTGCCCAAACCCTTTCTTGGTATTGGAGATCTCATGTGGCTTAGCCTCTCGACCAAATTTCGTGGCTAGAGGACATCCGATGCTACCCCAAATCAACACTCCTGTAGAGTCTCTCTACTTCTTGTTTGGAAGTTCTCTTCTGGACTCCCTCTGAGTCCTGATTTCTGTAAAATTTCTCATTTCCCACCCCGGTTTTCAGTTTCACCTTATTTCTCCAAAATAGTTAAATGCCCTTTCCCATATCCATACATTCAACAACTGGAAAATAAATTTTGCTGAAAACACAAATTCTGGAAAAATTACAGAATGCTGGAAAATGCAGAAATAAATATCAGCACATACAAACATCCATTTAACACATTTAAACACAGTGATTTTTGGTCAAGGTGACCCTGGAAAAACCCCCTACAACTCTTGGGGAAAATTAGTTCGAAAGCTTCTTCTTATTTCTGGAAAATGCTTTTTACAGTGCAAGAAATATTCAGCAAAAATCAGCAAGCAAATTTTTACAACTTATCTCGTTTTCCGTGCCTCACAGCCACCTGAAAAACTTGCAAACAACAAAACTGAACAGCAATAAATGTTGTACGGCCTCCTCGATTTTTGTGCCAAATTTTAGCATTAAATGCTGCTGTACGACTTGCCTAGAAAAGCGTGCAAGCTGCCATAAATGCGCTATACAGTTTCCTCGATTTCTGTGCAGAAAACACAGCAGTACAGCTGTACAGATTTGCCTTGAAATGCGTGCCAAGGTACATCCACTTGCTGTACGGATTTTTGCTCCTCGATTTCTGTGCACTTGCTGTACGGATTTCTAGAAAATCGTGCCCAATATCTGCCTTTCACTGTGTGCTCACTCAGCTGTACGGACTTGTTGAAATGCTGCCTTGGAATGTGTGCCATGCTGCTGCCTTCTTCTCCTCACTGTCCAGAAATCTCCCTTGCTCTCTTGCTCTCCTTCTCTCAATCTGCTCATGAAAGAATGAATGACCTTTTCCTCCTTTAATCTAACCCTAAGTGACTTTTGGGGAATCCCTAAATCCAATGGCTGAAATAGATTGAGATCTAGGGCTGAGATTAAATGCTCATTTAAGTATCACTTTTTATTTTTTAATTCACCCCACTTTAAGAAAGACCCACTTAGTCATTTATTTCCAAAGTCACTTTTCCTTTCTAATTTTTCATTGACTTTATTAAAGTCACTTTAAAATTAGACTTTAGTAACTTTATCACTTAAAGTCACTTTTAAATTAGATTTGACTTTATAAAAGTTATAAAGTCACTTTAGGAGAAAAATTAAATTCTTTTGGACACTTTTTCCTAGGCCAAAGATCAAAGCCTTAGGGAACCACCTATCCTCTGGTACCAAATTTCAACACTCCCTCTTACCGAGGAAGGTGTTCCTCTCCACACCCATCTTGTCTCTGAAGTAGTCATGCTTGCCTCGTGGTAGGGCTTTGGTAAGAATATCTGCAACCTGCTCATTAGTGGGAATATACTCACGCTTCACAGCGCCCTTCTGAACACAGTCTCTGATGAAATGATATTTGATCTCGATATGCTTTGACCTGTCATGAAATACTGGATTCTCCGTGAGTTTAATGCAACTCTAATTATCACAGTAAATCACTGAAGGTCTCAACGGCTGACCAAGTAAGCCAAACAACATCTTGCGAAGCCAGATGGCCTCACAACTAGCTAGATTGGCTGCCATATACTCTGCTTCCGTTGAACTCAATGCTACTGACTGCTGCTTCCGGCTGAACCATGACACTACTGCCAAACCCAACCCAAAACAGCACCCCGAAGTGCTCTTCCTATCAGAAGTACAACCTGCCCAATCAAAATCAGTATAACCTGCCAGTCTCACGCCATCCCCTTGCCTGTAGTCCAGACCATAATCCACTGTCCCCTGCAAGTACCGCAAAATGTGTTTTGCAGCCACCTAGTGAACCTTCCTAGGCTCACACATAAACTGACTCATCGTGTTGACTACAAAACAAATATCTGGTCTAGTGTTGACCAAATACATCAAGGAACCAATCAGCTGCCTGTACAATGTGGGATCCACCAACTTGGAATCTGAAGCATGAAGCTTCTTCCAGTTGGTGATCATCGGTGTCGACATGGGTTTACAATCTTCCATGTGGAATCTGCCAAGGATGTCCACAATATACTTCCCCTGCCCCAGGAAGAAATGCCCCTCCTCCTGCCACACCTCCAGAGTCCAAACCCAGAAAGTAATGCATCAAGCTGATGTCCTTCATCTCAAACTCCACCGCAAGATCTCTCTTGCAGTGCTCTATGAGTCTCTCTGCACCTGTAATGACCAAGTCATCCACATACAACACCAGAATGAGAGGCTCCTCACCTATCACAATATAGTAAAGGTTCGGATCTGCCTCACTCTTTGTGAAACCCATCCCCTGCAAGTATGCATCTATCCTGGAGTACCAAGCTCTGGGAGCTTGCTTCAGGCCATAAAGGACCTTCTTCAGTGTGCACACATGGGACTCCTTCCCATGCACCTCAAAGCCCTGTGGTTGCTCAATGTACACCTCCTCCTGTATGAAGCCATTGAGAAATGCAGTCTTCACATCCATTTGGTGGATCTTCCAACCCATCTCTACTGCTATCGATATAATGGAGCGGATCGAAGTATTTCGAGCCACGGGAGCGAAGGTCTCCTCATAATCAACTCCCTCTACCTGGGAGAACCCTCTAGCCACAAACCTCGCTTTGAATTTCTCAATGCTGCCATCTGCAGCATGCTTTACCTTGTAGAGCCATCTGGAAGTAACCACAAATTTGCCCTCAGGCCTTGGCACCACCTCCCAAACATCATTCTTCATGATAGAAGAATACTCCTCCTGCATGGCCTCTCTCCAGACCTGCTGGCTAGCTGCCTCCTCATGGCTAGAAGGCTCAGAGTCAAGGATGCTGGTAGCCATTGCCATATAGCTACAAAACCTCTCAGGTGGTCTACTCTCTTTGACCGGCCTCTTAGGCTCAGCAACAAATGTGGCATCTCTCAAGGTGTCCTGAAGCCACTTGGGCTTCCTCTTCCCTGAGTGCACTTCTCCCATAGGAGAATAAAACTCCTCCTCCTCATCATCATCAGGAGCCTGAACTCCTGACTGTCTGTCTGCTGTCCTCTTGCCTGCACCTGAACCTGTAGAAGCTGAGGTACCGTGTGAACTGTCCATCAGTGGACTCCCTAGTGAATTGCTCTGCATGTTGCCCGGAGCACCACCCCTTTGGCTCGGCGAGCCACTGCTCACTGACGGACCTGACATCCTTATAGATGTACCTCCGGATCCTCCTGATCCCTGCCCACTGGATCCCTGCGACTGACTCAATTGCTGTTGAGGGTCTGGCTAATCCAGATACTCTAACTCCCGTGACCTCTTAAAGGCCCTGTCCTCCTCGAACTTCACATCCCGCCTGACAACAACTTTCCTCTGTGCAGGAATGTAAATCTGAAAGGCCTTTGAGGTCTCACTGTAGCCCACAAAGATACCCTTCTTTGCGGTGGGCTCTAGTTTGGTCCTCTTCTCCTTGGGTATGTAGGAGTATGTAATGCACCCAAAGATACGAAGATGACCAATATCAGGCTTCTTCCCAGAAAAAGCCTCCTCCGGAGTCATGTGCCCCAAGGCACGATGCGGACTCCTGTTCTGCAAATAAACAGCTGTGTTGCAGGCCTCTGCCCACAAGAACAATGGCAACCCCTGATCATGTAACATGGCTTTGGCAGCCCCTCCGATGGATCTGTTCTTCCTCTCCGCAACCCCGTTCTGCTGGGGGTTGTAAGGAACAGTGAACTCCCTCCTAATGCCTGCCTCCGCACAATAGTCAACAAACTCTCCAAGGCTCTCCCCCATTGTCCGACGTCAGGGACTTGATCTTCTGACCTGTCTGTGTCTCCACAAGACCTCTAAACTCCTGAAACCGCTTGAAGACCTCACTCTTGGTCTTCAAGAAATAAATCCAGGTCCTCCTAGAGTGATCATCAATGAATAAAACATAGTACTCATATCCACTCAAGGAAACATGAGACATCTGACCTCTCACATCGGAATGAATCAAATCAAGTATCCCAATCGCTCTGCTGTCACTGCTAGGAATAGGGGATTTGGCAAACTTGCCCATCGCACAACCTCTGCAAGTATAGAAGTGATCAGTACTGAAATCTGGCACAGCTGTAGTGATCTCCCGCAAGGTCCTCAAGGCTCCATGATACATATGCCCCATCTTGCGGTGCCAAATCTCACACAGCTCAGAATTGCTAGCTCTACTGTCGGTACTATTGTTCAATGCCAAAAGGGGCTGGAATGCAAACTTGTACACCTTTGCATGGCGTACACCTATCACTCTAGCTGAATCAGCTGGAGTGCCCCTGGGATACATCAACACCTGTCCTCCCCTGAACAGTACCTCATATCCTCTGTCCTCCAAAGCTGAGATGAATATGAGGTTCTTCCTCATCCCTGGCACATAAAGAACATCTGACACCTTCAAGGGAGGTTTGGACTCCCTCTGAAATGTCAGTGTCCCCACACCGACTGCTCTAACAACTCTGTCATCATCGAGTACTACCTCTATATCAGTGCCACTCTCTGAAAGCTCTGAGAAGTACTCACGAACTCCTGTCATGTGACGTGAAGCCCCACTGTCCACATACTAGATACCCGAAGATGCTCCGCTAATCAAGGGAAAAACATGCTCCCTCTGAACCTGTGTGGTAGGTGATCCTGCACTAGAGGACTTACACGCAGTGAATGCAAACTCCCGGTCAAAACGATCTGCAAAGTCCTCAACCTCTGCTGAAGCTGCCATGCTCTGGTTCTTCCCCTTCTTCTTCTTCTTCTTCTCCGGACACACAACTGCATAGTGTCCCATCTTTTGACAATTCCAACACTTCACCTTGGAATAGTCCTTCTGTGTGTTACCCTGTTTACCTTTACCTTTGCCTTTGCCCCCACCATTGCTTGTGGAAGCCTGCTTCTTCCCTTTGCCTTTCTTGCCTCCTGCCACCAGTGCTACATCCTCATCCTGCTCAATTGGCTTGGCTGCCCCAAGCTAACCTTTCCTGATCTCTGTCTGAATGCAATCATCTCAAAACCTCTCCCATGTGGGAAGGGTCTCACGTGCACAAACCCCATTGGCAAAGTTCATCCATGAATGGGGGAGGCCATTCACTGCAATCCGCACCAACTCAGTGGGTGGAATGACCTCTCCAATTGCTGCCAACTCATCTCTCACATTAGTATTCTTTATGAGATATTTAGCTGCACTATCATTACCCATCTTAATGGTCTTCAGCGTCTCTTTCAGGACCATTTTCCGGTTCTCATTGGTACTCTGGTAGAGATTGGACAGTGCTGTCCACATCTCATGGGCATTTCTCTTTCCTCTCACATGAGGAATGCAATGGTCTTTGACTCCTTCTAGAATCAGTCTCTTACCCTTCTTGTTCTTTCTATTATAAGCAGCCCACTGAGTAGCATCAGTAGGCACAACAACAGGGTTCTGTGTGGTATGCACCATGATGTCCCAGACTTCTGCCTCCTCAAAGATACTCTGCATTCTCTCCTTCCAAACGCTGTAATTGCTATGCCCATCCAACCTATCCTCCACCCTCAATTCCAATGACATCCTGCTGTCCTAAAACTGAAAAGTGGCACTGCTGTAGTAAAGATAAAACTGCTGTTTGTGAAAAATCAACTTGCTGGAATTTTCTGAGTGAAAAATCAGCAGGCTGTAATTTTCCTCCTTGCTGTCCCAAACTGCACTTCAGCACTCAAGCTCTGATACCATGTAAAAATTTCTCATTTCCCACTCCGGTTTTCAGTTTCACCTTATTTCTCCAAAATAGTTAAATGCCCTTTCCCATATCCATACATTCAACAACTGGAAAATAAATTTTGCTGAAAACACAAATTCTGGAAAAATTACAGAATGCTGGAAAATGCAGAAATAAATATCAGCACATACAAATAGCCATTTAACACATTTAAACACAGTGGTTTTTGGTCAAGGTGACCCTGGAAAAACCCCCTACAACTTTTGGGGAAAACCAGTTCGAAAGCTTCTTCTTATTTCTGGAAAATGCTTTTTACAGTGCAAGAAATATTCAGCAAAAATCAGCAAAGCAAACTTTTACAACTTATCTCGTTTTCCGTGCCTCACAGCCACCTAAAAAACTTGCAAACAGCAAAACTGAATAGCAATAAATGCTCTACAGCCTCCTCAATTTTTGTGCCAAATTTCAGCTTTAAATGCTGCTGTACGGCCTGCCTAGAAAAGTGTGCAAGCTGCCATAAATACGCTGTACAGTTTCCTCTATTTTTGTGCAGAGAAACACAGTAGTACAACTGTACGGATTTGCCTTGAAATGCGTGCCAAGGTACAACCACTTGCTATACGTATTTCTGCTCCTCGATTTCTGTGCACTTGCTGTATGGATTTCTAGAAAATCGTGCCCAATTTCTGCCTTTCACTGTGTGCTCACTCAGCTGTATGGACTTGCTGAAATGCTGCTTTGGAATGTGTGCCAAGCTGTTGCCTCCTTCTCCTCACTATCCAGAAATCTCCTTTGCTCTCTTGCTCTCCTTCTCTCAATCTACTCATGAAAGAATGAATGACCTTTTCCTCCTTTAATCTAACCCTAAGTGAGTTTTGGGGAATCCCTAAATCCAATGGCTGAAATAGATTGAGATCTAGGGTTGAGATTAAATGCTCATTTAAATCTCACTTTTTATTTTTTAATTCACCCCACTTTAATAAAGACCCACTTAGTCATTTATTTCCAAAGTCACTTTTCCTTTCTAATTTTTCATTGACTTTATTAAAGTCACTTTAAAATTAGACTTTAGTAACTTTATCACTTAAAGTCATTTTTAAATTAGATTTGACTTTATAAAAATTATAAAGTCACTTTAGGAGAAAAATTAAATTCTTTTGGACACTTTTCCCTAGGCCAAAGATCAAAGCCTTAGGGAACCACCTGTCCTTCGGTACCAAATTTCAACAATTTCCCTCCTTGAAATCCTTCTGCCAACCGTCAAGTTGCCCCTCTCCGATCGTCTGTACAACTATACCACTGATCTAGATTCCTTGGCTAGAAATACGCCTCAGCAGCAACTCCCTCCCCTTGGTCTTGCCCTGTTAGATACTGTTCTGATTGCAATACCCCACCAGCGTCACTCTGCAACTTACCCACAACCTCCTAAGCCCCAACAAACTAAAGGTTAGAGATTTTAGGCTCTGCGCAATCCTGGCACTAGCAAAATTTGCACCTCCTAGCTACGGGCGTCAATCCTTCCTAACTGAGAAAGATGGCTGGGCACTGCGTAGGTCGAGTCTGCGCCCCTCTGCGACTGCGCTGATCCTCTTCCCGGCTCAAATTTGATGACGCAAGCACTACGTCACCCCTTCCTTGTTGCTTCTCTGCTAGGAACAACTTCTATCACTCGAGACAGTTGTTTTTTGCTGTTGCTGCTCTGCTCGACTGATGTCTTTAGTTTTCCTGTAATCTGCAACCACGCTGTGATACCATGTTGGAATTTCTATGTCTAACCCATTGGAGGCCCTTTATGTACTTTCTGATTTATTCCTACCTACTTGTTATGTTAATTAACAAGTTATTTACCATGTAAATACTGGAAATAAATACAAGTACATGCTCAACACATTATAGATCATCAACTGAAGGAAACAAAACAAGCACACAAGTGACACCGTTGTTTTTGGACCAATGTCCCCGGAAAAACCCGATGTGGGAAAACTGGTGCAACGATCTGAGGGTTTTATTATTATGCAGTTTCTGAATACAATCTAGGTGCGAAAACCAGCTCACCCAACAGATAATAATCTCGGCAGTAGTGCCTCTTCTTCGGAGACAGATGCTCTGGCTGAAACCCTGGATAAACACTCTGATAGCTCCTCAGATCCAATCTGTCCCACGAAAAACCCCAGCGTTAGCCTCTAGGGACTGCATCAGCCTCTTCTGCCCTTTGCGTCAGCTTTCTCGGCAGTTCTGGCAGTTCTCGTTAGTTCTGGCTTTTGCCCTCTGCATCAACTTTCTCGACAGTTCCTGCAGTTCCCGATAGTTCCGACTTTTCGTGGCAGTTACGGCTGTTCGCGACAGTTCTAGCTTTTACCCTCTGAGTCAGCTTTCCCGACTGTTCTGGCGGTTCTTGGCAGTTCCGACTGTTCTCGGTAGTTCCGGCTTCCGGGCAGTTCCGGTTGTTCTTGGCAGTTCCAGCTTCTGCTCGCTGCGTCAGCTTTCTCGGCTACTGCGCTAATCCTCCCGACACTATCTCTGCCTCTTTGTTTCTGTATTCACTGCCCCTCAGCTGCAACTCCTGATCACTCTTTCAACTTTCTCAGCAAATCCAGCCCCAGAAAGTTGAAATCTTGATCTCTTGGTGTGTTCTCCAAGTGACCCTCAAGCCTCCTCTTATACTTTTCTCGTTGACAAATCAACGACTGAGAATAAGTCCCTAATCAACGGCTAAGCTTAGATCTGGCTTGATCCATGACTTTTGGACCATTCCAACACAAATTTATATCAATTCACATTAATATTTTAATTTCCCTAAGTTTAGACTTAGGGACTCCATTAAAAATATTAATTATTTTAATATCTCCAAAACTGTTTAGAATCTGCCCAAACCCTTTCTGGGTATTGCATATCTCATGTTGCTTAGCCTCTTCACCAAATTTCGTGGCTAGAGCACATTCGATGCTACTCCAAATCAACATCCAGTAGTACAAGATACAAAACTAGGGCTTGGTGTGAGTCCATCGACAACCAATTTGCCCTCAACAGGATACTCTGACCATCTGGCTCATGTAACGAGGTCTTTCAGTCCCTCTCGGTCATACCCTGTACCTGCCTGGTCCTTTCGCTCTCGATCTGCAGCTCCTGCCTCTATTAATGCTCCAAGTCAATCTGGCCACTGAATCTCGGCTATCCAATCTACTCACTAGTTGTGCCCTCGTCCGTCAAGGCCACAACACATCGAGACTGCTGTCGAGTTGTTCACAGCTCCACTTGTGAACAACTTTCAATCTGCCCACTGTTGCTCCTCATTTACTTAGGGACTTTCGCCCACTATGGTCTTCTCATGCTACTCCGATGAAGATGAACATAGGGCACGAAGGGCTGCCACCTATCACTGTAAGATGTCCATCTCCCACAATGAACATGGGCTAGGAGGACTGCCCATCTTCTGCTGTAGATGTCCTTCTCCACACACAAGTCTCGGGCTACTCAAACTGCTCCTGGTTGATCAGACCCTTGAGCTCATTAACTGCCTCTCTCGCAACTACCTTTGTCCACCAAGGCATTGCTCACTGGGCTCCAACTTGGACACTGTCACATTGTTCTCCAGCAAACCATAAGTGCCCAATCACGTCCACGCTTGGTCCACTCTCATGTTGCCCTCCAACATACCACGAGTGACTAATCCATGCTGTAGCATCTACACCTAGCTAGGGCATCCTCACACCTAGGAGACCCTTCTATTGGCTGCCCACAGACTTCTCCACATCTTCTCTTTGCTCTGCAATAGAGTATCTATTGCACAAATCTAGGCACCAATCATGTCCTCACCTAGGACATCTATTAATCCATCATACACGGGTCCATTTGGAACACACCTTGTTACTGTGCTCTTGCCTTCCAATCTGATGTGCCTGCTATCACCTTGGTTGCTTGGTAGGCCTCCCAACAATCCACGTGGGCTCCTCCAAGCAACTCCTAAGACCTCATCAAGCTGCACAATTGGCCACATTCAACAGGAAAACGTACCACAAAATGCAAAAGATGGTTAGGACAAACACATTTAGCATGTGGGCAAAAGCCAATACCTGAGCTCTACCCCATCATCATGGCCATCACCTTGGTTCCTATAGGTTCTATGAGCCTCATTCATCATATAGGAACCCATGATTGTCCCAAATCTGGTGGGCAATGAACTTCCCTACCTTAAAAGGAGGTATACACTGCTATATGTCACACGTCATGCTCTCACCCCTTGAACCTGAGCCGTTAATCAAAGAAAAATCATAAAAAGGCAAAAGGCATATAAAGTAGGGTGGAAAAATCAAGGCCTGTGCACCTCATGTAGCACGATTGCTCGCTCCTATACATTATAAATCCAAGTATGGACTTCCCTCTTATTAGCTACCCTTGTACCCTAGAATGTGGCCTAGGGTTGCCCCTTCTCATCCCCTACT
This sequence comes from Pinus tabuliformis, assembly GCA_031772625.1. NCBI lineage: Eukaryota > Viridiplantae > Streptophyta > Pinopsida > Pinales > Pinaceae > Pinus > Pinus tabuliformis. The sequence goes on from CM062818.1 coordinate 711,233,899, forward strand.
TCATTCACTTCTTTGTCACATACCGCCACCTTTTAAAGGGTGTACCTTGAGCATATTATCCCATTTGGAAGTAGAAAGCACCTAATAGGATACTTGGTTAACCCCATTTGATATTTGGGAGACATCGGCACATCTCGAAGCCCATTATGGAAGGGCAGGCTATTATGAAGTCCCCACCTGTGGTCCATGGTTGGTAAGCTCATTTACTCGATTTCCCTAATGAGTTGTTGTACTAGAAGGCTAGGGGATGCATTGGATCTTATGTAGGATTGCAGATGGTCTCCATCTTGGGTTTGTTCTCCCTATACTGGGTCCTAACCCTCCAGAGGGTTACATTGGCACACGTAGAGTGTGTGTTGAGAGCCATGGGCCTCCACAGCAGTAGACGACACTCCATGGATCCCCGAGGATGTTCAAAGATTGCTCGAGATTCACGTATTGGACGAAGAAGATACACCTAGTTCACCTGTGCCCAACTGACACCACAGATGTACCATGTAGTTGACAACTGGCCCAGGACTTGTAGGATGATGTGGCATCACCTACACCATCATTAGAGCCCTTACAGATGATCTACATTCATCTTTAACTCATTTAGAGACCCATGAGGTTATTATTGTGCCCCCATGCCCATTGAGAGCACCACAGGTTTATTGTTTGGAGAACAAGGGGCCAACCCCTTGTCCATCAGTTTAAGGGTCCTATTCTTCATTATGGTACGTATGGACCTCATCAAGCCTCTTAGAGGGCCCTACAACATGTATTATTTATCATCTGACCTCTTGAGAGACTTATTATTTCATCTGTGAGCTAGTTTGGTGGGCTTGTCACCAAAAGTTAGGTTATTAAAGCATTATTTTATTTTTGGGGCTTATGTGGGCCTAAGAGACTAATTTGAACTCCTCATTAGTGTATAAATCAGTGTCGAAAATGTCGGTATCGGCAAAATATTGGCGAGGGTCCAGAAAATATCTTTTCGGCAATATCGGCAAAAATATCAGCAAATATCGGCAAGCATAAAAAATGCATAATATATTCATTTTTTTCAAATTTTTAAACATATAAAGCAATAACAACATGAAATAAACACATTGGCACATAAATATAAAGAAAGCATTGATATATGATGTCAAATAGAAATGATACATCAAAGGCGATACCAAATCCTGCTGATCCCTGATAATTGTCCATTCAAGGACTCAAATGTGGAGAACCAATACAAAATAACATCACACATATAAAAGTATTTCATCATCATGAGTTATATGTAGCACAACAAATAAAACTAGCAGCGATCTATCTGAAATCACTACCCTCTCCCCCTTTTATGGGAAAACATGATGGGTTGTTTTCCAGGCCTGCCCTTAGTAGTAGAAGCCCTGACCCTGCCTTTGCACCTAATGTCAAATAATGAGTGCTAGGTATGGGGCTATGCTCTCATATATCTATAGCAGATGGTGTTGATGCTGATGCTCCCACAATATCCTCCTCCTCCTCCTCCTGCTCCTCCTCCGAGGGCTGCTGCTCCTCTGAGTCCTCGTCCTCTTGCTACCCCTATTCTAATGGATCATCTGCCACTTGCTCTAACCATGAAGGTGACTCTTCCAAGATGGGCTCCTTAGACTCCACCCTCCACTGAGACAATACATCAATATTGTTTAAGGAAATGGCATTTGGATCCATTGGTGATTCTTTTTGCCTCACTCGAAGTTGGATGTTGTAATACATATACTAAATCATTGAGGCGTGCGAACTCCAACCTGTAAGAGTGTCAAAAAAACTAATGAGTCTTGACTCTTGACACTTGAAGGTCATAAATTAAAAATTAAAAATTACAATAAGTGTAATTGCTCAACTGAAGGCTGGAGCTCAAAGTTATCATGTTGCACTTTTTTGCGTGTATTTTCTCAAATACACTCCAATTGCGCTCACACTCTGAAGAGCTACATGTTTGACTCAAAATTTGTATGGCCAATTTCTGCAAATTTGGTGCCCTTGCACCATAGCTTCGCCACCAAATAATTACAACAAAATAATGAAATAAAAAATTCAAAAACTTAAAACATAATTAAATTTTCAAATAAAAGTTACATAATTGAATTTAAAAAAATAGAATTATAAGTAAGGAAATTCTAAATTGAAAATTCTAATTTCTAATGAGTGATGACTTGTCACTTACGTGGCATGAAGAGGGTCCTTTCCCTAATAGCATCATCATAGCCAAATAGGCCAACACAATCCTGATAACACTGTATCTCGTGATTGATTTTGCTACGAAGCTCAGGATCAGGTACCATCCTCTGAATACAGAAATGGAGCCCTTCCATCACCTTGCCATCAAAATCAAAGCCATATTTGTATGAATATGTGGGGTTGAGGAAGAGTGCTGTTGCATGAATGGGTCGATGAAGCATCCCTGTCCATCGACTATCAATCACATCCCATAACATCATCTGCCTATCAAGGCCAACAGAACTTTTGTCTGCATAATAGAGAACAAATGGCCTCCTTGGCCCTATCCATGCCCTCATACAAATAAGCCATTGCAGGCTTCTCCCCATCTACAAATCTGAGAACCTTTACTATAGGTTCATTAACTGCGCATGCTTCTTCTACTCCACGCCAAAACGTCTCAGAGTACACCATTTTTGCAATGGCTTTCCCGTCCTGTCTCCTGCTGTATCTATAATTATGCCAATCATCAGACACAAACATTTGCTTCAACTCGAACTGACATCGAAGCAAAGACTGAAGAGTAATAAAGTTTGTGGCAAAACGTGAGATCGCAGGACGCTGCAACTCCTTGTTTTTAGTGAACCTCTTCATGAGACTAAGAACAAAAGCATGGTTATAAATAAACTTGGGGATGCTCCTAGCCATATCAACCGCCTCCTTGATGAAGGAGAGTTTCCCCATATCCTCAAGCAACAAATCGAGAAAATGTGCTGCACACGGAGTCCAGAACAATGTGAGATGCCTCTCCATAAGCATCTTTCCAGCAGACACATAATTAGTTGCATTGTCTATTATGACTTGCACCACATTCTGCACACCAATCTCCCAAATGAACCCATCTAACAACTCACATATCGTTGCTGCATCTTTGATATGTTCTGATGCATCCAACGATTTCATAAACATGGTACCTTTAGGACAATGTACCAAGAAATTTAGAAGGGTCCTACCCTTCCTATCTGTCCAACCATGAGACATCACTGTGCATCTAGTAACTTCCCATGTCTTTTTCAACTCTGCCAATCTAGAGTTGATGTCTTGCTTTTCTGCTTGAAGAATTGGCCCTCGCAACTCCTCATATGTGGCACTTTTGTACCCTAGGCCCACAACAACAATAGCATCACACATTGGCTGCCAAAATGGATTGGTTTTGGTGATGCTAAGAGGTAAGTCGCTCTAGAAAATACACCTCCCCATGACTCTATCTGCTTCTTGCTTCTCTTTTTTTTTAACAAGCGATTTTATGGCAGGTTGTGCTCCATGTCTTGTACGTGGAACAAAAAATGATGACCTAGCACTAGCAGTAGCAGGTGATGATGTGCCAGGTGTGGAGCCCCTTCCACTACCCTCACCATCAAAATCAGGAGAAGATATCCCGAAAGATCTACTTGCACGTTCAACTTTGTTTCTTTTTGCCTCTTCCTTCTTTCTGTCTTTTTCATTAATTGCTTCAAGAGCTTTTTGTATAAGCTCCGGACTAGAAACTGTACAAATCCCAACATCATGTCCACTTAGTCTAGCCAGATGGTATTTCAGTCGTGTAACCCCACCTATCATCTTGGTCCCACACAATTTGCATGTAAGATGTGCACGATTTGTCCCACCATTAGGGTTCCCATACTCCCAAAATGGGTCCAAGGCTTTTGGCATATTTGTATTTTGTAGTGGGCTAACTCAAACCTAGGGCACCAAAAAAAATAAATTGGAATTAATAACTTAATAAGTAATAACCACATCATTTTACAAAACAGTTTTTTTGCTACATTATTTGCAATTTTGCAATGTGAATTCAATGAAAAACCATAAATGACAATAAGAGGGTGTATTTGAAAGTTTAAAAAAAAGGAGTTTGCTTTCGAATATCAGAGAAATCTGTAAGGGAAACACCAAGTAGATAAGCATGGCTACATGAATAAACAGCACTATGCGCACATATCTCTGTGATATCATAACACACTGTAACTCTGTTCAGCAAATTGAAATGATAAAATTCAAAATTTGCTTGCCGATTAAAATCAAATAAAAAATATTTACATATAACAGTGGTGTGACCTTCGTTGTCCCACAAGGAGACATTTTTCTAGCGCTTCCAATACACAGAAAAGCAGTAGAGTAAAATCTGTGAAATTATTGCTTATTCCCTATCAGTCCAGTTTCAATAGTGGCTACATGCTTCAAGAAATTTGTCAATCAGAGGAGGAATACGTTTCACTTCGAAGGCATTACACAACATCCAATATTGAGCACATCATTTCATGCATAGAAATAGGCAAACCTACCTCACCTTGAGTAGTGTTAATCCCTATAATAAGCAGTAGGCCAAGACAATAGATAAACAACTATTGCATAGAGAACTTGTCTACAGGATAATTTCTATACAGGTGCTCTCTCACTGTTCACAATAAGAAACTAATTTCTAAGATGAAGAAATTTTATAGAGATGAACCCCTAATATATAATAAATAGCCTCTGCAGCTATGAACTCAAAAAAAATGGAGTTTGCTCTCCAAATATGGAGAAAAGTTAAAAACTTAAAACCCTTGCATTTGCTCATGGGCATGAAAATCTTTTCAAATGAAAAAAAAACAAGCAAAATGATTGTAGGCAAATAGGCAAGCAAGAACAATCCTAAAACTAACAAAAAATTCATTAACATAGGGGTTTATTTGAACATACCTGTTAATGGAAGAAATGAAATTGTCTCACTGTTCTTGAAGCTTAGATCAACGAAATCTTCGTTGTTGGTGGTGATAATAGCTATGCAATGCTCAAACCCTCCTTGGCAGCAAGCACATAGCTCTCCCCTTCCTTCTCCAGCAATCAGAAATGAAAATGATTGATAAAAAACCAAAATCAGAATTTTATAACCCGCGCGGATTTTTTTTACTGTCTCTCGGCGATATTTTGGATCGTGAGAATAATTTCGGCAAAATCACATAGAGAATCATTTGTCGACGCGTTTCAAACCAACTAGTGTGGTTCATCGTCAGGACAAGTTGAGGAACAAATCTGAGCGATCAGTGTCACAATCAAAGTATGGATCACAAAAGTCTAAACGCTTTGATATTTTGGATCGTCGCGCGATATTTTGCCGAAATATCGGCGATATTTCGGAAATATCGCGATATTTTTTTGGCGATATTTACAAATATCGTTGATATTTCGGCGATATTATCAACACTGGTATAAATACAAGTGAGATGATTCATTTGCTCATCATCACTTGACTTGGATCATTCTCTCTCTTGAGAACTTCACATTTTTTTCCTTGGAGTATATTTTTGGATCATGGATGAATTTTGATGTGTGGATTGGGTCTTTTTATCTTGGAGCTTCTTATATTGTAAATGTGATGATGGTTAGATATATTCTCCTACATGTAAGTACAATTTTGACACTATTTTCTTTTACTTTGCTGCATACATTGATCATGAGTTTTTCGCTATTTTAGGGCTAGTTGCTGCGTGCACTTATGACGTCAATGTGGAATTATGTCTCTATATAGCTTATCTCTATGTATGGGCCATGTTTGATGAACGAATTGTCCTAGAGGTCGAAGTTACCTTGACAAGCCTTCTCCATTTGCAACGAAGTATAAATGCTTTTAAGGTCACTTTTCTTCTCTTTCCCTTAACATTGGATGAAGTTGACTTTGAGAGCCTCCTTGAACAAGAAACAAGATCCATCTTCATAGTTCTCCTTGACTCCATATCCCCAAAAGGAATTAGGCACTAATCCATCAAAAAGTGGTCACTTTAAATCTATTTCTTGACTTTTTTCTAGGTCTAGCCAAGTTGGGTCAGCTAGGGCATCAGTTTCTCGATAAAGTAGCCCTCCCAAAAATTTGATCTCCTAGGCTCTCCTGCACTGGTGTGTCCTCAAGGCCTCCTCCATTTTTGAAGCCATTCCGATGGTGGAGTTGTGAGATAACCCAAGACTTAGCTCAGAGATCAAACTTTGCCCTAACATCCCCAAGGCTAGTGCCTCATAGGATCAATTTGACATCTTTAAGCGAAAATTCTTGCTTTGATCGTTTCCTCCTCCTTGTTTGGGTTAAGAACATTATTGATTGTTAATTTCTTGCCCCTTAACTTAGGCTGGGTCCACTTGGTCCTGTGTGGTCCCATTCCTTTGGAAATACAACTCTTCAAGAACCATCTGGGATACTAATTTTAATAAGGATTTTAGGGATTGGGAAACTCTTTGACAAGTCATATTCCCTAAACCTAACCCTCAAATCCTCCCATCCTTCTCCTAGAAGATATTGTACCTTGCTTAGAAAGCAAGCAAGCACCATTCTTGACTCTCTCCTGGAAATGGATTGTTTGGGTCGCTTTATATCCATTTGTTGATTTATCCTTCATTTGTGACTCTATATATACTGGGTCTCCTCCCATCAGTGAAAGTTCGTATATTGTAGGGGGTCTTAACTAAGGTGACATTGAGCTAAGTCTCCATTTGTTGCCCTTGGTCTAACATTTGACCCTTTAGGTCCCTTGTTAGTTTGAGCAATAACAATGCCTAACACAAATGAGGCCTCTTGTATTTATATGAGGCTCCTCAAGTTGGAAGTGGTCTAATTCGGCATAATTAAGCCCCTAATAATATTTTAATTTGCAAATAACATCTCTTTTGGTGACAAGCCCACCAAATAGCTCAATAAGTGAAAAATAAGCCATCCAAAGCTAGCCGAAATGATAGAATAATAGTCAAGAGGGCCGTTGGAAGGCTTGAATGAGTCCTCAAAGTGCCATGATGAAGAGGAGGGCTCCAAAAATGATGATAAAGGGGGTGGCCCTTTGATTTCCAAGCGAAACATTCTATGGTGCTCCCATGTGGCTGTGGGGCACAATCAATGGTCTCATTGGTCTCCAGTGGCTCAGTTACAAGTCAATGCTCCATCAGTGAGTGCTAGAAGATGATGCAGGCCCTCCCTTGTTTTTCCAGATGAGACAAAACCCCATATGGGCCATGGATCAAGTGCTAAGTGTTGGGTGCGAATGTGTGGCCGACTTGGGGAATGCGGTCCAAGTGCATCATCATGTCTGTATGGCTGGGGCATGAGCAAGCAATGTGTGGTGATGGAGAAGCCCATGGTGTGGCTATCAATGTTGTGCTATGGTGGAGGCCTATGGCTCTCAATGCTCACCTTACAAGTGTTATTATGACCTCTGGAGTGTTTGGATCCCATATAGGGAGGCCAAGTCCAAGATGACGACCCACCTGCAATCCTATATAAGATCCAATGCGATTGCTCACCTTCCAATACAACAATCCATTATTGCAATTTTGTAAATAAGATTGCTAATCAAGGGTAGAAGTGGACGACATGCCCTTCCAAGTGAGCTTCAGAAAGTACAAGTGTTTCTTTGCTCGACAAGGGAGGTTAATAAAGGACCCTATTAGGTGGTTTCAACGGCTAAGGGAGTGACAGGTCCATGGTACATCCATCAAATGGCAGGTGTCATGCGAAGTGATGATGGAACGAAGTGGGGCAATAGGGAAGGCCCCAAGCGACATGCCATGGTACAAGGGTAGCTATGATGAAGGAAGGCCACACATTGGGTGTATTTGTTGAAAATGTAACTAGTTTCGGTCTTCATAATTGTTGTTGTATTCATTTCAATATGTATCCTATGTAACAAACAAGAAAAGAAAAGAAAAAGTTATTATTATTAAAGCATGGGTTTCATGCTCTTTATTGATGGTCTTTGTTGATCACTGGAGTGCCACCTGAGGATTATCTGAAGACTCCATGCCCAAGGATCTGCCAAAGTTTGCTTCTACCATTAGAGATCATCATACCGTCAAAGTTTTTCAACTCTACTTCTTCTTCTTATCATTTTTTGTTGTACCCAGATTCCACAAGCCCTATGGGGAATCGTAATAAGTGATGCTAGTATGATGAGTTTTGAGTCATGTAACAGGCCTGGGTAGCTTGGGACCTTATCATCAAGTGAGTATTACTTTGGGAGGTTATTTTCACTTGGTTAATTATCATCACCTTACGAGGACTTAATAATTAATTGAGTTTTTTCCTCCAAATATACCCCAGAGCCGAAGTATGGCTTGATGGTGAGGCTTTGGGTGAGCGGTCAATGTATATTACCATACTAGAATACACAAAATATTTCGTGGAATTTGGTTAGGTCTGTTGGAAAATATAACTACGTTCGGTCTTAATCAATGTACTTGAGTCATCATGTAATGTACTTGTCAAAAGAATAAAGAAAATTATTATTATTATTATTATGACTTATTAAAGCATGGGTTTCATGCTTGGGTCACCATGGTTTAGGCCAAAATCTCCATTGAAGACTTCTAGGATTTAGTCTGAGTCAATAGAGTCATTGTACTTTTAAAGAGACCCTTTTTGGGCTTTTGAATCATGTAAAAAAGTTAAGTATTGAGTCAAATATGAATTATGTAACCTCCACACCATGTTGGCCTAGAAGAATATCAAGTCCGCATAAGGACCTTATTTGACCTCACATGGATCTTATAAAAGCTAGCTCATCAAATTCATTTGGAGCATCATTCTCACACACAAGTTCGATTTCTCTTGTAGCTGGGAAGAAGTGCGAAATTCTTTTGCAGCTAGGAAAGAAGTGCGAAGTTATCTTGTAGCTGGGAAAAGGTGCGAAGTGTGTTGCCGGGAAGCCGAAGTAAATGCAAGTTTGGGGAAGTCTAAGGAGAAAAGGAAAATCAAAATTTTGGTGTTTCTATTTCTCTGTTTCGTGCTCTGCATTGGGAGATCGAAGGCTTCCAAGTTTGTCTGCTAGTGGAAGCTGCTAGTTGCCGTAAGCTGCTGCCTAGTTGAAGTTGCTGGAAAGAGGTCGAAATTCTGGGAGGCTGACTTGGTGTGGAGGGAAGTTCTGGTTTTGGTCTAGGGTGAAGAGTCTCAAAGAATACTATTGCAAGGAAGAATTATCTTGACTGGGTTTTCCCCTCGAGCGGGGTTTTCCCCTGGCATGTGCCTACAACTAGTGTATATTGTTTTATGTGTTGTTGCTTTGGTAATTGCTTGATGATCTAAAAGAGAGAAGATATAAATAATTGTAATAATAAGAAACATGACAAGTAATTATCAAGAATAAGAAAATATTTCTGCGTTTTTGATTTTCTAAAATGGTATTAGAGCTTTGGTGAAAAAGGAAGTAAAAGGCAGTCTCAAGCGCTTGATCAAGGAACCATTCAAAGGGACTATCTCAAGGAAGTTGTCTAACACAATCAAGGGAGAGAACAAATGAAGGGGCCTCTAACTTCAGGGGCTGGAAGAAAATGATTGACCCAATCCTTGAAAAGAACAAGGTACTAGACTTTGTAAGAGGAAAAGTAAAGAAGCCTATAGGTGAATCTAGTGATGCCGACAAAGTGAAATACAAGGAATTAGAATTGGTGGCCATGACTCTGTTGGTAGAAGGAAAAAAGGACAATCTTGTCCCATTCATAGCTAACATCAACCATGCTCAGGAAGTGTATGAAGTCTTGTCGAAACTATTTACTATTAAGAACATTGGTCAAGTAACAAGTTTGAAGAATGAACTAAGGATGACGAAGATGAGTAAAGAAGACATTGTAGCAACCTTCTTTGTGAAGATAGCTAGAATCAGGGATGATCTCTTGGCTATTGACGAAATTGTTCTAGACAAAGAACTCGTGATCATTGCTCTATTAGGATTGCCACCTCTTGGGGTGCATTTGCTGTAGGTCTCAACAGTTGGAAGGTAGCTCCCACCTTTGAAGAATTATGGACCGCCTGCAGTCAAGAAGAACTAAGGATCTCAATGGTTACCAATCTTGAAGGAGTATCAAATGCTTACGTTGCTCAATATAAAAAAAGAAATCGAAGGGACCAAGGAAGAAAGTGGACATGTCCAAGATAGAGTTCTATCAATGTCATAAGAAAGGTCACTACAAGAGTGACTGTGTCGACAATCCAAAGAATAAGAAGAGAGTGAGGGATCAAGCCAACTTTGCTGAAGAAAGAGACTCAAAGAAAGTCAAGCCCGAAGAATCCGACAGTAGGGACTTACACTACTAAGTCCTTTGATTGTAGCTTTATATATCTTGCTTTATATGTTTTACAATTTATAGGTTTTAACCTAAGTCACATGACACGAGGACACGAGACACGGGGGACACGTAAATACGAGTATTCAATACGAAATGCAGCGACCTGGAAATAGGGCACGAGGGACACGTTTTATATATATTTAATAAAATATATCTATATATATATATATATATACCGAAATATAGTTTTTTATCCATATTAAATTGCAGGTTGCAGCTTATCTAATCAAACTAAAATATAATTACTTCTCAAAGTTCATAGTTCACTTTAAAAAAATAAATAGAATCAAAATTTACTATTTAGAAATTAGAATGTGATATGCTTGGTCTTGATTCTTGAATATTCAATGTTCATTGTTCATGTACAACTTACAAGCACATAAGAAAATAACTAAAGTCTAATCCTATTGATTTCCTCTGCCCCTCTTGCGAGAAAATGCCACAGCTTTCCCTTTCCCTCTAGATGTAGATGCTGGTGCTGGTGGAGTTTGCTATGCTCTAGAAGCTGAAGAACTAGAAGTAGGAGCTATAGGAGGTAGACCACGTCCTCTACTGGTGGCAGGGGTAGCCCGGGCAGGTGGTGTCACCTGGAAACATTACAATCTCCCAATCCTGAAATCCTGAAAAACTGATAAGTCTGCTGCATTTTGAATGAAATCTAAAATTCTACTTTCTCCATATGAAATCCAATGAGGCCGAAACCACTCTCAAACATCCTGAATCATTTCATGGTAATGCTAAAAATTTAAGTAAAAGGATGAAAATACTAGGGCCTAGACTTGATCATTAAGCTGCGCCCCTTAAAAATTATTTGTTTCTTTCAAAAAAAATTGCAGCGTATGCAGGCAACGTTTTCTACCAACGAAATACGCGTTTTCCAAATTCAGGACACGACGAAAACCGGCGAATATGTATTCCATTTTACAGGACACGATAAAAACCGTATTCGACACGTATTAGGGCCGTTTTCGTGTCCAGTACGTAAAATACGGGACACGGGACCCTGGAGGACGTGTCCTGTGACTTAGGTTTTAACATATTTTTGGAAAAGACATTTTTATTGTTTTTATAAGTTTGTAGGTATCCCTCAAGCTTTGGAGGGAGCCTCCAACAACTCCAAAAGATAAGTATTTCATCTCCTTTCAGTTTTTGGTTTCATGTACTTATCCCAGTTTTGATCATATTAATAGTAATCACCATTCTCACTCTATTGTCTTGGTTAGGAAAAGCATATAAAAGGAGTATGAAAGAGGATCTCTCAAGACAAGGTTGGTCAAGGAACAAAGGTATGTTTTAAATACATTGATATTGGAAGGTTTATTAATTTGATAATCTACTACTAACGTTGTTATGTTTAACTATATTGAATCATAATGATTCTTGTTTTTGGGTGATTCATCTCTTGATAAATCTGCCCACCCCACTCATATTCTTAACTGATTATGTAGAACCCTAGACAGGTTATGGAAAACCCTAACCTAAGGGTATGCTGTTGTGAATGTTTGAAACCCTAAACTGATTAGGGAAATTGTGAGATGCTATTTGAAGGCTGATGATGTCATGTTTGGGATTTTGGTATGATCAGGAAAAGCAAACTTGTTAAGGTTGAATGATAAGGTCTAAAACCCCAAACATTTGAAGTTTTGGTAATGTTGGGTTTGCTATGTTTCTACATTGAAACCCTAACTCATTAGGGTTTGGTGGAATGTATGAGCAAGACCCTTACAATGTCTTAAAAATGATTTCCTTGGTATGGGTGTGTTTGTTTGATCAAACCCTCATCTAATCATGTTTGTATATCTAACTCTTATTTAACATTTTTGTGATGTTGGGTTTGACTAACACATGATATGGAAAGTCTTTGCATGATGATGAAATCTAGGCATATATAGATATTTCCTTTTGGTTGAAACCCTAGCTTGGTCTAGGTCAGATGTATTAATGTTGTCGGACATATGATTTGCTTATGTATGGTTATGAATTCCTAGATATGTGTGTTGACCTAGTTATGGATGGTCACAAGTCTTAGGATTTAATGTAAGTCCTTGTTTGAGACTCTAGGATGATGATATTTGGAAATCTAGGTTTTGCGGCTAAATCCCAGTAGTAGTTAAATTGTCTAGTATGTGTGATATAGCAATTTGAGATCTATTTATGTAATGATTATTGAGATTGTGAAAATGGAATTCTAGGGTTTTGGAGTTGAACCTTAGTAGAAGTAGAAATCTCTAATGTATGATGACTATATGATAATTTGAGATTTGTGTAAGATTGTTGAAATCTGAGTTTTTGGTTGGGATTGATGGTTGATAGAAAATCTAGGGTTTGCAAATAACCCTAGTGGAAGCTGGTCATGTTAGTGACTAAGCTGTGATTGGTTTGATTGATTCCTTTGTATGAAATCTAGGATTTGTATGAAACCCTAGTGAGAAGTCTATCATATGAATTTTGAAAGGTTGTTGGATGTTTTATATTTGTTTGAATTGTTTCTAGGGTTTGCTATATGTTAAAGTAAGATATATCATACCTTTGGAAGAAACATTGAAACCCTAGTTGGAATGAAAGTTATTATGAAGCAGTCTAGGATTTATGACAAAGTCCCTAGCAAGATGTTGAAGAGTATATTTCTCTTGTGTATAAGTAAGTCTTGGTATCTGATATGTATAAAGATTGAAATGCTTCTGAGATTCTGATATGGCTAACTTCATGCTTCTATAGATTTGGTTGTACTTGCTATCTGAGTTGTGCGGGTACACAATCTTTAACTTGGTAAAGACGCTCGATGTGACAAGCATAATGAGAATAATGATAACTCTGATGAAATGGTTGGAAGCCACGAAAGATTCTCCAATGACGAAAAGAAGTTGATCTCTTGGAGGAAGCCTGCATAGAAGAGATCTCCCTAAGATTAAGAGGGAGTTCGGATGAAAAGGTGCTTCCTGGTTGAAAGGGAGGGCATAGCTTGGTTTTGATTGAAGAATGTATTTCGGAGGATATGTTGCTACATGAGAAGTAGGAAAGGAAAGTATTTGATTGAGGAATCTTTTGTCTAAGATTCGGTTGATTGTCCTGCTAAGTTGAGGAGCAACATCTAGAATGACACTAGAGGTTTGTATTTGATTATGTACATGCAAACGTATATTATTGATTGGGGTTGTGTTTGTACAGGTGGATCTCTTGAAGGTTTTGGATCCCATATAGAGAGGCCAAGTCCAAGATGATGACCCACGTGCAATCCTATATAAGATCTAATGCGATTGCTCACCTTCCAATACAACAATCCATTATTGCAATTTTGTAAATAAGATTGCTAATCAAGGGTAGAAGTGGACGCCATGCCCTTCCAAGTGAGCTTCAGAAAGTACAAGTGTTTCTTTGCTCTACAAGGGAGGTTAATAAAGGACCCTATTAGGTGGTTTCAACGGCTAAGGGAGTGACAGGTCCATGGTACATCCATCAAATGGCAGGGGTCATGCGAAGTGATGATGGAACGAAGTGGGGCAATTGGGAAGGCTCCAAGCGACATGCCATGGTACAAGGGTAGCTATGATGAAGGAAGGCCACACATTGGGTGTATTTGTTGAAAATGTAACTAGTTTTGGTCTTCATAATTGTTGTTGTACTCATTTCAATATGTATCCTATGTAACAAACAAGAAAAGAAAAGAAAAAGTTATTATTATTAAAGCATGGGTTTCATGCTCTTTATTGATGGTCTTTGTTGACCACTGGAGTGCCACCTGAGGATTATCTGAAGACTCCATGCCCAAGGATCTGCCAATGTTTGCTTCTACCATTAGAGATCATCATACCGTCAAAGTTTTTCAACTCTACTTCTTCTTCTTATCATTTTTTGTTGTACCCAGATTCCACAAGCCCTATGGGGAATCGTAATAAGTGATGCTAGTATGATAAGTTTTGAGTCGCGTAACAGGCCTGGGTAGCCTGGGACCTTATCATCAAGTGAGTATTACTTTGGGAGGTTATTTTCACTTGGTTAATTATCATCACCTTACGAGGACTTAATAATTAATTGAGTTTTTTCCTCCAAATATACCCCAAAGCCGAAGGACGGCTTGATGGTGAGGCCTTGGGTGAGCGGTCAATGTATATTACCATACTAGAATACACAAAATATTTTGTGGAATTTGGTTAGGTCTGTTGGAAAATATAACTATGTTCGGACTTAATCAATGTACTTGAGTCATCATGTAATGTACTTGTCAAAAGAATAAAGAAAATTATTATTATTATTATTATTATTATGACTTATTAAAGCATGGGTTTCATGCTTGGGTCACCATGGTTTAGATCAAAATCTCCATTGAGGACTTCTAGGATTTATTCTAAATTCTAGTAGTAGTTAAATTGTCTAGCATGTGTGATATAGCAATTTGAGATCTATTTATGTAATGATTATTGAGATTGTGAAAATGGAATTCTAGGGTTCTGGAGTTGAACCTTAGTTGAAGTAGAAATCTCTGATGTATGATGACTATATGATAATTTGAGATTTGTGTAAGATTGTTGAAATCTGAGTTTTTGGTTGGGATTGATGGTTGATCGAAAATCTAGGGTTTGCAAATAACCTTAGTGGAAGCTGGTCATGTTTGAAATTTATGTTGCTATGTTAGAGCTAAGTCATGGCTAGGCAAGGAGGAGAGTTTACTCATACTCTTTGGCTTAGCCTTTTGTAGATTATATTTTGCACATACTTTGTAATTTTATTTAACTAATACTTGGTTTGTTTTGTAGCCTTGTCTAACTTGTGTCTTGTGACAACTTGCGAGATTTGTCTTTGAAAACTATTAACAAGTGCGTTCAGGACCTTGGGCTCTCAAATCAAGATCAATTTTCTCTCTCTTGGCCGTGGGCTCAAAGAGGCTTAGCCTCTCTTCTCTTGTAAAAATATGAATTTTCTTGTGCCCTTCTTTGGCCTCAATTGCAGAAATAATTCATCAAGGAAAAGTCTATATTTTAAAGGCTTCATTGTAAAAGACTTTTCTTGAGTTTGGAGGAGGCTTCATGGTCTCTTGCCTCTTGTAAATTAATAAAATTTCTGATTTTGGGAGCGTGGGTTCTACCCATTGGCATCCCCATCTCTCCACTTTGGGAGAGGACTTGTGGTTGACTTGTTGATTCTTGTATTTCATTTCTCTTACATGCATGCTCTAATTTGCTAATTAACACAACCATACAATCCCATTTACTTTGCTAAGGTCACTACTATTTTGCTTGCATCAATTGCCACACATTACAATCTACAATTTTTATTTCATAGCAATTTATTTTCATGCAAGCAATCTCTTTAACTTGATATATTTAGCTTGAGCATTGTCTAAAGTCCACTTATGCTTCATTACTTTGGAACAAATTCACATCTTAATTTTTGATGCATCTTGTATTTGGGCAATTTCACTTTACAAGGCAGAAATTTACTTTATGTCAAACAAATCTCTCCAGCTGAAGTTTCTTTCTTTCTTTTGCAAAGCTAATTGAGTACAATCTTGAGTTTACTTTTCACATGCATTGCCATTTACTTTACATGCAAGTCAATTTTTCATTTTGCTTTGGGTATATCACAAATTTATCATAAGGCAAAGCAAATGCCTTTCACAATCTGACATGTTTATGCAATCTTGTGTTTAAAGCATCTCCATCATTCACTTAACTTTTGCAAACTTACTTGCACATCATAGTAGGCAGCTTAACTTAGTTGCAGACTTAAAATCAACCTCCAAGCATAAGCTTGGTTGATAGAAATCATAGGGAAAAAAGACTTTTTGGAAAGTTCTTCCATTTGGTACGAAGTAAGGTAAATGCGTTGTGACCCTGCAGTTATGAAGGTGGCTTGTCCCCTTGTAAAAACGAAGGTACACGCTGGCTCATAAGAATCATGGGACGAATATCGTTAATGACACGTCTGTGCTCTCGCCTCCTCTTTCTTATAGTCACCCCCATTTTTACCCTTTGGTAAAAGCTCAAGAGGAGGACTTCTCACCTAGATTAGAGATTTTAAATTAAAAATAACGAAGATAATTGCATTCAAATCTAGTATAGGTGCATTTCATTCTAATACATCTCATGGTTTTACTTGTAATTGGTCATTTTACTTGTCATTATTGAATTGAATACTTTGTTTTGGCAAACATTATTTCATGTATATTTTGCATGTAGAATACTAATTGTTTTCGTTTTGCAAGATAACCTTGTATGCTTTGATTTAGCAATTGATCATATATATTTGAAAGCATCCTTATATCTTGTATCATTGTGCTAACATTTTCTTGTTTCACTTTCAGGGTTACTTGTGCTTTTATTTCAAAGCATTTCATTTATATTAAGCAAATATCTTTCATTTTTTGAGCAATACTTTAAAAGGCATTGGTCTTTCATATGCTTATGCTTATCTCATGTGTTGATGGTTGTTAATGGTTATTTCATTTCATATTGCTTACATCATATTTGCTTGCAATCTTAAGAAAGTAATCCACTTTACTTTAACATTCTCCTAAAAACCTCACATCTTTAACTTAGTTTTCCTGTAGGGACCACCCCCCCAGCTAGCCTATGACATAACTTAAATGGAGAGAGTTGGGAATAGGTGACAACCCCTTCTCGTAGTTCCTTGCCACCAACTACACCTTGTGGGGTTAAAGGGTTTTTTCACTAACTATAGATAGGTGTAGACGACAGGGTCAATAGTCTTGTTACCCACCACTTGTGGGTGACATCCATAGGAAGAATATTTCTCCTAGATGGTTCTCAACCGACAGCGACCAACCCTTTGCAACCACTAGATAGCTCGATGTGCCACCATCGCCCTCACCTAAACTAGCCATTATGGACTCTCGCCCATCTGTTATGATTGTATGTTTGAAGGTGGGCCTTCCAACCTCGAAGGTATGGCTTTTCATTATGTAGTTGGGTATCTTCACTTGCTTGTCATGGACACTTCTGAAAATGGATTAGTGGAGGGATTTTGTGGAAAGAATGGGCTTGGTTTGTGCTCTTGTTTCCTTGTCCAATTTGGTCGTTAACCTTGTGTCCTAGTCCTATGGGATCTCCTTTATGGGCTACTAGCTTTAGGAGTGGCATTACTTGGGAAATCCCGATTTTGGTTGAGTGGTCTCGCTTCCTAACATCACATAATCACTCCCCTTTGCTCATTATAACCCCTTTTCACATATTTCCTATCCGGGTCCACATTTGTCCATTGGGTCCACATGGAGTTAACCTCCCTCTCACCTTGTCCACACTTTGGGTCAAGCTTAGAATGATGGCCCAGAAGTTGATGTAGCTAAAAGAAAGTAAAAAAGCATAATTTGACCACTCTCAACAGGAAATGTACCATAAAATACAAAAGATGGCTGGGACATACAAATTTAGCACGTGGGCAAAAGCCCAAACGTGAGTTCTACTGCCATCACTATGACCATCACCTTGGTTCCTAGGGTCCCTTGTATTGACCCTTTGCATAATTAAGGAATCCATGATTGTCCCAACCCCTGGTGGGCAATGAATTCCCTGACCTTAAAGGGGTATTCACTGCTATATCATTCACATCATGCTCTCATCACCTGGAGCCCCGAGTAGTTTTAAAAGAAAAATCAATAAAGGGCAAAAGGCATATGAGGAAGGGTGGAGAAACAATGGCTAGGGTAACTCATGTACCACGATTGCTCCCTTCTACATTCATACACCCAAGTGTGGGCTGCGCTTATCTTAGCTACCCTTGTACTATGGCATGTGGCTTGGAGTGTTCCCTTGATGCCCCAGTCTGTTTCATCATTATATCACATGACACTTGCCACTTGATGGATGTACCATGGATCTGTCACTCCCTTAGACGTTGAAACCACCTAATAGGATCCTTGGTTAACCCTTTTCTTGAACTTGAAGGCACCTAGACACTCTAAAACCCGTCATGGAAGGGCATGCCACTATGAAGTGCCCACTTGGTTCCATGGTTTGTAAGCTTATTTACTCAATTACACTGATGGTTTGTTGTATTGGAAGGTGAGGAGACGCATTGGATCTTATACAAGACTGTAGGTGTGTCTTCATATTGGGGTTTGGTCTCCCTATACATGGTCCAAGCCCTCCAGAGGGTCACATTGGCATTTGTAGGGTATGCGTTGAGAGCCTTGGGCCTCCACTATAGCTCAGAGCAGATAGCCATGCCATGGGATCCTTTAGTACCATCCATTGCTCACTTGTGTTCCACCTATTTGATGATGATGATGCACTTGGACCACCTTGCCCAGTCAGCTACATAATTGCACCACACACTTGGTAGTTGGTCTAGGGCCCAGATGGGGTTATGTATTACCATGGGAGGCAAAGGGAGGGCTTGCATCATTGTTCCAGCCCTTACAGATGGAGTACAAGTTTGTTCGATTCACTTGGAGACTCATGAGGATGTTTTTGTGCCTTAAAGCCACTTGGGAGCACCACAGGTCATTTGCTTGGAGATTAAGGGGCCACCCCCTTTATCACTATAGTTGAAGCCCCTCCATTCATTTTGGCACATGTTGGACTCCATTTGGCTATTCAATGGCCCTTCGTCCTAATGTATCTATCATTTTGACCTTCTTTAGAGGCTTATTTTTGATATTATGGAGCTATTTGGTGGATTGTCACCAAAAGTATTGTTATTTTGCACATTATTTTACTTTAGGGGCATTATTAGGCTATAATAGGTCATTCGAATCCCTTAGAGGATTGTATAAATAGAAGAGAGGCATTCTCTCTCATTCAACATCACTTGGATTTGGATCTTTATCTCTTCTTGAGAATTTCGATATAGCTATTGGAGGACGAATTCGATGATCTTTGATGCATTTTGATATTTGGAAATCTTGTCTTGGTCTTGGAGCTTCGATTTTCCTTCCTTTTGATGATTGGATATACTTGCTATACCTGTAAGTAATTCTCATGTTCTATTTCTTTACTTTATGTGCTCATGTATAATGTATAGAATTTTTGCTCATGAAATCTTAGTTTCTGCCTTAATGAAATGCAAATTTGTCAAATCTTGATTCTGTGAGGGTATTGCATATGTTACATGATTGGGTATAGTGAATGAATGTTCCTATGTGTACATTATTTTAATAATTACCTTGATAAGTTATCAAATTGTAGCAAAAGAATTATAAATTTCTTGGTAACCTAGTTGTTGCCTTTAGGGCTATATGAAGTTGCTGGGGAACTCCTTGATTGGGTAAAAGAAACTCCAAAGGTTGAAATCTCATTGACTCTATTCTCCCAATAGACTGGGCACTGGTCTAATCCTTGGTGATCACTTCAACGAAAATATTTTCACCTACCTCTCTTTCTTTTTCTGAGGCCTAATTGTAGTGTCTCCTAGGGCATCACAGAATTCTTTGCAGCCATCCATTTGGTGAGGAAGTTGGGTCACAACTATGCTGGTGTATCCTCTAGGCCCTCAAAATTTTTGAGAGAATTCCCATGGCTTGATTTCGAAATACCCCAAGCCCTAGCTCCAATTCTGTTCTTGGCCTAGGTTTCATAGGTTAGTGGCTTCATCAAAGATCATTGCATTGAAAATTCAAGCCAAATATAATCTCTTTGATCCTTTTTTCGTCCCTTACTTGGTCAAGACCTTTTGTTTGAAGTTTCACCCTAAACCCTTGACCTTGTTTGTGTTCTGTTATCACCTGCTGCCTACACCTACCTACAAGTCAGTGAGAAAAACTTTCAACCCCACAAGGCATGGTTGGTGGCAGGGAACTCAGAGAAGGGGCTGTCACACTAATCTTGACTCTCTCTGTTTGAGCTATCTCCTAGGTTAACTAAGGGGGGTGGTCCCTAATGAAAAAGTTACGTTAAAAGATGTGAGTTTCTAAGAGAGTATTATAGTGAAAATGGATTACTTTTAAGGATTTATGAGCAAATATGTTGTGAGCAACTTAAAATAATAATGCCAATCATTAACATGGGAAAAAATATAAAACCAGTGCCTTATAATGATTTTTCACAACAATTTAAAGATATATTTGCTCAAAGTAAAATGCAATGCTCTCAAAAGAAAAAACAAAGTAACCCTGAAATGTAAACAAAAGATTGTTAACACAAGATATTTCAAAATATTTTTTTTTTTTGAGATAATCGACTTTATGAATCAAAACATGTGAAACATATCTTGCCAAAACCCAACATTTAGTAATTAACTTGGAAATGTAAAAGAAAGGAAGTGCTAAAACAAGACATCAATATGCAATTAGACTTGAAGCATGAAAAGAAAGCACTTGTTTGAAAGGATTACAATACTTGCTTTTGGAATAGACTTTGTAGATGAAAAATCAAACAATCAAGAAACAAGTAAAGTAAATGTAATGGAAAGTGTTCTTGGTTAATTTTATTAATTATTTCTACAACAAGATTACAATTTAACTCTTCAATCCTCAGACCTCACCGTCGCCCAAAGATATGGATCTCATAGTGATGAATCAATAGAGGAGTAGAGGGTCCCTAAGATATCTACTTCAACCAACTTATGTTAGAGGTAAAATTTTAATGAGGCTTGGGGCCTTCCTATACTAAAATATGCCTAAATAAAGTGTAAATTTTGTTAATTCCCCAATTTAAAATAATGCTACATGCGAATGCTTCAATGAAAAATAAGATAGTTGCAAAACTTGAGAGACTAGAATGTAAATTAGCTCATATGTGTTTGCACCATTAAATAGAAAATAGGCAAGTAAAATGAATAGATTGCTTTAAACTACAATTTGTTGATTTGGGGTAGCATCTGATGTGCTCTAGCCACGAAAATTGGTGGAGAGGCTAAGGCACATGAGATCTCCAATACACAGAAAGGGTTTAGGCAAATTCTAAACAGTTTGGGAGATATTAAAATAATTAATATTTTTCATGGAGTTCCTAAGTCTAAACTTAGGGAAAATAAAATATTAATGTGAATTAATATAAAACTGTGTTAGAATGGTCCAAAAGTCATGGACCAAGCCAGATCTAATCTTAGCCATTGATTAAGGACTTAATCTCGGTTGTTGATTTGTCAACGAGAAACATATAAGAGGAGGCTTGAGGGTCACTTAGAGAGCACACCAAGAGATCAAGTTTTCGACTTTCTGGGGTTAGGTTCGCTGAGAAAGTTGAGAGAGTGATCAGAGTTGCAGCTGAGGGGCTGTGAATACAGAAGCAGAAAGGCAGAGATAGCACTGGGAGGATCAACGTAGTAGCCGGAGAGAGGGATGCAGAAACAGCCAAATGTCCACGCAGAGCCAGCCAGGAGCTGCGCAGTGCCTGAGAGAGCCAACGTGGGTGACACAGAGGGCCAGAGGATTGACGTAGAGGGCCAGAGGATTGATGCAATGTCTCCAGAGGCTGACACAACCCAAGCCAGAGTGACGCTGGGCTAGAGAGATGCTGACGCAGGTCCTAGAGGTTGACGCTGGGGTTTTGTGGGGCAGATTGGAGCTATAGAGCTGCTTGAGTGTTTATTCGGGGTTTTAGCCAGAATATCTACTTTCGAGGAGAGAGGTGTTATTTCCGAGATTTTTCTCTATTGGGTGAGCCGGATTTGGCACCCAGATTGTATTCTAAAACTACTTAATAAATCAAACCCTCAGATCGCTGCACTGGTTTTCCCGCATTGGGTTTTTCCCGGGAAATTAGTCCAAAAACAACGGTGTCACTTGTGTGCTTGTTTCTATTTCTTTCAATTGATGATCTGTAATGTATTGAGCATATACTTGTATTTATTTTTAGTACTTACATGGTAAATAACTTGTTAATTAACAGAACAAGTAGGTAGGAATAAATCAGTAAAGTGCATGAAGGGTTTCTAACGTGTCAAACTTAGAAATTCTAACAAGGTATCAGAGCGTGGTTGCAGATTACAGGAGAACTGAGGACATCAGTTGAGCAAAGCAGCAACAAGAGAAAACAGCTGTCCCGAGTGACAAAAGCTGTTCCTAGCAGAGTAGCAGCAAGGAAGGGGTGATGCAGTGCATATGTCATCAAGATTGAGCCAAGAAGAGGCTGCACAGAGGCTGAGGGAGGCAAAGACAGGCTCATGCAGAGCCATGCAGAAACCAGGAGGGTTGACACAGTTGGTTGAGGAAGCTGATTCGCTGGTGTTGGGATTGCGCAGAGCCTAGGAGCTCTAACCTTCAACTTTTTGGGGTTTAGGAGGCTGTGGGTAAGTTGCAAAGTGGAGCTGGTGGGGTACTGTAGTCAAAACAATACCTAACAGGGCAAGGCCAAGGAGGAGGGAGTTGCTACCGAGGGTTTCTAGCCGAGAAATCTGGATCAGTGGTGCAGCTGCACAAACGATCAGAGTGGGGGCATCTCGACATTGGCAGAAGGGTTTCCAAGAAGGAAATCGAGGCTCAGAGGGAGTCACACCGAGAACTTCCAGGAGGGAAGTAGAGGAGCAACAAAATGGCACTACACGGAGTAAGAGACTAGGACAGACTGGACGGAGCCTCAAACTTCGTAGTTTGGAAGGCCAGAATCTTATCCATACTTGATAGAAATCGTGTCAAGCACTTCGCCTTGAAGACGATAGCGGTCCCAGTTGACCTGACTGATAACGACAGGTACGAGGATGCAATGGCGAGGGCTAAGAGTATCATCCTTGACAGGGTCAAGGATCATATAGTACCACATATTGCTGAGAAGAACACGACATAGGAGATGTGGGAGGCCCTGACCAAGTTGTATCAGCATACTTCCATGCAGAGGAAGATGCTACTAGAAAATCAGCTGCGATCATAACAGATACAGAAGGGGGAACAGATCGACCCATTCCTCGGTCGATTGAAGAAGATCTGAGATCAATTGACTTCCATAGGGGCAACGCCGGATCCAGAATTGATGGTGAGAATAGCTCTGAATGCAGTCTCAGAAGACTGGGAGGTGTTTCGCCAAGAAGAGATTAGAAGGCTGAGCAACGTGGGAAGCAGTGGCAAGGGGATCAGAATCAAGGAGGAGGAGGTGGACGCTGCCCTAGCATCTTGAGGGAATGCAGGAGAAACGGAAGAAGAAGGACCTCTCCAAGGTCAAATGCTTCCACTGTGGGGAGCTGGGTCATTATGTGACCCTGTGTCCAAGCAAGAAGAGCAAGGGAGAGGCCTCCGAGACCAAGGTTATGCCAGGAAGGGCAGAGAAGGAAGTGGAGACAGAGGATGACTATGTCATGAGTGCACACACACCACTTGAGCAGAAGTGGGGAGACATCGAGTTGCAGTCAGGCAGATTACAGGCGATGAGGGGCAGGATCCTCGAGTTACACAGCGTCTTGGATTAGACCTTGCTACGGGAGCCCCGAAGAGGAGTAGCAGTACTAGCGATGTCAGTAGAGACGGATGCAGAGGGAGCTACAGTACAGGATTCCCAGGACAATGCGAGGCTAGCAGGCTGCAACAGTGTGAGAGGCATGAGAATGTTGCACCAGTGGAGGATGGCACAAAGAGGTGTGCAATGGTGCGAGATGCATGGAGTTGTTGCAGCAGCGCAGAGGTCAGAGAGGGAGCACTTGTCAGTGACAGAGGGAGCTTCAGCATCAGGAGTGTTTCTAGCCTGATGGAGATGTCAAAGTTGGAGATGTCATTGGTTTGCAGTGCAGCAGTTAGCAGTGGTAGTGCTATGGGCAACATGATGCAACATGATGAGAGGGGTTGCAATGCAGATGCAGCAGTGGTAGTGGCAGGGCCATGGGCAGCAGCGCGGATGCAAAGGGAGTTGCAGTACGGATGCAACAATGGAAGTGGCAGGGTCATGGGTAGCAGTATAGGATGCAACAATGCAGAGAATGTTGGGCAGCAGGCCTAGCATCAGCACAGAGACCGATGTCAGATAATCAAAGTGATGCTCAGTGAGGAGTATTACTAGAGCATAGTCCTCGCTAAGAGGGAGTGTTGATTAGGGGTAGCATTGGATGTGCTCTAGCCACGAAAATTGGTGGAAAGGCTAAGGCACATGAGATCTCCAATACCCAGAAAGGGTTTAGGCAAATTCTAAACAGTTTGGGAGATATTAAAATAATTAATATTTTTAATGGAATCCCTAAGTCTAAACTTAGGGAAAATAAAATATTAATGTGAATTAATATAAAACTGTGTTAGAATGGTCCAAAAGTCATGGATCAAGTCAAATCTAATCTTAGCTGTTGATTAGGGACTTAATCTTGGCCGTTGATTTGTCAACAAGAAAAGTATAAGAGGAGGCTTGAGGGTCACTTGGAGAACACGCCAAGAGATCAAGATTTCGACTTTCTGGGGTTGGGTTTGCTGAGAAAGTTGAGAGAGTGATTAGAGATGCAGTTGAGGGGCAGTGAATACAGAAGCAAAGAGGTAGAGATAACACCGAGAGGATCAACGCAGTAGCCGGAGAGGGACGCAGAAGCAGCTAAGGGTCCACGCAGAGGCAGCTAGGGCTCATGCAGAGGCAGCCAGGAGCTGCAGAGTGCCTCAGATGGCTAGCGTGGGTGACACAGAGGGCTAGAGAACTGACGCAGTGCCTCCAGAGGCTGACGCAGGCCAAGCCAGAGTGACGCTGGGCTAACGTTGGGCCAGAGAGAGGTTAACGCTGGGGTTTCGTGGGGCATATTGGAGCTGTAGAGCTGCCAAAGTGTTTATCCAGGGTTTCAGCCAGAATATCTGCTTCCGAGTAGAGGAGTGCTACTGCCGAGATTTTTCTCTATTGGGTGAGTCAGATTTGACACCCAGATTGTATTCTGAAGCTGCTTAATAAATCAAACCCTCAGATAGCTGCACCGGTTTTCCCGCATTGGGTTTTTCCGGGGACATTAGTCCAAAAATAACAGTGTCACTTGTGTGCTTGTTTCTATTTCCTTCAGTTGATGATCTGTAATGTGTTGAGCATGTACTTGTATTTATTTCCAGTATTTACATGGTAAATAACTTGTCAATTAACAGAACAAGTAGGTAGGAATAAATCAGTAAAGTGCATGAAGGGTTTTATAACGTGTCAGACTTAGAAATTCCAACACATTGTTTCAAATAAATGATAGTGTTCCAATAGTTTCCATGTCATATAACATAATTTGACCAAGTAGTGAAGCATATGCTTGAAGAAATTATAAAACAATTAAAACTTGCCAAAGTATGACGTGTTTACACATAAGATAAGATTTGCTCAAGTTTACAATTTGGAAGCTTATGCACATGGGAATTTAAATAAAAGATTAATAAAAAATACATGTGGAGTGAAATGTGTTAATTTTAAGCATGCACAAAATGAAATTAAATGCTAGAAAGCTAAGAAAAACTAGAAACAAAATTAGGCCACCCACAAGAATCCCCCCTCCAAATGAAGAAGGGGGGTGCCATGGGAAAAATTCCAAGCTCCCTCAAACAAGTTTTTTTAATGTTTTTATTAGAGCTGCAAGTGGATAAAAATCCCTCTAAGAGGACTGCCCACAATATGGAGAGATCTTTAGAAATATCGGAATCTAACAAAGCTAGACTCTCTCCCAAAAAATATAACGACAACAAAATTGAAGATGGAAAAAACTCTCCAAAGGAGATTCACAAGGCTCAAAAGTTCCACGACCTAGATGAGTTTGCAACTCTCTCCCAAGTGCTTATGACCTCCCTAAAAATCAGTGTTTGGATAGCGTGAGGGGGTCCTGCATACACATGAGTGAGTAGTTTCCCAAAGCTTCTCCTCAAGCTCTTTGCTGCCCAATGCTCAAGCCTATGGGCTTTAAAACACAAAACCAATTGTCAGTGTGAAATTAGGAAAAAGAAATCAAAACTAAACTACAATTTAATATACAAAATACTAGCTCAAGTAATGAGAGTGAACTTTCAAACTTGCCTAGCTTTGGAAATGACTCTTGAATATGAGATATAACTTTGAAAGAACTAGAACCAAAGAAGTATTTTAAATTTAAATGGATGATCAAGTAGTTATAGAGTAAGAAAACTCCCTTTTGCTCTTCATTGGATGGAAGACTTGGAGCGAAAAAATCGTTGAGTTTTGGATCGTTGTGATTCTAGGAGTGAGTTGATCTAATTGAGATTTCTCCCACTTCCAAATGGATTCCTTCACACAATACAAAAGATCTTTCCTACACACTTGAACAAGTATTAGTTTGCCAAGGATTAGAGCAATATAATGAATAAGATAGACCAAACATTCCTCCTAAAATGAATTGGCAAGTTTATCCCTATAATACTACTCTAAATCAATGATATGTGCAAGATAGCTTGCACACATCAATCCAAACAAGATAACAAGTATAAACTAATATTAATCGAATATGCAAAAGAAATTAAACAAAATTGCAGTAGCATGAAAGGGCATCACCTCATTACACCAAGAGAACACTAGCCAGATAGTTCTAAAGTCTTGATTATATTAAGAAAATATGCAAGTACAAAATGACAGAATTTCCTGAAGTCGAATAGCTCATAACATGATACAATATGAGAGAACATAGCCTTATTATATAGAGAGTTGGGAGCAAATCCCAAGGTAGAATGCATGTGAAAACTGAACTTGGAGCAAATCCCAAGAAAGAGCAAGTCAAGTTCCAAGTGGAGATGACAGAGACACCAAGGCAAATTGAATTCCTCATTGGCACCCAAGGAAAATCAAATTCTTTTATATGGCATAGTAAACATATCCATGAGTGAACCAAAGCAATGAGATAACTCCAGTCAAACCAAATCAAACTTGAACCAAGTGCCGCCACTTCAGATGATGATCCCAAAGATGCTTTGTGTAGATCGCTAGGAGCTGCGTGATTTCCTCAAGTGAAACTCGTAATCCTCCATGTGAAGCTTTAAGTGTAGAAGCAACTCGAGCTAACAGTGAGAGAAGGCCCCACGAAATCCTCAGTCTAAATATTCCATAAAATATTCCTTCAGTACATGAGTTCCTCTAGTAAATTCAATTTTCCACATATGCAACTACTGCTTTATCTCTGGGAAATTCGATTTTGCCAAATAATGGTGTATTTATGATGCAATGTGCTCAATCATCTTTCACATATCTGTTGACTCAACTCTTTGACTTGGGATAATTTCCAAGTCATTTCCATGTCATTCTATCACATGGAATAATTTATTTCTCTCTATTTTATTTAATTCTAGCCTAATTAAATGGCACAATTTCCACTAAACTAAGGAAATGTGGGCTTTGAAGGTTCAAAACACATTATTAGCCCCTCAAAGTGTGTCATAGTAGAAAGTTGAGGGTGAGAGGTGTAATTTTTATTATTCATACCCCATACAACTTCTCTAGACTACACTTATTACAATTTAAATGCAATGTTATTTGCAATTTTTGACGTGCGGGTAATCTAAAAAATTAAAAAATGACTACCTAGACCTAACCAAATTCCACATAATTTTTTGTGTGATCTAATATGGTAATATACATTGACTCTAGACACTAAGATGTGTTAGAGGTTGAACCTTCAAACTGTCACCCTGACTTTGGGGTAAAAAGTGAGTGAAAAAACCAATAAAATTATCCGCCTTTGAAAAAGAAGGGGCAATTAACCAAATAAAAAAATACTTCAAGGTGTACTCGCTTACTGATCGTGTCCCAACATCCTAGGCCTATTACAGAATCAAAACTCATCATTACTAGTATCACTTATTACAATTCCCCGCAGGGTGTGGAATCTGGATATAAGAATAGATGATGAAAAATAGAAGTAGAGTTAAAAAAACTCTGTTGACTGATGATATCTGATGGTACAAGTGTCCTCGGGATCATCCTTGGGCATGGAGTCTTCATATAATCATCAGATGCCACTCCAGTGGTCAACAGGTCCACTTGGATTTCTTTGTGGCCCCACATCTTTTATCACTCTAATTTCACAAGGATCATGCTTCTAGGGTTTGTTAGGTCTTAGGATTTATTGTCACGAGTCAAAGGAGTCGACATCATTATTATAATAACCTTTTGGGCAAAATGTAATTGTAAAAAGAATTATTTTTGAGACTAGAAAGTCCTGAAAACTCCAAAAGTACAAGTCAGCGTTGACAGTTACAAGTTGGCCTAAAGGAGGGAATTCGACTCCCTGGAAAGGGCTAAATAAAGGAGCAGTTCAACCTCATTTGGCACTCATTCACTCCACAAGTTCGAATCACAAGAAGAAGTTTGATATGTAGCTGGGAGAAGAAGAAAAGGTGAGCGAAGGTCTAGGAGAAGAAAGGAGGAAAAAAGGTTTTGTTTTTGGGTTCTATCTCTCTCACACGTACAAAATTCTAGGGTTTCTGGGTTGCAGAAAGAGGCCGAAGTTGCAGGTCTGAGTTGTAGTAAGATAAAGTGCAACTTCTTGTAATTGGAAGGAAGAATAGTCTATATGGACCTCGTTGACCTTAGGAGGAGTTGTCTTGTTCTAGGAAGGTCTCAGGAGGAGGCTGAATTAGGGTTTTTGACGCAGGGTTACGCCTGCTTTACCCACAATATGCATATTCCTATGCATAAACCATTTTCCCCAAGGAATTTACATGACCTTTCAGTCAAAGGTTCATTATAAATAACAATGGGTTAAGGCCCCTTGATTAAAACTCACGTGGAAACCTCTATTAAGCTGAACATAGTCTATCCCTTCAAATCCTTTCAACTATCGGAACTTAATCAATCCAAAACCTTTCTTAATCCTTATGGCCGCACATATATCCAAACCCCACTTTATAACTTTGGGTTATAATTGGAAAACCATTAAAACCCTTATAGCAACGCTTCAATCCATTATAATTCTCCTATAAGAGAATACACGTAAAAACATGCATAACATACCTTTTTCTGCCTTTTCTTAGCCTTTGCACATTTCCCAAGAATTGCCTTTATCGCAATCGCTCATCACAGTTTGCCATGGTCATACCACATATATGCTCTTATCACCCCTCCGACTTCGACTCCGATATGCGAGTATCGGAAGTGTTTAAATAACACTTAAGCCTTAAAAGACTCGGGCACAACACTTTAACAGAATACAAAGGAAATACACGAAATCCCGCTCTGAAACACATAAGCGGATCTCAAAATCTATACACCCGCATTCATATTTATCATCGAGTCCGTCTCCATCTCAAACCTTCCGCTGCGCTACTCCTGCTCCGATCTCCGATTGGTTTCATCAGCTTATCGGCGATATCGCTTGCTATCGGCACATCGCCATTCCACTGCTCACCGTTATTTGACTTTGCCGAAATGCGATCACCAATCAAATCTTGACCGCCGATGCGGATCCCGATTCGACGGTTGTTGATTCAACCGATCAACAAACTTGCTCGACAGATCCTCCGCCGTTGATCTACACTTCGTGGATCCAATGGTCCACGATGATTTCGGGTGGACAAGTAGCACGGAGAATAACCACCTTCAAAAATGGTTTTCTCTCTCCACCTGAATGCTACGTGTCAACCAATAAGTGGGATCGGGTGAACTCCTCTAAATACCACTTACCACATTTGCTCCACCTGATATACCACTTTTGTGTATAAATCCGCCGATGCGATATTCCTCTGTCTCCTTTGCGATTGGATCCTGTCTGTTGATCTGTTGGATCCAACGGTTGCTGTTCAACAATACTTCACTATTTCGTCCGCCTCTTTACATTGGTTTTTTGCTGTTTCTTCAATGTTTACCGTGGTCCTTGGGTTTTCTTCGGGTTCTGGTCCTTCGGTTGTTCCACTGCGCACTACCTTTGAGCTTTGGCTTGGATCTTTCTAATGGATTCAACGATCCATTATGATCCTCCTCGTCATGCTCCTCTCTATGTAATTGTCAAACTCTGCCTGCAACTCTGTTACACAGAATATACTAACTCACTCATCATTCGCCATTGATGCTTAACAACACACTCATACAAATTGAAATCGAATCTTTGTGCATATATATATATATATGAATAAACAATTACATGATGAGACTCTCTGTCTCTCCTCGACCTGATCTTCTAATTTAATGGCCTCTGTTCATTATCTGCCCGTAGGCTTACAAACACTATCTAAATATCTAACTCTCCCTCTCTCTCTCTCTCTGTCTCTATCTACTCCTATCTATGCCTTTTAGGCTTACATTTATACAAAAAGGAATTCTAAACCCAATTCTTGGTTTAGATCCATAAGCTTCTCAACAGAATCCTAAAATCTCTGTCATCCCTAAGGATTCTCTCAAATCCACAAAATCATGAACTAACTCCTAATCTAAGATTTACAATCAATTTTCAATTCTCTCATCACTCAACTATCCTAAATCTCTCATGTTCTCCTACATTTGAGAACATTTACAATTATGCCACACAATATTCAATTAATTCCTATTCTCATTAAAATCACTCAAAACATTAAATAATTACATTAATTCAATACTTAGGAGACTTCGATTTCCCAATCCGGACCACGAGAGAGAGAGAGAGACACACACACACACACCCCAAAAGTTCAATTTTCTTCCTCTCTTTAGACTTCCCCAAACTTGCACTTCTTTCGACCTCCCGACAACAGACTTAGCACTTCTCCAACTCTTCTTGAGATATCGAACTAGCTTGAGAGATGATGCTACAAACGACTTCGACTAGCTTGTATTTGTAGGCTTCTTGTGGGTCGAATTAGGGTCCTTTAGGCCGACTTGATGTGGAGGGTACATAAATCGTATTTCACTCAATACTAAACCTTTTTACATGATTCAAAAGCCCAAGAAGGGTCTCTTTGAATGTACAATGACTCTATAAATTCAATATCAATCTTGGGAGTCCACAATGGGGACTTTGACTAATATAATGATGACCCAAGCATGAAATCCATGCTTTAATAAGTCATTGTTAGAATAATAAAAATTCTTTTGTTTATTCTTTTGACAAGTACATTACATGATGACTCAAGTACATTAATGAAGATTGAACATAGTTACATTTTCCAACATGAATGAGACTAATCAAACTTGAATTTCTTCTAGTAGAATACCTTGCAGGATTGTTTAAAAGTGGAGTTGCCCAATGGATACAAATCAAGCTCTAATAACTAGAGCTACACATAAAACAAGGTGAAGAATAAGAGAGAAAACAAAAGTTGTATTGTGGGTCTAAAAAGATTTATCCCCGGCAATGGCATAAAAAAATGTTGCTGCCTAATCCACATGTTGGGCTAACGTGGAAGAAATCTTCAATCCACTAAGTGTCGCCTTGGGGGCAAGTCTCGAGTTGAGTTGTGGCTCAAATCTCAACTCCTCCATCTACGCGAATTCCTAGCGAAGCCAAGGGGGTAGAACTCCTAGTGGCATTTCATCTACATTTTTTGCTGAGCATTGTGAGAGCAAGTTGCCTTTTTTCCTTTTGGAACCACATGCATCGGGAAATGTGTACTCCCTTGAGAACTGTGAACAACTGAAAGACTGATACTGCCATGTTGAGAACTGGTTGATAAATACTACACCAAGGCCAAGGAGACATACAAACTCTATGATACATGACCATGTGGTAAGATGTTGGTGCGCACGACATGGGATGTACTGGCCCTTACAACTGCAATCACCCCTACATACCTGAAGACTCCCATCAAATATGTGGCCCAATGAGATCAACCCAAAGCCGTCCAATCCTATCCAAGACGAAAGGACTAGGACCTTAACCCAAAGGGACCAAGTATCGGTGACCATAGCAAGGCCTAGGACACCTCAACACAAAAACTCACATGGTCTACAAGCCTTTGACTTGTATCCTTGGGCATACAATGGTGATATGCAAAGTGATAAGTATCTGTATGTTCCCCTGCTGAAATGAAGGGTAACATGCCCCAACTGGAGTAAGGTGACCAGGCAGAGGTATAGTTCATTGTCATTGTCATGATCTGGATATTAAACCAGAATATGACTTCTTCCTAATATACATATTAAGAATAAGCATCTCCCAATAATTTTCTTAAGGGTAATAAAATATTCAATAGTTATCTGTAACATGGTGGGCAAGGCATCTGTAAAGCTGTTGTGCTGATGAGTAAAAAGGGTATACATGGTGGACATTTGTTATGTAGGATGCTATAGGCTTGTAATTATAATGTCTTAATACTTACAAAATTTCAGTGTTACATGTGACGTGCTCCCCAGCATGGGGGACATTCTCACTGTGCTTTCAGTATGGAGAAACTCAAAGATAAACATTTCTGCGTCCTCAAGCACACAAAACATCACAACATTTCCAAGCACACCTGCACATCCGAAAGGGGTGGCAATTGGTTTCAACCCCTGCTCCACCCCACCGCACAATGAAAGCAAGTAGTATCCATAAACTGTGTCCGAGACAATCCCTCATTGGAAAGTAGACTCTGATGGATGAATAACTATGCAAGGATTCTCAGTTGACAGGATAATCTAACAGACCATACTGTCTGAAATGTCTAAATCAGTATTAGCATTTCTGCTAAATAGTTTTTAAGAATTATGAAAGCTCTATACTACAATATCATATTTTTGTTCCACAATTATAGTGAAATTTCTAGCACTTAGATACAAGGCTGGCAAAAAGATAACCTAGATGGAAATCAAATAGACAACTCTTTAATGTAAATTTCATTGATCCTTCACTGAGTTGGTGACATTCAACCAATTTTTGAGTCACCAAAGCCCTTTGGTTACTATACATTACTTTTTGCAAAAAACTTTTTGTATAGTTGTGTAATTTATTTATTATCTGGTAAGTCTTTCATCATCATTGAAATAGGAGAACAAGCAATGAATGCCATATACAGCATAGCAGTGAGTACAGTAACCATTTTGAGAACCCAAAAATGTATGGTAGCTTCCATGAGAAAGGATAAAATTGTATTACTTATCGTACAACTACTCAATGTGTTTGTAGTAGATTGGGCCCCTAAACTATTTTTCGTCTTTTATTTATGATGTTTACACCCGCATGTAGACATTTCACATTGTAATATGGTTAATTGGCTATAGGTTTTTCTCTTTTACAGAATTGAAGAATTATGATAGATCTATCATAACCTATGAAACCGGATTCGTCCTAACCCCTGGACGAATCCCGAATCGGACGAATCGGACACGATTCTGTCCTGACACGTGTCATATTTCCATGACTCGTCGTGTCATATCCGGGTACGTTGTGTCATGAGCGTGTCAGAAAAATTTGGAACGTGTCACGATTTTTGGAACGATTTTTGGTTTCGGATTCGTTTTTAGGGGTTTAAGTTCGCTGTTTTCATTCGCATTCACTGCTTCTGTATAGACCAACAAGACCACTGTTTCCAAATTGGAAGCTAATACTGATATACATCAATGACTCTGAGACTGGGAGTTGTGCAAAAGCTCTCTGGCAATGACTGTTTTGCTTTATCTTCTTCCTTTTCTTTCATATCAGTCACTGTCAGGCTTCAGCAAATGTTTGTTTCTTGAGCTGATCCCTGGTGGGTTTGCAGAAGCATTGAAGTTAGGTTCTCGTGCAAGTGGGTTCTAGACTTCTAGTGGTTGAGCCTCCAGGGTTTGATCTCCTAATGTTTCCTACTTCATCATTTTGCTACAGCTGTCCTATTAGTTTCATAACAGTGAGAAAATCAAACTTAAATCAACATAAAAACCCCTCACATCTGCAATGTGCATAAATCTAATATGACAGTGGCATAACCTTATTATAATTTTCACTGTTTGTTTCAAAGTGCTCCAGTACAGCTCAGAAAGTACTGAAAATTTTCTAATTATTTGGCACACTTGGCACAGGGAAATTTCATTAGTAACTCATTTATGTGACCAGTACCAGTAACCACTGACATTTATTTGAATTTTGTATGTACTATGCATGCTAATAGCTATAGATGAAGATCTATGTTTGAAATCAATAAATTTGTATCATTAATTAAAATTTGTGTAAGAAATATGCTAATAACTAATTTTTAAGATATATATATATATATATTTTAAATATATATATATATATATATATATATATTTTAATAAAATAATATATAACGTGTCCTAACCGTGTCTTGTTCCGGGGTCAGCGTTTCCCGAATCCGACACCACGAATCCCGAATCCTACGTGTCCCGAATCCTCGTGTCAGGTGACTTAGATCATAACCTAGAAAATGCCATCTATTGTACCTTCAACATATAATTTGTAGCTCATCAATACTATCAGATTGTAATTATAGAAACATTTTGTTGTGCAGAATTGCTGCAGATTGGCCAAGTTCAATGCAAATTATCAGGCTTATTTCCCAAGATCACATAACCAGCAAGTAAGGCTTTTTAACATTATCTCCTGTTATTTTCTTTTCCTGAAAAGAATAAAGTTTTATTTCACTTTTTACTCTGCCAATGTACTTGATAATTCCAGATACTACCAAGGCAAAGCCGATTTCCTAATATTCAGGCCAATGAACTCTCATAGATTCTTGTTGCAGCTTGCTGAAAAGAAGCTTGTAAGTATTGCAAATATGCTAGTCCTGATTTCTTTTTGCTTCTAACTCAAATAAAATACATGATATGGCTTTTCTTCTTTCTTTTATCCTTTTGCTTCCCCAATATTATTTTTAATAAGTTGTCTGTCTGAATCATTTTAAGGATCAGAGATAGATCATATCCCACTGGGATAGAGTATCAAGAGACAAAATAGCAATTGGAGTCTGCTGATTAATCATTAGGTTAGGTATTTGAAGGTGTGGTGGCTTTAGCTTTCTTTTGCTTAGGTGTACACAATCTTTTATGATGCTAGATGTGCTTGCAAATTAATATTCTTTCCAAGATGAGGAGTTGTCTGTCCTAACTGTTTTGAGCCTTCAAGATTGAGTGTTGCTACTTGTTACACATGGAAGTGGGTAGCTACTAGAAGAATTGTTTTTCCTATTATGATCAGCTTGCAAGCTTGCATCCCTATGATGATCTACAGACAGCTACCTGCAAAGGTCGTCCATCCATGATCCAGTCAGTGCTTTGTGACATCCACCTTACTCATTAGATGAAATAGTGTCATCTATTGTAAGGTACACTAGCCATTTTGTAAT
Organism: Pinus tabuliformis; assembly: GCA_031772625.1. NCBI lineage: Eukaryota > Viridiplantae > Streptophyta > Pinopsida > Pinales > Pinaceae > Pinus > Pinus tabuliformis. Next base: position 711,269,198 of record CM062818.1, read on the forward strand.
TAAGGGCTTGCATTTAATGGTTAATGGAATTCTAGAATGAATCATAGGTTGAATTGGACAGTTGACTGCTTTTGGTTGTATTCTTGTTCCCATTGATGTTAGTGGTTATCCCCAATGTTATCAGAAATGGAATGGACCAGACCGAACTGGCTTTTTGAGGGAAAACCCATCCGAACTGGTGTCATGGACAGAAAAAGGCCAGTTTAATAACGAACCGGCCAGTTCTTGTAGAGAACCAGCTGGTTCGGTACAAACCAAACTGACCAGTTTTGTACAATACTACCAAGGACCCTTTGAACACAATTTTTTTTTAAAAGACCAATAATTTATGAGTGGGGAAGCCTAATATTTTACCATATTGCCCTGCTAATTCTATTCTATTAATGGTAATGTAAATTCTTAAAGTAAAAGTATTTTCATAAAGTAATTCTTAAAGTAAATTCTCCTTTATTTTTCATTTTCATCCTTTTACTTAAACTTTTAACTTTACCATCAATTGAATCAAGATGTTTGAGAGTGGTTTCAACCTCATTGGATTTCATATGGAGAAAGTAAAATTTTAGATCCCACTCAAAATCTAGCCGACTCAACAATTTTTTAGGATTTCAGGATTGGGGAGATTACAACGTTTCCATTGGAGTTTGTGATGTAGGAGGGTATGGAACTAGCATTCAATCAAGAGAACCAAGCCCTCTATGTACCTTAATGTTAGTGGCATTGTTTTTTGAACTCCTCTATCATGACCCTGTGGTTTTTTCACAACACTGGACTCTAGGTTAGGGTCTTAGAATCTCTGACACTACCAATCCAAATATGACAAGAAATTATTTTGAACAATGGAATATAAACAACAGTAAGTCAATTAGTGCACAAAATTGACAACTTTTTACAATTTTCAACAACCCAACTTCGTTATATTAACAAACTGTAATACCATTGTTTCGGGCTCTTGTGCCAGGGATAATGGACCTCGTACATCCACTGATATAAGAGTACAAACTAGGGCTTGTTGTCAACAACTAAGGCAACCAAACTGCACAAAACAAGATACAGTGATCGTCTAGCTGATGTAGTCAACAATCATTGCTGCCTTGATTGTACCTTGAACACAACTGCTGGTCCTTCTGCTCCCATTCTGCAGCTCTACTTATATTAGTGGTCTTGCTCCTTTAGGTCACTGAACACAACTCACAAATCTGGCCTCTAGTTGATCATTCATCCATCAATGCATTAACACATAGGGACTCTTGTTGAGTTGTTCGCAACTTTGTTTGGGAACAATTCTAGATTGCCCACTGCTGCTCCTAAGTTCCTTTGGGACTTCTTCCCTCTATGTGTTGCTCCAATGAAGACAAACTTTGGGTTGGAGGGCTGCCACCTATCACTGCAAGATGTCCTTCTCCAACAATGAACTTCGGCTGGTTAAATTTCTCCCTTTGGCCTCCTTCTTTTGTCCTTCAAAGATTAGTCACGGAGATCTTGAAACTTCACCCTCCTTACTATTTCCAATGTCCTTCTTGCCCACTGATCTAGGGCTACTTTGGGCACCTACTGGCTGCCCTCCAACAACATTAAGACACCCAACAAATCTCTATCCATACTGGTCCCAAACTTGGACCTCAACACCTAGCAACAATCAACAACATGAAGAATACATACCTTGCAAATTGTTGTGCATACCTCCTGAAGTGTCTACTCACTAGTTAGGGCACACTTACAGTCCACGTCAACCCTCCAACTATGGTCAAATCCTCTTCAAAAGCTTGCAATCTCCTTCCCTTTACAAACCTTCACCATTTGCTTCCCTAATAGACTGCTACAACCACCTGTTTAGGCCTTTTAGCCCTCCCAATTGAGACTATAGTGGCTCGACCCTATATCCTTAGGTCACAGAGCTTCTCGTCCTGTATTATGAGAGAAAACCTCCACAAATGATGCACAAAACTGCCCCTCCTTGACTCGGCTTGATCTGCTTCCTACTCGGCTTGGATAGTCATGAGAAACGAGCCCTAAAATAGATCAATCTCTCCTTTTCGCTAAGATCCAAAGGATTGCGGCCAAGACAAAAGTATTCCTCCCTATGCGAGTTGCTTTTGTGTTGCTTGGATGCAAAATTGAAGTCCCTCAATCTTTTATTTATATGAATCTTATGTGGCAACAACTAGCCCTCTCTTGGGCTGTGTTTGTCCTAAAACAAGGCCGACATGTCTTTTGTTGCACAAACCCACATTCACACATAAAAGAAAATTTCTCCACTTTGGCACATGCTCTCTTGGTGCTTTAAGGGTGCTCTTTCATCTCCAAGAGTCAAATCAACAAAAGTCATCTTGGTTTTGGCCCAACTCCTTTGGGTGCAAAACCCCCAACCATGGGTTCTTAACTCACAAGAGACTTTGTGGTGCCAATTCCTCCACAACCTCGAACCCTAGGGCTTGGAGTACCTCCCAAGCTACCAATCTCAACACACCCTATTAAAAATTTACCCATCACTTAAACAAAATCTTGACTTGAAATGCTAAGCTTTTTCTATCTTATTTTAATGCTTATAGGGTGATATTGATGACGAATATCCCAATATCAAAAGTGATTTTGATGATATGTTGGTATTTCTTGTAGATTTTTTTTTTTTGATGCTAGAGGCCATCTAGGGCTTGTTTGTTGATGTATTTTCGGTTCAGTGATGGATTGCACTTAGTGCTATTTTGGTTATGTGCAGTTTTGGTCCAATTATGTTGGAAATACCGAGAGGGGGGTGAATTAGTATTTCTTATCAATTAGTAACTTATTAATCTTTTCAGAGCACTAATTAATCTTCAACATCAAATTCAATGCATAAACCAACAATAGACAATAGACACCAAAATATTTAAGGGGAAACCCTTCTGGGAGAAAAACCACTGAACGTTTCTCTAATAATTTATGAGTACATTAATGCTTCAGCTCAAATTGAAAAAGGCTAAGTTACCAGGATTCGGATACAGATCCGCTAGTTTTTTGAAAAGCCAGGATCCGAATGGCTAGTACAAACAATATAAAATATTTTATAATTTTTAAAAATTAAATTTATATAAAAATAAAATAAAAACATATATTAATTTTTAAATATATAGTTTTTATATATAGTACCTATAAAAATATATATTAGATATATTAGATAAATAGTATCAGAATTAATATATTATTTATAAATATTAATTAAATTTGTATAAAATAAAAAAAAATTATAATTTCTGTTTAAAATTTTAAATATAAAACTTCTATATAATATCTTTAAATTAATTATTAATTTCAGATGCAAAAAATAATTATTAATTTAATATATTAAAATTAATGTATCATAATATTGAAACATTAATTACTAGTTATTATATTTAAATTAAATAAACTCACTTTATGAAACTTTTAAAATAAACATATAATTTAATAGGTATTATTAACTTCATCAAACTTTTAAAATAAACATATAATTTAATTAGAATATCCCAACATCCGTATCTTATAATCTTGAAATAAAGTTTATACTATGGTCAACCGCAGGTTTATAATCTTGAAATTAATGAACTCCCTTCTTAATTATTCCCACGGCTGATTTTTCCAATATAGCGTTATTCATCAGCTGACATTTTCTTTCTGGAATTCTACGCTGAGATATAATTTGAAAATATGTGCTGACGTCAAACCATATTACACACAGATTAATGAACTCGCGCACGGCTGATTTTTCCAATATCGGGTTATTCATCCACTGACATTTTCTTTCTAGATTCTGCGCTGAGATATAATTTGGAAATATGTGCGACGTCAAACCATATTATACACAGACAAATGTTGGGCGGGGCGGATCTTGGTGGATCCGGATCCAAATCCGTCTTTGATCCGGGGATCCGCAGATCCAGCCGCTGGGCCTGACTGATCCAGTAACATAGGAAAAAGGGAAGCCCCAACTCCCTAGTACTCTAGAAAAGTGTTCAATTTTCCAGTGCCAACTGGAAGGATGCTCCAATGCCCTGGTTTTATTAGCTGCTGCTGAAAGGATGCTCGAACAACCTTGCAAGGTCCAACTTGCCCTAACACCACCCTAATACCTTGAAGTGTTTTCAGGCTCCAACCTGAAGGTGACTTCAATCACCTGCCTAGCACCACCCAACCACCCTTAAAGTAATAATAGATCAGACCAACTATTGTGGACTCCCGTACCGAAGATAATGACCCACTTACAAGATATTTGTTGGCTCTCGTACCAAGGATAATGGTCCACTTACATGATATTCAATGAAACCCTTACAACTTCAAAACCCTTACTTTAGAAACCGAACTGCAATTTTCTTCAGATGCTCAGTAAGACAAATGAATCCCTGCTGCAATATGACCAGATTGCTGTAATTAAATGATAGTGAGGCACAACATGAATAATGACACAAACCCCTACTACAAGACTGAATGAATGCTGCTGGATGATTAGATGCCTGCCAAATATCCTGTGGATGCCATTGCCTTCTACTGCTATAGTCTTAAAACTGCCTTAAAAACCTGACTGTATGTTTCAGATTTCCTCAATATTCAATAATACCTTCTTACTTGCTACACATTAGACTAGACAGTTATGCCACTGTAGGGTACACAGTACCTCAGTCCCTTTTTAATTTAGTAACCCTTATTCATTTATGGCATCAATGATTTCAATAGTTTATTACCAAAACAAGGACTGTCCAAGCATTAAACAAGAACTGGTGCACAGGATATAGATCATCAACAACATACTTCAGATCTAAATAACTCGCATATCTGTGTTGTGTTGCTCCTTCGAATTATGCTCCTCTCTAAGACTGAATACTACCTGCAATGTCCCAAACAGAAAACACTGATCCCTAAATAAGTACTGCTACTTCAAGTCTCCAGATAACTGGCCACAATTTTATGCTGGATTTGAGCCTTGGTCTGCTCAGATCATTCCACAAAGGTCGGCTCTAATAAATGCACATTTAGTAAGTATATAAAATAACTGCCGCAGGTGTTAAGCAATTCGACCACTGCTGTTGTGCTCAAAATAGTTTCTTTGCTGGTTATGGAGAACACATACTACTGCACTTAGAAGATAAACTTCATAGGATTAAGCCACATCATTTGAAGATCAATTTCTGACTAACGAATCCTCCTTCAGAACCACAAAGACTCGGACAAGGTTTATCACTTCAAGCAGTGACCGGTCCTAGGAAATTTGTTTTGCACCTGTAACAAATAATCACACTTCTTCGTTGGTCTTAAGACAAGGAAACCACAGAGATGAACAGACTTTTAAGCCTAGGATGTCATGCTCTTCAAATTGGTTCTTTCACCAACGATGATCACAAATGATATTTCAAAAGGTTCCGAGATTACTCCTTCGGAAAAAAGGTAGCCATGGCCGCACAAGGCGGATCAGAGTCCCAGGGTTGCGGGGGAGCGTCCCCCCTCTTGCTCTCGCTCCCAATCCACACTTTGAGTGGGAGCGGCTCCAGAGCGCGCTCCCTAAAAAAAAATGCTCCCTGCCTTTTCAGGAGCATTTAGTATTTTTTGCAGTAATAATCCAAATGCAAATTTTTCTCAAAGAAACAAATAAGTTTTGAGTGGGGCAACTTAATGATCAAGCCTATGGCCCTAGTATTGGTATCCGATTCATGGTAAAAGTGACATTCTCCTTAATCTTCATTTTCATCCTTTTATTTAAATTTTTAACATTACCATGAAATGACTCAGGATGTTTGAGAGTGGTTCTGACCTCATTGGATTCATATGGAGAAAGTAGAATTTTAGATTTCATTCAAAATCTAGTAGACATATCAGTTTTTCAGGATTTCAGGATTGGGGGGATTGCAATGTTTCCATTGGATTTTGTCATGTATTAGGGTATGGGACTCGTATTTAATCAAGAGCACCAATCCCTCTATGTACCTTGATGTTAGTGACATTGGTTGTCGAACTCCTCTATCATGACCCTCCTAAAAATGTATGCATCACTCAAACAAAATATTGACTTGACATGCTATGCTTTTTCTATCTTATGTTAATGCTTAAGGGTGATATTAATGACAAAAAGCCCTATACATATCTAGAGGTAATGACAAAGATACCTCTGGATATTAATGCTTAGAGGGTGATATTAATGACAAAGATCATGATTTTACAACAAGACTAAAAATTAGACATTTCTCGTGGTGGCAAGACTCAAGAGGCCCAAGCATTAGCAATAGATGATAGATTTACTCGTCTTTTCTAGTTTCTAGTAGTTTTAATAACTATCGACTCTTTCATATTAATTATGATATTTTTTGTAAACAATATATGACAATTTTAGTTTGAAGTTGGCAATTATAACTCATTGGTAATGAATTATGAATATGATTCTTCGTGAAAGTTGAAAGTTGTTTCATTTCATTTCATGTTAGATATTATTTGTTGTAATGGTTACACTTAGCTTACAAGTACAACTTTGGTGATCAATGATGATAAATGTTATATATTGAATTTTGAAAGCTTGAAACTCTAAGATTGATGAATCATGATTCATGAGACTCAATATGTTGTATGTTATTAACTTGTGGACGTGGTTGATAAAGATTATAACTTCTAGATGATTGTTGTTATATGGTTCAATCTATGTTTTTTATTTTTATTAATATCTAATTCATCATTCTACATGTTTTTGTTGACATATATGCATCAATATATATATATATATATTAAAAAACGCTCTGGGATTTGCTCCCAAACCGGGAGCTTCTGAAAATGTCGCTCCCACTCCGGTTTTCGCTCCCGCCCCCAAGTAACCTTGGATCAGACTCTTTATTATATTGCATAGAAACCAGCCGTAGAAGATTAGATTAGGGTCGATGTAAAATATGCCTTGTAAAGTATTCCAGAAAGGAATCGTTCTTCCATTCAAGTTGCAGATATTTCAGCTTCAGTCAGTAACGAAGGTCGGATGATTGATGTATTTCACAAGATATAAAATCAGCCTGTAATAGAAACCCTTGATCCCAATCAAACCATTCAAAACCCTTTCAGATCTGGTCACTTGCTAGATTTGTCTATCTCCCACAGGGCCGAGATAATTACAGAGCTTGATCAAAAGGATGTATGTTCGATTTTCTTGCTTGAGGATTGTTAATTGAATGCCTTGAATATGTTTTCTCTTGGATCGAAAAGGTGCCTCCAATAGGTGAGCCATTGGAGGGATTTTTGAATTTGCACCAAAATAAATTCAATTTAAATTTGGCTTGGAGCCAAAAATTTTGGAACCCAAAACCCTTTTATGAATTTTGATTTTTAAAATAAATTTGAAAAACATCCAAAAATAACATTTTGCCATAAGAAGGATTATTTTAATTGATGGAGAAGAGCCTTATTACTTGACTATTTGTCTTGGCCAAAGAAGAGTTACCAAACCATCGACCATTGGGGTTTGTGCCCACAAGTTGGGGGCTTCGTATTCAAATAAGCATAACTCCCAACCCGTGAAGGTTCTTGACGTCTCATGTCATGCCACATACTATCAAAATCAACTCGACAAGGAGAATCTATCAAAGATAATCCTAACTCGAAAAACTATGATTTGCCATGTAATTTTGGTCAACAAAGGGGGGAATCTTCTTGTGCTGCTTGTTGACATCATTGACAACCACATTTTAACTATCTCCCCCTTTGTTACTGATAGCAACACACGTACTCTCCTTGCGATCACTACTCCCTTTGACTCCATAGCTTTGATTTTCCTTGCTTGTCTTTGTTGGAAATACTGAGAGGGGGGTGAATAAGTATTTCTTATCAATTAGTGTATTTTTAATTTCACAGAGCATTAATTGTTATTAGCATCAAATAAACATAAACATTCATCAACAGCATTCAACAATGCATCGCAGTGGAAACAATAGACATAGAGGTTTTTAGCTGGAAACCCCTCTGGGACAAAAACCATTGAACGCTTCTTAATATTTGTCTTCAAAAGATTTACATCAAGTTTTAAGCTCCAATTGAAAGAGGCTCCAACCCCCTGATTTACAAGCTCCAACTTGTAGGACGCTTTTGCGCCCTGTTTACCAGCTACAACCAGAAGGATGCTCCAATGCCCTAGATTTCAAGCTCCAACCTGATGGATGCTCTGACACCTTGTTTACCAACTGGTACTAGATGGACGCTCCAACGCCCTATGCATGCTACGGCCTGCCCTAGCACCACCCTGCCACTTAGAAATGTTCTCAGGCTCCAACCTGAAGGAGACTCCACTCTCTTGCCTTGCTCCAACTTGCCACCCTGAAGTGTTCTCCGGCTCCAACTTGAAGGAGACTCCACTCTCCTGCCTTGCACCACCCAACCACCCTGATCAGCTGGCGGACCACGTTTCACAATTTTCAGACTGAATCCACTTGCGCTCAATAATCAATAGAATTGAAGTGCAATAGAAACTTTGTCACATCAAATCTGTCTCTGTACAATCTCAATGCCAATTCTAATCACTGCATAATACCATTATCTCTGTCCACTCTTGTTTCACTATAGCTGCTACTTTGTAAGACCATAGGTCTGCAATGTAGCTGCTGTTAATTGTACATTTTTCTCTTCAGACCCTAGACACATCATATAGATTCAATAGTAGTATTGTCCCAAGATGCATCTGTCATAAAATCACTGTCACAAGAGATATTGTTATAACTCACTGTCACTGTCACAAGAGATATTGTTAGAACTTCACTTTCACTGTCACAAATGCTTATTACTGCCAAGTGTCAAAAATGTTTGCCATAGACAACTGTCAATACATTATCAATGTTACACTGTTTGTCAAGTTAAAACCACTGTCACTGCTGTTACACTGTTTATACAACACTGTTGCAAAACTTGTTACATACTATAGGATTGCTATCCAGGCATAAGATGACTAGTTGTTATCCAGGCATAAGATGTCTATCATATCTCAAGGTGTCTACTGTAACAAGGCCACATTGATTTCTAAGTTTCTGTTATGCTCTATCATCAAGTCATAGGTTTCACTGTCAAGTCCATCCATCCATCACTGTCATATTGTTCTGCATATCACTATCGAATTCAATGATACATCAAAGGGCAACTATCATGTCATATATCAAGGTCGTTCAGATTGTATCAGTGAAGTCCATGTAATGACACAAATCCTTACTGGTGCTAATGATAGTTTCCAACTGAATTGTGACAACACCACTGAAGAAAACAGAGAATTAATGGCGCCCTTACTCTTGCAAGATATAAGCATTGAAACCCTTGGATAAATCATAATACAAATGCTCCTTAATAATCTTCACGTGCTAGGACAGTTTCAAAATAATCCAACATACCACAAACACTGTAGCATATGTTATAGTCAACAACAGTTATTTCATACCTGAACTGAGCCTCAAATATTTTTCTCTGAGAATATAGATATCCCATCTTCTTGTATCAACGGTCTTTTTATGCAAGAACCATTCCTATGCTGATCTTAGTCCTTGTTTGTAGGTTGTTTGGGCTCAAGATTGTGACATGGAAAGGTTCAGGCAAAGACAATCTATCAACGGTGACTGCGGCTATAGGACTTTAACAATTTGCAACATACCTCAGCTCACTGTGACAAAGCTCTAACTAGCTGCCTGAAATTACAACTTGTAGATTGATTTATTGTATATTCCTTCAACGATGAACAATAGGGCTGAAAAAAGGTTCGAGTTAATTTTCAGGATCGCAGAGATGCTGTTATAACATTTTCATAATCAATCCTTCATCACTTCAGAGACTTCCAGACTATGTGATGCATGCTTCACAAATTCGGATGGCAATGGACTGAGTGATTTTGAGTCAATATTTGTAGATCAATGCTTCATAAGAACCATGCCAAATTTGCTAAGGATATATGCCTTTCAACAAAGTGTTACCAAGTTTTCCAGCGCCGCAACAGATCGCTGAATCATCAAGTTAATATGGCCTTTACACTGTCCAAGAATCTTGTGAAGTTATGGCTGCAGAGTAGTCATAGGTGCATTGATCATGTAAATTTTCAGAACTTCATTGGTGCAGCAAATAATATTATTTGACCACAGATACCTAGAACTTCGACTTGCAAAAATATCCCAAAGCCAAAACAAACATAAATATTTCCTTCAATCCTCGCATAATTTTAATCATTGTCACAGGGCTGGAGATAACATTAGGGCTTCGGAATAGATGTTGAGTTTATGCCCTAAAGAACTGCCACAGGTCCACACTTCAGATTGCTCAATGAACGCATCATAAATCTGTTGCTCAGAGATAAGCCTTTCTTTTATCCTCAAGAAGGCCGAAAACAAATTCCAAAAACCAACCAAAAGCAAAACTTTAAAAGAAATTCTCTCGTCTGATATGATCGACTCTCCGCAGCGCCAAATAGAACAATTTCAGAGCTTCAAAGATATTCATTCATGTGCATACTTTGGGAAGTAAGGTCAATGCCACTTTATAGTTTTTCTCATGCATAGGAGGGGCTCGAATAGGTGAGCCGTTGGAGGAATTCAAGGAGTCATAATCCATTCAAATTTGAATTTGATTTAAAATGAAGCCCACAACCGTTATTGGAGTTACGTTGTGATCTTTCTTAGAAGCCAAGTCCCCTTTGAATTTGATTCTTAAAAATAATTGTGAAAGCCCTCTAAAATATAACCTTTGCCATTATTTTAATGATTGAAGAAGGAGCCAAATCATTTGACCATTTGACTGGATCAATAAGAACTACCACATCATTATCCTTTTGGGGTTTTTACCAGTGTTGTTAAAATCGCGATAAAATCGCGATTTTATCGTAAAAGCGCGATTTTTTCATTTAGCCGATTCAAATCGCGATTTTTTACATAAAAATCGCCACCTTTTTTTTATAACGATTTTTATCGAAAAAATCGCGATTTTTTGAAAAAATCGCGATTTTTTCAATAAAAATCGTGGAGGGCGCGGGCAGCGGGGTTTTATATGGGAAAATCGATTTTTTTTTAATTCATTCAGCAGTCCGCGCGGAGGAGGAGGAGAAGAAGTGAGGGAGAGGGTTGCCGTCGGTTGTGGGAGCGAATCGAAGCGATTTTAGGAGGAATCCAAGCCAAGATCGCCAATTTGTCCATAAACCAGGTATGTAGATTAATTTTTTTTTGTTTTGGTTCTATAAAAACTTTGTTTTTCATTGTTTTTAAAGAATTTTTGGAAATTTTTCATTGATTTGGGATGGGTTATTTGTTATGACTATGAGAACCAATTTTTTATTTTTATTTTCTCATTTTCTTTAAACATTGTTTATTTTTTTTGATTTTTCATTGTTTTTTGGCATTTGGTTGGGTAACTTGGGTTTAGAAATTGGGATTTTGGAAATAATTAGCTTGTAATTTTGCAAATGCTAAATTGTAATTTGTATTTACTATTATCATTTATGTAATCCCAAATTCCTATTTCCTAATCCTTATTTTTCCATAGGTTTGCAAATTCAAAATTCAAAAACAAACATGCCAAGGAAATTGGATCCTTTCTGGGAATATGGTGACCCTAAAACTCCGAATGATAGACAAAACTTGTATTGCAAGTTGTGTGGAAAGGAAATATTCGGGGGGGTGTACAGGTTGAAGTTCCACCTTGCACAAATCCCTGGACGTGATGTGGGGCCCTGTCTAAAGACAAACGCTGAAATTATCCAAAAAGCCATGAGAGCATTGGGAGAATTAGAGCACACTAGAGACGCCAAAGAAGAACTCAAAAGGCAACTAAAAAGGTCAGCTGAAGGAAGTGGGCCAAGTGGCACAAGTTCTACTGCAGCGTCAGTCAATCCGGTAGCTGCATCATCATATTTTGTTCCTCGAACCACACCTGGTTCACAACCAACTATTGGTTCAATGCTAAAAAGAACTGAAAAAGAAAAAGCTGACAAGTTGATGACAAAATTTCTCCTCTGGAGTGATATTCCTTTCAGCATTATAAGGAATAATCCATTTTTCCAACCTACTGTTGATGCTATTGCCAGTGTTGGCCCGGGGTACAAACTCCCTTCTCTTCATGATTTCAGAGGCCGGCTTCTTCAAGATGAAAAGCGTGACTGCACCCAAAGATTGGAGGATTTTAGGGCATCATGGGCACAAACAGGATGCACTGTTATGTCAGATGGTTGGACTGACCAAAAGGGGAGAACCCTTATAAACTTCTTGGTTAGTTGTCCCTTGGGGACTATGTTTATCAAATCTGTTGATGCAACTCATCAAATCAAAGATGCAAAAACTTTATGTGATTTGCTGGATGTGTTTATTTTGGAGGTGGGTGCAGAAAATGTTGTCCAAGTCATAACGGACAATGCTGCAAATTATGTTGCTGCTGGTAGAATGCTTATGGACAGGCATCCTACTTTATTTTGGACACCTTGTGCTGCCCATTGTATTGATTTGATGTTAGAGGACATTGGGAAAATTCCCTTTGTCAAAGAGGTTGTTGACTCATCAAAAAACATCACAAAATTTATTTACAATCACACATCTGTGCTTAGCTTGATGAGAAAATGCACCAACAACAAAGAGTTGGTGCGCCCCGCCATTACACGGTTTGCGACGAGTTTCATATCTCTTCAATCCCTCTTGAATTCTATGTGGGATTTGAAGAGAATGTTTCTTTCAGAGGAGTGGCGTGCTTCGTCAATGAGCCGCAAACCAGAAGGAGAGGCCGTCTGCAGACTAGTTTCATACCAGGAAGACTTCTGGGCGGGAGTGCAGGAGGTGTGCGCTGTTACAGAACCTTTGGTAAAGGTTCTTCGGTTGGTTGATGCTGAGAAGTCCGCAATGGGCTATTTGTATGAAGCCATGGATAGGGCCAAAGAAGCCATTCGGTCCTACTATGATGACAAGGGAGATGATGGGTTCCAGAGACAACTCCTTCTATGGAACGTCATTGATGAGCGATGGAACAACACACTCCATCGTCCCATTCATGCTGCTGGCCTTTTCCTGAACCCTGCATTTTCTTATGCATGTGGGTTTAATTTTGATGTTGAGGTCGTGGAAGGATTATTAACCTGTGTCCAGAAGATGGTGAGAACTCCAGAAGAACGTATGGAGGTCTCTAGACAAATTGAGCAATATAAGTTGTCAGCTGGCACATTTGGCTTTGAGATGGCTGTCATTGATAGGACGGTTAAAATGCCAGGTATTTTTTAGTTTGTAGTATGTACTTTGTAACTTTGTTTCAAATTTCATTGTTTCTTCAAATTCCATTTTTTTCTTATGTTTATTTAAAATTTTCTTTGTAATTTTGTTGTAGACGCATGGTGGAAGATGTATGGTGGCAGAGTACCCCTTTTGCAAAATCTTGCCGTGCGCATCCTCAGCCAAACATGCAGCTCCTCGGGATGTGAGCGCAATTGGAGTGTATTTGAAAAAATACACAACAAGAAGCGCAATAGGTTAACACTTAAACATTTAAAATATTGCAAATTTCCAAATAAATTTTTGAATTCATTAAAGTTTTAAACAATATTTTTTTTATAATATTAATTATTAATTTATTATTTCATGAACTTTGTACAGGTTGGAGTCCCATAGACTTAATGACATGGTCTATGTCTACTACAATCTTCGATTGTGGGTGAAACAACTAGAGAAGACACCTGATACGGAAGCCATCTCATTGGATGGGATTGACACCACTGCTGAATGGAGGGTTGAGACCGAGAGGCCTCTCATGGATCCCACTGAGGATTGGTTAGTGCAGGATGAGGGGGAGGAGGAGGAGGAGGAGCAGGAGCAGGAGCAGGAGCAGGAGGAGGAGGAGTTGGAGGAGCAGGAGGAGGAGGTGACACCGCCTACCCGGGCTACCCGGGCTACCACTACCACCAGTAGAGGACGTGGTCTCCGTCCACCTCAGCCTCCTGTAGCTGCTACTACTAGTTCTTCAGCTTCTAGAGCACGTCAGACTCCATTGCTATTTCCACCACCACAGGCACCAGCTTCTACATCTAGAGGGAAAGAGAAAGTTGTGCCATTTTCTCGCAAGAGGGGCAGAGGAAATCAATAGGATTAGACTTTCATTTTATTGTATATGACATTATGACATGATGAGATACATTATCATATTTTTTGTTGATATTTTGAGGCTGAGTTGGACTTGGGACTCAGGACTTACTATTCAGGACATGATTCAATGTTATGTGTGATTTTAGCGCTAGAAATGATATTAAACATCTTATATATTAGTTTTTTTATCATATTTATGTGTCAATGTATTTATTTTATGTTGTAGATGGTTTAGATATTAAAAAAATTGAAAAAAATTGAAAAAAAATGAATATTTTTGTGCCAAACGATTTTTTCCCGCTTTTTTCCGATTTTTTCCCGATTTTAACGATTTTTTCCGCTTTTTTCCCGGCGCCGATTAAATCCTGATCGCGATGTGTGCAACACTGAGTTTTTACCCACAGTATGGGTCCTTCATCTTCTAATAGGCATAATTCAGAAACCGTGAAGAACTACATAGCGTGCCACATACAACTGGAATCAACTTGACGAGGAGAATCCAATGGCGAGGATCTCCAAGGAAAATTCAGTGATCTACTTCTTCCACAACCTCCAACAAGTGCGGGGTATGTCCATTGTCCTGGGAATCTAAACCCTAGAGCTAGAGTTTCCAACCATCCTTCCATTGGAGCTTCCTTCTTGATGCAATTTAGACAAATATTAAGAGCGCCCTTTTGACCACTAGAGTGGCACCTGATGATTATATGAAGAATCCATATCCAAGGATGATCCAAAGGACACTTGTACCATTAGATATCATCAGTCAACAAGAGTTTTTAAACTCTATTTCTATATCTCATCATCTTTCTTGTACCGAGATTCCACACCCCGCGAGGACTTGTAATAAGTGATACTAGAAATGATGAGTTTGGAGTTTGTAACAAGCCTAGGGTGTTGGGACACGATCAACAAACGAGTACACCTTGGAGTGTTTTGTTTATCTGGTTAATTATCCCTTCTTTTACAGAGGTGGATAATTTTTTGGGTTTCTTCACTCACCTTTTACCCCAAAGTCGTGGTGACGGTTTGAAGGTTGAGCCCCTAACACATCTTAGTGTCTAGAGTCAATGTATATTACCATACTAGATTACACAAAAAATTTTGTGGAATTTGGTTAGGTAAGTAGCCATTTTTTAAATTTTTAGATTTTCCGCAGTCAACATTTGGCCAATTCCTTCGTGCGTTTTTCTGGGTTTAGGCCAAGGATCAAGGAGTTGAAATCTCATAATTTTCTGAGCACGAGAAGTAGTGATTCCAACCCTTCGAAATCAACAGACAACAGTTTTCTGGGGCAACACAGTTCAGTTTGGTGCAACAATTGTAGCAACGTTCAGTTCATCATTTGCTCACCTAGGTTTTGTCATGCTTTTCCATTGAGACACGCCCAGGGGCACCATTCTATTTTACTATTGTATTTGGTTATGAAGAAGTAATAAAATGGCTCAGCAGTTCTCTATTTTCAGTGCTTCTATGGGTGCTTAATGTATATTTCGTTTTTCTGATCGCTGGATTGTTTGCATGCTTTGTATATCACTTACATTCCTATTTAGGAACATTACAGGTCCAAATCCTTCTATCCTTGGTTTTCTAGATGACTGCTTCTAATAAGATGTAACTAACTATGTAGATTCTAATCCTTCCAATGTTGTATGCTTCTTTCCATCATGCCATAATTTGCAAAATCCGGGTTTCTAAAAAAATAGTTGCACAAGCTATTCTAATTGCCATCTTCTAATAAAAGGGAAAACATATTGTAAATAAACCTGGTGGAGTGGAGATCTTCAATAGTAGAGATCTTTAGGATCTTCATTCTTCGACTTCTTTTCTGGTTCTTCATTTTCTTTGATGATGTGAGCTTCACTCCTTTCCTTGTTATTATTTTTCTTATTTTGAGGATTCTTAGGACAATCTCTTTTGAAATGTCCATATCCATTGCATCCAAAGCATTGTACTTTGGACATAGCTTGTCTTCCACATGGTTGATTGTTGTTACTTCTGTTATGCCTTTAGTGAGGTTCAGAGCTTCCAAACCTTCCAATCTTTTTCTTCGATCTAGCAATAAAAGCTTGAGACCTTGCATTGGGTTTGTTGTCATCTTTGGCCTTCAATCTTGTTTCTTCTATAACACACAAGGACCACAACTCATCAAAGCTTGGAGTGTCCTTCCTAGAATATATATTTGACACAAAATTGATCCATTCTGAAGGTAAAGCATTGAGTATACAAGTAGTCAATTTAGAATCTGAAACAACTGCTCCAGGTCCTTGTAGTTGACCCTTCGTTTGTGAAACCTTCATAAGATATGAGACCAAGTCTTCATCTTTTGATAACCTTGTCTTGTATAGTCGATTCCTTAAAGATATTTTCTAACCTAAGGTAATGACCGATTATAGTTTTACGAAATTGTCATAGATTGCTTTTGATGAATCCAAATTTGCAATAAATGGAATAAGATAACCTTTGATGGATTCAATGAGAATCATTTGAGACCTAACTTCTCCTTTAGTGGACGTGGCCCATTCCTAAGTCTTATCCTTATCTGTTTCTGTAACTGTGTTAAGAACACGGTCCTTGAATTCATTTTCTATAAGCACGAAATCTATTCTCTTCTTCCACGCTTGATAGTTTGATGACCCGTCGAGCTTGTTGCCTTCCTTGCAAAATGAATTTATTGGATTTGAAGATTGAGACATAGAAAATAATATAGTACTCACTTCTCAAAAGAATGTCCTTTTTGATGATAATGTCTTCCAATATCTTGATGCTCCTAGACCTTCCAAGTGACCTCAAAAAAAATGTTGTAGATGACTTCTAGGATGGCTGATACAATAGTAACTTCAAGTTGCTTCAAGGATGAGTGTTGATACTTTCAAGAATGTAGATGATGTTCCCAAGGATCTTGATGCTTCATCTTGCAAAGATGTCTTTTAAAATGAGTGATGATCAAAGAACTTCCAAGAGAGAGAGATTGATTAGATGATGATCTTCTTCAAAAGATGATAAGTAAACCAAGAGCCTTTAAAAGAAGAGAGAGAGATGAATAGTTGATGTAGTAGTTTTCCTTCAAGTTAATGAATCTTCTTCCTCGAGCACTTCCTTATGTCCTCCAAGGTAGTTTTGATGAAATACTTCTACTTATGCCAACAAGAGTGATCTTCAAGCCACCTTCTCCTCACTTTGGCTTTGATACCATGTTGAGAAATCACTAAGGCAGGAATTGAGGTTAATTTCTCTTTACTTTGATAATTGCTTGTGATTATATGTTGGCTTCTTATTAATTTTTTATGTTCTTTTCATCAAACAATTACCAAAACCTTAAACCATGAAGATCACAAAAGACAATGAACACAAGATATAGGCTCCAAGCATGGGCAAAAAGCCCTCCAAGGGGAAAACCTAGTAAATTCTTCTCTTCTTATAGAATCAGATCAAAGTGAGAATTCCAAGACCCAAACAACAAGACCAAGACCTCCCACAAGACCTAAGTCAACCCTCCTTTCAATCTCTTACAATAAGCCAAAGTCAACTCTAGTCAACAATAGTCAATCCCTTCAAAACTCGGTCAAACTATAGATTTTCGGCCCTTGCAACAACTTTAGAAATTCACACTTGTGAGAGAAGTAAGGTGTATTTCTTCCTCCTTTGACCTTCGCTCTCTCTCCTTTCACTTTTGCTCCTCCTTGACTTTTTCATTGGTTTTCTCTCTCTTCTTGGCACAGAAATCGAACTTGCTTGATGTGCTACAATTGAGGTCAAACTATCTTCTATTTATACACATCCAGGAGGTTGAATGGGTCACTTCTAGGGCTGACTTATCCAGGCAGGGTCGACTTGGTCTTGTGGGGACAAAATTGACAATTTTGACTCAATTGAACGGCACAACACCTAACCCTTTGACAACTTTCTGACTCGTTGCCAACCTCCATGTGCAACTTCGAGCCCCATTGAGTTAGACTCTCAAAAACTTCACGCAAACCTGTCATATGCTTCGATGCTCTACTATCCACGTACCATGTAGTCTTGTTGATGGCACCCTCAGAGAAATGAGAGACCAGAGCAAAGTCCTCCTCAAAACTTCTTGAGAAGTCATCCATCTCACTTGAAGATGCAACAACCCTAGTTGTCTCCTTCCCCTTCCTATTTTCATTTTCTCCCTTCTTCCATGGACACTTTCTCGCATAATTACCATATTTTCCACATGTATAACACTTCATCTTGCTCAAGTCCTTCTTCACCTTGCCCATCATCTTACCTACAAGAGCCACATTATCTTCAATAGACGACTTCTTCATACAAAGATCCCCGTCCCGCAGTTCTTCTTGGATGAAGTCATCCCATAACCTGTTCCAATCTGGCAACTTATCTCGAGCAACAATCCCTTTGACAAATGGCTTCCATTCCTCAGTAAAGCGCTTCAAAGGAATCCTCACTAGATCATAATCTAGAATGTTATCCCCAATGGCAATTAGCTCATCTCGAAATTGAGAAGTCCTTGTCAAATATAGAGCTACACCTTTTCCATCCAACATCTTGGTATTCTTCAACTTTGGTGCAAAAATGTTAAAACTGTGGATTCTCCGGTCAATGATTCAAAAGATTCAACTTTTCTCTCGATACCAGCAACAGGTTCTCGTTCTTATTCTGGAATAAATCCTGAAGAGCCTTCCACATCTCATGGGCATTGTTCTTCCTGGTCAGATGAGGTATCAAGTGATCTTTGACGTTGTCTAGGATGATGAGCTTAGCCTTCATATCCAACTCTTCATATACCTCCAACTCCTTAGAGTCTATTGGTTTCTTAATCTCCTTGTCAGCAAACTCGCAGATCTTGTTCACCAACATGACAAGCTTGATCCTTTACTCCCAAGGACTATAGTTGGACGAGCCATCCAATCTATTCTCATATCTCAGACCAACAACCAACTTTTCCTTTGCTATTAGTCCTTCAACAACAAGGTAGCCAACTACCTCTTGAGTTGTATGTTGTGCACACTCTGATTCAACTATCCCTTAAAAGTGGCTCTAATACCGTGCTGATTTTTTCCTTGGCAATTCAAAATCAAATCTATGTCTAAAACACAAGCACTTTGCACAACGGAAAATGTATAACAATGGATCAATGTAGTACAAAAGGGAAATTTTCACAACCCAAGACTTGTTACATTACAACATTAATACAATAAACATAAGGCTCTATTTCCAAGAATCATGGTCGTTACAATTAGCCCTGATACAAGGAAACTAAGGCTTGAAGTCAACAATGTATGACAACCAATCTACCCTTGAACAAGACACACTTGACTTATTTGCTGAAGGAGATCTCACACCAAACCTTTCAGTGCACGTACCTTGAGCACTTGGCAGGTGCTTTGCCACTTATACTTGCAGAGATCGCTGCTACTCCAATGCCTCTACCACTGTTGCTCACAAGTTCTTCTGGTGCTCTAGAATTGCTTGTACCTTACGCTGACCAATCTACCTTCTATCAATCCTCTTGTTGCTCCAAGAAGATTAAACATAGGCTACCCTCTAACAGTGCTCTCCTGCTCCAAAGGATTCTTCTCTTAGGGTCTTCAAAATCTGCCCTCTATCAGTCCTTGCTACTCCAAGATGCTTAAACTTAGGGCTTACATAAACTACCCTCACAACAACCCTTTAATTACTATGAGTGACTACCCTTAGGGCATACACAAATCAGCCCACACACAGTCCCTTAAGACACTTCAAAGTGACTGAACTAGGGAAATCAACACACTCTCCTAATCCTCCACGTAGGACAGACTTCACACACCATCAACCCAACAATTCTTCTCCTTAAAGACTCAGCCACATGCCTTCCTTGCAACCTCTACTCAACCTACAAGGAACTCGGTTCTATGTAAAGTAAACTTAGCCCTATCAGAGTTTGCATTGTCGTTCACATCTGTGCACCACCACAAATAACTCAACCCTCACATCTCCATCATCACAACAATTTCTAAACTTGGCATACAGTCACCCTAATCTCCTTCGCTCCACTCCAATTGAGCTATGCCCTTACTCAACAGGCAGTAAACCCTCTTGGCCTCATGCACAACCCTTTAAGGGAGTCTCGACCCTTTTGAATATAAGTAGATAACTCGACCTTGACCACAGATCAGATACCCAGAGAATTTCGAACCCTAATCACAAAGATTTACCTCAGCTTGGATGCATAAAAACTTGACCTTAAATTCAAAACCATGCACAGTGTCTCAACCAATCTCCCTCCTCTTGGCCTGTACCTGAACATGAGAAATGCAGACCCTAAACTCGTCCTTCTTGTCCTTCGTAGATTAGCTCCTCAGGTCAACAACTACTTTGGCTTGTCTTTGCTTGAGAAGACATGCTCTTGTGATATGTCAAATGATCTTAACCTCATCTCTATTTATAGTGTTCATGGTGGAGTCCATTAGCCACCAAGGGTAACCACTTATGCTCAAGCTAACCTAAGCAAAACTTGCTCAAACATCATTTTCTATAGAGATAAAATTATTTCATTTGACTTTTGCCCAGACCATTGAAGCCCTAGGTGCCCCTTAGCCCTTCAAGGGTGCCCCTCATGCATCCAATGACTAAACAATTATTTTTCTCTTGGGTATTTGCCCACAACTTTGGGTACAAATCTCACCACTTGGGTACACTACCCACAAAACTCCATTTTTTTGGGTCAACTCCACACAAACCCAATAACCTAGGGGTTGTGGGAGTACCTCCCAAGCTACACATTTCAACAAGGGAAGGTGACATCTCCAAGGTTAACCTTTCAATCAATAGGTATTGGTGTAAGTAAGTGGCGATGGAGGGGAAATACTTCATGGCCAAGTGCCATGGTTAGGGGACCAACTCATTACATAAATTTTGAGGTAAACAATGGGCCTCAAAACAAAAATTTACAACAACAATGAACTTTATAAGAACCAATAGGATTCAATGTGATGATGTCAACCATGAGATTCACCATTTTTGGGGTAAAAAGATAAAAAAAAAAAAAAAAACTATTTTTTCAACTTGTATTTTCAACTTATCTCCCTATGATTTTACTCAAAATTAGAGCGAGAGCACTCGTTGGAAGCAGATTTTAATTTTTCATCCAAGGAGTACCCATGTTGCATATTTTCGATGGACCTTACTACACGAACAATGTGAAATACATGAAAAAACGTGACTGCAATTATTTTTTTCATGTATTTCACATTTTTCGTGTAGTAGGGTCCATCGAAAGTATGCCACATGGGTACTCCTTGGATGAAAATTTAAACTCTGCATCCAACGAGTGCTCCCGCTCTAAATTTGAGTGAAATTGTAGGGAGAAACGCTGAAAATACGAGTTGAAAATGTAGTTTTTTCTTCTTCTTTTCCCTCCAAAACTTGGTGAGGTAATCTAATCTTATTTTCTTATTTCCTCTATTTTTTTATAATGTTTCTTAGGAGGCCCAATTTAGACCTCAAAATTTCTTTAATGAATGGGAGTCCACATCTTAATTGTATATAGGTAATGGAGGGAGCAGTCGTGGATGCATGGGTTACCCTGCTTAGCTTGATTTTTCCACCCCTTTGGTGTACCTTTTACTTCTTT
Organism: Pinus tabuliformis; assembly: GCA_031772625.1. NCBI lineage: Eukaryota > Viridiplantae > Streptophyta > Pinopsida > Pinales > Pinaceae > Pinus > Pinus tabuliformis. The sequence continues at coordinate 711,290,843 of CM062818.1, forward strand.
TTGACACTGCTTTGTATTTTGATGCATAGCTCAAGGATCAAAGCTTGCTCTTTATGATACAATATTTAATTTACCCCTTAAGATGATGCAGTTTATCACTCATCGGGGTTGGGACATGCAAGGGTTCCTTTTAGTGAGATGGAGCATCAGATGCTCAGGAATCGGGTGATGGCTAATGAGGAGGGTAGAGCTCATGCTTGGCTTTTGCCCATGCGCTAACTTATGCCCTGACTGTATTGATTTTCTTTTTCTTTTATTGTGGTCATATTATGCTTTTCCATTCATTTAGCTGCATCAACCTACTGGACAAAGATTTCCAGCTCTACTCAAGGATGTGGATAAGAGAGTGCCAAATGCCAATGAACCAATGACAAGTTGGACCCGAAGAATGGACATGGTATCAAGGGCTTATAATGCGACATGGAAAGTATTAGGTATGGTGAAGGGAGACTGAACACACTATTTGAATCCATTTCTTCCAAGTAGTGCCTCTCCTATAACATTAAGTCTTTAATGCAGGTCCCACTAGACTAGGGCTAAAATTAACCCCCCTGGTAAGGTGAGAGAACAGATTTACAATCAGGATCGGTCAATCATCCAGATCACCCCTTCATCCATACTAGATGCCCAAAACATTAAGGCACCTGATTGCAAAATGATCAAAGTACATGTTGAGTGGTTGCCCACCTTCATCCAAGAAGAATGCCGGATGGTTAGAGGTGTAGTGACTGGGGCAGATGGTGGAGGAGCTGGCATATCATCCTCATTAAACTAATGTGTAGTGCTGCTGGCTGGCTAGCTGTCCAAATTAGGAAAAAAGTTTTCTCCTAGGGAGCTACCCATTTTGGTGGATAACACAGTACTGGAAAAATTGCCAGACATAAGCAAAAGCAATGCACAAAGTTACATTTAAAGAAGAAAATTACAAACCTGAGTTAATCTGATAATGAAAATCAGTTGAGTGCAATTTAAGGTTAGAGATTAACATGATCATAAAACATTAATGAAAATTCAACTTTTGGCGTGAATATTGGCTTGCTTCCTTGCAGTCAATGTCTTGGCTTTAGGTACTGATGTACTGGATTAATGTGTCCAATAAAATTATGGAATGTATGGGTTTCTTGGAATTTCCAGCGTATTTTGAAACCACAGTATGAATGATTTGGTCACTTTCATTGTTGTCTAATACAGCAACAGCTGTCTATGTCTTGGTATTGTTCATTCAAGAGTTAAAGCACCTTTGCAAATTTGTGTTGAATGGACTTCATGACAAAATGTCACTGTCATTAAATGGCTGATTATCTCGGGACTGTCAAAGGAAGCTAACCAAAACCATTGAAACCAACCAATAATAATTATTACATAAAACATGAAGAAAGTGCTAGCTGTACTACCTTGCAAAAGGATGGAAATTGTGAGTAGGAATGATGACCATCATATCTGTAAGCTTTCAATATGATTTAGTGTGCCGTTTACATACTAGCTACTCAACTAGGTTGTTAGAAGATCGGACCACTTTTTAATGCCATACCTGATGTCAATTGAAGCTGTCAGTATCAGTGTTGTGAACATCTTGATAACATCCTGATTTTATCTCAAAATCACGATTTTTTGGCCTAGCCGATTTTTAACGATTTTTAAAGATATTTTTATGGTATCTCAATTTTGCCGATGTTTGCTGCTTTTCACCAATATTTTCCCTATTTTTACGATTTTTTGGTTTTCCGGACCCTTGCCGATTTTATCCCGATGCCAATGTTTGCAACATTGGTCAGTATGGTTGGGGAAAGGCTATTCAAGGATCTCTGTGTGCCATTTATGTTACTTGACCTAAAGTCTTTCTGAATTGATCCGGAAGTCATTTTAAAGATTGCAAAGAAGATAGTAAAATATTTGTTCTGAAGCTTGGTGTGATTATACTATAATATCTCAACTAGTGTGGCAAATATTGCCTAATGTCAGAATCATCATGATATTCTTAACTAGGGGATTTTTCAGACGTTGAATATATTGCTGAAAAACCACAAATCAATGGAAAAATTGACCAGATCCATGATAGGTTGCCTATAAAATCTGATTGTTTTACTTTGTCAATTCATTTTGACAATAAGAAGCAAGCTATTGAGAACAAAGGAGAAATTCACTGCCTTGCATTGAGCTAAGGGGGGAATCAAATGTTCTCATCACCGTTGGCAGATTTATTGTGCAGGGGGGATTGATTGCAATCTGCTGTGGGGAATCAGTGGAAATTGACTTCATATTGACCCTCTTAGTGGTCCCCAGAAGTAAAAAAGGCCCAGAATATCCTGAATCAATGGCAGTTAAATAGGGAAGATAAAATCATAATTTCTTTTCATTATAGCATGCAGACTTGGATCAAGGAAGTGTCAAGAAGTTAATTCAAAAATGTTGTTAACTAACAGACAATTCCTTTACAGGGTTTTTCCTCATAGTACTTTGTAGTTAGTCAATTTTTGTACTTTTCTATTCGCTTTTTTGGATCAGCTCGGTTAGATATAGCAGGAACTTTTCGTATAAAGTATCATCATTGAAAAATCTGCATGCAATAATATGAAATTAAGGATGTCCTTCGAATTGATCGTGCTTGATATTCTTCTCTCAGTCTGCAGTGATCCAGCTCCCTACCCAGACATTGTTGCTATCAACCTCAGACAAGCCAGACCGAATGATTGGCATGCTTTTGCCAGGGGTGGTAAGTTGGAGCTTTAAGATACGTGGTGTGAATCTGACTCCACCTTCTAGAATCAAATTGAATCTTTTTGATTTTTCGTTCAGGATGCGGTTATTTTCAAGCCACAACTGCCAAGCCAGCCACATCTACAACAACAGCAGCAGCAGCAGCAGCAGCAACAGCCACAAGGAATGGTTTCGGCGATGGGACAAGCATTTGCCCAACTCCAACTCTCCAATGAAACCAGACCACAGCTTATGTCACAAGGCCAATTCCAAGGTCAAGGTCCTGCAAGCATGCCAGGTGCTGGCTACCTGTCTTGAGGATAGGTTATACCCTGATTATTTTCGCATTTATTTCGCGAGAACTTCAAACGTTTTAAAGTAAGTTATGGTTCCTTTCGTACTGAAATTCCTCTGCGATATGGGAGGCTGACATGGAATCAGTATTCCGTTGGCCGTATGATATCTTTTTCCTTTTCTGAATGATGAATGGAAGAGGGAATTATTATGTGGAGGGAGGAACTCTATGGTTCTTCGTTCATAAATCTCAATCGACATATTAATTTTATTTTTAAATTTGAATATGTAATGCATAATTTTGATAAAAAACAATGTAGTTTGGTATAAAATTAATATTTTTAAATTTGAATATGTCATGCATAATTTTGATAAAAACCAATGTAGTTTGGTATAAAAGAATCAAAAGATGTTTTAATGGTATTTCAAAATTCAATATGCAAGGAGGAAGGTAGCATATCAAGACCTAGCACCAGAAAGGAGGAAGGTAGCATATCAAGACCTAGCACCAGAATTGCATATGAAAAACGTAGATATTAATTATCTGATTTGTGGTCGTAAGTAATTGATATCTCTTATATGAAGCAATAAATAATAAATAAAAACGGCTAATTAAATTTAATTTAAAGAGAATATATTAATTATATTAAAAGAGGTGTGTAGTAGCATTAATCTATAGTATATATATTAAAACAATTGATACTAATATATATTAAAATACAACAATGAGTCAGCAATGAGTTATGAGCTATTTATAATGTGTAATATTCAATGTTGAAACAATTTACATAGTTGATATTATTTTATTAAAAAAATGAATAATTTTATAATATTTAAATGATAAACCATCGGATTGAGAATAACTTTTAGATCAAAACTCAAATAGTTGAAAATATAAAAATTCCAATCAATTTTTTTTGTGATTTAATTTATTGAAGTTTTTGCAAGAAATTCTTAGTTGGGATTTAATCTTCATAGGAAAAGAATTTCAAAAATTTAATTTTCAAGAATCTAAAATAGCTTTGTGTTTTTATTAAGACAACAGAAATTTGGATATGTTTGTTTTAATTCTGTGCATTTGAGTACTTAAAACAATCAATGCCATAATTGATGCATATATCTTCGACTCATATATCACCACGTTCATGAAATTGCTTGCAAGATTTCTAAGTTTCATTGCTTCACATTGTTTCATAAATTACATTTCCATCACTAATGTTCTGGTTACCAAGAGTTCAAGTGACGGTGTATGGGTTATGAAGTTGATATTATTTTGACAATGGTGTGACTTGGTCTCCTACCGAACGGGAAAAAATCTTATCCATGTGTTGACCTATGTTGCCTAGTGTTTGACATTGTTTCTTGTGCAACAATTGTTTTTATGATTTTACACAGGCCTAGCATGACATCCAAAGGAAACATTGATGATTCTTTAGGGTTGCTTTGCTTGATGTGGCAATTCTGATGCACACCATTCATTTTTCTTCTTACAAATGGTTTAGTCATCTATTCAAATTGTGGTCATATTGTAGTTGCTACAACAACCCTCCAAAATTTGGTCCTGCACCCAATTTCGGAGCCTCCCTTGAGAGTTTCACTTAATGATTGCACACACTTGGGTTCACTCTGTGAGCTCGTATGAGTCTTTGTACCCACTTTGCTTGATCATTTCACCTAAGATTATGCATGTTGAGGTCAATGTCATGCTTGCGACCATGGTCTAGTCATGCTCAAAGTCTTCGCTTCGTGTGTACATGTTGTGTTCGCTATGAAAACATCTGTCGCACTCACACACAGAGTTGCATGCACTGTCGTGTGAGCATTGTCACAGTCGACCAACGATCAATTAAGTGTTTGTCGCTCACACGGTTGGTTAGTCATGTTGAGCATGTGTGTCTGGATGGTTTGAGTCGTCTCGTCGTAAAGTCATGTAAGTGTGTATTTGCAAGATCACATATGCAACTTTCGCTCGTTCACACACTTAGTCATTTTGTTGAAGTTCTGACAACCAAACTCCTTTCTGATAGATGAACCATCACTTCGCCATCGATTCGATCGATTGTCACCTAGAACAATGCAGAAGCACTAAGCAAGACATTTCATGCTGCGATGTCCACAAACAAATCAATCAGTCTTCATGTTGGTCAACCAAAGAGTTTGACCCGGCAGCCACCCCAGAACGGATTCCCCTCAAGAATTGCGTAGAGGCTGCAGACCTTAACCGCTTCGCTCACTGAGAAAATTGAGTAGACAGATCGAACAGACACCTAGTGTCCGTCCCTATCTCCCTTAGAAGATTGCGCAATTTTTCTAGCAAGTCCTCTCGACAGTCGACCGACTGCTCACCCAGAAAATTGCGCAGTTTTCATGAGCAAGTCGTTTGTTTCCCAACAGTCCGCTCAGCTCAGAAACTGCATGGAGGTGACCAGCAAAACAACCTCCCAGCATAAGTGCAGTTTTTCTCGCCAGCAGTTCCCGACAACTGACTGTTAGTTCCCCTCAAGAATTGCATAGTTTTTGCTGCCAGTGACCCAACAACTGATTGCTAGTTCCCTCTTGGAATTGTGCAATTTTTGCTGCCAGTGACCCAGCGGTTGACTACCAGGTCCCTCCAGGAATTGTGCAGTTTTCTCTGCCAGTGACCCAGCAGCTGACTGCCAGTTCCCTCGAAAAATTGCGCAATTTTTGCTGCCAGGCTCCCGGTGCCCACTCATTCTAGAAATTGTGCAGATTTTGCTTGCCCAGCCTTCCCGCAGACCTGACTGTTCCTCCCAAAAAATGTGTAGTTTTGTCCTCCAGTGGTGCCAAACCCCACGGACAGTCACTGTTGATCCGGATTACCCATCTTCATCACCTAGTGGCTCCTGCGTAGTTTTCATACGTAGTGCCTGGAGCCTCCATCCCGCCTCGCAATCTTGTCACCTCTCGTGGTCATCTGCATCCGAAATGATCATGCATCATGGTAGACTAAGAGGTTTATGGATTTGATGTGGTTTTGTCATGAGTGACTGTAGATAAAGATACACAAACAAACATGGTGCGACAACGGATGGGATGAATGAAGGGAGCGCATGCAGAAGGACATGTTCACCAACGAATGAATAAACGATGCATGCAAAGAGATGTACTCGAGAACAAATGATCATGCAAAGATGTGTTCATGGATGGACGAACGGACGAGAAAACATGCAAGATGTATTCACGGACGGATGGACAAACGAACATGCACCTTTCACGAATGGACGAACCTATCAAGCTTGCCAACATACAAGCAAGGAGCAATGTGTGAATGCAACATCAATTGAACCAACGACCATCGAAGACTCCGCGCACTTTGCCATGCGGAGGTGAAGTTGTGACACACTAGAGGACATCCATCACCCAGCAACACTACAACTCGACCTGCACACTAGCGGCAACACGAATGTACCAGCATTGTCATGTCGAGTCATGTTGTCCACATCTCTGTAGGCCATACCGTCAATCGATGTAATGTAACATGGAAGTCCAAGAGATCCACTTGTAAAGTCGAAATGTCATGAAAGTCAAATAGTCATGAGGGTAGTCAAATAGCCACAAGGGTCAGTTTCACCTTTGGCTATAAATACCCTCTCATTTATACATGCAAAGGACTTTTCACCTTAGCTCCTCCCACATAGCCTTAAGAGTCTCTAATCTTTTCTTTGAGGAGTAAGTAGTGGCTCCAATGCGCCTCGGTTACTGATGTATGGCGTAGCGATGTGTCTTGGAACTTTTTCTTAATTTAGAAGGCTGCTAACAGTCCAACACGTTTTCACACATGTATTGTAACTGTTGTAAGACTAATCTTTAACACTTGTAATGCATGTTGCTTTAATCTGTGTTTAACACTTGAACTAATTCACTTGTTGTAATACACATATGTTAAATGAAAATGTGTTGTATATGTTGTTAACGTTGTCTCGCTCGTGTTGGCTACTCTCCCAGACATCAGACAAACCTTTCACATAAAACTTGTTATAAAAATTGTTGCACTCGCACGGACTAATACGCTAAGTGTTATATGTGTTATCTTCCCTTGTGTGTTGTGACTGCGACATCTGTGTGGATTGTTCCGCCGGAAGCTGCGCATGTTCTAATGTGTTGTGTGTTCGTAGTAGAGTTGGGACTTCTTCCAACCGACTTGGGTCTCACTCCCACCCTCTCCCTCTACAGTGAAAGAACCATTGACACAAGTGACAATCAGTCAGTCTCGGTACAAACTACACACCACAACAGCGACAAGTCTTTGACCGCTTGATCAAACAGTATCGGGATGTGTTCGCGTGGGCAGATGACGACCTGAGTACGCATGACACGTGAATAATCCAACACGGGATTCCATGTGAGGGAGGAGCCAAGCCATTGCAACAAAAGCTAGGTAAAACACATATGTCGTTTGAACTCCTTATATAGAAAGAATTGACTAAGTTGTTGGATGTTTGGATTACTTACAAAGTTCGTTACCATACATGGGTTTCTAATTTAAGTTCTACACATAAGAAATCCGGGGAAGTCCACTTATGCATTGATTTAAGAAACTTGAACCGCTCCCGGAATAAAAACAACTAACCTGTTACATCATTAGAGCCTATGTTGCATGCAGTATCTGAATCAGTAGTGTCATCTTCACTTAAAGGTCTTTCAGAATACCACCAGGTTCTGATAGCGGAACCTCATAGCCTTATACAGTTTTGTGAGAAGCTTGGCCCACACACATGCAGTCTGCAATCACTTGACGGGAGGGTTGACAACCTTTTTGTCAATGACCAAGATCTCAAGCATTAGTTCTAGTAGGCCGGGCCGTGCCCGTGCCATGTACATAATCTACTTGCTACTTGTTGTTTTCATCTTATTTGCCTTGCTTACTATCTTTGTTTTATTTTGGTTTGTTCTGCTTACTATTTTTGTTTACATTTGTTTTGTTTGCTTGATACCTTACTATTTTTGTTTTCGAAAATAAGTGTTGCCAACTACTACGTTCTAGCTTTTGAATAGAGTATGTGGCTGAGATTTGAAGAGACTTGTGACACTACAACACTTGGCCAGTCTTGCATCCGTCTTCTCTGTGCTTGGTTATAACCTTCGGCTGATGAAGTCTTGACGGAAAATATGAGCCATCTGCAAGGGAAGTTTTGGTCCAACCATGAATTTGTGTCCACACTGGGAAGCCCCATGCCTCAGCCTTCTGCTCTATGTATTCCAGCTCATCCAACTAGTAGAAATGGAGAAGGGGAAAATCTAAACGAGCAAACCTATGTCAGAGGTCTTACATGCTTCTCTGAAGGAACAACCTCTTCTGCTCTCAATAAGTCAGGATCCCTCTTCCGCCCCAAAATAAATAAGTGCTTATGCACAGTTCTCTTGAAAATACAAAGGCGAAAGAAGAGAAAGGCTTCCTGCGCAGAGAGGTGAAGCATGCAACTCTGCCGGGGTACTGTCCAGGCCTGCTGGCAATGGCGCAATGCGTGTGTTCTTGCATGACTCCGTCGGGGTATTGTCCATGCCTGCTGGCAGCGGAGCAACACCAGAGATGAAAACTTATACTCTGAAAATCCTCAACTCACGGTCTTATCTACCCTTCCTGAATTCGAAACACTGTGATCAAGCTGAACTTTTGATTGTGTTTGACTGAGTTGGCAAAAGGTGAACCATTTACGTCCATGGGGTAAGTGGAGAAGCCAAAGTAACCCGCACAGTGATTCAATACTTCCCGAAAGACCAAGGCCCTGTGCTAGCAATGAATCAAAACAAAGAAGTTGGAGTTATATCAGTGTGTTGCCAAGTATTGTAGCTGCTACAACCACTCCAAAATTTTGGTTTGCACCCAATTTCAGAGACTCCCTTGAGAGTTTCACTTGATGATTGCACACACTCGGGTTCACTCCGTGAGCTCATATGAGTCTTTGCACCCACCTTTCTTGATCATTTCACCCAAGATTTTTCATGTTGAGGTCAATGTCATGCTTGCGACCATGTTTTAGTCATGCTCAAGGTCTTCGCTTCGTCTGTACATGTTGTGTTCGCTATGAAAACATCTATCGCACTCACACACGGAGTCACATACACTGTTGCTCGAGCATCATCATGGTTGACCAACGATCAATCACAAGTGTCGTGATGGATGGTTTGTGTCGTCTCGTCGTCAAGTCATGTAAGTGTGTGTTTGCAAGATCACATATGCAACTTTCACTTGTTCACACACTTAGTCATTTTGTTGAAGTTTTGATGACCATACTCCCCTTTGACAGTTGGATCATCACCCTGCCATCAACTTGATCCACTGTCACCTAGAACAACGCAAAAGCAACAAGTAGGCCATTTCAAGTTGTGATGTCCGCGAGCAAATCAATCAACCTTCATGCTGGTCAACCAAAGATTTTGACCCGACAACCACCCCAGGACTGACTCCTCTCAAAAATTGCAAAGAGGCTGCAGACCTTACCCGCTCCGCTGACTGAGAAAATTGCGCAGACAGGTCGGACAGACACCCAATGCCCGTCCCTGTCTCCCTTAGAAAATTACGTAGTTTTTCCTGCCAGCCCTCTCGACAGTCGACTGGCTGCCCACCTAGAAAATTGCACAGATTTCATGAGCAAGTCCTATGCTGCCTAGCAGTCCGCTCAGCTCAGAAACTGCGCAGAGGTGACCAGCAGGCTAGCCTCTCAGCATCAGCGCAGTTGTGTCCACCAGCAACTCCCGACAGCTAACTGCCGGTTCCCCTCAAGAATTGCGCAGATTTTGCTGCTAGTGACCATATCGCTGGCTGACAGTTCCCTCTAAGAATTGCGCAGTTTTTGTTGCCAGTGACCCAACAGTTGATTACTAGTTCCTTCCAGGAATTGCGTAGTTTTTGCTGCCAGTGACCCAATAACTAACTGCCAGTTCCCTCTAGGAATTGCACAATTTTTGCTGCTAGGCTCCTAGTTCTCGCTCGTTCTGGAAATTGCGCAGATTTTCCCTGCCCAGCCTTCTCGCAGCCCAGACTGTTCCTCCCAAAAACTGCGCAGTTTTTTCCTCTAGCTGAGCTAAACCCCATAGACAGTCACTGTCAATCTGGATTGCCCATCTTCATCACCCAGTGACTCCTGCGCAACTTTCATCAGCAGTGCCCGAAGCCTCCATCCCGCGTCGCAACCTTGTCACCTCCCCCGGCCACCTACATCCGAAATGATCATGCATCATGGTAGGCTAGGAGGTTTATGGATTTGACGTCATCTCGTCATGAGTGACTGTAGATACAGATGCACAAACAAACATGGTGTGATGACGGATGGGATGAATGAAGAGAGCACATGCAGAAGGACATGTTCGCCAATGGATGAACAAATGATTTATGCAAAGAGATGTACTCGGAAACAGATGATCATGCAAAGATGTCTTTGTGGACGGACGGACGAGCAAACATGCAAGATGTGTTCACGGATGGATGGATGGACGAGCAAACATGCAAGATGTGTTCACGGATGGACGGACGGAAGAACATGCACCTTTCGCGAACGGATGAACCTCTCAAACTTGCCCAACATATAAGCAAGGAGCAATGTGTGAATACAACATCAAGCGAACCAACGGCCATTGAAGACTCCGCACACTTTGCCATGCAGAGGTGAAGTTGTGACACACCATGAGAACATTCATCACCTAGCAGCGCTACAACTCGTCATGCACACTAGAAAAAGCACGAATGTACCAACTTTGTCATGTCAAGTCATGTCATGAGTCATGTCATCCACATCTCTACTATAGGCCATACCGTCAATCAATGTAATGTAACGTGGAAGTCTAAGAGACCCACTTGTAAAGTCAAAATGTCATGGAAGTCAAATAGTCATGAGGGTAGTCGAATAGCCACAAGTGTCAGTTTCACCCTTGGCTATAAATACCCCATCATTTGTACATGCAAAGGACTTTTCACCTCAGCTCCTCCCACATAGCCTTGAGAGTCTGTAATCTTTTCTTTGAGGAGTAAGTAGTGGCTTCAACGCCCCTCACACGGAGTTGGTGATGTATGATGTAGCGATGTGTCTTGGAACTTTCGCTTAATTCAAAAGGCTGCTAACAGGCCAACACGTTTTCCCACATGTATTGTAACTATTGTAAGACTAATCTTTAACACTTGTAATGCATGTTTCTTTAACCTATGTTTAACACTGGAGCTAATTCACTTGTTGTAATACACATATGTTAATGAAAATGTGTTGTATATGCTATTAACGTTGTCTTGCCCGTGTTGACTACTCTCACGAACATCAGAAAGACCTTTCACATAAAACTTGCTATAACAACCATTGCACTTGCGCGGACTAATCCGCTGATTGTTATACGTGTTATCTTCCCTTGTGTGTTGTGACTGCGGCATCTGTGTGGACTATTTGGTCGGAAGTTGCGCATGTCCTCCTATGTCGTGTGTTCCTAGCATAGTTGGGACTTCTCCCAACCGACTTGGGACTCACTCCCACCCTCTCCCTCTATGGTGAAAGAACCATTGATACAAGTGACACTTACACTCACCAGGCATGCAAACCTCACTTCTTGCAAGACAAAGCAGACCACTCTCCTGTGCTGGCAAGTAAGATTTGAGGCAAATCTTTTAGATAATGGCAATCAAGCCATCATACTGGATGAGACTCCCACACCAAACGGTGTGAGGTCTAGTTGGGACTTCATACCAAAGTGATCCCCTGAATTTTGGTGGGTCCAACACCGTCAACAGGTCATTGTTAGAAACCCTCAATGTGTTATTATGTTTAATTATGGACAGTTGAAAGAGTTATCTTGTTTTATTGAGTGACTATAATTGAATGCATTGTTGGTACACTAATTTGTTTGTTGTGTTGATCATTTTCAGTTTTTGTTGTAATAATTTTGATTATAAAAGAATGTCAATAAAAAAGTTGCTAGGTAATTTCGTTATGCCTATAATATTTCTTCACTGCAATAGAAGATGGGAATGCATTGTTTCTAGTGTTCTTCTAAGGCTAGCACCAAACATGACAAATATTTTAAAGAATTTCTACATCAATTCTTCCTTTGTATTTCAAAAGATGCTATATTTTTCTATAGATGAGTGACAATGGACTATTTTTCGTGGTTCCTATGGCACTATATTACAATGCCATTATTGACAAATTTTGAGCTAAGATTTTTTTCTTTTACTTTTAGAAATTTAATAAAGTTTTTGGCTACCAAAAGATAAAAATGGTTCAAGGCCAAAATTGGTCTTGTACTACAAGCAAAGTAAAATTGGGTGATAGAGATGCACTAATAGTTATGAAACAAAACAAAAATAATGATGAATATTATGTTGTAGGAAAAAATAACAATAATAAAAGATTAATATGAATGTCATGATTACATTTGAACAATATAATTTTTAATGTAGTTTTGAAAAGAGTAATACTGTGAGCACATAGGCAAGGATGAGATATTCTTGATTGCTCATGAAGAGCCTTAACCACAATTGGCCCACAAAGAATAAACATATCAATAGTGGGATTTGAACTTAGGTGGGGATGTTATTAATGCTTCCTCTAAATTATCAAAGCTAGGCTTGATTGACATAATTATTAATAATTATGTATTATATAATTAGGTTTTATTGTATTAAATATTATACTATATGATTATTTATGTTGAATAGTTGACATTAATGCAAGGTTTCCACGTAGACTGAATCAATGAAAATTTATTGATCTTTCAACTAAAGGTTACTCTCTTTGTCCTTGGAATTGAGTTGCTTAGGGAGTACAAATATGATTGAGAACTATTATTAAGCTTTAATTGTTTTATCACAACAATGAATGGAAAGCAAAGCAATGGTGAACGTACAATAGCAACACAATAACTAGATCCTAGATCAAATGTCACTCCTTAGGCAGACACAATTTCCTTCTTCTAGGCATCTAAAACATTGGGGGAATACTTTCCCTTGTTAAGCAGGGATCTCCTTTATGTGATTCATTCCTAGTGCCTCTTCCTTTTAGTCCTTGAGTCCCCTCTCATTATTAATCCATTTTGAAAGCCCAATCTAAAAAATAGCTATAAGCAACTAACACGAATGTGTTCCCTAATGGAGTCATTGAATTTTATTGAAAATTCATTTGATTTTGATTTTTCTACTCCATATTCAAATTGTCCAAAATTTTGTAAATGGTAAGGAGCACTGCTTTAGTGTCCACTTCATTATTAGTTTTTTTTCACAAATTTTGGCTTACACTGATTAGACTTTGTTTTGAATTTCACTATGACCAAAATCTCCATCAACATTTCCAGATTAATGTAGAGATTACCATCTTTGACTAACATGTACACTTGCTTATCAAGGTTTCATGCTTATTGGGGGTTTGAACTTGGGTGATTATTGTGGAAACATTGTGTTTCAACCATTTAACCATGTCCCATTAGATGATAAATGTGAAAGGGTTAGAATTTAAATCCAATTAAGATATTTTATAGTTAGAAAATTGATAGTTAGCCAATAAAGGAGTTACCTCCCTAGGCTACTCAACCACATGATGATATGGAGTTATATGCCTTATGCTCTAATGAATTGATATCGTAGATTGTCCCATCTAAGGTTATTGAAATGGATAAAGTGCATGCAAAATAGAAATAATAGACCAACCTCTCAAAAACTACATCAAAAAGTGGTCAAGCACATTAGTATAAATAAAGTTATCATAAAAAGAAAACATCCATGACATGAGAGTGAGGTTTTATGTGAATGTCTAATTATTTTATATTTTTTATCATAGGGTTTATGAAACCATTAGGGGATTTTTGAGGTCTAAAATGGGCCTCCTAAGGAAATTATAAAATAATAGTGGAAATAATAAAGTAAGATTAGATTACATAATCAAATTTTAGAGGGAAAAAAGGCAAAACTATTTTTTCAATTCGTATTTTCAACTTATCTTCGTATGGGTTACTCAAATTTCGAGCGGAAACACTCGTTGGATGCAGAATTTGATTCCTCATCCAAGGAGTAACCATGGTGCATACTTTCAATGGACCCTACTACACGAAAAATGAGAAATACATGAAAAACGTGATTGAAATCACATTTTTCATGTATTTCTCATTTTTCGTGTAGTAGTGTCCATCGAAAGTATGAAACATGGGTACTCCTTTGATGAGAAATTAAATTTTGCATCCAATGAGTACTCCCGCTCGAAATTTGAGTAAAAACTTAGGGAGATAAGTTAAAAATACGAGTTGAAAAAGTAGTTTTATTATTTTTTAATCTTTGTACCTTTTTACTCCAAAAATGGTGAACCATCCCCCATCGTTGACATCATCATCGTGAATCCTATTGGTTCTTATAAGGTTTATTTTTCTTGTACATTTTTCTTGTACATTTTTCTTAGGAGACTCATTTTAGACCTCAAAAATACCCTATTGAAAATTTGTAAATTCAAAAATTGACTTCTGTAACACCCACCTCCCACATCTACCTAAGTAACTGGCTAAACAAGGTAAACATGCGATGAGAGACTACTATGATTAGATTCAACCTCCTATGTGACCTTAAGGAAATTGAATCAACAGAAACACAACATACATACTTTCCACATCAGCTACAGGACCCTTGAGAACCATCCCAACACTTTAGGCAACTTGACCCTGGGTCCCATTGAAGTTTTTGATCACTTGACCTCTGGACGCTCTCATGACATAGGCCTTCCAGTGTCTAGGAGGCTCTGTCTAGGAGGCTCTGAAGATCTCATGCTATAGGAATGCCGACGTCCATGGACTATTTTGTCTAGTTCCGTGCCAATGTCCCTGGGATTTAAGCCACTTTTTTCAGTTCGAGAGCCGGGGTCACTCTCCAGAATGGAATGACATCTTTAGAAAAGTAAAATAAAAGGGAAAAAATGATGTAAAAGAAATTAGTTGAACAAGCCCTTAACCAGACCCCTACTAGCCATGACAAGCATTTCATCAAACATATCACAAATGTGTAATCTACAGGTGTAAACAATCAGATTTAAACATAGGGATCTCATACTTATCTAAGAATCGCTAAGAACCATTTTTCTCTTATGTCATTTGCTGCATTATCATCTATTATGTCATAGATACATTTTCCATTCATACATTCATTCATTTAGCATGATGAGAGCCATACATAGTTGTTGCCATAAAACTTATACATAACCAACATAGTAACAACAAAATTACCATAAATACATCAACCATAATATCCACATATAAACCAATACGTTTACACGTGGAAAACAAAGGGAATAAATTTCTCATTAGTGAATATAGAAACCAACCAGGGATGGGACTACCACGTTCAACCCGACCATAGATTGGCTGAGCCAAATATCTCTTCAGCCAATCACCCCCGTGCTATATTCCAAGCATGAATGTGGGACTCATAACCAATCGAAAAGAACCAAACAAGAATGCATGCTTCCAGAGTTCCCCCCCACACCGTGAGGAATTTGAGTGCCTCCTAGCCTCTTAGGCTTTACCGTAATCCACAGTCTGATCCAGGGATCACTAGGCCCTACACCAAGACCCACTCTCTAGGCTTTACCGTACATCCCATCTTGGGACTACTAGGCGCAATGGAGAACAATCCACCTCTAGGCTTTACTGTATATCCCACCATTCACCGGCAAGGATCCTTAGGCCCACTGAGGTACACAATCCTGGCTTTACCGCAACCCACAGTCTAACTCAGGGGTTACTAGGCTAGTGGCTTTACTGTGATCCACAATTCGGTTTAGGAACCACTAGGCCATGTGTTTGTCATTTTGGAGATCCACCACACTTAGTGTCGAATCCATCCGACAATCCAGCTCAACTGAAGTATGAGAACCCATCTCATCAAGGCTAGGCTGAGAAAACACTGTCACACTTGGAAAAGTGCATGCCATGACAAGAAAAACCCACATGCAACACCATGTATGCCAAATCTAGCAAGGAAATCACACATGCAAAGAATCTTGTTGTCGCTGCTTGATTCTGCTTTCCCTGGCTTGATCTTCACTTTCTCTTACCTCCTTTTCCTTTCTTGATCCAATGCCAAAGTGCTTCAAGAAAATCTAAGTGTCCAAGAGTGAGAGAAAGAGAGAGAGAATAATGAGAGAACTCCAAAACTCAACTGCCAAAAAGTTACCCAATGATACTCAGAAGCCTTTTTATTAATGAGGTCTCTATTTTCTTCATTTTCCATTAGTTTCCTTCAATTTCCTCCTCACATGCAACTTGTGACCATTCACTTCCATTTTCTCATAATTTCCATTATTTTCATAAATAAATGTGCCAAAAATGCCATTTTGTCTTTCCAAAACCTTAGCGATTGCCTTTGCCAATTTCCTTAGCCATAATAAACCAAATAAACACCGCCTAGGATGTCTTTTCCAACATTTAGTTTGGAATAAGTGTCCCATCAACCATGGTTATTATTTTTACCTTTATTAACTTTTATTACATGGAATTTTCACAAGGGTTGTTACAGAACCCTCCCCCTTGGGGGACACTGCCATTGGTGTTAAATCACACATACACCTCAGCAAAACCGTTAGAAAGAAAACATGCTACTCATGGAACTTTATAACATAACTCGATGAAATATTTACAATGATCACCCTACTGAATGCCAACCCACATGATAACATAACAACATGATATCATAATAACATGACAACATGAAACCCATACTGCTTACTGGAGCTTTATAACATAGACGATGGAGGCATTTACATCCATATACATATGTACATATACCAAAACATCATCAAAACATGGACCAAAACATATACCAATGACATGTACCAAAACACCATACCCAAAACTACTTTGCCTCAACCAGCAAAAAAAGAAGGATAAATAGCTCATATTTGATTTGCCATCTCCCATGTAGCTTCACTGGGGCCAAAGTGCTTCCACTACACTTTAACTTGTTTGATTGCTTATTTATGGGGCATGAGCACCTTTTTCTACAATATACAATGAGGCTCCGACTGGAATTCTCCATCTGGTTCCACCTACAATACAAACCAGTTAATCACATGATCGACATCTTTAACATACTTCTTAAGCAATGACAAATGGAAATCATCATGGACTTTCACTATCGGAGGTAGTGCAAGTCGATAAACTATTGGCCCAATTCTTTCAATAATATTGAAGGGTCCACAAAACCGTGGTGCCATCTTGGGACATGATCCAATCCGCATGGAACTTTTCTTCGGTTTGATGCGCAAGTACACCTATTCCCCAACCTGGAACTCCTTAAACAACCTGTTCCAATCTGCATAGCTCTTATGCCTATCTTGTGCTGCCTTTAAATTTTTCTTGATTACCTACATTTACTGTTCCATGTCTGCCAGCATGTCTGGTCCAATCAACACCCTGTTAATTGGATCACTCTCATTGATGGAAGTATTGCAACTCCGCCCATACAATGCTTGAAAGGACTCATCTTCATGACTCCTGATAACCATTGTTGTATGTGAACTCAACTAAGGGAAGATATTCCTCCCACTTCTGTTGCTGATGCATCACATACATCCTAAACATGTCCTCCAATATCCTGTTGACCCTCTTTGTCTGTCCATCAATTTGCCAATGATAAGTTGTACTGAAGGCCAACTCTGTGCTCAAACATGCAAACAACTCCTTCCAAAACTTGGAAGTGAACTTTGTATCCCTGTCCGACACAATCTTCTTTGGAACACCATGCAATTTGACCACATCTCTAATGAATACCTATTCTACATCGCTAGCTGAGAATGTAGACTTCATTGGGATGAAGTGTGCAACCTTTGTCAACCTGCCCACACCAACCATGATGGAATCATGTTGTGTCACTATCCTCGGCAACCCTGTGATGAATTCCATGGAAATGACCTCGCATTTCCATTCTGGAATTGCAATTGACTGTAGCGGTCCAACTGGATGTTTACACTCTGCCTTCACATCAAAACACATAGCCACAAACTCTACTACATCCCTCTCTAGGTTTGACCAATAATAAAATATCTTCACTGCTGCTAGTGTCTTCTGATAACCTGGGTGACCCGAGTATGGTTTCTTTTGAGACTCTGTCATGGTGACCTTCTTGAGCTTAGGCTAATGTCTAGCACATATATCATGTCTCCAAATCAGACCAATCCATCTACTGTAAGACAACAGTCAACATCTTGTGCACCTGTAGCTGTACCTATGCCACTATTTGTACCTGTCCCTGTACCACTACATGTACCATCAACTGTACCTGTACTAGTACGAATACCCTGCTGCTACCTGTGCATAATCTCCATATATCTAAAATTCTGCTTACCTGCTTGGAAGATCCTATCCTGTAAGTTTTCCCCATAGGAGCTCATAGCTACTAAGTGATTTATCTGTATTCGCCTACTAACAACATCTACCACCTTGTTCTCTTTACCTTTGATGTATCTGATCTCGAAGTCAAACTTGATGATCATGGCCAACCACCTAGCCTGCCTGGTGTTCAAATTCGGCGTTCAAATTTGGCTGGTCAAACAAATACCTCAACCCAATGTGATCACTCATCAGTACAAACCTCCTGCCTAGAAGATAGTGCCTCTATATATTCAAGGCGTGTATGATCACTGCCAACTCCAAATCATATGGCAGGTAGTTCTGCTCGTGCTCGTTTATTTTCATGACTCATAGCATACCACCTATCCATTTTGTATAAGGAATCCACCAAGTCCTCTCTTTCAAGCCTCTGTGCACACTACAAACTTTTTGTCCGGATCTACATTCTGTAGCACTGGGGCATGTGTCAACAATTGCTTAAGATGCTCAAAACTATGCTTACATTCCTCTATCAATTCAAACTTCTTACCTTTCCTCTACAAGGATGTAATAGGATAATAAATCTGTGAGAAGTTCATGATGAACCTCCTGTAATAGTCTACCAACCCCATGAAAGATTTCACCTCATCCACATTCTTAGGAACTACTCATTCCATGATGACCCTTATTTTTTCTTGATCTACTGCAATTTTCTCATTGGAGACAACATGTCACAAGTAATGTACCTCAGTCTAAAAGAAACTACACTTGTTGAGTTTAGCATACAATTGATGCTCTCTCAACAACCTCAACACTGTTGCTAAATGCTCAGTATGCTCTTCCTCATTTTTTGAATATACTAATATATCATCAATGAACACAATAACAAACTTTTCCAAATATATAGGCAACACACTATTTGTCAAGTACATAAATGTAGCTGGAGCATTATTCAAACCGAATGAAACTACAACAAACTCATAATGCCCATACCTAGTCCGGAAAGTTGTTTTGTAAATGTCCTCCTATTTGATGCGTACCTGGTGATATCTTGACCTCAAGTAGATCTTAGAGAACACTATTGCTCCCTTTGGTTGATCAAACAAATCATCAATCCTCGGTAATGGATACCTGTTCTTAATGGTCACTTTGTTCAGCTGCCTATAATCAATGCACAATCTGAGACTACCATCTTTCTTCTTCACAAACAATATCGATGTGCCCCAAGGTGATACACTTTGCCTAATGTATCCCTTGTCCAACATTTCATTTAATTGTAACTTCAATTCAACCAACTCTAGTGTGCTCATCCTGTAAGGTGCCTTTGATGCTGGAGCTTCCCATGGCACTAAGTCAATAGAAAAGTCTACCTCCCTATGAGGTGGCAATTCAATAATGTCCCCAGGAAATACATCCTTGAATTGCTATAGAACTGGGTACCTTCTCAACACATCTGCATCCTTAACTTCCTTACCCTTGTCACTAAAAATGTGCATTCCCAATAACATACACCCTTCCCTGCGACTACACTTTACCTGCATAGCTATCACCATCCTAACAGATCTGGGTTTATTTTGACCCGGTAAGACTCTTGGTTCCCCACTGTCATCAACACACTCAATGGATTTGTCATAACTGTCCACTTTGGTCCTATGAAAGTACAACCAATCCATGCCCAACAACATATTGTATGATCCCAACGGTAATCCATTCAGATGTGCTACGGTAGGCATACCATTCAAATCAAATGCACAAGCTCTTACCCAATAATGAACTCGCTTCTTTGTACCTATAGCCAACTACACTAACCAAGATTATGCATGCAATTCCTTACTCAAACCACACTTATCCACCAAGTGAGGACTAACATAGCTATAATTAGATTCAGGGTCAATCAAAATAGAAATAACTTGATCACAAAGCTTATCGTCCATCTCAATGATAGATGCTTGGTGCTCTGCCTATCTGTTGTCCATGACTGCATAAATACGAGGAATACTCTGCCCCACATCCCCAACAGTTTGCGCCTCCTGTGCATTGTATATCTTAGGCCTACCACCTTGATTCTGCAGACAATCTCTCCTAAGGTGTTCCTCACCACATGTCCAACACTCCAACCATCTAGTACCATTACCTCTATGTTGCTGTTGTGATCCATGTCCCTATCTAGTTGCATTAAACTTCTTTTAAGGTGCCAAATTTTCTTTCTCCTTTGCATTTTGAAGCCTTTCTCTCTTAGGTTGCCATTTACCTTTACCTTTGTCTTTCCATTTCCATCCTGGCTAAGATTCATTCTTACGCTTTGATTGTTTGTAGCAATGCTTCAATTTACCAATGAGTTCCTCAAGTGACCAAGGCTCATCATACTCAATCTAATCTCTAAATATTAATGGAAAACCATTGAAAAATCGTTGAACTTTAGCCTTCTCATCTGTAAGATATGGTACATACCTCAATAGCTCCAAAAACTTAGTCATGTACTCTTCATCTATCATTGACCCCATCTTTAGCTCATAGAATTCTTTGGCCTTACTATCATAGTATTGTTCTGACAAGTATTTCTTCCTGAAAAGCCTCTTGAACTCATGCCAACTCAAGTCATCCATCGTGATGTCTCTAACCTGCTTCACGTCTTCCGACCAAATGTCCATTTTACCTTTCAAGCTGAAAATGGATATTATGGCCTTCATGTTATCTGTGTACTTATGCAACTCAAAGAATTTGTTCATCCCAAGTATCCAAGCCTCTACATCTTCAGACTTCTTCACATCTCCATCAAAAGTAGATGGCTTTGCTTTCTTAAATTCATCTAGAAAGTATCCCCTATCACTCTTCTTGTCAGGATGATAACGATGACGATCATGATGCCTATTAGAACTAGAACTAGAATAGTACATGTACTCATCACCCCTCCTATCCGAAGTGTCCAACAACCTTCCATTTGTCACTGTATCAGCTCTATCCAACCTGTGTCTACTAGGAGACCTACTGGCATATGCCCCATTAGTTCTATCCTCTTGTTTATGGCTGATCCGAAGTGGCCCTTGTCAGTGCAGTTCTGACAAACTTTGAAGGAGTATTGCATTGACCTCTGCTTGTTTCCCTTGTTCCTGTATGATCTTGTCATTGTCTTCCTTACAACTCCTTATCTCTTCCATAAAGCTAATCAATGTGTTTGCTAAATAACAAGTGTGTCCACCACATTTCTCATCCGATTCATAGGGAGAGTTGTTGATCAATGGTTGTCGTTGATGTCAACCCAAGTAGCACCAGGGGCTACCCTGATTTTGCATGGGAATTTTTAATTTAAAACTTACTCTATTCTAAATTAAGGATCTTCTATATTGATTCTACTCATCGAGATGTTTCCGCTGATATATGGCACACCATGTAATTCTTTACGGTTTGAGATATATTCGTGTTTGAAGTTAGCAACCCCAGTTAGTAGTAATTGGTTGTGGTCATTGAATAGTAAATTATTAATAATGTTCTTTTTTTTCTCTTAAAATCCCTCCAACATTCACTATATTTTCGGAGATATGATGTGAGGAAGTTAGGGGTTTTGCAAACTCCATAATTCCATGTCAAACATGTGATGTTGGGAAAATCGTCATAACTTTCTCTCTGAGAATTGGATTCAAATTTCGTAAATAGTGACATAAATAGGATAGTCTGTAGTTCGTTGGGTATCATTTTCAGGGCTGAAGGGCACAACAGAAACACATGGCACTTTCTACACGTTCGCTCTACTGAACCAGACTATAATAAGGTCATCGTGGGAGATTGGGCATAACTCTTTCTTGAAGAATCCAATCTTGATCAGACCTATGGGATTGGAAAGAGGACTCAGAGGGATACCACAGGATGAAATTTCAGACCCTGGAGATTCAAAATTACATAGATACAACAGATTCAATATCGAGCTTCTAGAAGGCAAGAAAAAGCATGCATTTAAGGATCACTGCAGTAATGATCCGGATTTAAACAAGAACGCAACAAATTACAGAGATAACCATAAACACGGAGATGCAACGGAAATAATACTTCATTTCATTAATGTGAAACACTGAAATATGCTTAGAAACCACAATGGAAATAAACTAGCTAGGGCGATGGTAGCTTATCTCTAAGAAGAGATGTGGTGGCTACATGCCTCTAAACTGTGTTACAATGAGGCTCGAAGGCCTATTTATTGTTGAGAAACAATGGAAATCCCTAAACATCCAAAAACCTAACCCTAGAAGATGAAACACCAAACTGTGGGCCCCGTTTGGGTAAATTGGTGCATCAACTTCCCGAGGTCGTAACTTTGGAATATGATCTCTGTTTGACGTGCACAATATCTCGTTAGAAAGATCTATTCGAGAACTACAACTTTGGGAAGAGCAACATCAGTCTATGATCCCATGTTGCTCCTAGTTTTCCCAAAAAATGTTGTTTAGGGCCTCAAAACGGCTGTGGAAGTTCAAGACCTGAAAAACTGCTAAAAATAGTAAACTGTGCTACAATTAAGGAAACTGAAAAGCTGAAAGAAACAATGGTGGAGTTCCAAGCGGACTTGGGAGGTGGCCACCAATATCCACCTGGATCATTCCTCCCCCCTTAGGATGCAATGGTCCCCATTACATTGAGTTCCTCCATGAGATGAGGAAACTTCTGCTGAACTTGGTCCCTGGTGAGCCATTTGCCCTGGTGAAGGAGTTGGCCTGCTTTGACAACTCGATACAGTTGGATATTCTGTTGGCGAGTGTGTTTGATCTGTGTGTCCATGATTTGATAAGTTGCAGCGTGTTCCATGCAATCTGGATTTAACTATGTGGGTGTGAGTTGTTCTACAATGTCGGATGTGTCTAGTAATGGTGGAAAGTATGGCCGAAGGTGGTCCACATTAAACACTAGGTGCAGGCCAAGGAATGGGGGAATGTTGAGCTCAAATGCATTGTCTTCCACAACCTTGGTAATGGTGTAAGAACCATATTGGAGTGGTCTGAGTTTCCGATAGGCTCTGGTAAGGCGTTCCTTTTGCAAATGCAACTAGACTTTGTCGCCCACTTGAAACTTGTGTGGCACCCGATGTTGATCATGTCGCTGCTTGTACTTGGCATTTGATTCCTCTAGAATGTCATGGACCTGCTGGCGAATATGTTGGATGTTCTCAATGAAGCTGACTGCCTTATCTGTTTCGGACTGGACATGAGCCAAATTTGTGTGAGTAGCCGCAAATGGCATGGCCACATCAATGGGACATAATGGCTGGAATCTCAAGCCCACCTGAAAAGGGTTGTGGCCAGTCGAGCTGTGAAGAGCCTGGTTGTAGCTGTGTTGAACATAGGGGAGGCTCTTGTCCGATGTGCGTAGATGCTTTGAGTTGTACATGCGCAGAATGTGTACGATCATCCTATTGACAACCTCTTTCTGGCCATCAGTTTGAGGATGGAAGGCTGTGGACTTAGTGAGTTTGGTGTCCAACATCAACCAGATACTGGACCAAAATGTACTGAGGAACCTATTGTCCTGATTTGAGATGATAGACTGTGGGATCCCAAAGTGTACCCACACTCGTTCAAAGAAGAGTTTAGCAGTGGCTTCTGCTGTGATATTCTTCTTGCAGGCCACCATAATGGCCATCTTCGAGAACCTGTCGACGAATACAAAAACACGGTCATTTCCATGCTTAGTGGAAGGAAGGCCTGACATGTAATCCATGGAAATGGATTCCCAAGGTCGACTAGGGGTAGGCAGCGGGGTATAAAGGCCTTGCTTCTTGATGGTCGGTTTGGCAATGGCGTAGGCAGTGCATGATCTGATGTACTTCCCGACATCCTGTCGAAGATTCGGCCAATAGAAATACTTCTGCAGTACTGCCACCATTTTCTCGACCCCGAAATGCCCAGCAACTCGACTGTAGTGTGCTTCCCAAATCATCTTGGCACGCTCGCTTGAAGGAACACAAAGGTGACCTAGGTGGCATAACAGGGCATCCTGGAGGTGAAAATCTGGAACATGCTGACCCTCCAAGAGTGTCTGGTATGTGTGGCCGAATTTTGGGTCGCTTTTGTAGAGAAGTGGCCAATTAGAAGTCTCGTGCCCACAAGAGTTGAACACGGTGGTTAACGCCATGATCAGTGGTCGACTAAGGCAATCTGCAACATTATTGGTGCTGCCCTTCTTATACTTGATATTCAAATGGAACTATTGCAGGTATGTGGACCACTTCTGATGGCGATCATTCTGCAATTTCCCTTGGGTCTGTATGAACTGCAAGGGTCGGTGGTCTGTGTGGATGACCGTTTCCTTCCCCAAAATGTAATGCTTCCATTGTCGGCAGGCTTGCATAATGGAATACATCTCTTTGTCATAAGTGGGATACTTCTAGACTGTGTCTGAAAGTGTCTCACTGTGATATGCCACTGGATGCCCATGTTGAGTAAGGACTGCCCCAATAGCATAGTCAGAGGCATCTGTCTTGACCTCAAATGGTTGTTGCAAGTCTGGTAATGCGAGCACTGGTGCCGTGCAGAGGTGATATTTCAACTCTGTGAATGCCTTATGTTGAGATTCAGACCAAAAGAATTTTGCTTTCGCTCCTCCCTTGGTGACTTGACTCAAGGGCCAAGTGATATGAGAAAATCCCAACACGAACCTGTGGTAGAAGTTGGCAAGACCTAGAAAGCTGCGGAGCTCTGTCAGAGTGGTTGGAGATGGCCAATCCAAAATGACTTGGATCTTGGCTGGATCCACATGCATGCCCTGTTCATCAATAATGTATCCCAGATACTAACCCTGGGTCATGCCAAAAGTGCATTTCTCCAAATTGGCACATAACTTGTGTTGCCGCAGTGTTTGGAGAACCTGTCGGATGTGGTGGAGGTTCTCTTCCCAACTCTGGCTGAAGATCAGGATGTCATCCAAGTATACCACTACAAATGAGCTGGTGAATGGCTGCAAGATGTCATCCATTAGCCTCATGAAGGTTACATGAGCATTCTTCAATCCGAAAGGCATAACCAACCATTCGAAAAGGCCCTCCTTGGCTTTGAAGGCAATCTTCCACACATCGGAGGGTTCGATTGGTACCTAATGATATCCTAACTTCAAATCGATCTTGTTGAAATATTTTCCCCCCTTCAGTTGGTCCAGGAGGTCATCAATCCGTGGGATTAGGTACCTATTACGGACATTGATCTTGTTCAACACCCGATAGTCAATAAAGAGTCTCCAAGTCCCATCCTTCTTTTGTACCAACACGATCGGGCTCCCATAGGGCGATGAACTCAGACGGATGTGACCTTTCTACAGCAGCTCCTGAATCTGCCTCTTGATTTCATCGTTCTCCAGAACGGAGTGCCAATAGATTGGTCCATTGGGTAGTGGCGCACCTGGGGTTAGATCGATGGAGTGCTTGACCTAACAGTGCAGAGGAACCCTTGCAGGGGAGGTGAAGATGTCCTCGTACTCCTCCATGACCTTGTCCATCTGTAGTTGTCGTGCAGAGGGGCCCTGTCTGGAGGTCGTGACCACCGTATTCTTCTTTCCTTGAGGGCGTATCATCAGGAAAACAAATTTCCCGATTTTGGAAATGAGCTTACTACATTGTTTTGCAGTAACCAAAGAGATGGCGGTAGGCGGTGCTACCTCTGGTATCCTGTACAACTTATTTCCCAAAGTAACAATAACAGCACGGGGCCTTGATTCATACACAGCATGTCTCTTCCACAAGTATGGTTGTCCTAATAATACATCACAAACTTCAAGGGGAGCAATGTCACACTATACCTCATCCGTGAAGGGCTTGATGTTGTATAGAAGGCGACACTATTGGCTCATGCGAAGATCCCGTTCTTGGTGTAGCCACCCTATGGTGTACGGTTGTGGATGTGCTGTGGTCGGTAAGGCCAACCGCTTCACGACCTCTGCCAAAATGAGGTTCTTTTGGCTCCCGCTGTCGACAATGAACTGTAGCGGGGAGCCCTTTATCCACATCTTGGAGTGGAAGACACGCTCCTCCTCCTCCTCTGGATCTTCGGGTTCCTTCTGTATCTTCATGGTGGCAACGGTGGCGTTGGGCTCGCATTGATAATCTGCTTCCCTTTGTCATTCCCCTTGTCGGGTTTTGACTCAGAGTCGGAACATGCATCTAATTCTGAAACCTTTAGCTCGGCCACCAGTGACTGCTTGGCCCGACACTCACTTATGTTGTGAGTGGAGCTCTTATGGAACTCACACCACTTTCCTGTGTCCATTTTCAGCTTTGCAATGTTGTTCTTTGCTTGCAGCGTTGGTGGGTTGTCTTGGGCCGCCCCGCCTTGGCTTTGTCCTTTGTTTTGTGGTTTGGGGGTACCTTTCCCTTGCTTTAGATTCGCAGATCCAAAGTCTCGCTTCTTCTGTTTAAACTTTTGCTTGACCTTGACGGCATATCGGTATGTCGTGCCAAGCGAGGGGATGTTCAGGAATTCTATTTCTTCCTGGATGTACTTGTGTAGGCAGCCGTGGTATTTGAGTACCAAATGCTGCTCCGAATCCTTGATACCCAACTTTGTGCGAAGGGTATGGAAAATATTGGTAAACTCCGGCATGTCTTGGTCCCTCCCCTGCCGCAGCGTGGTCCACTTTATGTATTGATCCTCATAGCTTCTGACATGGTAGTACTGCTCCTTGATGGCATCCCGGAATGAATCCCAAGTGGGTGCATCTGAAAATAGTAACCTGTGCTACAATTAAGGAAACTGAAACGCTGAAAGAAACAATGGTGGGGGTCCAAGTGGACTTAAGAGGTGGCCACCAATATCCAACTGGATCAAGTAAGGACCACACATCAACAGTGAAGGGTAAGTCTCCTACAACAAGGTATGCATGATTAGTGTTTACATTTGAATTTTGAGTATCATCTCTGACATATGTTTTTTTAGGACAACGTAAGTATATACAGGGTCTCAATTATATGTCTGTGTCTCTATATGTCACAGTTAATTTTGATATCACATTTCAGATGTCCTATTCTTGATACTACACATTTGATGCTACATATTCTTGATGCTACACCAAGTCTTCTAAATATATATGATGTTTTAAGTTCATGTTACTTGTCTTGTCATACTTGATAGAATGGTCTTTGTTGTTATACTTAGAACTTGGTCCATCACAAGTCTAGGGTTTGTCATCATTTTTTATTGTATATATCTTTAGGTCAATTTTGGATATAGTATTGCCTAGAGTCTAGGCTTATATCAAGAGTGGGAGTCTTTGTCTACTGCTGCAACAAGTCAACAACAAAATTGAGAAGCACACTTCAGGTACGCATTGTAATTTTAATTTGTATTTATTCATTATTATGCACTTACATGTGTTTTGTAGGCAGAGGTAAGTTGAAGGGTATTTTGTTTAGTTTTGGGATTGGTTTCACCGGGAAAATTTTTCATGCGGGTTGAAGAAGATTCAAGTACGACATCAAGCAAGAATTCTAGAGCAGAAGTATCAAATCAAAGGAAGCATTGCGGTGGGACATCCTTGAAGACATGACAGTCAACCATATATCATGAAGTATTGTTAAGGCCAAGAGTCATCATTGTAAATTTGTAAAAGAGTCATTTATAAAAGAGCCATCATTTTAAAAGAGTCATTCGTAAAAAAGTCATCATTGTAAAGATTGTAAAAGAGTCATTTGTGAAAGAGTCATTCTGCCTAGTGTCGAAGAGGCAATGTTGGGAGGTATAGGAGTCACTGTTGGGATGATGTCATGGTTGGGTTGCAGGTCATAGAGTGATTGGGTATTTGGTCAAGTACATGAAAATCATTGTACATCTTATTGTATCATGGATTGTTGTCCCTAGTTTGGGAATCAACACACTTGTCTTATTTCAGTCATTATAGGGTGGCGGGGAGGTGCTAGGCAAGTGGATGAAGTTGCCTACAGGCTGGGGCCTGTGAACACTTTAGGGTGGTAGGGTGGTGCTCGGGCGAGTTGTGGCTTGCTAGGGTGTTGGGGCATCCATTCAGTTGATCACTGAAGAAACCATTGGGGCGTCCTTCTAGTGGGAGCTGGAGAAGAATGCTTTTCTAGAATTCTAGGAAGTTGTTGCTTTCATTTTAGTTCGAGATAAAGATTAAAATAATTTATTAGAAAAGAATTCAATGTTTTTGACCTAGAGGGAGTTTAGCACCTAAAATTCTTGTGCCTACTATGTTATTTTATTTACTCTTATTACTGCATAAACATTAATAATAATTGAAGGTTAACTAATTCTCTGAAAAGATTTAAAAGTGATAATTGCTAAGGAATACTGATTCATCCCCCCTCTCAATATTTCCAACAATTGGTATCAGAGCTTGGTTCCTTCAATAATAGTCTAACAACTGGAAGGAGATCATGGAGGATACTAAGAATAGATTTCCTTTGTTCAATGGAAATAATTATGCACTTTGGAGTGGAAGAATGCAGGTTCATTTGCTGGCACAAGGATACGAAGTATGGGGAATCATTGACAAAGGTTTCACACTGACCCAGGATGAACAAGGTAAGAAAAATATGCTATATGATGCAAAGTCTAAAGATCTTATTATCAATGGGCTTATCGAATATGTTTATCTTAAGGTATCGAGTTGCAAAACTGCTAAAGAGGTATGGGGCAAGTTTGAAAATATATATGCAAGTGACTCAAAGGTGAAAGAAGTAAAGCTTCAAATTTTCTAGGAAAAATTTGAGCAACTCAAAATGAGGGAAGATGAAGATATTGCTGCATACTTTTAGCGTGTTGATGAAACAACAAATACATTGGAAGGTTTGGGAGAACCTTTTGAAACGAAAATTGTTGTCTGAAAGATCCTCAGAACCTTGCCAACAATATTTAACCCTAATGTATTTTTCTTGGAAGATAGATCGAATCTGACCAATTTGAGCATAGATGAATTGCATGGAATTCATATGGCATATGAAATGAGGATTGAAGAATAGGATAACACATCTCACTTAGAAACAACATTTTCTGCATCTAAGAAGGATAGTAAGGACAAGCAGATTCCAAAAGAAAAAACTTGCAATTTTAAGGATGAGGAAAAAGAAGAAGATGAAGAAGAATACTCAAATAAAGAATTGTCCTACTCCACACAGAAAATGAGAACATGTATAGGAAAATTCCAAGGTAAACTTCCATTAATGTGTTTTGATTGTGGTGAGGTTGGGCATTTTGCAGCCAAATTTCCTCGCAAAAATGAAGCTATTAGGAAAGGAAAGAAAAGTTATAGGAAGTTCAACAAGCAAGACAAGAAGAAATGGTTTAGGAAAAGTTTCTTCTCGAAAGAAGATAGCTCCTCATCCGAAGAAGATACTGATAAAAAAGAAGAATTCAACGGAAGAGTATTGTTTATGTCCAAGTACAATAAACAAGAGGTAGTTGACGAAGAAGGAGATGAAGAAGAAGAAACGATTGAAGTCGAATTTCAAAACGAAGTAATCAGGGTTATCAAAGAAATTAAGGCCGAAAAGAAGCATGTTAACACTCTTGAAGACAAATTGAAGACAAAAAGGGAACATGTCCTCAATCTTAAAATCAAGGTTGAAGAATAGAAGTGAATTGAAGAATCTCTTAGGAAATAATTAAAGGAAAACACCAAGGATAGAGAAGCTTTGGAACCTAAAATAGTTTCTCCACGAAAGGAAGTAAAAAATGGAATTTTTTTTCAAAACTATGCCAATAGTTCAAAGACTTTGGATAAACTCATCAACAACCAATGATCATACAACGACAAGACTGGTCTTGGTTACAAAGAAAAATTCGAAAAGAAGTCGAGTCCTTCTATGACAATTAAAGAAGATGGATATGCAAAATCTAAAAAGCAGATAGATCTCTCAGCTAAATCAAGAGATCGAGACTCACAAGAAGAACCTTGGAAGACAATTCCTCAAAGAAGATTTCCTCCTAGGTACCAACCTATATTTTATGGTCATTGTTATTCATGTGGAAGGTTTGGACATAGAGCTGCAGAATGTCGCATGTATGTTTGGAATGAATATAATTCTAGGAGATCCTTCAGAAATGGATATTCCAGAACTCAGCATAATATCAACAAATTTGATCATTTGATAGATGATGTCGAATATTAAAAATGTAACAATTTTGGACATATGGCTATGGATTGTGAAGTTCTAGACATGTACAACTATTATCGGCAAAACCCTAGAATAAAATTTGCACGATCAAGAGATAGACACCAAACAAAATCTTCTATGAATAACATCAAATGTTACAAATGCCATAACTTTGGACACATAGCTCGTAAATGTAGGTAGAAGATGGAATCAACCATGAATGAAAAGCTTGACGACGAGAATAAGAAGGTTTGGAAAGGAAGACAAGTACAAGATGAACAAGTACAAGATTAGAAAGAAAAGCAAGAAGGTAACACGGTCCCAACAATTATGCTTTCACGATTCGTAACAGATTGTGAGGAATCAACAACTGCTTCGGTTAATGACTCGATTGAAGACGGTCTGTTAAATGACACATTATTAAGAACAATTCAGCTTATCGACTCCTAGAAATTTGAAGATGAGGAGTTTATGCAAAAGTATATGACACAAGTCTACGACTGATAGATAGGTAGTTTGAATAAGATGGCAGTTTCATTACATGTTCAGGGGGAGTAGAACAATTGAAGTATTACAGATTCAAGAAAGGAAGCGCTGACAAGCAATCTCTATGTGAAAATGGATCAAGACAATCTAACGATTATCGAGATATATTAGTAGGATAAAGGAATATTCATATATCAAATCAAGTACATCAAGGAAATGCTCAAGAAATTCAAGATGGAAGATTGCAAGCCTATCCTTACCCCCATGGTAACAGGTTACAAGAAGATTTGTCAATGGATGTGGACCAAAGGTTGTATAGATCCATGATTAGTAGTCTCCTATATGTGACAATCTCCCTGCCAAATGTGATGCAGGAAGTTGGACAAGTAGCACGATTCCAATCAGCACCAAAATAATCTCATATTATTGGTGTCAAAATAATTCTTCGATACCTTAAGGGTACAACAAAATATGGTCTATGGTATCCCAAAGGAAATGATCTGGTTATCCAAGATTATACAGATGTAGATTGGACAAGAAGTGTTGATGATCATAAGAGTACCAGTGGAACAACATTCTATCTAGGTGGTTGCCTTGTCTCATGGTTAAGTAAAATGAAATCTTCAATCTTGTTATCCACAACAGAAGCAGAATACATCACGACAACAACTTGTTGTAGTCAAGTTCTTTGGATGAAAAAAAACCTTGCAAGACCTTCAAGTTAATTTTGATGAGCATATTTCCATCTTCTATGATAACACCAGTTCCATCAGTATCTCCAAAAAATCCTGTGATGCATTCCAAAACATAGCACATTCGATCAAATATCATTTCATTAGAGAGCAGGTCATCGAAAATAATAGCAAGCTTGAATATGCTGGCACAAATGAACAAATTGCTGGCATCTTTACCAAACCATTACCTCTTGAAGCATTTGATTATCTTTGCCAAAAGCTTGGGATTCTCCCAAGTTCTCATTAGAATCTTTCTCTTATATAACTAAGTAGAAATGGGGAGTGGAGGTGTGTACTGGTTTGCAGGATGATAGTTTGTCAGGGGGAGTTACCCTTTGCCATTGATGACAAAGGGGGAGAGAAGGCAGTAGGAAGAGGTGTCATGATCGCAGGGGGAGTACTTGTGTTGCCATCAATGCCAAAGGGGGAGATTGTTGATTAGTGGTTGTCATTGATGTCAACCCAAGCAACACCAAGGGCTACCCCAATCTTGTATGAGAATTTTGAATTGACAGCTTACTCTATTATGAGTCAAGGATCTACTAGATGTATTCTAGTCGTCGAGATGTTTTTGTTGATATATGGCATGCCATGTAATTCTTCATGGTTTGAGAGATATTCATGTTTGAAGTTAGTAACCCTAGTTAGTGGGCTAAAATCCTATTGGGTTGTGACATGGCACTCATAATTGGTTGTGGTCATTGAATAGTCAATAATTAATAATGTTTTATTTTTCTCCTAAAATCCCTCCAACGTTCACTTGTTGAGGACCCTCTTAACTCAAGACATTCATATAAATAGTGACCCTCATATCCTTGTCTAGTAGGGATTTTGTGGCTTCAAATAGATCATCGTGGAATTTTTGCTATAACATTTTTTATGCGAAGCTTCAGAGGCCAAACTTAAACCCTGTTTGATCCAACATTTTGATGAATGTTTTGACCGAATTTCAAATCTTGGTTCGCTATATTTTCAAAGATATGGTATGAGGAAGTTAGGGTTTTTGCAGGCTCGAGAATTCCATGTCAAACAAGTGACGTTGGGAATATCGTCCTAAATTTCTCTCTGAGCATTGCATTCAAATTTCATAAACAGTGATAGAAAGAGGACGAGATGTTGTTTGTTGGGTATTGTTTTCAGGGCCAAAGGTCGCAAGAGTGACACGTGGAACTTCATATAAGTTCACTCTACTGAACTAGCCTATAATCAGGCCATCGTGGGAGATTAGGCATAACTCTTTCTTGAAGAATCCAATATTGATCAGACCTATGGGGTTGGAAAGAGGACTTAGAGGGCTACCATAGGACGAAATTTCAGACCCTTGAGATATGAAATTACATAGATAAAATAGATTCAATATCGAGCTCCTAGAAGGCAAGAAAAATCATGCATTCAAGGATCACTGAAGTAAGGACCACACATCAACAGTCAAGGGTAAGTCTCCTACAACGAGGTATGTATGATTAGTGTTTACATTTGAATTTTGAGTATCATCTCTGACATATGTTTCTTTATGACAACGTAAGTATATGCAGGGTCTTAGTTATATCTGTATGTCTCTATATGTCACCGTTAGTTTTGATATCACATTTCGGATGTCCTATTCTTGATACTACACATTTGATGCTACATATTCTTGATGCTACACCAAGTTTGCTAAATCTATATGATGTTGTAAGTTCATGTTACTTGTCTTGTCATAGTTTATAGAATGGTTTCTATTGTTGTACTTAGAACTTGGTCCATCACAAGTCTAGGGTCTGTCATTAGTTTTTATTGTATATATCTTTTGGTCAGTTTTGATATACTCTTGCATAGAGTCCAGGCCTATATCAAGATTGGGAGCCTTTGTCTTCTGCTGCAACAAGTCAACAATGAAAGTGACATGCACAATTGAGGTACACATTGTAATTTTAATTTTAATTTATTCATTATTATGCACTTACATGTGTTTTGCAGGTAGAGGTAAGTTGAAGGGTATTTTGTTTTGTTTTGGGATTGGTTTCGCCGGGAAAATTTTGCATGTAGGTAGAAGAAGATTCAATTACAACATCAAGCAAGAATTCAAGAGTAGAAGTATCAAATCAAAGGAATCATTGCAGCGGGACATCCTTGAAGACATGAAAGCCATCCAAATATCGTGAAGTATTGTTAAGGCCAAGAGTCATAATTGTAAAGTTATAAAAGAGTCATTTACAGAAAAGTCATCATTGTAAAAGAGTCATTTGTAAAAGAGTCATCATTGTAAAGTTTTAAAAGAGTCATCATTGTAAATATTGTAAAAGAGTCATTTGTGAAAGAGTCATTCTGCCTAGAGTCGAAGAGGCAGTGTTGGGAGGTATATGAGTCACTGTTGGGATGATGTCATAGTTGGGTTGTAGCTCATAAAGTGATTGGGTATTTGGTCAAGTACACAAAAATCATTGCACATCTTATTGTATCGTGGATTATTGTCCTTGGTTTGGGAATCCAAAGTCTTGTCTTATTTCAGTCATTATAGGGTGGCAGGGAGGTGCTAGCCAGGTGTATGAAGTCTCCTAAAAGTTGGGGCTTGTGAACACTTTAGGGTGGTAGGGTGGTGCTAGGGCAAGTTGTGGCTCCCTAGGGTGTTGGGCCATCCATTCAGTTTATTACTAAAGAAATGAGGGCATTGGGGCGTCCTTACAGTGGGAGCTGGAGAAGAATTATTTTCTAGAATTCTAGGAAGTTGTTGCTTTCATTTCAGTTGGGCATGAATATTAAATAATTTATTAGAAAAGAATTCAGTGGTTTTTGACTTGGAGGGGGTTTTCCACCTAAAATTCTTGTGCTTACTGTGTTCTTTTATTTACTGCTATTATTGCATAAACATTAATAATAATTCAAGATTAACTAATACTATGAAAACATTTAAAAGTGCTAATTGCTAAGGAACACTGATTCACCCCCCTCTCAGTATTTCCAACAAGAGTCTTTGTAGTCTACTATCTTGCTAGTCATTTGATCTATTTCTTGTAGGACATCCTATGTCAGATAAACCAAATAATAATAAACCAACATACCTTAGTATAATTTTGGGAGGATACCTCATTTGCAAGATCATCCAAATGAGTGTGATACATTTATAACATAATCATACGAACATATAGACATATACAAATAAGTGCATCAACATATAAACATCATTCTAGCTACAATCCAGTCATCAATGCATGACCATATCGACTATGCATACCACGACCTCATGCATGACGACAACCATTACATCACTGTACACTTGACCACATGAAAAGATGAACATGCATAAGCAACACATAACCAACCACACACATGGATAAACACATATGATCAAGCATGAACGAATGACACTTGAAACCGAACTTACAAGAATGATACATGCAACCTAGCATACAAGAATGCAACCAAACACACAAGAATATAACCAAGCGTACAATAATGATACATGTAGGCAACATATAACAATATGTAATCAACCATACACTCACGACAATGCATCCCACAATAACAACATCAAATTTCACGTGGTGACATCACTGCAACAATGATCGACATTATCCAAATGCAACAAGCACATGGAATGAAAGTGTAAGAGACACACATGCAGCTGACATACATGCATGAACAACATAGCCCATCTAGTCTGAGGGGTGAACCATGATCTGACACCACTCTCTAACACCCGCCTCCCACATCTACCCAAGTAACCGGCCAACCAGGGTAAACATGCGACCAGAGCATACTATGATTAGATTCAAGCTCCTATGTGACCTTAAGGAAATGGAATTGATGGAAACACAACATACAAACTTTCCACATCAGCTACAAGACCCCTGAGAACCATCCCAACACTTCAAGAAGCTTGCCCCTGGGTCCCACTGAAGTTTTTGATCACTTGACCTCTGGACGCTCTCATGACATAGGCCTGCCAACATCCAGGAGGCTCTGGATGCTCTCATGCTATAGGCATGCCAACATCCAGGGACTATTTTTTCTAGTTCTATGCCAACGTCCTTGGGATTTAAGCCATTTTTCAGGCCTAGAACCCAGGTCACTACCCAGAATGGAATGACATCTTCAGAATAGTAAAATAACAGGGAAACAATGATGGCAAAACAATTAGTTGAACAAGCCCTTAACGAGACCCCTACTAGCCATGCCAGGCATTTCGTCAAACATATCACAAATGTGTAATCTACAAGTGTAAACAATCTGATTTAAGCATAGGGATCTCATACTTATCTGAGAATAGCTAAGAACCATTGTTCCCTCATGTCATTTGCTGCATTACCATCTATTAGGTCATAGATACATTGTCCATTCATTTACAAGTAAAAACATGATGAGAGCCATACATACTTGCTGTCATAAAACATATACATAACCAACATAGTAACAATAAAAATACCATAAAATACATCAACCATAGAATCCACATATAAACCAATACATTTACACATGAAAAACAAATGGAATGAATTTATCATTGGTGAATATAGGAATCAAGCAGGAATGGGACTACCACGTTCCACCCGACCATAGATTGGCTAAGCCAAATATCTCTTCAGCCAATCACCTGTTGAGCCCCAAACTTGCATCTTCCCTATACACCTTTCTAGCCTTTTTCCATTTACCTGGACCTCCTAAGCTGTCAAATCATTGCATATTAGTTTAAAAAGAGCATATAAAGTGGTTTCCTAACTATGTCTTGTGTCTGCTATTTGAATTAGATTTTTGCTCATTCAGCTGCGGAATC
Organism: Pinus tabuliformis; assembly: GCA_031772625.1. Classification (NCBI taxonomy): domain Eukaryota; kingdom Viridiplantae; phylum Streptophyta; class Pinopsida; order Pinales; family Pinaceae; genus Pinus; species Pinus tabuliformis. The sequence continues at coordinate 711,327,195 of CM062818.1, forward strand.
TTGTCACTTTCCGCAGCCAGTTCAACTTTCCGCAGCCTTTTTGTTAAAGTCTATGTTACAGGTGTCTTCAGGCGAATCCAGCCACATGGGCAAGTTGCAAATGACGTGGACATGGACCGTGTCCTATTGGTTCAGCCGAATCCATCAAAGAAGGCCGTGGTCAAAGATAGTCAAGCGGTGGTCAACCTAAGAGTCCTACGGTGATAAAACTCTATTTTTCACCACGTGAAGACTTGCGTGGCTGTTCCTAAATCTCAGGAGACGTGTTAACACCTGTGGACTGCTCCATGAACCGAATCCAACAACCACCCTCCTTAGATTTAATCTTCACGGCTGCCATAATGCTAGATTCCTGGACGTGGTTGTTCACGTGTCTTTTATCAGCGCAGATTTTAGGAAAGTAGTTATGTCATCCTCTGTTATAAATAAAGCGTTCTCATATGCATAGTAGCTAGTTTTTGGAATGTAATTTTGACTGTTAACGAGCCCACTGTGCCGTAACTTTATTTCTGTGTTTTAATACATGAGAAGATTCTGTTTATAAGCTCAATTCGTGGTTGATTGCTGATTGCTGAGGTGGTGCAGAGGGCCCCTGTACACACCAAGGTTTTGTTAATTGCTGTATAGTTTCATGCTTTATTTCTTTACGTTCCTTATGCCATAATCATTTACTTGTATATATTGCACTGCTTATGATATTCACATTGATTGCTGTCCATAGTTTTTATGCTTTCTAATGCTGTTAACTGATCAGTGTCTTTGTTTCAGATTACGATAGGCAGCCCGGGTAATTGCACATAACTTTAGAATGACTAATGACATGGAATTATTTTTGTCCTTCTGCTGATTTATTTTTCTTAGTTCTTAGTTCCAGCACTGTTTTATTTATTTCAGTTTTGCTCATTTACTCTTCTGCAAGATAGATATTAAATTACTCATGTCATTTTCAGTTACCTTCGAAAGCCAGAGTGAGACGAATGGTGAGGGATTGAAGTATGAGTGCGTAGTTTGATATTAGTTTACTTTTCTGCAAGTTAGTTATTGAATTGCTCATGTCATTTTTAGTTACCTCCTAAAGCCAGAGCGAGACGAATGGTGAGGGATTGAAGTATGAGTGTGTAGTTTAATATTAGTTTTATTTTCTGCAAATTAGATATCAGATTGCTCAAGTTGTTTATAATTACCTCCGAAAGCCAGAGCGAGACAAATGGTGAGGGGTCAGAATATGGGTTGATGTAATTTGACTTTAGTTTCCTTTGCTTGCAATTTTTGGATTTCTTTGAGTTCAGTTTCTTTTATATTTACACAGCAGCAAGGATACTGGGTTTCATAATCAATAGTTCACTGTTTGTTTATTTGGAATAGTGTCATATTTTCATTCTCTTTTAGGAATTAATTTCATCATTGCAAGTTTTAAAACCTTTTTGCAAGTTTGAAGTTTGGAAATCATTTTAAAGGACATCATTTCCTTGAACATTTTTATCCATACTTGACTTTTAGAATTGCTATCTCACAATAGGGAATAAATGAAGATAAACCCAAAAGCAAACTAAAAAACCAGAAACGACAAAAAGTAAGAAATCGATTATCTTGCATATATAGTGCACCTCACTTCAGCAGTTTACGACTCCTGGATTGACAATTAATATAGCAATTTAGGACACTCTAAATTGACCAAACATTTTGGCGCCGTTGCCGGGGAAGTGAAACTAGGTAGCCAATTTCTTAAAAAAAAAATAGAAAAATTTCAAGGAAGGTAAAAATTGATAACTTCTCAAAGTATGCTCTCCTTTTGCACCTAGCGTGATCTGCAGGATCAGAAAAGAGAGTTATTGGTTCAATAATTTCTTGAGTATGCTCTCTTCTTGCACCTAGTGTGATCTGGAAGATCAGAAAGAGAATTATTAGCCCAACTTGAAGAAAAAGATTAAAAAAAATGACATGCATAGAGCAAGAGATTCTAGGGGAAGGTTTATAGCTAGGGCCAAGAGTTCGATTTTTACAACTCTATCTACTTCAAGGCATAGAAAAGATACACCTCCATCATCTCCAACTCACACTCCCAGCTTTAGGATTCCTGGAATTCAAGGGGCAGCAGCTGAATTAGGAGACTCTCCCACACTATCCACCAAATCTGACTTAGGGAAAGAACTTTTCTTCACTTCTACAGGAGAACAAATTGTAATCAAAGAAGTAGAATCACCTGAAGAAGAAGAGAGAGAAATTCCTCTTCGTTCGCCATTAGTAGAAGAACCAGAGGACTCTGAAATCTCTGAGGAAACTATCATGACAGAGGAAGTAGTAAATGGATTAGGAGGTGGAGGTAGAGGTAGAGATAGAGGAGGAGGAAACAAGGGAGGAGGTAGAGGTAACAATGGGGGAAATAGGGATGGAAATAACTCATTTGGATTTCCTATAGTTGATGAAGAATCTCATACAACAATGAAAAAAAATCTCACCATCTGTCCTCCAAAACTTTTATGGGTTGCGAAGTGAGGATCCTGAAACGTTTCTATTTGAGTTTGAAGTCGTGTGCCGAACTTATGACTATATGGAAGACTCTCAAAAACTCAAATTGTTTCCTTCAACATTGAAGGGAGCTGCTTTGAAATGGTTCATGGGATTAGTCACTCAATCTATTAAGACTTGGAATGATATGAAACAAACATTTTTGGATAGATACCTGGACTATTGCATGCCCACCAACCATAAGGATGAGGTATTCAAAATGATGCAAAAAGAAGATGAAAACTTGGAGGATTTACTTGAAAGATTTCAATACAACCTGAAAAGAGAAAAAATGAATAACTTAGATGAGGAGACCTTGAAAGCCCTCCTATTAAAATCCATTAGAGATGAATGGACAGATATTTTAAACATGATGGGAAACAGAGATATTTCTCAACTTCCACTTCATGATATAGCAGAACTATGTGTCCATCTCTCAAGGGGAAAATCTAAAAACGGAAAAGGGCCTAGAGATCCTTTTCTCATTAAATCTGCGACTGGATCAGTAAGTAGGGCTGAGATTGGCAATAAGCTTGATGAGTTCAAAACTAACATTTTAGGGAGCCTTAGTGGGCAACTAGACACCCTTAAAATACAAAACAAGCAGAAAGTGGAAGTTGAAGCTTTGGCCATCTTTTGTCCAAAATGTAGGAAGAAACATGCTCTAAGGGAATGCCCCTTGGATGCAAAAGTTGTAGAAACATGTATGATTTGCTCGGAAAGCCATGAGACCAAGGATTGTCCTTCAATTCCTGGGCTCAAAGCTGTCTTTCAAGAAGATCCAAATTCAGTGGAATCTCTCTGCTTTATTTCAAGGAGACCTTGGCAGGGGCAACAAAATCAAGGGTTTAACAACTCCGTGAACTTTCAACCCCCACCAAATTGGAATCCTTGGAAACAACCTTGGTCCCAACCACAAAATCCATATCAATCATGGGTACAAGGTATGCAAAATCCTTATGGGAGATTTGCTCAATTTTATCAATATCCTCCATTTTTTCAAAATCAACAAGCTCCACAACTTCCAAATCAAAATCCACAACTTTCATTGCCATTTACACAACAACAACAACCTTTTCAACAAAATCCAAATTCTTAACTCTTGCTTCCATTCCAACAAAAGACAAATCAACTACCATCCCAGCCATTGCCAAATCCCAATAATAAAAATTCTCAGAATGCTTACATGGTAGAAGGACAACAATTTCCTACCTATATGATTGTTCCTCTCAATGATGTACAACTCAAATCTGGTAGAGTCCTAGAAAAACCTTCGATAGATGCTCAAAAGCAAAGTATTTCTGAAGAAGATTCTCTTGAAGCCAATTAAGGTTCTGAAGCATCTCTTCAAAACCCAAACACTCAAAACGAAAAAGAAAAAGAGTCAACCCCCATAACTCCTATAGTTGAGCAACCTGCATCTTCATCCACACCTCATTTCCCTGAAAGATTACAAATTGACAAAGGGGTGGAAAAAAAAATCTTGTTGCCTGACTATGATTTCCTAGATGAATTAAAGAATGTCTGTATCAAGATTCCCTTGCTACAAGCCATTAGAGAGATTCTTATTCTAGCAAAAACAATAAAGGAGTTGAATCTCAAAAGACCAAGAAGAAAACCAAGAGATACAAGAAGAATCCACCTGGCAGGAAAAATTGCAGATATCATGATGGGAAAAATTACCATGCAGAAGTATGTAGATCCCGGTAGTCCAATTGTCAAAACACATATAAGTGGGGTAGAAATTCCAAATACTTTGATTGACTTAGGGGCTGCTATCAACATTATGAGTAGACAGACTATGGAACAGCTAAAACTTCCTAATCTTCTTTTTACACCTACTCTACTGCAACTTGCAGATCGATCAATTATCAAACCAGATGGTGTATTAGAAGATATTTCAGTCTCCCTAGACTCTTGGGAATATCCAGTAGATTTCATGATTTTGACTCCCAAGAGTAATCTAGGAGGGCACCCACTCATCTTAGGAAGACCTTGGCTAGCCACAGCTGATGCTTTCATTAGTTGTAGATCTGGAGATATGTACATTTCTGATGGTAGTTCGACAAAGAAATTCAATTTGTATCCTCCAGCAAAAGCAATTACAGAAGTAGGAGATAATGAATGGGTCAATGATGAGGACACTATACAACCTGTCTTTACCATTTCTGAAATCAGTGAAGATAGTCAAATTCTGAACACATTAGAAAATTTTGAAACATCTTCAGAATATGACCACACACAATTTCAGTTAGATTCTGACATTGAGTATCTATCATCTAGACAAATGTCTCTTTATTCCATGGAAGAGTTTGGTAGTTCTACCATTGAGATTTTTCCAGAAAAAACATTGAATATCAACAAAAACTTGGAAAAGTCACAACAGGAAGAGCTAACCAAAATCTTGCAAAAACATTCTACTGCGTTTGCATGGGAGTCTACTGATATGAAAGGTATTGACCCTAAGACTTGCATTCATCACATCTACATTGAGGAAAACAGTAGACCAATCAGACAACCTCAAAGAAGGATGAATCCAAACCTTAGGGAGATAGTGAAAGAAGAGCTCCAAAAACTACTCAATGTAAACTTCATTTATCCAATTTCAGATAGCCGATGGGTTTCTCCTTTGGTTATAGTACCTAAAAAAAATGGTAAATGGAGAGTATGCATTGATTACAGGGAATTGAACAAAGCAAATTTGAAGGATCACTTTCCTTTGCCTTTTATCGATCAAGTATTAGATACATTAGCAGGCAAAAAGTACTTTTCATTTTTGGATGGTTTTAGTGGCTATAATCAAATTCAGGTAGCACCTGAAGATCAAAACAAGACCACATTTACCTGTCCATGGGAAACTTTTGATTACCGAGTGCTTCCTTTTGGATTATGTAATGCACCTGCAACATTCCAAAGGGCAGTACTAGGAATATTTTCTAATCTAATCCATGATTGTGTAGAGGTTTATATGGGTGATTTTACAGTTTATGGTAATTCATTTGAAGAGGCATTAGAGAGTTTGGAAAAAGTCCTTATAAGATGTAAAGAAACAAACCTTTCATTGAGTCATGAAAAATGCTTTATGATGTTTACTGAAGGTATTGTTTTGGGACATCACATTTCAGGGGATGGGATTAAAGTTGATAGATCAAAAGTTGAAGTCATCTCCAAGTTGCCTATTCCAAATTGTCAAAAAGATGTTAGAAGTTTTCTGGGATTTACTGGGTCCTATGGAAGATTTATAGAGAACTTCACTAAAATAGCATCTCCACTCTTCAAATTGCTTACAAAAGACTGTGAATTCAAATGGGATCCTGATTGTCAATCAGCATTTGAAACTTTGAAAATAAGAATATTTGAAGCACCCATCTTGAGAGGGCCAAATTGGAAACTTCCTTTCCATATTTTTACAGATGCTTCAGATACAGCTCTAGGAGCTGTGTTGGGTCAAAAGGATTTAGTTCCTTATGCCATTTACTATACCAGTAAAAATTTGATTCCCACTGAGTTGAACTATACTGTGACGGAAAAAGAGTTCTTAGCTGTTGTTCATGCAATCAATAAGTTTAGACATTATATAACAGGCTATGAAACTTTTGTCCATACTGATCATTCTGCTATTAGATATCTAATGAACAAACCTGTTACTAATGACAGAGTTACAAGGTGGCTTTTACTTTTACAGGAATTCAATATTACTGTGTTGAATAGACCAGGGAAACAAAATATAGTAGTTGATTTCTTGTCCAGGATCCAAAATATTAAAGAAGATTCTCCTGTAGAGGATAAGTTTTCAGATGAATATTTATTTGTAGTAACTACTAAGATTCCTTGGTATGCAGATATTGCTAACTATTTGGTTACAGAGAAACTACCTCCACATCTATTTCCTAGTGAAAGGAGAAAGATTATTCAGGAGAGTTCAAAATATTCATGGATTGTTAACGAATTGTTTAAAACAGGGCCAGATTTTGTGATCAGAAGATGTGTTAGGGAAGATGAAATGCCTGATATCCTTAAGGCATGTCATGATGAACCATGCAGCGGACACTTTGTTGACAAAAGGACGGCCTATAAAATCCTTTCTTTAGGATATCATTGGTCTTCCCTCTTCAAAGATACAAAAGAATATGTCAAAAGGTGTGACAACTGCCAAAGAGTAGGGAAACCGACTCTTTTAAATGAAATGCCATTACAACCACAAGTACTCATCAAACCCTTTGAAAAATGGGCTTTAGATTTCATTGGACCTATTAATCCACCATCTAAACAAAAGAAGTATATATTGGTATGTACTGATTATGTCACTAAATGGGTAGAAGCCAAAGCATTACTTTCTGCTACTGAAAATTCAGTTGTTAGTTTTCTTTATGAGGATATTTTTACTCGCTTTGGTGTCCGAGGAGAAATTGTGACAGATCAGGGAAGTCAATTCACATCCAACATGATGGAGAAGCTGATGGAAGAATACAAAATCAAGCACAGAAAATCTACTCCTTACCATCCGCAAGCAAATGGCCAAGTGGAGTCTACAAACAAAGTTATTGAAAGCATCATCACCAAAACTGTTCATCTACACAGAAGAGATTGGGCAAAAAGGCTTCCTGAAGCCTTATGGGCCTACAGAACTACATGGAGGAATACAACAGGACATTCTCCCTATGAACTTGTTTATGGAAAAGAAGTCTTGCTCCCCATTGAGTTTCAAGTCAAAACTTTCAAGATGGCAGTTTAGTTGGGGATGGATCTATCAGAAGCCCAAAAACATAGAATGGAGCAGCTGAATGAGCTAGATGAGATCAGACAAGAAGCAATCCTAAGAACTGATCTAGTTTAGTATCAAAGAGCTAAGTGGCATGACAAGTACATCAAAGAGAAAAAGTTTCAAGAGGGAGATTGGGCACTGCTTTTTGATTCCAAGTTTAAAGACTTCAAAGGTAAATTTCAGACTCATTGGCTTGGGCCATATGAGATTGACAAAGTCTTTAGCAATGGAGTGGTAAGAATCAAGACCATTGATGAATTTCAAACTCCTCTTATTGTGAATGGCCATAGATTAAAAGTCTATCATAAGCCACTCTCAAAAGAGGAATTTGTCAAAATGTTTCAAGAGAATTCTGCAATAAGGCTGGTGAAGAAGAATCCTTCTTCTCCACCAGCCTAGCCTTTGTTCCTTTCTGTTAAAAAAATAAAAATAAAAAAAATAAAATAAAATAAAATAAAAATTTGTATAAGCCTGAAAACCAATCACTGATTGGCAGTCTTATACAGAAAATATAGAGTGAAAATCAGGAACACCTAACACCCTATATTTTCCAAAACAAAAATTCTCTCTCTCATTTCACAAGTTTTGTGACATTCCACTTCACCTCATTTTCATTTCACTCCATTTCATCCATTTCATTTCATTTCATCAATAAAATTTTCTTTCATGACCATTTTCACTCAGTCTGTTATCATCTATCCATCTTTTTTCAGTCAAGTGGTTGCTGTGTCAGTTTCCGCAGTTGGAATCAGTTTCCGCAGCCAGAAGCAGTTTCCGCAGCAACCACTCTGTTTTTCAAATTGACAATCAAGATGTTAGCTCAATAATCATGAAAGAAAATGCAGGTATAACCGAGGACATATTGAAGACATGGAGCACCTAAAGGCATCAATAAGGAGCAGTTGATCATGGACAAACAAATGGCAAAATTCCAAGGTATGAGTAAAAGTTTATTTCAAATAGAAACTAAAGCACATTTTGCATAGTTATTAAACCATAAGCTCCACTATATGCAATGATTGCTATAATAACTCCATAACCATTCCACGACATCCCTCCACGAACCATGCATTAAATTTTCCAAATGATCTCATGATTAATCTTCAGGTTTTATTTGTATTTAACTGCACTTTCACACTCCACCTATAATCATGAGACGTGACCGATTCAATTACGGCTCCTCTCCACCACATAATTTTTGCAGCCATTTCATAAACGTGTTAACATTTCCTCTGCAGCCGTTTAGTTTAAAAATCTTGTCGGGTTCACTTCACTCCCTTACTGTTCTATTGAAGCCACGGCTACATTACCACCTCGTTCACATACGTCTCCACTCCATTTCGTGAATTCACCTCGGCTGCCTGTCCTCTGTTTTCTGCATACAGTTCCTGAACACTCCCGCTACCTATTCTCTAGTTTCCAATTTCAACCACTGTGTTCTTCTCTATAAACCCCGTAACCTAGCCGTCTTACCTCTGCTAAAACCTTACATGCAGACGAATTCAAACAGAAGAAAGGATGGGTCGGTTATTAAGGGCAAAACCGGAAGGGCCCAAGTTTTTAGAAGGATACCCTCAAGTAAAAGACTTACTGAAGAAGGCAAAATGGCTATGTTTCATTCAAAAATTTAAGGGCCACAATAAGGAAATTACAAAAGCTTTTGCAAGGTCTTTTAACGGCTAGGTGGTGGAAATTGGGGACCTTAAGCTTACAATCACCGAGGCATCCATAGCAGCTGCTACAGACCTGCCCCAGGAAGGTGAACGCTGGTTCAAGAACAAGAGCTTGGACGAGCAGGCTTGGAGAGTCATGCTACGTAACCCAGGTATGGACGTAACTGTATTCACAAGAGGAATTCTTGTTCATGCATTAAAAGAGGAATGGGCCAGCTTACTGTTAATCATTCAAAAGTTCATTACTTGTGAAGGCCGTTTTGGGGCAATATATATGTATCATACTCGTCTATTAATGAACCTTTTAGAGAACCAAACCCTCAACCTTCCTTACTTTTTATTGCTGAGCTTGAAATGTGCACAACAGTCCAAAAGAACATAAAAGACATAGAACCTCATTTGTATCATCATGGGCTTGTGAAAATTCTAATTGAGGACCAATTGAAGAAAAATAGGGATACCTTGGAACGGTTTTTAGTGAGAAACTACTTTCAAGAACCATCCGAGGCACCCGAAAGCAGTACACCAAGAAGGAGTAGGAGAAAGGAGAAAAGTGCAATAATTCAAGACCCTCCTATTAGCAAAACCAAATAAGTTGATAAAAAAGATAGGGAGGAAAGAACTAAGGATAGAAAACACAGAAAACTGAAAGGGAAAAGAAACATAGAGGATGTCTACCAATCACCAGAACCTTCTCTAGATGAAGACCATCAAGTATTATCTGAAAGACAAGTGCATCTTCGAGAACAAGTGGCCACAGCCAAGAAGAAAGAAAAAGGAAAACAGAGTATCGAAGAAGAGAGCACTAGCCCACAACAGTTAAGAAGAAGCAACAGGCTTAGAGGAAAGGGGAGGAAAGCACAAATAAAAGGACCCCACTTTATTGACTTGGGTGGGGAAACACCGGAGAAACCTCTAGCTGGCCGTAGCCCACCTCATTTTCAACCGAATATTGAAACCAGTCCTCCGAATGTTGCCATAAGTCCTTCTCGGCCAGACTTTGAAATCAACTCTCCTCAACAAGACTTTGGGGACAGCCCAAAGAAAATCTCACCCGAGATAGACCCAAATCAGCAGGAGATGTATGATTACATAGAATCTTTAGAGAAGACAGTTGCAGGCCCAAGCACGTCATCCACTCTGCCTCACACAACACAAGAAGCACAAGTCCAATCATTGAAACAAGAAGTGTTTGAATTGGAGGTCTTAAACAGGCACATTAAACAAGAAAATGAAGCACTAAAGGAACAAAGTAGATTGGACAAGATCATACATGACAACACTATGTTACATCTGGGACTGTGGCAAAAAAAGAACAGGAAGTTAAAGAAAAAGTGCAGGAAGTTGAGTAGAGAATTGATCAATCTCAAATTCAAATGCTTGATGAGGAAGCCTAAGATGGTAGTAGTACCAAAGAAGAGGAGAAGAGGACTGGATGTACTGGCAGAAGCTTCAGAGCACATGGACTAAAGGGAGGATGATCAAAATTTTGGTTGCATGAGGACATGCAACACCTTCATAGTGGGGGTATGTTGAGCTCCAAACTTGCATCTTTCCTATACACCTTTCTAGCCTTTTTCCATTTACTTGGACCTCCTAAGCTGTCAAATCATTGCATATTAGTTTAAAAAGAACATATAAAGTGGTTTCCTAACTATGTCTTGTGTCTGTTGTTTGAATTAGATTTTTGCTCATTCAGCTGCGAAATCTTGTCACTTTCCGTAGCCAGTTCAACTTTCCACATCCTTTTTGTTAAAGTCTATGTTATAGGTGTCTTCAGGCAAATCCAGCCACATGGGCAAGTTGCAAATGACGTGGACATGGACCGTGTCCTATTGGTTTAGCCAAATCCATCAAAGAAGGCCATGGTCAAAGATAGTCAAGCGGTGGTCAACCTAAGAGTCCTACAGTGATAAAACTCTGTTTTTCACCACGTGAAGACTTGCGTGGCCGTTCCTTAATCTCAGGAGACATGTTAACACCTGTGGACTGCTCCATGAACCGAATCCAATAACCACCTTAGATTTAATCTTCACAGCTGCCATAATGCTAGATTCCTGGACGTGGTTGTTCACGTGTCTTTTATCAGCGCAAATTTTAGGAAAGTAGTTATGTCATCCTCTGTTATAAATAAAGCGTTCTCATACGCATAGTAGCTAGTTTTTGGAATGTAATTTTGACTGTTAACGAGCCCACTGTGCCATAACTTTATTTCTGTGTTTTGATACATGAGAAGACTCTGTTTATAAGCTCAATTCGTGGTTGATTGCTGATTGCTGAGGTGGTGCAGAGGGCCCCTGTACACACCAAGGTTTTGTTAATTGCTGTATAGTTTCATGCTTTATTTCTTTACGTTCCTTATGCCATAATCATTTACTTGTATATATTGCACTGCTTATGGTATTCACATTGATTGCTGTCCATAGTTTTTATGCTTTATAATGTTGTTAACTGATCAGTGTCTTTGTTTCAGATTACGATAGGCAGCCCGGGCAATTGCACATAAATTTAGAATGACTAATGACATGGAATTATTCTTGTCCTTCTGCTGATTTATTTTTCTTAGTTCTTAGTTCTAGCACTGTTTTATTTATTTTAGTTTTGCTCATTTACTCTTCTGCAAGATAGATATTAAATTACTCATGTCATTTTCAGTTACCTCCCAAAGCCAAAGCGAGACGAATGGTGAGGGATTGAAGTATGAGTGCGTAGTTTGATATTAGTTTACTTTTCTGCAAGTTAGTTATTGAATTGCTCATGTCATTTTCAGTTACCTCCTAAAGCCAGAGCGAGACGAATGGTGAGGGATTGAAGTATGAGTGTGTAGTTTAATATTAGTTTTATTTTCTGCAAATTATATATCAGATTGCTCAAGTTGTTTATGATTACCTCCGAAAGCCAGAGTGAGACGAATGGTGAGGGGTCAGAATATGAGTTGATGTAATTTGACTTTAGTTTACTTTGCTTTCAATTTTTGGATTTCTTTGAGTTCAGTTTCTTTTATATTTACACAGCAGCAAGGATACTGGGTTTCATAATCAATAGTTCACTGTTTGTTTATTTGGAATAGTGTCATATTTTCATTCTCTTTTAGGAATTAATTTCATCATTGCAAGTTTTAAAACCTTTTTGCAAGTCTGAAGTTTGGAAATCATTTTAAAGGACATCATTGCCTTGAACATTTTTATCCATATTTGACTTTTAGAATTGCTATCTCACAATAGGGAATCAACGAAGATAAACCCAAAAACAAACTAAAAAACCAGAAACGATAAAAAGTAAGAAATCGTTTATCTTGCATATATAGTGCGCCTCACTTCAGTAGTTTACGACTCCCAGATTGACAATTAATATAGCAATTTAGGACACTCTAAATTGACCAAACATCACCCCCGTGTCATATTCCAAGCATGAATGTGGGACTCAAAACCAACTGAAAAGAACCAAACAAGCATGGATTCTACCAGAGTTATCCACCTACACTGTGAGGAATTTGAGTTCCTCCTAGTCTCTCAGGCTTTACTGTAATCCACAGTCTGATCCAAGGATCACTAGGCCCTACACCGAGACCCACTCTCCAAGATTTATCGTACATCCTATCCTGGGAATACTAGGCACAACAAAGAGAAATTCACCTCTTGGATTTACCGTATATCCTGCCATTCACCGACAAGGATTCCTAGGCCCATCGAGGCACACAATGCTGGCTTTACCACAACCCATAGTCTGGCTTAGGGGTTACTAGGATAGTGGCTTTACCATGATCCACAGTCTCGTTCAAGGACCACTAGGCCATGTGTTTTTCATTTTGGAGATCCACCCCACTCAACCTCGAATCCATTTGAAAATCCAGCTCAACCGAAGTATGAGAACCCATCTCATCAAGGATATTAGGAAATGGTAAGGCTAGGCTGAGAAAACACTATCACACTTGGAAATTCCCATGCCATGACAGAAAAAAAAAACCACATGCAACGTGACCATATATTCAAAATCTAGCAAAGAAATCACAGATACAAATCAATACATGCAAAGAATCCTATTGTCGTTGCTTGATCCTACTTTCCCTGGCTCGATCTTCACTTCGTTTTGCCTCCTTTTCCTTTCTTGATCCAATGCCAAAGTGATCCAAGAAACTCTAAGTGTCCAAGAGTGAGAGAGAGAGAGAGAGAATAATGAGAGATCTCCAAAACTCAACTGCCAAAATGTTACCAACTAATCCTTAGAAGCCTTTTTATTAATGAGGCCTATATTTTCTTCATTTTCCATTATTTTCCTTCATTTTCCTCCTCACATGAAACTAGTGACCTTTCACCTCCCTTTTCTCCTAATTTCCATTACTTTCATAAATAAATGTGCCAAAAATTTCATTTTTCCTTTCCAAAGCCTTAGCCATTGCCTTTGCCAATTTCCTTAACCATAATAAACCAAATGAACACCCCCTAAGATGTCTTGCCCAACATTCAACTTGGAATAAGGGTCCCGTCAACTGTGGTTATTATTTTTTCCTTTTTTAACTTTTATTACATGGAATTTTCACAAGGGCTGTTACAACTTCCCTGACATAAGTGATTAATTACTAGTCATTGTTTATTACATGTAACCTCTTATCACACCCTCCCACATGTAAGGAGGGAGTAAGATATTAGTCATGGATCATGAAGAACCTTGATAAAAAATTAGCTCATAAAGAGCAATTTTTTCACAACCATGAATAAAATCCAAGTGAAAGTATAATAATATATTTTTTCAACCACCCAAAGTAGATCTATTTGATAATAACTAACCTCTATTTACTATAATTTTCTTTTCACAAACATGTTCCTCAAGATAAGGAATTACAAGATTTTTTTTAACGCAATATTAAAAAATTAAATAAAAAGAAGGTTGAATTCTAAAGATAATGTATGTTGGATTATATATATTAAGAAATAAATAAATTGTTTATGGATAGAAGATTACCATGATATATTAGTGATCTATGTTGCTCCGAGAGGCTAAAAAATTGAAGTCTTTGGATTTCATCGAAACTAGGGCTAGAACAAAGAGTTCATCATCTTGATTCCAGTGGCACAGACGACACTCAAATCTGATTTCCTATGTGCAAGTTATTAGTAGTCAAAGTTCAAGTCAAAAGGAGCAGGACTTTTATTGCCAGCTAAATTTGGTAGCCCAACTAAATTTGACAAAATCCACTAAATTTGTGACAAATTAGCACTAGATAGTGGACAAAAATGACCAAATCGTCACCTGTTTAATTTTGTCGGTGACCCAAACATTTTTATATTGTTGTTTAAAAATAATAGTTTTGTATTTTTAGGTGGCGGGCCACCAGACTGGCGTACCCATTTACCCATTCTCAATGGTCCAAACTAAAATAGTTGGCGGGTGGTCAAACCCCGCCAACCCACCACATATATTATATATATAATATAAAACGACAGTGGTAGGAGTTGAACCCACATTGGCCACTTGCTTGCCTGCCAATGACGCTCCCAAATATGATATAAAACAAAATTGTATGTTTAAAATGGTGTGGTAGGTATGAAACCTGGGACCACCCAAAGCAAATACTATGCCGCCAACCAGAATGCCATCTAGGTTGGCTTTCAGATATTAATGAAAAAAAATGATATCTACACTCATTCACCATTCAAACCATGACATCGGAGGAACCACAAGCGGAGGGCCAAGCAGAACTATGCTAGAGGTGGAACCATGATTTGGAGGAATCTTTTGGATTCCCTAGGGGTCAAATTTTGATGGTGTCATAAATATGTCAACTTTATACTCAAATTGCTCAGAATTTCGCCAAGAATCTAATGGTGCATACGGTTTTATGATCTAAGTAGATGATTTTCTAGAGGCAGAACGTTGAGTGGAACCTTGACACAAGAATCTACAAGGAATATTTTAGATTCCCTCGAGGCCTAGATTTGATAGTTTCATAATGGGGTCAACTTTATACTCAAATTTCGTGTTTTTCACAAGAACCACAATGGCGTAGTGTGTTTCTTCACTTGAGTAGCCAATTTTTAGGCCATTCCCAAACTTGGAGGTATAAGTTGTATTTTTCCATGTAATCATTTGATTTTTGTTGAGATTATGATTTGAATCTGATCAACGGATTCAAGCGGTCCATTTTATGCCACTTTTTTGTGAGGTCCATTTATGCCACCTTGTGTGAGAGGACCATTTTATGCCACTTTATGTGAGAGATTATTCCTTTGTTATGTTGAAGGAGAACATCTTGTGAGTGAGAGTTCTTTGTAGGAGAACGTCTCTTTGGAGAGACATGTTGCTTTAGATAAGAGTTTCATCCTTGTGTTGATAGAGACTTTTCCATGTACTCATCATCTTTTGTAGAGACTAATGAAGTGGCCACCCAACTCTTGACCTAGGGCCTAGAGATGTAGTCCACATTAGATGAACTCCATTATCATATCATATGTTATGATTTACTCTTGATTATGGTTGATGGATTGCTGAAGTATTGTTTAGAGAATGTCTTTCTCATGATTCACATGTAAATATAAGTGTCAGTAAAAGGTCCTACATAAAGAATATTTTTGTTAAGTAAATGTTCAAATTTTTTTTTGGATCAAGTGGTATCAGAGTGGTTTGACCATTTTTCCAGGGATTGTGAATGTCATCATGGGCAAAGGATTGAAGTGAGCAAGACTTCAAGAGTTGGAAGAGATTAACCATTGCATTCAATATGAGAATGTAGAGCTTCAAGTCCTCTACACGATGCAGAGGAAGAGAAGCAGAAATTGAAGCTCATGTTAGAGAAGGTTGTCGAAGAACAAATGGGAGAATGTTCCACTAAAAAAGGAGAGATGGCCAAAGAAGATGACCTAGCATCACCAACGGAATTGAAGGTAAACACAAATCTTTCTTCTAATGATGTTATTTCTATTGGAATCATTGAGATACCTATTCTAGGTATGGACATGAGACTCCTCACCAGGATGGGGTATAAGGAGGAGGACTTGGTATTAATGGCCTAGGAATTACTCAACCATTGGAGGTTGTATGAAGACCTCGACTTGCAGGATTGAGGTACATTGAAGGAGAATGTTCGAAGGCAGCATAAGCAAGGGATTCCTCAAACAAAGAACCCAAGCCATTGTTGAAACCATCAAGGAAAGAGGATGTTGAGAACACATCACAATCTTCCCGTGATAGTGAGCATTGCAGAGGAAGAGCTAAGGCAAGAAATTTTTGCCAGGATTGTGCTAGATACAATCAAGCAAAGCATAAAAAGTCTCAGTATTCTAATGTTCCTTTTGGTTACAAGTAGATTGATAATGGTGAATGAAATTTATCGCATATAATGGTTTGTATAACCATGTTGTTTCCAAGTGTTGGAAAAGAATAGCAATGAGGAAGAGAAGAAGACATGAAGACCCTTCTCCACATAAGAATATGAAGAAGATTAGGAAATTTTGGAGGAATATGAATTTTTGCAACCATTGCAACAAGGGTGGACATCAGAGAGCCACATGTTGGAAGCTCCATCCAGAGCGACGACTAAACAAGGACATGAAGCATGTAAAAACACATGTGAAGGAAACAGTTAGTGAAGCAATTCAATGAGCGAATCATCTACAAGAAGAAGACCCATTCACCTGGTTGGGTGAGAGATGGGGGAATCAAAACATTTTTTTAGCATGGCCACCTTGTAAATCACATGTTTCAAAATGTTTGTAAAAGTGATGAAGTGTTTTCCATCACTTATGAATGCAACATGGTGATATTTTTTGCCTTTTAGTTGATAGCTTGGGAAATGGTTTTTGATGTAAACTTGACCATGAGTATGTTATAAAATCTTGGCAAGTATGGGGTTTTCTTGGGTCATGTTTGGTCTTGTAATTGAACATGTATTAGAAATTATGAGTTTGCATATGATATAGGTGTCAGTTTCATCATTCTGAGTTCCGAAGTACAAAGGTGAAGGAAAGGGAAGGTGGCCTATCATAGGCATCTATTTTGTAGATCAAGATTGTAGTCATGTTTATACTTTTGGAGGACCAAAAGATCTTTAGTGGGGAGGAATGATCCAGGTGGCTCTGGAGAGGCTAAAAAATTGAAGTCTTTGGATTTCG
Organism: Pinus tabuliformis; assembly: GCA_031772625.1. Taxonomy (NCBI): domain Eukaryota; kingdom Viridiplantae; phylum Streptophyta; class Pinopsida; order Pinales; family Pinaceae; genus Pinus; species Pinus tabuliformis. The sequence goes on from CM062818.1 coordinate 711,344,249, forward strand.
TCGAAACTAGGACCAAAATGAAGATCTCGTCATACTAATTCCAATGGTGCAGATGGCACTCAAATCTGACTTTGTATGTGGAAATTATTAGCATTCAAAGTTAAAGTCAAAAGAAGCAGGACTATTGTTGCTAGCTAAATTTGGAGCATAACTAAATTTGATATCTTAGCTAAATCTGGAAGAATCCACTAAATTTGGTGGAAGCTAATTGTGCGATAAATTGACACTGGATAGTGGACAAAAATGACCAAATTGTTGCCTGTTTAAGTTTGTCGGTGACCCCAACAGAATTCGATAGGATGGTTTTATATTGTTGCTTAAAAATAATAAAAATATATTTTCTTTTGGGTGGCAGGCCACCATAATGGTGTACCCACCGACCCGTTCTCAACGGTCCAAACTAAAATGGTTGGTAGGTGGGAAAACCCCGCCAACCCACCACATATATTATATAGTCTAATAAGTTTCCACCTTTGTTGGCTTATTTTCTTCTAACTAGGTCATTATATATTTTTTTGCCTTTATTTTTCATATTTTCTATATTTCTCTAGATAAGGGACATTGTAATCATAGCTATTTTAATTTTTTTTTATTGATCATCGATTTGTAATTGCATAATGATGGTGGCGACATAAAATAATATTTTTCTTTTCATTTGATGAGATATTATGTATGTAATGGGACCCTAAGCATTTCCGTGGAGGCTTAACTACATATGTTTTGTTAAAAAGATAGAAAGGAATAGAAATAGATAAAATACATTTAAGACAAACTTCATGTTAACATTGAAGCACTAACATATATATGGACATGTAAATGGCATTAAAGTTTGTCAAATTTATTACATGTTTTTCAACAATAAACCCATAAAACCCAAAAATAATAAATAAGGGAAGTACATAATACTCATGAGTCATTATATATTTATGCATAATGATTAAATATGAATACATGTGGCTATGTTTCCCATTGAAGGTGAAAAGGTAAAAATATCTGCAACTTCGTGCACACTCGCCGAACTCTCCAATACAAGTGTAAAACCTCGAGTGTGCTCACCAATATTTCCAAAAGAAGTGATACATATTGAAAACAAATTACCTCAAGTCATTTTTTTATCATATTTATACATTTTCACACTTATGTTGGTTCACATATGGTGGCAAACTAATGGATACAATATCAATAAAGGGGACATGAATGCCACATCAATAACTAATGACCCACTAAAGAAACATACATGAAATAACATACTCCACCAAACCATCATAAATTGTTAAGTCAATAAGACGAATCAACTAGATAATGACCCATATAAATTTCATCCAAATGCATAGTAAACCATGTGCCATATTGAACTAGAAGCAAGGGACAACTTCACATGATAAATAAAAAACCATGCACCAACATGAACCAAGCATGGCCAAAGCATGAATCATTGTGTACCCTTTGAGCACAAACCTATTGCACCAGCCAAATTGCACCAAACCATTACAAATCCTCTGCAAACTTGGGTGACCACAAACTCCCCTAGGGTCGACTCACCCATGAATCAACTTAAATATGAATTTTGACATATGTAATCAAGTTCACCAACTTGTATCAATTATTATTGTAAACTCTAGGTTCCAATGTCGTCCCTTAGTTACACAACCATAAGAGACCTACTCAAAATTGCTGTCCCTAACATCTACCAATAGAATGATACATGTCATCATCTTGCATCATCATCAATGTCCAAAAACACATATAGTCACGATGCCACTGCTTCAACATCATCCCAACTACTGAACATGCCAAATCTCCTAAGAAAGTAGCACATACACCAGTATGATTAGCAATGGTATATAAACATAAGATTTTGTCCCTTTAAAATAATTGTCTTTGTATCAATATTCACAATTTGAAACTCACACTTCTAAATCATTTCAATCATACCACCAACAACTAAGACAAACTATGATAGAGAAGTTAAAGGACACCATTACCAGATATGCTTAACTAAACCCACACTGCTACATTTTAGAAGATTTAAATCCAAAAGTTACTGCATAAATTGCCATAAAATCAAATAGTTTAAAATTGAATTCCTTCATTTTTTTCACTTATTTCCCTTTGGATTACAATTAGGGATGATAATATTGTTTTTATTTGTATCCCAACTTACATATACAAAAATTGTTGCTTTAATGACTACATTAATGTCAATTTCATCATTATTAGAACTAATTACATATAAATTGAAGGTGAAAGTAAAATCCAACATAAATTCATCCTTAAAGACATCATTAACATCAAATTTAAAGTTCATAAAAATGTGAAATATAAAAGAAAACTAACATCAACTATAATATTAGCTATAACATTGTACTAATATGTTAATAGCATGAATTATAGTAACATAGAGCTCATAATAACATCAATTTAAGGATGTATTAATAATTACCATTACATTAACTATATCGTTAATTTAATTTATACAAATGTGTCTCTCTTGCATTGAATACTCAACCATTGTAATTCTTTTATGGATGGTAAGTTGAGACATTACTCTAAACCTATTTGCAACAAAAAAGAAAATACTTCTATCCATTATATATATATTTGCTTTTCGAAGGAAGGAAAATTCCTCCTCCTATATTTATTTGCTTATTAAATTTATTTCAATTTATTTGTATAAGGTTTTGGAGTGAAAATATATGATCCAAATGCATTTTATGATTATTTATTAATATTCCTCAATAAATAATTTGTGTGATATTAAATATATGATTTAAATGTATTTTATGACTATTTATTAATATTTCAATAATTATTATTTAACAAAAATGAGTAAGGATTTTGTTAAAATATGTGCACAGACGCAATAATTACAATGGAAATCAAGTACATTGCTTTTTTTTTTCAGAGGATCTTTTAAGGAGGTACTGACTATTGTAACAAAAAGACTATTTAGAAATCAAATTACTACAATAATCTAACATACATAGACTTTGCATAATTGACCAAGTAGAAGGACATATTTACAATAATGAAACATCAGTAAAGAGGAGAGAAAGCTTCGTCTGGAGGCTTGTTGCAATCTAACTGCAATTTCCCCATGGGTTAGCTAAATGCAATGCTAGTTATATTATGGTTTTTGTTTGCTTTGATCTACTGCTTCAAGTCCTTACTCTACCACTGAAGTGTGTCAATTTCATCACCTTGACAAGTTATCTTGTCTTTCAAGGACTAAATCTCATCCACGAGAGAGATAGAGGATGTAATATGATGGTGAAGTTTCCAATTAATGTCCATGTTCTCTAGTTGTAGGGATTCAATTTGTTGTGAGCATACTTTACACATGTTGTTGTCCCCAAGAAAAACTAAATTCCTTTCCTAATCAACATAGTTGGAGTGCTAGGGAAAAAGGTGTCAAGTGTCAAAGAATACAAGGGTTAGAGGGTTCAAAGGGAAAATCACATAAGTTTTTAATGATCTCAGAGCAAGAAAAAGTCAAACAAGAGTAGGAGCACTATCGTGAGAAACCAATCTCTTCTAATGGGGAGGATGAAGGCTTCTTCGTAAATTCACAATATTGAGAGCATACAATTCAAAGAGGACCAAGAGTAGGATAAAATTCCAAATAAAGGAGAAAGGAAACCAAGAGCAACTAACAACAAAAACAACATGAGAATTCACACATAGGAACAAGAGATGCCTACAAATTAAAGGGCCCAGATGAGTAAGGAAAACTTGCTAAACGAAACACCCACAAGCTTGGAACTCATAGCCACTAAAGAAAACTGGGACCTGATAGAATATGCTTACCCAAGAAGCCTATGAGACCTCACAAGTGTTAGAGATAAGGTGTCTAATTTTCCCATTTGGCACTATGCAGACTCAACCCTTTTCCATGATTGTGTAAGATTAAGTCACATATCCAATTATCACCAATAAATTAAGAAACTGTAGCCTGTTTAGAATTAGCATGTGCAGTACGTCATTAGGAGCAATTGAGCAACAACTCCCACTGAATATGCAGTTGGGAACTATGGCATAAAAGTCAGGCATAGGGAATGGATTTAATTTTAAATCCATACATCCCATGCACAATATTAGTATACCACCATTAATTTTCATTTTGGCCAACCTTCTTGATTCGATCACTGAACTAGGTGCAAAGTCATATTGAGGTTGGTTGTGTTGTATGATCTCAATTACTAGATAATTTAGAGTTACTAGTAAGAATTCCCATGCATGAGTCGTGCTCACTCCTGGAACCATGAAGCCCATTTTGATATTCCCCTTCGTTGGATTATAAAGTATAATGTTTCTGCTCATATTTCTACTAGAACTATAGTGATGCAACCTTAGCATAGGAGACCATTGCATTTTCATTGAACCTAAGGTATATTTCTCCATCCAGGGGAGTCATTTATCTTCGTTTGACCCACTTTTAGAAGGCAGGCTAGATTATCCTATCTATCTGCTTCCATGTTTTGACCTTTGAGTATATGAAAAAAGGACTTCAAGAGGAAGTGTTCTAGTGCACATGCAATTATTTGGAGTTTGAGGTGGTTCTCTTTAGGAGATGAGCCTTTGTGCAAGTGTTGAATAGTGAGGAGAGAGTCTCCTAAGATTATGATCTCAGAGATTCCCATATCTTTGGCCAATATTAATCCAAACAAGAGGTCATACATTTTAACTTGATTATTGGTCTTCTTTTTGAACCCTAAGAGTATTCAATAACTAATTTTCCTTAAAAATTAAATATAACCCCTCCCCCTTCTACCACCCTATAATTATTAATAAACATTAATATTTTAACAAAGTAATAATTTATTTTCAATATTAAATATTATAATATTATTTATTTTATATTATTATAACCATTATTTTTCAACTTTTATTTATAGTAATATATTTCCCTTATTTAAAATTTTATTTTCTACATAATTTTTTTTATATATATAAACAACGTAATCACATATTATAATATAATAAATTATATGTAAAAAACCACATCCACACACACATATATATATATTTGGTATTCAATGGTTTTGTAAATAAATGCAAAACATTATTCATATCAAAACTTTTATCTTTAAATATATATATGAAAAGTTTAAATCAAAATGTATTATTAAAACTTAATATGTTTACCAGTCTTAAAAACTATATATTAATACCCAATTATGACATTGAAAAAATAATGGTAATTTTTTAACCATATAATTGGAGAAAAGTCGCTGGTGTATGCTTTTTCTTTTTTTTTTTCCGTTATTTTTAATGGAGTTGTCTAACGAGGCGAAGGAATTGCCCGGACGGCTAAAAGTGGTCGGAATCCAGGGAAAGAAATTTCAATAAATCTTGTAGAGGCAGTGTTTGAATCGTGTTTTTATGGTGGAAATGGATTCAATACCATCAAAAACGTCTAGGACACCTAAAGTTTTGAAGTTTAACAACTATAACTTGGATTTACAAAAATCATTGCCGGATTTTCTCTAAATATAACCTGAATTTCCATAATTTTCCGGGAAACTCCTCTGCCTCATTAGACTACGCGATTTTTAATTTGAATTGAAAAAATAAACAAAAAAATCCAAATACTCTATTGAAGGAAAAATCCACAATAATCTATCTTCCATTAAAGGTGTGTAAGATTGATAATATTAGTATGGTTTCTCAAGTGAAATCTTTTAATAAAATTTATGTTTCCCATGTAATAGAAGAAAAAAATAAATTAGAGTAGTATAAATTATAAAAAAAATTAAAATAGAATGTAAAATAATAAAATTAAGTTTTTTTTCAATTTTTTTTTTTTGAGTTAATGTTAAAATAGACAAAACATTGTTAAGAATAAGTTTTTAGTAAAAGCTATTAAAAATGTCATTTTAAAATTTTTTTATTGGGGGGTTTTTGTAAAGGTGGTAGGTAGTTTTTTAATAAAAATTAGATATTGATACATAGATTTGGCGTAACGACATCATTGCACTAATATAGTGGCATATTGATTTTTCATGATTCATGCATATTAAAGGGATAATAATCCAAAAAAGACATTGACGTCCAATTTTTGTCTTCGCATATTGCTGATCCCATTTGTATTTGACACCAACACAATTATGTGCACTAAAGAGGAAATGACCCAAAAAAGATACTTGTGTGCCACATTGGTGTTGGATTATTAATGCTTCTTTTTCCCGTAATTCTTAGTGTAGTTCCACAACCCATGCAAACTAGAGTAGAAACAAGCCAAAAATAGATATTGGTGCCTAAATTTGGTCATAATGCATCGATGTTCCACATTGGTCTTGAAACACTAGTGCTCCATAACTCACACACACAAGAGGAGAAACAACCATTTCAAAAGACACCACTACTCGACTCTAGTAGTGGTGCATCAATAATCAACTTTGATAAAGGATCACAATCCTTCATGGAAAATGTGCGTTAGAGTGGAAATGCACTAAAAAAGACAGTGATGTTCCACTTTGGTCTTGGACCACTAACACTCCACTTTAGACTAGGTGCATTATTCTGGGCCAAATAACTATATTTCTCATACTTTTACATGTATCTAAGATGTATGGAGCTTTGGTTTGGTTTGGTGTATTAGTCCTCCACTCTGGTTGAGGTGCATAATGCATTAAATGAAAATACCATTTTTTTAACTTATTAAAAGTAATAAAAGGATAGAAGACAACATTTAAAATCAAGGACGACTTCTAATAACTAGAAGTGGTTCCTAAGAAAAAACCTTACCCTACCTTGTCATCAACTTCCTGACTACTCAATTTGTCTTTGTAATTCCTGCCACCATGGAAAACATTGTAGGAGAGAGCAAATATCCACCCTATAACAAAGTTACTATAGGGGATCATCGACTTGGTTAATCATCTAGTCCTCACCCTAATGAGGTTGCAAAAAACCTAGGCTCAAATCAACAACAAGGATCCTCAAGGTAGGCTTCAACTAGTCATAGACCTCAAGGAAGATTCCTTCCAAAAGTAGCCACAGATCTAAAGTTTGAGTTTCATTCCAATCGAATTGGGGAGTACATTCAATACATGAGAGATCATGCTTTAATTGGCAAATTTATGGGCATTTGGCCCTCAAAAAAATACGCCATCTACCAGGTTCACCACAAGTGGAAGCCAAAGGGATAGATCAAATTGGAGTTGGGAGTAAGATGAATTTTCACCATTATCTTTACCAATGTGGAAGATTGCATGATTGTTATCGAAAATAACCCATACTTCTTCAACTCTCCAGGATTATATCTTAGGTTGTGGATGGAGATATTTCTTCTAGATAAAGAGGATTTTATGGCAACCCCAATTTATATTCACATGTACTCCTTGTATATAAAATTATAGGATGAATAAATATTAACAGGCATTAGAAATTATCAAGGTCATTTTTTTCACAGTATCTGAAACGACTAAATAATAAAGATACATATCTAATGTTCGCATATCTGTCTATATGAATATCTCAGAGCCCCTTCCCAATTCAATTGATATATATTATCAAGATGAACTCTAGAAGCAAACCTTAGACTATGACCACATTCCATCTCGTTGCCATAAATGTCACAAATATAGGCATCTTTAAAGAATTTTCCCCATGTAGTTCTTGAGACTATGATAGATCAAGGCAAAGTTGCATATTAGGATGGCTTCTCTGGATGGACTAGTTGTTTCCATGGATCAAAGCCTCCACTCCTATAGAAACACCTTGGAAAAACCCTTGTTACTAATAACAACTTTGAACTACTTGAAAATCTTGAATCCCTGGCCCCTCCTCTAAACCCCTCCCCCAAAGAGATAAATATGCTTGATACTAGCAACCCTAAAGAATCCTCTGAGGTTCATCATGTTCCCTCCTCACAATGCCCAAATTTAGATCCTTAAGAGCTATTAAAAAAATGTTCTAAGCTACTACATAATTATGAAGGCATTGAATAAATAGATTTAGATGCCCTTGACCTCCCAATCATTGCTAAAGAATGGAAACATAAAGACCCAAACTCGCTTCCAGAGCATCATGTAAAAATACTAAGTAGATCCACTCTTATATCAAGGAAGCAAGCCGAAAAAGCGTCAATAGGAAAAAATAGTGCCAATCCTTTATGGGTTCATGTCCAACCTATGAATGAGACTACAAAGTAGTATAAGAATGAGAAGAAAAAAGACCATAAGATAAATCAACAAATTATGGAAGACCTAGGTGACATTCTTGTCAACTCAAGTAGAATAAGGTTGATCTCAAAGGTTTATCCCTCCACCAACTCATCTCCCCCATGAAGATAATCTCCTGGAACATTAGAAGCCTCAATTTCAAGGGAGATAAAAGGCTTATGAAATAAAAGTGGTTCACAGAATATCAAACCTTCTTAATGATTTGAGAAACTAAAATTTCCTGTGAAGTTGACATAAAATTGGGGTTTAGGATTAAATTAAGTAGCCCTTGACGCCCAAGGTTAATCAAGATGCCTTGTTATCTCTTGGAACTCTCAAGAGGTATTCATCCTTAATATGTTTTCTTCTTTCATAATTCTCACTATAAAATTTGATCTCATAGGATTGTCAAAAACTTATTTTCTTTTAAACATATATGGCCCTTCACTGCCAAGAGACAATTTACATTTTCTTAAATCCATCAAATAGTTTAGTATTCTCATCTCCTCGACATCTTGGATCCTTGGGGGGAGGATGTTGGAAAATCAAGGATTTGTATTGTTATGTTGATTCTCCTTTAGTTGATAATTACTTGTGGTGTTTGTTGGCTCTTTATTATTTAATTTTATTTATTCATAAAACAATTTCCAAAACATGAAGATCACAAAGACATAAAGAAAACAAGATATAGGCTCCAAGCCAGAGAAAAGTCCCACAACTAGGGAAAAACCCAAACAATCCTCTTCTTATAGAATCATATCAAAATGATACCTTCAAGCCCCAAATACCAAGACAACTACCTCCATAAGATCCCCAAATCAGTGCTCCATTCTTTGTTATGATTCATCTTCAATAAGATAATCAATCTATCATAAGATTCCTTCTCCATCGCCCTTCATATAACTTTCATTTTACAAACCTTGTAGTCCTTCTTCAATTTGCAGATCAAAATCATTAAAGTCCTTTATCAACTCATATTACAGTCCTTCATCAACTAGTATCTCATCACAAAAAAAATTCTAGTAGCTTGCATATCTCCTTAAGAATTCACATATTTCCAAGACTTCTAATCTCATAAAACTTACATTCTCTTTAGGTCATCAACTTACATCTTATACCAAAAAAGATTTGTTTTTTCTATCATAGAGACTATCACAGAAGATCCACAATTTTTTCTTTCCAAAATGAATGAGAACAAGTGCCAATATATACTATCCAAGATGCTTATCCAATCCACCATTCTCCTTATCCATGTCTATGTTCTTGACTTAGGATATCAATCCTAATCCATCACAGTAGCTGACACAAGGAAAATCATGCTTATTCAATCCATTCTCCCTATCCGTGATGCATGTGCTAGACTTATGGTGGTTATCCCTAGTCTAGTACATGACAGAGGGAGAACCAGTTTCCCACCTTACTCCCTCTGAATCTGAGAAGAGAAACCCATGCTCACTCCCTTTGAAACAAGGATAATTCATTAATAAGGCTCAACTTGTGTCAAAAGTACTCATACTTCCCTTACACCAACTACATGTTATAGTTGTAGCTTCTTCAACCAACCCTCTTATCACTCATCTTACAACTTCTTGAACTAGGGCTGCAAATATTCCTCTTAACAATTCATGATTCTGTACTCAAGGTCTTCACCAGTTGCATCTTGAACTATGTCCAACATTACTTCCTGCACTGCTTCCTACCTTGAAGATAGTACATCACACAATTCCTTCAACTGAACAAGGTTACCCAATCTATTGTTTAGTCAATCTTGAACACAACTTGGCTACCTTTCCAATCATTCTCAATCAGTTAACAGAGTTCTATAGACTCAAACAATTCTTCCCTCTAGCTACTACTCTCATATTTCTCAAAATATTCAACTCTTAGGGACTTTACCAAACCACCTTTTCGTAGTGAGAAGGCTACTTCAACATCATTTCTCTTAGGGTTTTCATACTCATCCCTCTTATCACTGATCAAATCGATGAAATAGGGCTTCAAGAATCTGCCTACTGACCATCTCCTTGTTGTTCATAGGATGACAAAAGTTAGGGCTACTTGAATAACCTCCGACATTCAATGTTCTAAAGGATTCCACAAATCAACCCACCTATTAATGAACTCACTGAAATATGACATCACCAAATATTCCCACTTGCTATCTCTTGGAGCAACCTCACAGACTTAGGGATGCTCCAAGAATGGTAGGCGTAGGGCTTATATAAACTTCCCTCACAACGTTATTCTTGATTTACCAATATGATAATACTTGGGGCTTACTATTCCAACCCACTCAATAGTGACTTGTTACAAAAATCACAATAACTAGGGCACACTTGACAACCCACACGATAATGATTTTATGAAATCATAGTTTCCAAGGCATCTACACTTGTTATCCAAAACCCTTATGATCATCCTTCCACATTTAGATATTCAAAAAGCATAAGAACACAAACTTACCTCCTTTTGGAACTCATCAAAGCTCCTAAGGATCCACGATTCAAGTCATAGTCCTCTGCAACACGACAATTCATATCTCCTGTGGCCACCTCAGTTAAAAATATCATAGTTGACACCTTCCTGGTTGGCACAAGGTTTTCTATAAATAAATTTGGCCCCTTGTTTATGCCTTACCATCGACCTTGTAGCCTCATGCCCAAAATTATACAGGGTGTCAGTGCTCCTAAATATTTAGAAAATGTCACAACCAGATGCATAGAGATCATCCACAATTCACATGCCCAAAACTTCATGAAAACCTTACTCAATATCGAATATGAGAAACGATATCTCCCTCCTAACTAAATCAACTCCTTAAGGTCTGCAACTTCTTTTTGCTTAAACTCTTGATGAAATGTGTTTGAGGATTGTCTTCTTCTTGTAGCCTAAATAGGCCTACTTGGCCTCCATAAGGACTCTATTTTCATGAAATTATTTGATCAATATGATTGCTTTCTCAAGGTTGTTTTAAGAACAAGCCCTCCATGAGTATGCCTAAGTTACAAAACTCAATTTACTCCTTGAAAATTTGGTCCTTTTTGAAAAAAGTATTTTGAAAAAGATGCAATGGAATGGAGGTAATGGCACTATAGATGTGTTGATGCTCCATATATTGGATCATTGTAATAATCCACTATAACATGTCACGACAAATGTACTATAGAGATTGAGCCACTGGAATATATCTTCAAGGGATGTGAACCACATATGAGAGATATAAATCATAGAATTCCTAGTCATAGAGTCATGCAAACCTCAAGTGATCATTGTCTCATTCTTTCATAAAAAATCATAGTATATGAGCCATAGGAACCCCATTTAACAAACCATAGATGAAAACCACAAGAGTTTAGTTACAAGGAATGTGAACTTCAGATCATAAATGAATCCTTAAAAAAAGAAGCATGAGCCCATAGAGATGCTATTTGAATCAATTTAATATGTAGCGAGTCATTGTAAACCATCCTCAAAGATATGTGAACCGATATGAAAACTGTCACATAGTATAAGCCATGTTGTTTTATCATTTGTGAGCTGAAAACATGGTCTTTTTCATGTTTATACTATTGTAGCTATAGGAGGTCAATTCACAAATAATCATCAAAGGTCATAATCTATAGGCGAGAGTGAGTCACTTTAAAATGATGCCACTATATTGTTAAGATTATGGTTTATATATCAAGGTTTCTTTTCACACACAGTGATTTATGAAAGTTTCCCCAGTCACTATTCATCACAAGAAAGACAAAAGAGCCAATGGACTAGAACCAACAGAATGTGATCTCCAAAACTTCCTCTAATGACCTTAGCTCTGATTCCATTTTGGAAAATCAGTGATTTGTAGTATTATGTTGGTTCTCCTTTAGTTGATAATTACTTGTGATGTATGTTGGATCTTTATTATTTTATTTTATTTCTTCATCAAGCAATTACCAAAATATGAAGATAACAAAGACACAAAGAAAAAAATATATAGGATCCAAGCCAGGGAAAACCCCACAACTGGGGAAAAACCTGAACAATCATATTCTTTTAAGAATCATATCAAAATGAGACCTTCAAGACCCAAAGACCAAGACAAATTCCTCCATAATAAACCCAAGTTAGTCCTCCATTCTCTGTTATGATTCATCTTTAATAAAAGAATTAATCTGTAGCAATATACCATGTCCATCGCCTTTCCTATAGCTTTCATTTTACATATCTTGCAGTCCTCCTTCAACTCGCAAGTCACAATCATTAAAGTCATTTATCAACTCACATTACAACCCTTCACAACTAGTATGTCATCACATAATGATCCAGGTGGATATTGGTGGCCACCTGCCAAGTCCACCTGGACCCCCACCATTGTCCTTCTCAGCATTTTCAGTTTCCTTAATTGTAGCACAGTTTACTATTTTTAGCAGTTTTTCGGGTCCTGAACTTCCGGAGCCGTTTTGAGGCCCTAAACGACGTTTTTTGGGAAATCTGGGGGCAACATGGGTCTATATACCGATGTTGCCCTTCCCAAAGTGGTAGTTCTCGGATAGATCTTTCTAACGAGCTATCGTATGCGTCAAACGGAGATCGTATGCCAAAGTTACGACCCCGGGAAATTGATGTACCAATTTACCCAAATGGGGCCCACAATTTGGCGTTTCATCTTCTAGGGTTAGGTTTCGGGATGTGAAGGGTTTTCCATTGTTTCTCAACAATAAATAGGCCTTCGAGCCTCATTGTAACACAGTTCAGAGGCATGTAGCCATCACATCTCTTCTCAGAGATAAGCTACCATCGCCCTTGCTAGTTTATTTCCATTTCTGTTTGTAAGCATATTTCAGTATTTTTCATTAATGAAATGAAGTATTATTTCCGCTGCATCTTTGTGTATATGGTTATCTCTGTAATTTGTTGCGTTCCTGTTTAAATCCGGATCAGTGGTATCAGAGCGGTCTGCTTTTTCTCTGTTTTTCTTTGCATGTCCCCAACAAGGTCGGGATATAAGGAGTTAGGGCTTGAACTGGTTGAACCTTTGCAAGACCAGCCTCGCAAATCCCGACGGCCTCCCATGGCGGACGAGAAGAAAGACGAGGGGGCAGGAGATCCCATCAAAATCTTGCTCGAAGAAGCGCTCGAGCGACAACGGAACGCGATGATGGACAGCTTTGCGCAGATCCTTCAGCGGCTACCCAGAAGCGGCGCATCGGCTTCCAGCAGCTCCTCTGGAAACGCCACACCCTTTAAGGTACAAGTTAATTTTGAAATCCCCATATTCGAGGGTCAGATAGACGCCGATGCCGTAGATAAATGGTTAAATCTGCTAGAGGGTTATTTTTCTGTTCATGAATTTTCGAGTCGGGAAAAGATTGTTTTTGCTCTTCTCAAAGCAGCCCCCCACGTCAAGGACTGGTGGGAAACCTACTGCGAGCAGAAGGATGAAAGTACTGGCTCACTATTTTCAGCCGCACCCACCTGGGATTCGTTCCGGGATGCCATCAAGGAGCAGTACTACCCTGTCGGAAGCTATGAGGATGAATACATAAAGTGGACCACGCTGCGGCAGGGAAGGGACCAAGACGTGCCGGAGTTCACCAATCTTTTCCATACCCTTCGCACAAAGTTGGGTATCAAGGATTCGGAGCAACATTTGATACTCAAATACCGTGGCTGCCTGCACAAGTACATCCAGGAAGAAATACAGTTCCTAAACATCCCCTCGCTCGGCGCAGCATACCGGTATGCCGTCAAGGTCGAGCAGAAGTTTAAACAAAAGAAGCGAGACTTTGGATCTGCGAATCCAAAGCAGGGGAAAGGTGCCCCTAAACCACAGAACAAAGGACAAAGCCAAGGCGGGACAGCCCAAGACAACCAGCCGAAGCTGCAAGCAAAGAGCAACGCCGCGAAGCCGAGAAAGGACACTGGAAAATGGTGCGAGTTCCATAAGAGCTCCACTCACAACACAAGTGAGTGTCGGGCCAAGCAGTCACTGGTGGCTGAGCTAAAGGTTTCAGAATCAGATGCATGTTCCGACTCTGAGTCAGAACCCGATAAGGGGTATGAAAAAGGGAAGCAGATCATTGATGCGGATCCCAGCGCCACTGTTGCTACCGCAAAGATCCAGAAAAATGAACCCGAAGATCCAGAGGAGGAGGAGCGTCTCTTCCACTCCCAGATGTGGGTAAAGGGCTCCCCGATACAGTTCATTGTTGATAGCGGGAGTCAAAAGAACCTCATTTCGGCAGAGGTCGTGAAGCGGTTGGGCTTACCGACCACAGCACATCCACAACCATACACCATTGGGTGGCTTCACCAAGGGCGAGATCTTCGCGTGAGCCAGCAGTGTCGCCTTCCATACAACATCAAGCCCTTCACGGATGAGGTATTGTGTGACATTGCTCCCCTTGAAGTTTGTGATGTATTACTAGGACAACCATACTTGTGGAAGCGACATGCTGTGTATGAATCAAGGCCCCGTGCTGTTATTATTACATTGGGAAATAAGTTGTTCAGGATACCAGAGGTAGCACCACCTGCCGCCATCTCTTTGATTACTGCAAAACAATGCAGTAAGATCATTTCCAAAACCAGGAAATTTGTTTTCCTGATGATACGCCCTCAAGGGAAGAAGAAGACAGTGGCCGCGGCCTCCAAACGGGGTTCCTCTGCACGGCAGCTACAGATGGACAAGATTGTGGAGGAGTACGAAGACATCTTCACCTCCCCGGCAGGGGTTCCTCTGCACTGTCAAGTCAAGCACTCCATCGATCTGACCCCAGGTGCGCCGCTACCCAATGGACCAATTTATCGGCGCTCCGTTCTGGAGAACAATGAAATCAAGAGGCAGATTCAGGAGCTCCTGCAGAAAGGTCACATCCGTCCGAGTTCTTCGCCCTGTGGGAGCCCGATAGTGTTGGTACAGAAGAAGGATGGGACGTGGAGACTCTGTATTGACTATCGGGCGCTGAACAAGATCACTGTCCGTAATAGGTACCCGATCCCGCGGATTGATGACCTCCTAGACCAACTAAAGGGGGCGAAATATTTCAGCAAGATCGATCTGAAGTCAGGATATCACCAGGTACCAATTGAACCCTCAGATGTGTGGAAGACTGCCTTCAAATCCAAGGAGGGCCTCTTCGAATGGTTGGTCATGCCTTTCGGATTGACGAATGCTCCTGCAACCTTTATGAGGCTAATGGATGACATCTTGCGGCCATTCACCAACTCCTTTGTAGTAGTATACTTGGATGACATTCTGATCTTCAGCCAGAGTTGGGAAGAGCACCTCCACCACATCCGACAGGTTCTCCAAACACTGCGGCAACACAAGCTATGTGCCAATTTGGAGAAATGCACTTTTGGCATGACTGAGGTTCAGTATCTGGGATACATCATTGATGAACAGGGGGTGCATGTCGATCCAGCCAAGGTCCAAGTCATTCGGGATTGGCCCTCTCCAACCACTCTAACAGAGCTCCGCAGCTTTCTAGGTCTTGCCAACTTCTACCGCAGGTTTGTGTTGGGATTTTCTCATATTTCTTGGCCCTTGAGTCAAGTCACCAAGGGCGGGGCGAAAGCAAAATTCTTTTGGTCTGAATCTCAACAGAAGGCATTCAGGGAGTTGAAGGATCGCCTCTGCACGGCACCAGTGCTCGCGTTACCAGATTTACAACAACCATTTGAGGTCGAGACAGATGCCTCTGACTATGCTATTGGGGCAGTCCTTACTCAACATGGACATCCAGTGGCATATCACAGTGAAACACTTTCAGACACAGTCCGGAAGTACCCCACTTATGATAAAGAGATGTATTCCATTGTACAGGCCTGCCGACAATGGAAGCATTACATTTTGGGGAAGGAAACGGTCATCCACACAGACCACCGACCTCTGCAGTTCATACAGACCCAAGGGAAATTGCAGAATGATCGCCATCAGAAGTGGTCTACATACCTGCAACAGTTTCACTTGAATATCAAGTATAAAAAGGGCAGCACCAATAATGTTGCAGATTGCCTCAGTCGACCACCGATCATGGCGCTAACCACCGTGCTCAACTCTTGCGGGCACGAGACTTCTGATTGGCCACTTCTCTACAAAAGCGACCCAGAATTCGGCCACACATACCAGACACTCTTGGAGGGTCGGCAGGTTGCAGATTTTCACCTCCAGGATGCCCTATTATGCCACCTCGGTCACCTTTGTGTTCCTTCAAGCGAGCGTGCCAAGATGATTTGGGAAGCACACTACAGTCGGGCTGCTGGGCATTTCGGGGTCGAGAAAACAGTGGCAGTACTGCAAAACTATTTCTATTGGCCGAATCTTCGACAGGATGTTGGGAAGTACATCCGATCATGTACTGCTTGTGCCATTGCCAAACCGACCATTAAGAAGCAAGGCCTCTATACCCCGTTGCCTACCCCTAGTCGACCTTGGGAATCCATCTCCATGGATTACATGTCAGGCCTTCCTTCCACTAAGCATGGAAATGACTGTGTTTTTGTGGTCGTCGACAGGTTCTCAAAGATGGCCATTATGATGGCCTGCAAGAAGAATATCACAGCAGAAGCCACTGCTAAACTCTTCTTTGAACGAGTGTGGGTGCACTTTGGGATCCCACAGTCTATCATCTCAGATCGGGACAGTCGGTTTCTCAGCACCTTTTGGTCCAGTCTCTGGTCAATGCTGGACACCAAACTCACGAAGTCCACAGCCTTCCATCCTCAAACTGATGGCCAGACAGAGGTTGTCAATAGGATGATTGTGCACATTCTGCGCATGTATAACTCAAAGCATCCTCGCACATGGGACGAGAGCCTCCCCTACGTTCAGCACAGCTACAACCGAGCTCTTCACAGCTCCACTGGCCATAGCCCTTTTCAGGTGGGTTTGGGATTCCAGCCGCTATGCCCCATTGATGTGGCCATGCCACTTGCAGCTACTCACATGAATTCAGCTCATGTCCAGTCCGAAACAGATAAGGCCACCAGCTTCATTGAGCGCATCCAACATATTCGCCAGCAGGTCCATGACATCTTGAGAAATCAAATGCCAAGTACAAGCAGCGACATGATCAACATCGGGTGCCACACAAGTTTCAGGTGGGCGACAAAGTCTGGTTGCATTTGCAAAAGGAACGCCTTACTGGAGCCTATCGGAAATTGAGACCACTCCGATATGGTCCTTACACCATTACTAAGGCTATGGGAGACAATGCATTTGAGCTCAGCATTCCCCCATTCCTTGGCCTGCACCCAGTGTTCAATGTGGACCGCCTTCGGCCATACTTTCCACCATTGCTAGACACATCTGACATTGCAGAACAGCTCAAACCCACAGAATTAAATCCAGATTGCATGGAACAAGCTGCAACTGATCGGATCATGGACACACAGATCAAGAACACTCGCCAACAGAATATCCAACTGTATCGAGTTGTCAAAGCAGGCCAACTCCTTCAGCAGGGCAAGTGGCTCACCAGGGAACAAGTTCAGCAGAAGTTTCCTCATCTCATGGAGGAGCTCAACGCAATGGGGACCATTGCTTCCTAAGGGGGGAGGAATGATCCAGGTGGATATTGGTGGCCACCTGCCAAGTCCACCTGGACCCCCACCATTGTCCTTCTCAGCATTTTCAGTTTCCTTAATTGTAGCACAGTTTACTATTTTTAGCAGTTTTTCGGGTCCTGAACTTCCGGAGCCGTTTTGAGGCCCTAAACGACGTTTTTTGGGAAATCTGGGGGCAACATGGGTCTATAGACCGATGTTGCCCTTCCCAAAGTGGTAGTTCTCGGATAGATCTTTCTAACGAGCTATCGTATGCGTCAAACGGAGATCGTATGCCAAAGTTACGACCCCGGGAAATTGATGTACCAATTTACCCAAACGGGGCCCACAATTTGGCGTTTCATCTTCTAGGGTTAGGTTTCGGGATGTGAAGGGTTTTCCATTGTTTCTCAACAATAAATAGGCCTTCGAGCCTCATTGTAACACAGTTCAGAGGCATGTAGCCATCACATCTCTTCTCAGAGATAAGCTACCATCGCCCTAGCTAGTTTATTTCCATTTCTGTTTGTAAGCATATTTCAGTATTTTTCATTAATGAAATGAAGTATTATTTCCGCTGCATCTTTGTGTACATGGTTATCTCTGTAATTTGTTGCGTTCCTGTTTAAATCCGGATCACATAAATAGTTCTAGTATCTCACATATCTATTTAAGAATTTGCATTTGTTCAAGACTTCTAATCTCAGAAAACTCGCATTCTCTTCAAGTCTTCAACTTAGGAAACTCACATATTATACCATAGAAAATTTTCTTTTCTACCATAGAGAATATCATAGAAGATCCACAAATTTTTCTTTCCAAAATGAACAAGAATAGGTTCCAGTATATAATGGTTCGTCACTATGAAGGGTCATGTCTATTCAACAGGTTGACCTATCCATTTGGAGGGTTGACATGGTATTTATGGAGGAAATTTCGATCCTTTGTAACAATTTTTTATTTATTTTTTTTATAAAGAGTCCAAATGTAATTTGACTCAAATTCAATTATTTGACTTCAACAAAACCTAGAAGCATGAAGAACATTCTTGACTAAATAAATAATATTATAAATTCATTTCTATTCTTTTACATAAAATATAAATTGATACAAGTACAAAGATAAATATGAAGAACAAACCTAGTTACTTCTCCAAAAGGGGATATAGCATCTTCCAAGATGTCATGACTTCTTCTCATTTGGTCGATCTAAACACCATAAATGACACTTGTACTTGGAATAACCACAGAGGTGGCTCCTAGAAAACAAATTGAAAGATGAATAGGTATCTCATCTCTAAAAATATCATGTCTAGGGACATTTTCATGGAGGCTTCCATCCTCCCTAGCCATGGCTCAGATTTGTGATTAACAAAATTAGACATCAAAATCAAGTTCCTCCCTAGAAATAGGCCTTCTTTCCTAGAGCGTTTCTCACTCCAACACCTTGAATTCCAACACATTATCAAGGATTGGTGGGATGAACTAACTGAATTGGAAGGATTGGCCATGTTTTCCAAATAAAGGAAGCTAAAGCACATTAAATATCAATTCAAAACCTAAAATAAGGAAAGATTCGAGAGCATCATTTGGGACAAATAGAATCTGGAAGCCAAAATGGAGCACATCCAGTAGGAATACATTCACCAAGGAAGATCAAAATACCTCATAGAGGAGGAAGTGTACACTCCCACTTAGCTTGGAGAAAGAATGCAATAAGAAATAAATAATTTGGCAATAAAAATATAGAATTAGATGGTTGAAAGAAGGAGATAGAAATATTTATTTTTTCCACAATTCAATGTTCAACATCAATTCCAAAATCATATTTCCTTGTTAAAAGACTAGGTAGGTTTCAAGGTTCGGGATCTTGAGCACATGGTTAATGTGCTAGTTCAATATTATAAAGAGCTACTATTCGACCCCTATCTAGACTACTAAGAGGCCATACATAAAATAGTTGAAAACATTCCACTAGTTACCAAAGAGAAAAACGAGGCTCTCTTATGAGAGAACTATAAAATAAGTGGAAGTGGTAATAAAATCTATGCCTTAGAACAAGGCCCTTAGACTAAACGACTTAATTACTAAATTTTTTAGTCCTACTAGTCTATAATCATACTTGATATCTTGCCAAAAATCGAGGAATCAAGGAGATCAAAAGCCATCTTGAAATATCTTGATACTACTTTGTCCACTTTAGTTTCCCAAAGAAACAATTTGAGGACCTTAGCGACTTCCATGTGCTTTCATCCCATTTCTTTGTGTAATGTAATCTACAAAGTGATCACCAAAATAATATCCAATCACCTCAATCCTAGCTATCCTCAACTCATTTTAGTGGAACAAACTAGTTATTTGGAAAGGTGTCAAATTTTAGATGGTATACTGAATGAACATGAAACTCTTCACTCTTTAAAACCTTCAAAGAAACCTGGCATGCTTTTAAAAATTGATCCCTCTAAGGTGTTTGATAAAATAAATTGGAGAGCTACCTCTTCAACATTCCCCATGCCTTTCGCTCAACCCTGTCTGTGTTTCAGATCAAGATCCTTATCTCCTTATAATTCTTCTCTATTTTTCTAAATGGATCACGTATTGCACTCTCTTCAGGCTCTTATCGTATCTGGCAAGGAGATAGGATGCCACCTTTTCTCTTTATTATAAAAGTGAAGGGTCTTTCTCAGACATTCAAAGTGGCAATTAAGGAGAAAAAATCAAATGATTGTGTCTATTTGTTGATGATCTCCCTCTATCATAGAAATAATTTGTGGATGATACGTTGGGTATGGACATTCCAACTATTTAAGAAGTGAAATGATTTTCTCAAATTTTGGAGGACTTCTCTATTGCCTTAGGTATGGAAATAAATAAAGTTAAATTTCATAATTTTTTCCTTAATACACCATTGGTCGTGCAAAAACATATTGGAAAGATGTTTGGTTTCAAAATCAACAAATTGTGATCAAAATACCTAGGAGCACTACTTGGGGATAGTTCCCACAAACTTAATTTATGGGAGGATCTCATCAACAAATTCAACAAGAAGTTTACCAGTTGGATCTTCTCATCACTAAACTTGGTAGGAAGACTAGTCCTCTTCAAGCTGATTTTACACGCTTTTCTCATATATAATAACTCCCTCCTCCACCCTTAACTCAATTAAGAGCATACAATGGACTTTCCTATGGGGAGGAGAAAAAATGGAAAAAAAAATGGGTGCTTATAGCCTAGGACAAGATCTGTAGACCCAACTTAAAGGGAGATATGGGGCTAAGAGATCCTTCAAATTTAGTTACATTTATGGGAGCCAAGATATGGTGGAAATGGATGCAAGGAGGTCAATACATTTGGAAATGTATGTGGATAATGAAATAAACAAAACATATTCCTATTAGGAAGCTCGTAAGAATTCCCTTCTCCCAAACAGTGTCCTCCCTTAGCAACTTGCAAAAACAGGAATGCATTTGATACAACAACACCACTTCTGGGAAATCAGTGATGGATAGACAACCATGTTTTGGTAGGACTCATGGCAACGACTCCCGAAATTCTAATACCAAAACTACTTAAGGGATTTTCATCTACACATGACCTCCCAATGCCTTCACAATGTCAAATACTATTGGGATGCTTCTGCTGGGTCAGGAAAAAGTTATGTTTTCTCTTCATAAATAGCTTTATTTAGCATTTATCATCACATGATTATCTTTGTTTATGGATCAAAGTAAAGGAAATAACAGCTAAAGTTGGGTAAAAGCACTTGGTAACAAATTATATAAATATAGCACGAGAAACTGACTTTTGCTATCTTTATATACAAAAGACGTGGATTGAAACAAAAGTTGTTCAATCGACAGAGTAACATCGGGCCGTAAAAGGAAAAAGACAACGTCTTAGGCAGACAAGGCAGTGAGAGACCAAGCAGACTGATGTTATTTCATGACAAGATCAGATTATGTATAGCGAAATCCTCAGGATCCCCTGATCCTAAGGATTCGCTTTTATCTATTTATTTTCTAAATGTAATATATAAGGCCGAAAGGCAAAACTGCACAGAGTTCAGAATTTCATAACTTGTAATTATTCTTTTGAGACATATAATACTGTTACCTCAGTGATGTTGTAACCATGTTGCTTATTTTAATGAAGAAAGATTGTGTTTGATCCATACCTATATTCTGAGTATTTCCTAGCAGAGACTTCTGGCGACTCTGGGCCCAGTCAAGAGAAGTTCTACTGCTTTCTTGTGTTATAATCTTTCTATTTAGTCGTTACTGATTGTTAATTCTAAGTTAATATCATTTCGCTTATTTGTGAAGATTGATGATTCCGATTCATATTGTTGTTCATTTAGATTCAGACTTAGCTGTGTGATATATCTAAGTAATGCTTTGATTGGATTGGTTATATTGGTTATAGTAGTAGATTGTTGTTCATTCTGAGTTATGTTATCATAGATCTTAGAGATAGCATTAATCGATTTCCATAATTTTCTTATATAAATCATTTGTTGTTTAGATATCATTTATCATTATATGCTCGCTTGCTGTTCAATTATTAGTTGTCGTTCAATTGAGATTTGTTGTTCAATTAGGATTTGTCGTTCAATTAGGATTTGCTATTCAATTCGGATTTGCTATAGATTACCATTGTTGTTCAGTTGTTATAGTTCTCTTTCTTGATTAAGTGAGTTAGTCTTAATTCTATTTGAAGATTGTTGAGCGTGATTCTTTGCACTTACATTCAGATTCATTTGATTTTGGAATAAGTTAAATAGAGTTGCAGAGTGTGTTAAGAGTTCTTTCAAGAGTTATTTCCTCCATAGTTATTTCTTTCAGAATTGTTTGGAGTGAGTTGAAGAAATAGTTATTAGTGATTGCAACGATTTATCATTAGATAACCTCTGAATTCACTGCACATGTTATGAAACCAGCTCACAAAAACATAGAAAAGATAGATCAATGCCTTAGAAATAAGCCTCTTCGAGGGGGAAACCCCCTTTACATTACACAAATGAACAATTCTTAGATGATACAAATGACAAGGCCTCCTTTCTATATATAGGAGTCTAAGGGGTCATAATATAATCAGAGCCGACATAACAATAATAATGTAAGGGCACAATAATAACAATAGTGGGCTTCTATGGGGCACAATAACAACAATATGGGGACTACATGGGAACAACAATATAATAAGGGGGTTGTACTAATAAAAATAAGGGGCTACACTTGTAGTATAGGGACCTAACATGTCCCTCTCCTTCAAATAGTGTTGTCCTCAACGCTTGAGTAGTTCTTGATGCTTTTGTATAAATTCTTGTCCTCCCATGTGGAATATTCAATGGGTAAGTTCTTCCACTTGTTGAGATACTCTGAAATTGATCTATTTTGTAGCTATCAATTTCTCGGTTCTGTGGCTACTTTAGGTTCCAATATGATTTTTCCTTCCTTGTCAAGTTCTTGCAATACTATTTGAACTGGGATCTTATGCAACTTTTGAATGAGTTCCCACTCCTTGGGCATATGGATATTTGTAAGGCTTAATGTTTGGAGGAACACTTCCTGGAATCAAATGAATAGCATGATCATGATTATGAATAGGTGGGAGGCCTTTGGGAGTCTCAAATACCTTGGAATGATTATCCAAAACGTTTTGGAGATCTGGAGAAATACATGATTTCGATGTGGGATTCTCTACTGAACATAATTGTGCAATTACACCCCATTGTTCTTTATTTATAAGCTTTGTCATGATGTTAGCGTTGATTATCTTTCTCGGTTTCCCTTCGATATCCCTCAATTCAAATTCCTTTCCTTCCCAATAAAATTTGAAGAAAAGTTCTTGAAAATTAAAAGCTATCGTACCCAAATATTGTAGCCATTGGACTCATAGTAAAACATCAGCACCACCCATTGGAATGGAAAGCATTGGGCTAATCAATACATATTCTCCCGTGGATAGCTTGATATTATGGCACTTTCTAGAGAAATTTATGGTTCCTCCACTTGCAACCATCACTTGACACCCTAGTGCTGGATATAGGAAGAAATTCAATTCCTTGGTTATCTTACAATGAATAAAATTATGGGTACTGCCCGAATCAATCAACGCTAATACCTTTTTCTTCTTGATATGTCCTGCTATCTTGATAGTTTGAGGAGTGGTAATTCCAGCCAATGCATTACAAGATATGGTCGGATTCATTTCTTGATGCTCGATGTGATATTTCACTTCTTGAACTTTTTTCTTCTTGATATGCCCTTCTATATTGATAGTTTGAGGAGTGGTAATTCCAGCCAATGCATTACAAGATATGGTCAGATTCATTTCTGCTTTCTCGATGTGATATTTCACCTCTTGAACCTTTTTATTCTTGATATGTCCTTCTATCTTGAGAGTTTGAGTGGTAATTCTTTCCAATGCTTTACAAGATATGGTCGGATTCATTTCTTCTTTCTTTGGGGTGCGTTCCTGGGTTGAATGAAGGGATGGTTGAAGCCGGGAAACACCCTTTTGGGACATTTGTACTCACTTTCAAATAACCTTGTGCCCCGATGCTTTAGAGTTGTGTTTTTCTTGGTCACATGTTAATGGTTGGAGCCCCGGAGGAAACTCCTTGTTAAGATCAGGGCCCAAACCAATGGGCTAAACAACATTAGTAATAACGGTAGGTTCAGGCGAGGAATATAGCATTGTGGTGAATAAGATTTCATTTCCCAAGCCTTTGTGGGAACCTCCACAAAATTTGGAAGACTCTCTTGATTGAAGATAACAACAAAGGGTTATCACTCCTGATGGAAGGTCTGCCTATACTATTTTTCTGTTACTTAACAATCGTCAGAGGTTTGGTACAAGTTTTCTTGAGGAGTTCAGGAGTAGTGGCCCATCTTCAGTGATATTTTAAATAGGAAAGTTTTGGTTCAGAATGATATCGGATGAAGGACCATTTGGTGTGCTCAACAAAGATCAAATTGACCTTGATGAAGCACTGAGAAATTCAGAATTGAGATTTGATGGTGAATTGTATGAATCTGTCCTTTGTGCTATGAGAAAAGTCAAAATGCTTCTTGTAGGGTTTGAAGTGGAATACATATCATTTATTGGAAGCCTGTGGGATATACATTGCACCTTTACTATGATAGATTTTCAATCCTCTAATACAGCCCTAAAGGTAGGTCCTTAGCAGTAGCAGTTTGATTAATATTATGTGCTTTAATATGATAGCAAAGAAAAAGGTCTAGTGTTTTTAGAAGATCGAAGAGATATCTGATGGATTGGGTATAATTATTCCAAACCTGTGCTGTCTTAGTTAGATCGGTCTGGTAGCTGCTTTTGTCAACATTTACATTTGATTTGCAGGTACACTGGCTCATCATCAACCCAGTAGTAAATGAGATTCCAGCCTACGGACATTTATATGCTGATTTTCCCTGTTTTGGTTGACCAAACATAGAGGAAAGGGTCATTGTATTGGATGAAGTGCCAAGGTGGTTGCATTTTCTCACTGATTTCACCTAGCACTCTCATTCTGCACATGCTACAGTAGGCTAGGAAAGCAATAACCTCCTTTGAGCATTAGAGTAGCATGAATAAGCTTTTTAGAGCATTATACTGGATTTGATGTGCCATAGGTATTCTTGGCTTGTGCCTTGCTTTGTAAAAGCCATATTCTGATGAAATGGTGGTGTTTTTCCTAGATTTGGAGGTCAAATTCACATGTGCATGATGAGATTTTAAGGTTCTCATGCATTCCCAAGAAGAGCACATGTCTTCGAGTTGGAGCCAATCGTTACCACTTTACTTTGCATAGGGGTATTACTAGTGAACTTCTTCACTACCCTTTGTGATTTTTTATGAGCCTTGGATAGCTGGGTACTTAGCTTCATGGGTTATGATGGGCTAGAGGGTTCAAGTACATGATGTATAGTTTTCTTTGGGCATTGGCCTCATCCTAATCTTTTGGGCATTTTGACAATGCCCAATGCATTTTCATATATCTGGTGTGTTGAATTTTTTGAGCAACTAGGGAGAAATTTCCTAGAAATCACTTTATATGGTTAACCCCTTTCACCCTTGAAGAAAATTATTTCTCAAGAGAAAATTATTTCTCATAAGAGAAAAAGTTATTTCAAAATTAATTTATAAAGCAATTAGACATGTGCAAAATAAAATCACTTAAGTGATTCAATTATACATGTGCAAAATAAAATCACTTAAGTTATCTAATTCGAATGGATCACTCTAGGAGCTTCCAAAACACTTAATTCAGGGAAGGGATTTTTCCTCAAAGATTTCTATATATTCAAGAGAAGCCTTCATTTGCAATAGATCAACTTCTCTCTCTCTCGCTTTGGTGATCTAGCTCTCGCATTGGTGATCAAGCCCTCACTTCAGTTTATCTCTATTATTATCAATAGCAGATCTATTGCATCTTTGCAGATCTCTTATTATCATTGGTAGATCTATTATTATCAGTAGAAGATCTCTGATTATCAGTAGCAAATCTATTGCAGATTTACAGATCTCTTATCATCAGTAGCAGATCTCTTATTATCACTAACATATATATTGCAGATTTGCAGATCTCTTATCATCATTGGCAGATCTCTTATTATCAGTAGCGGATCTATTATGGATTTGCAGATCTCTTATCATCATTGGAAGATCTCTTATTATTAGTAGCAGATCTCTTATTATCATTAGCAGATCTATTGCAGATTTGTAGATCTCTTATCATCATTGGCAGATCTAGTGTTTGGGAGATCTACTATTTGGTAGATCTATTGACAGATCTCAAAACTTTTGTTCAACTATTGCGCCAGCAGCTTCTGCTCTTTTTATTTGCTATTGTTAATGCTCTTGCTCCAGAGAAGTATCATTGCAGTTGGTATTTCTCTTACACTAGAAGTATTTAGCTCTTGTATTGATCTCGCTCCAGAGATATTCTATTCTTGATATTTCTTTCGCACTAGATTTTGATTGCTGGTATATTGCCCTTGCTTCAGTAGCATTCTGATCTTGCATTTGGAAAATATTTCTCTCAGTATTTAGCTCTCGTACTTGTGCACTTTGTTTACGCACTTGTGTCTAATGCTCTTGTTTTGGAAGCCTTTGGAGGCTTGTGGTGGTATTTTGAAGCTGTCATATTAAAAAGGGTCGTTACTACTGTTATTTGTAAAAGGGGTTTTGTACTTTGATTATGTATCTATGTTGAACATTTGAAGACGATCTAATAGAAGAGCGTTTTAAAATGGGTTTTCCCCCATAGTGGGGTTTTCCCCTAGTCTTGGGCCAAATCCCTTGTCTTGCCCTTCATTGATTTTCTTCTATGGTTTATGATCTTAGAAATTAAATTTTAAATCGACAAAATTTAACATGGTATCAGAGTTGTGGTGAAGATAAGCTCAAGAACAGAAAGCTTGAGGCAATTATCTGCTGAAAGACCTTATTTACTGCTCAAAATACAACATTAGATCAATTTAGATGGCTACATCCTTCTTTGAGGACAGTAAGAAATTGACAGGGGCTTCAAATTATGCAGCTTGGAAACTCAGACTCGATGCCAACTTGGATGGAGAAGATGTTCTAGAGGATGTCCTAGGAGGTGTACCCCAACCTCCTAAAAATTCCCCTACTGTTGCTAAAGCAAAATGCAAGAAAGGTGAGATCAGAGCTCGCAAAATTATCATTGATTCTTTGAAAGACCATCTTCTTACCTTGATCTCCAAACTAAAGTGTTAAATTTGGCAACTAGGGCCAAAATCCACCTTGGACAACTCATATGATAGAGATGATATTTTTATTGGATTCCTCTTTCTGAGAGGTGCAAGATTTATCTAAATATCATCTCATTCTGACAAGTAGAAGTGGAATCATGAATATATTTCTTCTATGGACAAATTGTTAAGGTCGTCCAGAAGTCTAATGTAGGCTCATGAAGCCCAACAGACCTGTCTCTTCACCCTCAACATTGTGTGTAAATAGATGAGGCCTTTTCCTCATTTGGGCACTATCAACACTCATCTTTCTCTCTCTCTCTCTCTTCTTATCATTGGTTCATACAACAATCAGAAGCATCTTCTTCTTCATGCGTTGACTTGGGTTGACTGAAATTACAGGTCGAAAATTTCAGATCTGTTTTGGGCAAATTATAGGGATGTTGACCAACGTTAACTGAGGGTCAAACCTCCTCCTTTAACTGCATTTTTAGGCAAGAAATTCAATTTCTTTAGGCTGCATCTCATGGCACAGAAATCAAGGAATTTGCAGCTATTTGACCAGTGTTGACTCTGCGTTGACTAGGTTTGATCGACAATTTCAGCACTGTTTTGGGTTGATTCAGAGTGTCTTTGGAGGTTGAGTTGACTAGGTTTGACCGAGCTTATTTGGAGGAAACTTTCTGCTGGTTTGACCAATGTTGACTTTCTAGTTAGGGCATCCTATTGATTGCAGTTTGACTGGACTGTTTTGAGAGTGTTTGGGAAAAGAAATTTTGTATGACGTACTCTCTCTCTGTGCTGAACTTTTGAAGAATAATAAGAATAATAAGAAAATTTGATCAAAGGGTTTTCCCCACGTTGGGGTTTTTCCCTGGCATCTGCCAAATATTGTTTCCTCTTGTCATGGCTTGTCTTCTGCTTATTGTTTATGTTCTATCTGTATTTACTATCAATGTTAATGTGATTGCTAATATGGAAATTGATATTGGGCTAATAAGAAAAATTGAAGTAAATTGCTCTAATGCATAAAAGATACCATTGTTACCTAAAATCAACATGGTTTCAGAGCTGAGGTGAACACAAAGCCCAAACAAGAGTGAGAAAAGAAATCACTGAGATTTGTTGGACAAGGACAAGATTGAATGGCCTCCTCATCTTACTTCGAATCTGATGACAAGCTTAATGATAAGTCAGATTATCATGCATGGAAGATGTCTCTTGATTTGCCTT
Source organism: Pinus tabuliformis (assembly GCA_031772625.1). NCBI lineage: Eukaryota > Viridiplantae > Streptophyta > Pinopsida > Pinales > Pinaceae > Pinus > Pinus tabuliformis. Next base: position 711,372,899 of record CM062818.1, read on the forward strand.
TGGGAGAGCATGATGTTATGGACTATGTGTAGGAAAGGATTGTTGAACCTCCTTCAAATGCACCGGCTGCTGCTAAGACAAAATACAAGAAAGGTGAAGTCAAAGCTAAGAAGATCATCAGTGATTCTATTCATAAGCATGTAGTTGCTTACATCTCCAATTTGGGCACATCTAAGGAGATGTCTGACAAGTAGGTTAGCATGTTTAAAGCTAGCAATGAAAATCAAGTCCTCTTTCTCAAGAACAAGTTGAAGGACATAAAGAAGGGAAGAGGAGAAGATATCCAGTGCTACTTCATGAGGATCACCGAAATAAAAAATGATCTTCTATCAATTAGTGAAGCTATTGTTGACAGGGAGCTCACTCTCATTTCCCTTGGAGGTCTCCATCGTGAATGGGATGTGTTCAACACTACTATCCTCAACAATGACCGAATTCCAGGTTTTGATGGATTGTTGACTAGATGTACTCAAGAAGAAACAAGGATGATAGAGAGAGACATGCCTTCAAATAGGAATGGTGCTACTGCATTCTCTGCTCATGCTAAAAAGAAGAACAATGCAGGTTCAAAGAAGCAAGGCCAAGGAAGACAGGGATTCAAAGATGGAAGAAAGGGTAGATGCTTCATTTGTGATAGATTTGGCCACTATGCTAGGGAGTGTCCTAATAAAAGGGATACACCTCGGGATGATGACAACAACAACTGCAACAATTTCAGGGGCAACAACAATCAAAGGAATGGTAGGTTCAACAACAAAGGAAAAAGGAATGCTCCAGCTACTCAACATGGAAATGGTTGACCTCCCAAAAGATCAAGAAACTCCAGGTATGATGAATCTAATGTTGTAGATAACAAGTAAAAAGAATTCTATTTTATATCTGCCCTCTCTACTACCTCTCCTCTGGATACCTTGGGAAATTGGTTGATTGATAGTGGTGCCTTAAGGCACTTCACTGGGTATAAGGAAGCTCTTTCAAATCTAATAGAAAATGATACACATTTAGAAATCATCCTTGGAGACAATGCCACCTATCCCGTGAAAGGAGCTGGGAATGTTACTCTTCAATTGAATCAAGGTAACACCATTCATCTACAAGAAGTACTGTATGTACCCGATCTAAAGAAGAACCTAGTATCTATCTTGGCGATGGAGGACAAAGGATTCAAGGTGGCATTCATTGATGGAAAGGTATGTTTTTGGATTTTTTTTTTCAAAGAAGCATTTACTCTTAGATTCAGGGAAGAAGTCCATTGGGAGCTATGTCTTGCGACACATCTCTTCATTCTGAATTATGGCACCGAAGATTTGCTCATCTTCATTATAAAGCCCTACTTGATGCAAGGAAGATGGTGACAGGTATGCCCGAATTTAAAGTAGAACATGAAGGTGTTTGTTAGGGATGTGCCGAAGGAAAACATACAAGGGGACCATTCCCATCAAGTGATAGCAAGACTACCAACATTTTGCAATTGGTTCATTCTAATCTATCTAATATGTTGCCCGTGACATCTTTGGGAGGATATTTATATTATGCTATCTTTGTGGATGACTTCTCTCGCAAAACTTGGATTTATTTCTTGAAGAAGAAGGATGAAGTGTTCACATGGTTCCGCTCTTTCAAAGCCTTGGTCGAAAATCAAATAGGGAAGAAGATCAAAATATTAAGGACCGATAATGGAACTGAATATGAATCAAATGAGTTCAATGACTATTGTAGAGAAGTTGGCATTAAGAGGGAGACTACTACCGCATATACTCCTGAGAAAAATGGTGTTGCTGAAAGGAAGAATCATTCTATTATAGAAGCCACTCGTGCCATGCTTCATGATCAAGGCCTTCCGAAGTTCCTATGGGAAAAAGCTACCAACACTGTCGTGTATGTTCAAAATAGATGCCCTCATCAAGCATTGGACTCCAAAACTCCCGAAGAATTTTTTATCGGTAAGAAACTCGATATTTCTCATTTTGGAATTTTTGGTAGTCTTGTGTATTTTCATGTGCCGAAAGAAAAGAGAAGCAAATTGGATGCATCTGGGAAGAAAGGAACATTTGTGGGCTACAGTGAAACTTCAAAGGCATATAGAATCTATGTGCCTAGTCAAAGAGAAGTGGAGATAAGTCATGATGTCACCTTCGATGAAGATGTTGCCCTTGGGAAGATTAGGAACCTTTCTATTCCAAGGAAGGACAAAGAGGAAGATACATGAAAACAGGTAGAACCGCAGGATGAGCCGATGCTTGATGCTGAAGGAACAATGGATCCCATTGATCCACCTCCCCATGAGCCCTCCTCCTAAAAAAGGAGACCCTCATGGCTTAGGGACACTCTCGAAGATGCTGAGAGACATATTGCACCAAGGGGGACATTTTGTGAAAGTAAGAAGCCGAATAGGTACCAAGGGTATTTAACTGCCATGAGCACCATTGTTCAAACTGAGCCTTGCACATTTGAAGAATCTGTGAACCACCAAGTTTGGAAGGATGCTACGAACGAAAAGTATGAGTCAATTATGAAGAATGATGTCTGGGATGTGGTCCCTAGACCCAAGGACAAATCTGAAATGGCTCTACAAGATCAAGCATGGAGTTGATGGAAGTGCTGAAAAGTTCAAGGCCAGGCTTGTTGCTCGAGGCTTCTCTCTAAAGGAAGGTGTGGACTATGATGAGATATTTGAACTAGTTGCTTGATATACCACCATTTGTTCGATCATTGCCCTTGCTACCTCACAAGGATGGAATTTACGTCAAATGGATGTCAAGACCGCCTTCTTGCATGGTTCACTTAAGGAGGAAGTATATGTAGAACAACCTAAGGGGTTCGAAGTTCTAAATTGAAAGACACATCTATGCAGGTTGAAGAAAGCCCTCTATGGGTTGAAGCAAGCTCCCTCGGCTTGGTATGAGAGGATCGACAACTATTTGATGAAGCCGGGTTTTATAAGAAGAGAAGCTGATGTAGACCTTTACTTCAAGGTTGAAAATGATAGACCTCTCATCTTTGTACTTTATGTGGACGATCTCATTCTGACAGGTGTAGACCCTCTTATTTATCAATGCAAGGGGGAGTTGGATTTCAAATTCGAGATGAAGGACCTAGGATTGATGCACTGCTTCCTAGGCTTAGAGGTCTGGCGAAAGCGAAGTGAGTTTTTCATTTCCCAAGGAAAGTACATTGTGAAGCTACTTGAAAGATTTGGGATGGTGGATTGTAAGTCTGTGACTACTTCGATGTAACTTAACTTCAAGAAATTATGTGGAAGTGCCGCTGGGCCCGATTTGGGAAATCCTTCTGAGTATCATCAACTCGTGGGGCCCCTGATGTTCTTGGTGAACTCCCATCCGGACATATGCTTTGCAATGAATACATTGAGTTAATTTGTGGACGAGCCTCATCACATACATTGGATTGCTGCCAAGAATCTCTTGAGATATCTCTGGGGCGCAATCACCTATGGACTGAGAGACATTACGGGGAATTTGAGGCTCCATGGTTATTCTGATACTGATTGTGCTAGCAGTGTGGTGGATTGTAAGAGCACATCAGGATGTTGCTTCTCACTAGGTTCTGCTTCGATATCCTGGATCAATAGGAAACGAAAATTTGTTGCTTTGAGCACCGCTGAGGCTGAATTTATTGCTGCTAGTATGGCCTCTTGTGAAGCTGTTTGGTTGAGGAAGCTCTTTAGCAAGATGTTTGGGCATGTGCTGGATACAACTATGATCTACTCCAACAACCGAAGTGGGATTTGTCTTTTTGAGAATCCCCTGTTTCATGACTGTTCCAAGCATATTGAATATAGGTACCACTTTATCTGGGATATGGTACAACAGGGAGCAATAAGGCTCCATCACATTGGAACTGACGAACAGGTCGCAAATATTCTTACGAAGCCCCTGGGGAAGGTCATATTCTTAACCTTCCGTGAACGACTTGGAGTCGTGGAGATACCCTCTTATGAGGGTCCCATTTGAGTTGGATATTGAGCTCTGGGAGCTCCGGGGGGCTTGGGGTACTTCTTGGAGTTTTGAGCAACCATAGCGTGAGTGGTTCACCTTCCCCGAGTGGTGCGCTGTGTACAGGGTGAGTGGTTCTCCTTCCCCTGTGATACCCCATGATGGTTGATATATGCATAGTGAAGAAATTTCAACCCCCACTCCGGTTATCAGTTTTCCTAATCACTCCATGCATTTAGTTTTAAATCCAAGCATGATAAAATTTCTAAAATCTGGAAATGACAATTTTTTTCTGAAAACACAAATTTAGAGATTTCACAACTACTGAAATTGCAGAAATAAAACACAGTGAAATTATGACAGCCACACAGAAAATAACACAGTGATTTTTTGGTCAATGTGACCCTAGAAAAACCCCCTACAACTGTTGGGGAAAACTAGTTTGAGAGCTCTTCTTTATTTCTAAAAATGCTTTTACAGAGAAACTGAAATACATAGTAAAAATTCCAGCAACCACAAATTACAACTTATTTCGATTTTCGTGCTTGAACTCTGCCTCGAAAATCGTGCCAATTAGCAAACAACCAAAACAAATTTTTTTCCAGAAATAACATAGCATTAAATGTTGTACGACTGCCTCGAAAATCTTGCCCAGATCTTGCTGTACGGATTATACAACCAGTACATATTTCAGCAGTATGACTGCCTCAAAATTCGTGCCCTTGCCACTATCCCTCTTCCTCGATTTCTGTTCCTTTCTCTTGCTGTACGATTTTGCCTTGGGATGCGTGCCAATAAATGTTGCTGCCCAAAAATGCCTTCTTGCTACTCTCCTTCGCTTCCTCACTGCTAAGAAATTTTCTCCTTGCTCTCTCTTCTCTCTCTCAAATGCTCATGAAAGAATGAATTGATCTTTTCACCTCTCTTCTCCTTTTACTCTCTAAATGACCTTTTGGGTTACCTTAAGATCTAATGGTTGAGATTCATTTAGATCTAGGGATGAGAATAAATGTGCATTTAATTCTCACTTTCTATTTTTTAACTCACCCACTCAAATAAAGACCCACTTAGCCTTTCATTTCCATAGTCACTTTTTCACTTTTTAATTCTTCATTGACATTAATGAAGTCACCTTTAAATTAGAATGTAACTTTACCACTTATAAAGTCACTTTTAAATTAGAATGTAACTTTACCACTTATAAAGTCACTTTTAAATTAAATTGACTTTACCACTTATAAAGTCACTTTAGGAGAAGAGTACAAGTAAATTTGGACACTTTTCCCTAGGCCAAAGATCAAAGCCTTAGGGAGCCACTTGCTCTCTGGTACCCAAAATTTAACACATAGGATGAGTGGTTCACCTTCTCCTATGGCATATGAGCAGGATGAGTGGTTCACCTTCTCCTGCTGTTACATCCTACCCATGTAGTCTGAGACTCATGGGAAGTACCTCTCATCTAGCCACTGAGTTGGGAAATGAGGATAGGGACCACAGTACTATCAATGGATGCATCGTGTACTACCATATTCCCTATGCTAGGATGTTTGATATTGATCTGGGATCAATAGAGACTGACTCTGGATCAGTGGAGAGTTGTATGATACACCTTCGATCATTTGTTCTTCATTATTTCTTCATGGTTCAACAGAGCAGAGCAGGGATGCCAAAGCAAAGTAGGGATGTCTGCGCTGTCTCGGGACTTCTGCACTGTAGCTGTCTCTGCCGCTCCATCCGCATCTGTCTCTATCCACCCAGCCAATCTTGCTACTCCTCGTCGGGGCTCCTGTAGCAAGGTCTAATCCAAGAGGCTGGGTACCTCAAGGATCCTGCCCCTCATCGTCTGTAGTTTGTCTGACTACAACTCGATGTCTCCCCACTTCCGCTCAAGTGGTGCGTGTGCACTCATGGCACAATTATCGTCTATCAAAATTTCTTTCTCTGCCCACGCTGGCGCTGCCTTAGTCTCAGAAGACTCTCCCTTACTCTTCTTCCTTGGGCACTGGGTCGCATAATGACCCATCTCCCCACAGTGGAAGCACTTGATCTTTGAGAGATCTTTCTTCTTCCGCTTCTCCTGCTTTCCCTCAGATGCTAGGGCCACATCCTCCTCCTCCTGCTAGACCTTGATCCCTTTGCTGCTGCTACATGTCTTTGACTGCTGTCTGATCTCTTCCCGGCGAAGAGCTACCCACATCTTGTCCCAAGGTAGGAGAGTCCCTTTGCCTAGGATGCTCTAGACAAACACTTCTCACTCTTCTGAGACAACATTGAGGGCTGTCCTCACCATAAGCTCCTGATTTGGTGTCGCTCCTATAGCACTCAACTAACCTCGGATCTCATTTAGTCCTCCGAGGAAGGTGTCAATCGATTGACCCTTCTTCATCTGATACGACCTCATCTGGTTCTCGAGCAACATTCTTCTCTGCATAGAAGTATGTTGGTATAGGTTCTTGAGGGCCTCCCACATTTCAACTGCTGTTTCCTTCTCGGTATATGTGGTACCACATGATCCTTGACCTCGTCAAGGATAATGCACTTGGCTCTTGCCATCACCACTTTGTACCTGTCATTATCATTGGGGTCGACTAGGACAACTATTACCTTCAAGGGGGAGTTCTTGACACGATTCCTGTCAAGCATTGATAAGATTCTGGCCTTCCAGACTGTGAAGTTCGATGCTCCGTCCAGTCTATCTTGGTATCTTACCCTGTGTAGTGCCATGACGCTCCTCTACTTCCTTCCTAGAAGTTCTCTGTTCGACTCCTCTGAGTCTCTAATTCCCGTTTGGAAGTTCTCTTCTGGACTCCCTCTGAGTCCTAATTTCCCTCCTGGGAATCCTCCTGCGCTTGTCGAGATGCCCCTACTTTGATCGTTTTGTGCACTTGCACTGCTGATCCGGGTTTGTCGGCTAGAAACCCTCGGTAACAACTCCTTTGGCTTTCAGGTACTGTTCTGACTACAGTACCTCACTAGTGCCACTTTGCAATATTTCTGCAGCCTTCTAGCCCTGGGATGCCTTGCATAAGCCCTCTGGCCCTCTGTGTCAACAACGCTAGCCTCTTTGAGGCTCTGCGCAGTTCCCGACTTCTTCTGCGTGGCTCTGGCTGGATCTATGTCACACTTCCTTGGCTTCTGTGCTGCTAGAAACAACTTTTGTCACCTCGGGACAACTGTTTTCTGCTGCTATTGCTCCGCTTGGCTGATGTCTTTTAGTCCTCCTGTGATCTGCAATCACGCTCTGATACCATGTTGAAGTTTCTAATTTTACTTAGTTTAGAAACCCTTCATGCACTTTTTCTGATTTATTCCTACCTACTTGTTATTTTTCTTTTAACAAGTTTTTTACAAAGTAAATACTGAAAATAAACACCAGTGCATGCTCAACATATTACAGATCAGCAACTAAAATAAACAAGAACAAACACACCACATGACACCATTATTTTTGGACTAATGTCCCCGGAAAAACCCAATGCAGGAAAACTGGTGCAACTATCTGAGGGTTTTCTTATTAAGTAATATTAGAGTACAATCTGGGTGGTGTAACTAGCCTACCCAACAGAGAATTTCCTTAGCAGCGATACCTCCCAGTTTGAGAGAAAACCCCGGAAAACCCTTCTGGCAGCTCCTCAGCACAAAACTACTCCTGCAACCCCAACATCTGCCCAATCTGGATTGCGTCAACCCCTCTGTGTCTCACGTTGGCCTTGCGTCAGCCCCAGGAGGCCCTGCGTCAGCTCTGGGAGCCTCTGCGTCAGCGTCGCTGGCCCATCCAGTGCTCTACGCAGTACTTGGATGCCTCTGCGTGGCCCAGCGTGAGCCCTTGCTAGCTCTGAGTCACCCTCCTTGGCTGCTGCGCTGCTCTCCCCGTACAATCTCTGCCTTCCTTTTTCCTCTGTACTCAATGCCCCTCAATTGCTCTGCCAATCACTGATTCTATCTCTCTTAGCAAACCCTGCTCTAGAGAATAGAATGACTGATCATTTGGTGTACTCTCCATGTGACCCTCAAGCCTCCTCTTATACTTTTCCTGTTGACATCTCAATGGCTGAGATTAAGTCTCTAATCAACGACTAAGATTAGATTTGGCTTGATCCATGTCTTTTGGACCATTCTAACACATATTCATATTAATACACATTAATATTTTATTCTCCTTAAGTTTAAATTTAGGGACTCCATGAAAAATATTAATTATTTTAATATCTCCTGATCTATTTAGAATCTGCCCAAACTCTTTCTGGGTATTGGAGATCTCATGTGCCCCAACCTCTCCACCAAATTTCGTGGCTAGAGCACATATGATGCTACCCCAAATCAACAGTAAACAATCTATTATTGCATAACTATATGCTTGACTTTGGTGTCGCGACAAATGTAACGCCTTTAAGAGTTATGAACTAGTTGTAAATGCAAATCACTAGGCCATATAGGAATGTGTGTGGTTTTGACTCAAATTCCATCCCTGTCTATGGTTTGATGAAGGATGTTCAAGTTTCATTGGCTGCTAATAAGGATATTTTTGTGCTCATGCATATTGTAGTCATTAATGTTCTAGATGCTTCAGGTATGCTTTTGTCTGGAAAGTGGTATGCTTCTTTGGGTTGGCAATTACAGATGGAATTATCATATGCTACCATGTCCACCATGGAGGAAAAACCATTAATTGTGTGTAGAGAGCCCTGTTACCCACCATTTTGTGGGTGATATCCCTAGGAGAATTTTTTTCTCCAAGATGCTCCTCAACTGGCAGCTAGCAGCCCCTTGCAACCACCAACTAGCTCATTGTGCCACTTCTATGCCACCTGAGCTAGCCATGTGGTCCCTCACCCATCATCCATGATCGTATGTTTGAAAGTGGGACTCCTGAACCTAAAGGTATGTTTTGTCATTTAGTAATTGAGTATTGTAGTTTACTTATCATGGACACTTCTAAGCATGGATTAATGGGGGATTCAACAGAAAGAATGGACTAGGTCTGTGCTCTTGTCCCTTAGACCCCTTTTGGATGTTAACCTTGGATTCTAGTCCCGTGGGATTTCTTTTACTGACCCTTTGGATTTAGGGTAATATTCCCAAGGAATCTTTACAGTAAATAACAAAGCAAACATAGACATAAAAACCATGAAAATCAAACACAAGAACCAGTCCATGAAATTGCACCAAAAATTGCTTTGCTGAGCCATTTTATTATAATATGAAGAGGGTAGAATGAGGTGCTGGAAAGAGTGCACTTGGGCTTGCTCAAGGCAAGCTAGCTAAGCCCAAATGAACCATAAGAAGTCCCTCCCAAATCTGATGCGGCTCTCTGTTGGCTTTGCGTTGAAACTGCCAAGAAATATGCTGTTCGCTGTGAAGAACTGTTGCTAGGGCCTCCTCCGGTGCTCGGAAAATTTTGGTAAATTAACCCCGAGGTCTTGACCAAAAACCCATAAAAACCCACAAAGGAATTGGCCAAATGTTGACCTCGGAATTTCGGCCCAAATTTCCCCTAGCTCCTCTTGCTGCTGGCTAAGTTGGGATCCTTGTAAAAAAACCCAGGAAAACCCAGAAAGGGTTTCCCTTGGCTCCAACCTTCATAATTTGATTCTTCATAGCTTGGCCCTCCACCAAATTCGAATTCTGTTAGTGTGGCTGCTCCCATCAATCTCTGCTCTCCAAACTACAACAATCCTCCTCCAATGGCCCTCCAAATGAAATCCCAGCAGCTTAGCTCCTAAATCCTTCTCTCAAGCCTCCCCATAATCAACTCCACCAATGACTGTGTAGTCCTGGGACAAGTCTACGCAGGCCCAACCAAAGTAATCTGTCTCGCTGAGAAGGGCACTCTCAACTCCCGTAAATTCTCTTCCTTCACCTGCAATTTGGATAAGGAATTGCCTACTGATGGTATAGCCTCTAATTTCAGTACCCACTTCACCCAAGAACTATGTGGTTCTTCTTCTGCGTCTATGCTGAAGCTGAGGCAAGTCGGACCACCTGAGACTGTTCCTCGAAGTCTCAACAAAGTCGTGACAATACCTCCCTAGGGTGGCACTCGTGGTCCACCAAAGAAGAGGGTGAGATTTCCCCTTGGAAATCTCTGGTGCTAAACAAGACTTGTGATTCAGTTGAACGACTAGAGCAACAATGTGTAAATGTCAAATTATCAAAAGGTCCCCGATGTTACCTTCAACCCTCTATTTATAATTGTTGCCTCACCTTTCCTTGTGGGTCCCTCATCCAAATATTTCGACCTCCTTTCCACAAAATCAAGTTTTCCTCCAAGGGGTGCGTATTCCATGAGGGGTGGCCCCCATATCCCACTAATATTGAAGTTTTTGATTTCTCATAAGTCCCATGTAGCAAAAATGTTGCCAATGCTCAAATTACAAAATTGTGCTATGCTTAGCACTTCCCCAATAAACTTAGTTAATCTTGTTAAATAAAAAAATCAAAATTGGCGATATCACATTTAGGGATGGTACTTCATGGGAATCCCTGATTTTGGTTGCGTGGTCCTGCTCTCTCATCCACATATATTGCCTCCTTTCCAACCATTATAATCCCATTCATTATTTCTCCCACCTGGGTCCACATTCCTCCACTGGGTCCACATAGGGCTTGCTCTCCCCTTCCCCTTGGCCTCACCTTGGGTTGAGCTTGGAATGATGCCCCGGAGGTTGATGCAGCTAAAAGGAAAGGTAAAAGCATAATTGGCCACATTAAAGAGGAAATAAACCACAAAATGTAAAAGATGGCTGGGACAAACACATTTAGCACGTGGGAAAAAGCCAATACATGGGCTCTACCCCATCATCATGGCCATCACCCTGGTTTCTACAGGCTCTATGAGCCTCCTTCATTATATAGGAACCCATGATTGTTCCAACCCCTGCTGGGCAATGAATTTCCCTACTTTAAAAGGGGGTATCCAGTGCTATATTTTACACATCGTGCTCTTACCCTTTGAGCCCCTAGTAGTTAATTAAAGATAAATACTAAAAAGGAAAAAGGCATATAAAAATGGTGAAAAAATCAAAGCTGGGGCACCTCATGTACCACAATTTCTCCCTCTTATACATTATATACCCAAGTGTGGACTTCCCTTTTACTAGCTACCCTTGTACCCCAACATGTGGCCCAGGGATGCCCCTTTTCATTCCCTACTCCATCCATCTCTTTATCACATGCCACCACCTTTTAAAGGATGTACCTTGGACATATTATCTCCTTTAGAAGTAGAAATCACCTAATGGGATACTTGGTTAACCCCATTTGGAACTTGGAGACATTAGTACATGCGAAACCCATTATGGAAGGGCATGCCATTATGAAGTCCCCACTTGTGGTCCATGGTTTGTGAGCTCTTTTACTCAATTTCCTTGATGACTTGTTGTATTGGAAGGCTAGGGACGCATTGGATCTTATGCAGGATTGCAGGTGGTCTCCATCTTGGGTTTGGTCTCCCTATACGGGGTTCTAACCTTCCAAAGGGCTACATTGGCACATGTAGGGTGTGTGTTGAGAGCCATGGGCCTCCAAAACGTTAGACAACACTCCATGGATCCGCATAGATGTTCAGAGATTGCTCAAGACTCACCTATTGGACGAGGAAGATGCACCTGGTTCACCTTTGCCTAGCCTGCCCCACATCTGTACCACACACTTGGCAGATGACCCAGGACATTTATGCTGTTGTGGCATCACTTACATCATCATCTAAGCCCTTACGGATGGTCTACAAGCATCTTCAGCTTACTTGGAGATCCATGAGGTAACTTGTGTGCCCTCACAACCATTGGGAGCACCACAAGTTTATTATGTGGAGAACAAGGGGCCAACCCCTTGTCCATTACTTTTGGAAGTCCAACTCATCATTTTGGCACTTATGGACTTCATCAGGCCTCTTAGAGAGCCCAACGACATGCATTATTGATTATTTGACCTCTTGGGAGGCTTATTATTTTATTTATGAGCTAGTTTGGTGGGCTTGTCACAAATAGATAGTTATTTGCACATTATTTTAGTTGATGGGCTAATGTAGGCTCAAATTAGGTAATTCGAACTCCTAATGAGTGTATAAATAGGAGAGACATGAATTCATTTGTATCATCACTTGGATTGGATCATTCTCTCTCTTGAGAATTTCACACTTTTTCTTGGAGGATGAATTGGAGCATGGATGAATTTTGATGTTTGGATTGGACTTTCTTATCTTGGAGCTTCTTTATTGGCAAATGTGTTGATGATTGGATATGCTATCTTACATATAAGTACACACATTTAATGTTATTCTTTTTTTACTTTGTCATATGCATTGGAATGGGATTTTCGCTATACTAGGGCTAATTGCTACATTGCATAATTGTGAAATTATGGAATTATTGTTTCTATATAACATCTCTTAATGTATGGGCCATGTATGTTGAATGAAATTTCTTAGGGATAATTCTACCATTGAATTTATCTTGATAAGACATCTCTTTTTGCAAAGCGAAGTATAAAGCTTTAAGGTCACTTCTTCTTGCTCTAAAGGCCAAGTGAAGTGGTCCTTGAGGCCTCCTTGACCGAGAAACGAAGTCCTTTCTCATCATTCTCCTAGACTCCATTCTCCCCAAGGGAATTGGCACTGGTCTACGAATAGGTGTTCACTCAAAGAACCATTTTTCTTCACCTTTCCCTCTTCATTCTAGGTGTAGCCACGCTGGGCCACCTACAACATCTTTTCCTGACAAAGTAGCCACAGAAAAAGTTTGATATCCTAACCTCTTTCGCGCTGGTGTGTCCTCAAGGTCTCCAAATTTGAAGAAATTTCTGACGGTCGGATTGTGAGATATCCCAAGCCCTAGCTCTAAGATCAAACATTGCCCTGATGTTCCCTAAGCTAGTACCTCATAGGATCAATTTGACACCTTTAAGAGGAAGTTCTTATTTTGATCCTTTCCCCTTCCTTGTCTGGGTTAAGATTGTCTTTGGTTGCTAGACTCCCGCCCCTTAACCTAGGCTGGGTCCACTTGGTCTTTTGTGGTCCCATACCTTTGAAAAGTTAATTCTTCAAGAACCTCTTGGGAAATCAAGTTCAATAAGGATTTTGGGGATTGGGAAAATCGTTTCCAAGGCATATTCCTGTAACCTAACTTTTGAATCCTCACCTCCTTATCCTAGAAAGCTTTATACCTTGCTTGAAGAGCAAGCAAGCTCCATTCTTAAACTCCTTCTAGGAAAATGATCATTAAGGTCACTTGACATCCATTTGTTGACTCATCTTTCCCAATTGAATTTCCATATACAAGGTCTCCTCCCATCGGTGAAAGTTTGTAAAGAGTAGGGAATCTTAGCTGAGGTGACAGTGGGCTAAGTCTCCATTGTTGCCCTTGACCTAGCAGTTGTTGCTTAAGGAGTCCCTTTTAGGCCCCTTGCTAGTTTGAGCGGTAACAAGCCCAACATGCCTAAGCATGTTAAAGATGTGGAACCTTTCCCTTTCCCAAACCATCATGGTAAACCCAAGGTTGATACAAATCCTAAGGATTTGCATATGAAATGTGAACACTTTGAAACAAAGGTCCTTAAAAGACCTAAATAGTTTGAGCCATCATCAAGAAATGTTATCTCAGGGTTTCAAGGCTTGGCCAGTACCTTAGGCTATTTATATTCTATTGTAAGCCCTAAATTTACATATCATAAAAACCCTAACTTATAGTAGTCTTCTTTTAAGTCATATAGGTCTTAGGCAAGTGTACTTTGAACTCTATGAAACTCTTATCTCAGTCATTCGAGGCTTGGCCAATACCCTTTCTTTAAGTTGTTAGATGTTGCATCACCCCGGGCCCTTGTCAATTGAACATCTTGTAGATGATCTTTTTAGGGAAGCCTCCATTTTGGCGATAATATCAACCACTAAATAGCTACGGAGAAGCCACTGAGGTGACAATGGTGCTTAATTTATTAGGCCGGGTAGGTTTTGCGGTAACTCATATTTGCACATGCCTTGTTTTGCATGTTTGTCATTTTCACCTATGATTGTTTTGTGTGCGCACATACACCCACACACTCAAATATATATATATATATATATATATATATATATATATATATATATATATATATATATATATATATATATATATATATATGCTTGTCCCGTGTGCCTCCTTAAGTCTATCTATGTTGCATTACTTGTGTGTGTATGTGTGTCTATATATATATATATATATATATATATATATATGCTTGTCCCATGTGCCTCCTTAAGTCTATCTTTGTTGCATTACTCATGTGTGTGTGTGTATCTATATATATATATATATATATATATATTGTTGATTTGGGGTAGCATTGGATGTGCTCTAGCCATGAAATTTGGTGGAGAGGGTAAGGCACATGAGATATCCAATACCCAGAGAGGGTTTGGGCAGATTCTAAATAGTTTGGGAGATATTAAAATAATTAATACTTTTAATAGAGTCCCTAAGTCTAAACTTAGGAAAATTAAAATATTAATGTGAATTAATATAAAACTGTGTTAGAATGGTTCAAAAGTCATGGAGCAAGCCAGATCTAATCTCAGTCGTTGATTAGGGACTTAATCTTGGTCATTGATCTGTCAATGAGAAAAGTATAAGAGGAGGCTTGAGGGTCATCTTGAGGACACACCAAGAGATCAAGATTTCGACTTTTTAGGGCTGGGTTTGCTGAGAAAGTTGAGAGAGTGATCTGGAGTTGCAACTGAGGGGCAGTGAATACAGAAGCAGAAAGGTAGAGATAGTGCCGGGAGGACCAGTGCAGCAGCCGGGAAAGTTGACGTAGAGGGCAGAAGCCGGAACTGCTGGGAACAGTCGGAACTACTGGGAATTGCCAGAATTGCCGGGAAAGCTGACATAGAGGGCAGAAGCCAGAACTATCGGGAATAGCCGGAATTGCCGGTAAAGCTGACGCAGAGGGCAAAAGCCAAAACTGCTGGGAGAGCTGACACAGAGGGCAGAAGTCCGAACTGCCGAGAACTACGGGAACTTCTTGGAAAGCTGACATAGAGGGAAGAAGAGGCTGACACAATCCCTAGAGGCTGATGCTGGGGTTTTTCGTGGGGTAGATTGGAGCTGAGGCGCTGCCGGAATGTTTATCCGGGGTTTCAGCCGAAGCATCTGTCTTCGAAGGGGAGGTACTACTGCCGAGACTTTTCTCTGTTGGGTGAGCCGGATTTGGCACCCAGATTGTATTTTGAAACTTTTTAATAAATCAAACCATCAGATAGGTGCACCGATTTTCTTGCATTGGGATTTTCCTCGGACATTAGTCCAAAAATAACGGTGTCATTTGTGTGCTTGTTTCTGTTTCCTTCAGTTGATGATCTGTAATGTGTTGAGCATGTGCTTGTGTTTATTTTCAATATTTACATGGTAAATAACTTGTTAATTAATCAGAACAAGTAGGAAGGAATAAATCAGAAAGTACATGGAAGGTTTTTAACTATTAGACTTAGAAACTTCAACATGGTATCAAAGCGTGGTTGCAGATCACAGGAGAACTAAGGACATCAGCCGAGCAGAGCAGAAACAACAGAAAACAACTGTCCTAAGTGACAGAAGCTGTTCCTAGCAGCAAAATAGCAAGGATGGGGTGATGTAGTGCCCGCCTCATCAAGTTCAGGCCAAGAAGAGGCTGCGCAGAGGCTGAGGGAGGCAAATATAGGCTCATGTAGAGCCACGCAGAGGCTAGGAGGGTTGACACAGTTGGCTTAGGGAGCTAGTTTGTCGGTGTTGGGACTGCGCAGAGCCTAGGAGCTCTCACCTTCAGGTTGCTGGGGTTTAGGAGGCTGTGGATAAGTTGCAGAGTGGAGCTGGTGGGGTACTGTTGTCAGAACAATACCTAACAGGGCAAGGCCAAGGAGGAGGGAGTTGCTACCGAGGGTTTCTAGCCGAGAAATCTGGATCAGTGGTGCGGTTGCACAGACGATCAGAGTAGGGGGCATCTCGACATTGACTGATAATGAGAAGTACGAGGAGGCAATGGCTAAGGTGAAATGCATCATTCTTGATGGGGTCAAGGATCATGTGGTCCAACATATTGCTGAGAAGGAGACTACAAAGGAAATGTGGGATGCCTTGAAGACATTGTACCAGCATACTTCCGTGCAGAGGAAGATGTTACTTGAGAATTAGCTGCAGTCATACCAGATGCAGAAGGGGGAGCAGATAGATCACTTCCTTGGTCAGTTGAAGGAGATCCGAGACCAACTGACTTCCATAGGGGCCACGCCGAATCAGGAGATGTTGGTGAGGACCGCTCTAAATGCAGTCTTCGAGGAGTGGGAGACATTTGTCCAGAGCATACTGGGCAGGGCGAATCTTCTAGATTGGGAAGAATTGTGGGCAGCTCTTCGCCAAGAAGAGATCAGACGACAGTCCAAGATGGTAAGTAGCAGCAAAGGAGTCTGGATCGAGAAGGAAGAAGAAGAGCATGCAGCTTTGGCATTTGCCGGAAAGCGGGAGAAGAGGAAGAAAAAGGACCTCTCCAAGGTTAAGTGATTCAACTGTGGGGAGCTGGGTCATTATGCGACCCAGTGTTCGAGGAAGAAGAGCAAGGGATAGGCTTTGGAGACTAAGGCAATGCCAGCAAGGGCAGAGAAGGAAGTGGAGATAGACGATGTTGGTGGCATGGGTGCACACACACCACTTGTCAGCGACAGAGGGAGCACTTTTCAGCGAGGGAGCACTTGTCAGCGACAGAGGGAGCTTCAACATCGGGAGTGTCTCTATCCTGACAGAGATGTCAGAGTTGGGAGATCAGTTACTTACTTCTTAGTAACTGAGTTGTAGTGGCGGTGCTATGGGTAGCACGATGCAATATGATGAGAGGGGATGTAGTGCAGACGCAGCAGTGGCAGTGGTAGGGCCATGGGCAGCAGCACGGATGCAGAGGGAGTTGTCGTATAGATGCAACAATGGAAATGGCAGAGCCATAGGTGGTAGTACGAGATGCAACAGTATAGATGATGGGCAGTAGGCCTAGCATCAGGGAGTGATGCCAGATGATCAAAGTAATACTCAGTGAGGACTATTGCTAGAGCACAGTCTTCGCTAAGAGGGAGTGTTGATTTGGGGTAGCATCAGATGTGCTCTAGCCACGAAATTTGGTGGAAAGGCTAAGGCAAATGAGATCTCCAATACCAAGAAAAGGTTTGGGCAGATTCTAAACAGTTTAAGAGATATTAAAATAATTAATGTTTTTAATAGAGTCCCTAAGTCTAAATTTAGGGAAACTAAAATATTAATGTGAATTAATATAAAACTTTGTTAGAATGGTCCAAAAGTCATGGATCAAGCCAGATCTAATCTTAGTGTTGATTAGGGACTTAATCTCGGTCGTTGATATGTAAACGAGAATAGTATAAGATGAAGTGTGAGGGTCACCTGGAGGACACACCAAGAGATCAAGATTTCAACTTTTTGGGGCTGGGTTTGCTGAGAAACTTGAGAGAGAAATCTGGAGTTGCAGCTGAGGTGCAATGAATACAAACGCAGAGAGATAGAGATAGTGCTGGGAGGATTAGCGCAGCAGTTAAGAACGCTGACGTAGAGGGCAGAAGCTGGAATTGCTGGGAACAACCGGAACTGCTGGGAAAGCTGACAAAGAGGGCAGAAGCTAGAACTGCTAGGAACAACCAGAACTACTATGAAAGCTGACGCAGAGGGCAGAAGCTGGAACAGCTGTGAAAGCTTATGTAGAGGGTAGAAGCCAGAACTGCCAGGAAGAGTTGGAACTGTCGGAACTGTCGGGAAAACTGAGGAGCTATCAGAGTGTTTATCTGGGGTTTCAGCTGGAGCATCTGTCTCCGAAGGAGAGGTACTACTGCCAAGATCTCTCTCTATTGGGTGAGCCGGATTTGGCACCCAGATTGTATTTTGACACTGCTTAATAAATCAAACCCTCAGATAGCTGCACCAGTTTCCCACATTGGGTTTTTCCAGGGACATTAGTCCAAAAATAACGG
Organism: Pinus tabuliformis; assembly: GCA_031772625.1. Classification (NCBI taxonomy): domain Eukaryota; kingdom Viridiplantae; phylum Streptophyta; class Pinopsida; order Pinales; family Pinaceae; genus Pinus; species Pinus tabuliformis. Next base: position 711,390,830 of record CM062818.1, read on the forward strand.
TGTCATTTGTGTGCTTGTTTTTGTTTCCTTCAGTAGATGATGTGTAAGGTGTTGAGCATGTACTTGTGTTTAATTTCAGTATTTACATGGTAAATAACTTGTTAATTAATTAGAACAAGTAGGAAGGAAAAAATCTACATGGAGGGTTTCCAACTGTTAGACTTAGAAACTTCGACATATATATGTATATATATCTGCGTGTCTCGTATGCCTCCCAAGTCTATCTATGTTGCATTGCTCATGTTGCTGTCAAACATGATATTTCTATTGTACCATTTGAGTAGTGTCTTCTAGCCTTTCAAAAACATGAACTATGTTGATCCTTGTTGTTTAGGATCAATATATAATTCTCACCGTTTGCCTGGACTATTCTTCAACACTCCTGAATCACAAGGATGCCAAAATGTCTCCTCTTTGCTTGTCACTATGCTGCAATCTGTTAAGAGAGTTGTGTTAGCCTACACAGGTTTTGATTGTACTAATGCATGTTCTGTTTGGACTTTCTGAGATTACTACACATCTGCTACCCACACAACGACGATGCAACCATTTTCCAATGGTCATTTTGTGCCTATGAACTAGTTTCTCCTCTAAAAGGTCATTCATCTGGACTGTCCTTGCCCCTGCCCCTATGTGTTTGTTGTCATATTCCTCGCTACTTTTTGCTAGTCAAGCCACTATATGGGATATCATGTTACTGTCATCATAGATTGATTGACTAGTTGTCGGAAGTTGAGTCATCAAGAGAGAGGAGTCGTCAAACACATTGAATTTTATTCTTGTGGTGGCCAAATTTCTTTGTTGTGAGTTTGCCCGCACATTCATATTCCATCATCTATATTTTTCCTTTCATTTTTTTCTATAATTTGCATGTCCATGAGTTTTTGTTTTACAATTTTTAAGTTCTGATTTTGGTCATTTTTTATTTGGTTAATTTTAAAATATTGAAATTTTAATAAAATTTAAATGGAAGGCTTATATTTTAAATCTGTCATGCCTTTCTGTACATTTGCATGCCTAGCCTTTTCTAGTTTGATATTCTTTATGAGCTATTCCATTCTGACATGTTCCAATCCATAGTCCCCTTCAGTGTTGGTGTGCAAACACACACGGGCACACTGTCACCTCCCTCAATTTCTTTTTTGCTCTTAATTGTGCCTTTAGATGCCAAAGCTTTGTGAGTCTATGATACCATGTCAGATAATGCAGGCACACGATAGCAAAGTTATATATAGAGAAGAGAGAGAAGAAGGAGAGATTATTATTATTAAGTACAAATGTTCATACATATAAAGATCTCATGAGAAAGACGTGTCCCGTACAACCAACTAATTGTATTCTTTAACATAACGTAGCCTAATTATTACTTACTATTATTAAGACACATGGATTTACTAATTTATGTCACTCTAACTTTATTAAACTAAACTACAAAATTATAATACTCCGATGATATATAGGACCTTTATACTAAGCTATATCTAGCAAAAGAGAAGATTAAAAATGACCAGTCTTCATTGTTGACAGAAGTGCTTCTAAGTGCTTTTAATCATTCTTCCTTGAGTGAAATTCAAGAAACATTTTTTTTCAAGTACCAGCGTCTTCTCTAGTTTTCAGTTTGAATTGAAATCGTTGTCACGTTTCTGTAATTCTTTTTCTCTTATTAGTCCCTGCCATCTGGCATCCAGCAGGGACTATAGTAATCGTTCCGGACGAAGATAGCATTAGTTCTATGTGTTATTCGGTTATTATCCTAAAGTTTCGAAATGCTCTGTGCGGGGATATGCCTAAGTTTCATTCGCACCTTAGCTTGGCCATCTTATTTGGCCTCTTCCCGAGGCGGAAGAGGCTCGACCATAGCTTAAAAGCAATAAGCCCGGTGCATTTTCGCCGCTAACCGTCACCAGTCTGGTTTTAATGTTAACATTACTTCGATTCCTATTATCTGCCGGGGTATGCGAAGGTTTCGTAAGGTTATAACAAGGTTGTGCATTGGCAGCTGGTGCATGCGGTGGTTCAACAGCTGTTAGTATAAGGTGGTTCGGGGTAAGGCGGTGGAACTGCTCGATCTCAATATGATGCTGGTAGCTTTGGATCCGTATAACCTCAACCTGGCCATGTCGCTGCGCTGGAGATTGGATGAAAACCAATGCTCTCTTTGCTATCACCTCGCCCGGAGACGGATCCTTTAGTTCGAAAGCCTATTGATTCGGAATCAGTTGTATCTGGTAGTAGCTTTCTGTCTAGCTCACGAGATTTGCTTTCAGGTATGGCGGCCTCTATGAACTACCCCTTTACTTTAGTTACTTTTTCACCTGCTAGAAGAACTAGATCTGGTAGTGGAGCCCTGTATCTTCACCTTCTTTCAGACAGGATTTCATATTAGTGGAGCTGCTTGCTGCTTTTGAAATAGATCTTGCTAGGAATAAAGGGCATATGAAAAACTTACCTAGGCTGGGGCGACTCTTACATCCGACTGGCACTGGTTCTACCCACAACTCCATTTTCAGAGATCTCATGATGCTGGAAAATCAATTGCCGCTCTTTCTTTTGCAAAATCTTTTGGAGTTGCAATTGGGTTCTAGAGCCAAGGCAGAAGAGAGGTTGTTGAGCTTGCTGAGGCTTGTGTGCCAAGAATTATCGCCTTTCAGCTTCAAGTTGCCCGAGGATTCAAAGCTCCATGGTTCTACCCACAACTCCATTTTTAGAGATCTCATGATGCTGGAAAATCAATTGCCGCTCTTTCTTTTGCAAAATCTTTTGGAGTTGCAATTTGGTTCTAGAGCCAAGGCAGAAGAGAGGCTGTCCAGCTTGCTGAGGCTTGTGTGCCAAGAATTATCGCCTTTCAGCTTCAAGTTGCCCGAGGATTCAAAGCTCCATATAAACGAGAAAGGGCATGTGCTTGAGGTGCTGTATTACGCTATCGTCCCTGCTTCCAGCAATCAAAATTTAACTTCAACTGAGGAGGGGAAAGATACGGCTGATACATAGAACATGTCAACCGTTACACAGGCTTTCAGTTTGCTGTGGAAGACTTTGTCCTCTATTAAGGTAGGTCCCTTTCGATTTCTTACAGATTTGCCTCGGCGATTGTTGAACGGGAGGCCTCTGCGATTTCTGATGAAGTTGCCCTTACATCTTCTTTCTATTATTGGGAATCTGCCTGCTCTGAGTGCTCTGAAGAAACCCTTGTCTCTTTTTGTTGATCAAGATGAGATGAAATCTGAGGAGGAGGATGCAGAGGGAGCCGAAAAGGGGGAGGGCCAAGGATCCACCGGAAAGATATTCAGGTCGTGGAAATTCCTTTCTCTGGTAGCTGCAGCGATACTTTTGGCAGTGATACGGAATGTTTTTCTAGCAACTGAAGAGGGATTTATGTCTCTTGTGACAAATGCTTGGTCCACAAAACCACAGCTTGCAGCAGTTGGTTCTTGCTATTTAGTTGGTCTTGTGTACGAGAAGACACTTTACGTTGCTAACATGTGGCCACGTTTCTTTGCGCATGCAACATTTGGCAGCCTGTCGTATTCATTTTTCTAACCGGCATATTCACTTTACTAATAATTTTAATGAACTTCAATTTATGTTTAAATATAATAAATTACTTGGTTGAAAAATAACACGGTTAATAGACGGCCAATTAATTCTTGTCTTCTTGATACAAACAGCTCACATATTGTTGTAGTTCTTTTGCTCTGCCTCCTTAGTCATGGATTTCCTGAACTTTGATGGGCCACGAAAGCTTTGGCCAATTAATTCTTGTGTTTTTTATACAAACAGCTCAACACAACTTGCATCAGGAAAGCTGGTACTGAGCTCCCAAGCCATTGTGCGAAAGAATGTGGATGTCAAATAAGCATCGAGGAACAACTACTTTGGTGAGACAGTTTCAAGGAATGCCCTTAGCTGGACAACATTCCTTCTTGCCTGTTGTTGGAGCCTCCACCAGAACCACTATACCAGGGTAATATGATTGTCAATGCTGATGTTAAGTTGTGATTTTAGTTTAAGGTTTGTAAATATATTATCTTACTCTCTGTATGGTTCATGCAGAATGCCAATTATCTTTAGCTTCATTGTGGATTGACAAATCTGTGGGCATTTTTGGTTTTGAAGGGCTATTGCCAGTGTTTCTAAAAAGCCAGCAGGTGCACAGCTGACAATTTTCTATTTTGGCTCAGTAAATGTTTATGATGATGTTCCTGCAGACAAGGTATGCCCAAATAAGGTTACATGAACTTTGCAATATGTAAATTCAAATTGAGATACCATTTTTTTTAGATGGTTGATTCAAACATCTCAAATGATTTTAATTAATATTGGTTCAAAAAAGGCAAGGTTACCAGGGTTTATAGGACTACTCTTTATTTCTCTGTCATGAAGCTAGGTGACAAGTGGGTATTACTATTGTTATACTCTTTTTTTAATTTGGAGGTCTCTTTAGTATGAGAGCATTTGCATTTATATAATCGGTGCAGTTAAATTTCTACAGCATTGAGTAAATGAAACTGTTGATGGCAGGCTCAAGCAATTATGTTTTTAGCTGGCAATGGAAATTTCTGGTAGGTACAGACTGATGAACTAGCTAGTCTTGAACTTCTGTAGCATGTTAGTGAATTCGTATTGGGTTGTACTGTCGTAAACTCTCATTATGTATGCCTGATTTAGTCTCTTTATAACCCCAGCAGTACCACAAGCGCGTAAAGCATCGCTTGCTCGATTTCTTGAAAAGCGAAAAGAAAGGTATTTGGGCATCTGGCATTTTATTTTTTGAACTTGTAGTTCATGCATTTGTCTTTGTTTCTAAAACCATTGTCCTTTGCGTGTTTCTCAATTCCAGAGTCTGTACAAAGGCACCTTATCAAACAAAGAAATCATCTGAGGATTCTTCTCATGGAGAGATACCTCTCAGTCCTAGTCATTCCTCTACACCACCTGTGGATGGATGCAAGCAACTGCATAACGAGTTTATGACAAGGTCAGAAGAGAAGGTATCTTGTCTTGTTAAGGATCAACATGAGCAACTATGGCCAGTAAAAGTCGAGAAGAATGAGATTAAAGAACGTCAGCTACAACTCACATGAGACACAGTCAGTTCTTTTCGTTTCAATTTTTCCATTAGCACAATTGTATTATTCATTGTTAACTTCGCAGTTTTCTTCCAGAAAGCAGCTTGTAACATGAATTTATATGTATCCTAGAGAGATTAATTTGAGACGGTTTTGAGTTCATTTAATTTGAATTTAGGTGTGCTAACTATGTCAAAAAAGCAGGCAATTCAGTTGTATCTTGAATTTCCTACTAAACTGTGGGTTTGTCATTGAGAAGATGAACTTTTATAATGAAGCAGCTGCTGAAATAACCAACTTTCTGATATTTTCAACTCGATTTCTTGAAAAGCGAAAAGAAAGGTATTTGGGCATCTGGCATTTTATTTTTTGAACTTGTAGTTCATGCATTTGTCTTTGTTTCTAAAACCATTGTCCTTTGCGTGTTTCTCAATTCCAGAGTCTGTACAAAGGCACCTTATCAAACAAAGAAATCATCTGAGGATTCTTCTCATGGAGAGATACCTCTCAGTTCTAGTCATTCCTCTACACCACCTGTGGATGGATGCAAGCAACTGCATAACAAGTTTATGACAAGGTCAGAAGAGAAGGTATCTTGTCTTGTTAAGGATCAACATGAGCAACTATGGCCAGTAAAAGTCGAGAAGAATGAGATTAAAGAACGTCAGCTACAACTCACATGAGACACAGTCAGTTCTTTTCGTTTCAATTTTTCCATTAGCACAATTGTATTATTCATTGTTAACTTCGCAGTTTTCTTCCAGAAAGCAGCTTGTAACATGAATTTATATGTATCCTAGAGAGATTAATTTGAGACGGTTTTGAGTTCATTTAATTTGAATTTAGGTGTGCTAACTATGTCAAAAAAGCAGGCAAATGGCTTTGCTGGCCCTCTTTCATGTTAGGATCCACAGTTCTTCCAATGGCTGTCATCGCAAGTGCCGTGTTCGCTCCCTATCTTATCTATGCCATTGAGTGAGCAGTTTTAAAGACCTTGTTCTACCTGTTTATGTGACTATTCTAGCACCCTTAATTTGAACGAAGTCATTCATGGATGCCTATGATGATTGTGTTGTTTCGAGGTAACAGGCAGCGGCTTTCATTGTTCTCTTTCGATTTATGGCTTAACTTATGTCGGCTGTCATTCATGATCACTACCCTGAATATTGCCTATTTCAGCTACATTGCCTAGTATTTTGCTAATTCATCATACGTATTTAGCAGTTCATAGGGTAGTCAGTTGTAGTTATCAAATGCCCTTGACACTGAGGTGGCTTTATCTTTCTATGGTTTAGGCATATAAAATTTGGATTTGGTCTTTGTTTGTGTGCACTTTTTTGACAACAAAATTGAAACTGTCCCCTGACTATCCCACTGGCTCTTGCAAATCCAAGCTATAAAGAATGATTCAATTCGATTTCTTTCTGCCACATCTTCAAGGAACAGAACTCTCAAGTGGACCTCCTATCTAGGAGGCGGATCTCCTTGCTCTTTGGACTCATTAGATGTCAATGCATTGATCAGCGATCAGTCATCTCTCTATAGTTTATTTTCTTCTAGGTAAAAATAGAGATTGATCTGATCCTGCAACTGGAAAATGTTGTTGTAACTATTGGCAACTCAATGAAAATGAAGCAGGCTACTAATATTTTGGACTCTTGTATCAGTTGAATTGACTTAATATCCACTTGAAACATTTTTTTTACTACTGTTTGATCTGAATGACTATGCTGACTGCTTTTTATCAAATACCACCATATTGGCTTAAACATACATTCCTATTAATTTAGGTGATACTAGCGAATCCCCTGGCACTTTTTGATACTAAACCAGATTGTTGGTTCACTGGACATTGTGGAATTAGTGAAAACTCAGCCAACAAAGATTTCTGATGAATAAATAGAGATTGATCTGATCCTGCAACTGGAAAATGTTGTTGTAACTATTGGCAACTCAATGAAAATGAAGCAGGCTACTAATATTTTGGACTCTTGTATCAGTTGAATTGACTTAATATCCACTTGAAACATTTTTTTTACTACTGTTTGATCTGAATGACTATGCTGACTGCTTTTTATCAAATACCACCATATTGGCTTAAACATACATTCCTATTAATTTAGGTGATACTAGCGAATCACCTGGCACTTTTTGATACTAAACCAGATTGTTGGTTCACTGGACATTGTGGAATCAGTGAAAACTCAACCAACATATCTATGTATCTATGCTTACAGCTATCCAACATTCAATATTGCTGCAGGTGATACACCCATTGCAAGATTTGAATTTAAATTGCTTTCCAATATACCACCTCCCTTCAATGCCATTTAGCTGAGTGAATAAACATGACCAGGCTTATTTACCAGGTTATTCAACTATTAATACGCGGGATAACATATGTTATATGTTTATGGTTGGATACTGTTTCGATTCAACAGTGCTCATATATTACTTTAATTTCTTTAATATAGGTTCAATAGACTTGGAAGTATTGCTCCAATTTATTTATGGCTCAATAGACTTGGAACTATTGAAATATTGCTTGCCAATAAACATGAGCTGAAGTTGCAACTGTCTCTCCACATGGATTCAACCCTATCCTCTGCTTAACGTACGATGCACACGAGCTTCTGTACAATTTGTCAGGTATGCATTAAAGGCCAACGTTTAAAAAGTTGTGAAGACAAGATTTCTTTAATCAAGAACATTTCTTTAATCCGGATATGAAATTAGACCTAAGTGTTTTTTGTTGCTAGCTGGTTAGATCTGTGTGTTGAAGGAGTTCATGGGACCTCGACACAGTAAGTTAGAATTCCATTGCTTTTCTTGTTTTCTTTTGGGTTTATTAGAGACCTGGATTCTGTTAGTTATAATAGGAAATACCCCACGCCAGGGAAAATAATTTAGTAAATTAGGTTACATTGTATTGAAGCTAGAATGAACTGAGAGTTAACTGTTTTCTTTTTCTCTCGAATTATTACATTGCTAACTTCTCCCTCTTTTTATCAATAATAATGGAGAACTTTAGCTCTGCTAAAATATAACAGGTTTAGTATTTCAGAGGGCAACTGATGTAATACTGTGATATGAATTTCTTGTACTGTGCAGCAAACATTTACAGCCCGTTTAATATAGAGGGTTATAATCTTCTAAGAAATCTGTCTGCCTTTTTAGAGTTTGCAGAGAGTCAAGGAAATGTTCATGTTATCATCAACATAGAGGTACAGTTCTTCAATCTGATTAGAAATCTGAAGACTTAAATATAAACTAGCTCATGAAATAAATGTTAACTCATGATACTATCAAGTGTATCTTGTTTCTTGCTTTTTTTCACAGAATACACGAGCTATATCATTGAAAAGGAATCTTAGTATCATGGAGCCCATTATTTCAGCTCTAACTAAGAGTGGTTACAACAACATGACCAATAGAATCATGATACAATCTGATGAAAGTGCTGTGCTAACAGAGTTCAAGCAACTTACAAAATTTAAGCTTGTTTATGTTGTGGACGAAACTGCTATCAGCATTCCAGATTCTACCATTGAGGAGATGAAAACATTTTCTCATGCCGTAGTATTAATGAGGAATGTGATTTTCCCGGCTTCTCAGACATTTCTTGTAGGGTACACAGATATTGTCCAGCGACTGCACCTCTATAATATGTCAGTTTTCGTCTTTCTTCTCTGGCTGGCTTCCATTCCTCTATTCCTGCTTAAGTGTGCATTGACTGTGGATTTCAAATTCATTCTTGTGCAGTCTGTTGTCTTTTGCTTCAGTCAGTCTATCCTTTTAGTCTATGGTTTATACTCTACTGTATATATGTATGGGAGGCAACACAAACAATTCATCATGCATCCGAGAATCTGAACAGAGTTCTCTGTTTCATAACATTTTTTACATGAAATCATACGAAGTTCGTTGTGCGTTGGCTAACTGGAAAGTGTTGGTCAATGGGCAGTATGATGAAAGGCTTTAAAATGAAGAATGTAGAGGATTCAAGCAATAATTTCTATGTGGAGTTCATGGGACCTCGACACAGTAAGTTAGAATTCCATTGCTTTTCTTGTTTTCTTTTGGGTTTATTAGAGACCTGGATAAAAATTACATTGCTAAAGTTTTACATGGATTCAACCCTAGCCTCTGCTTAACGTACGATGCACACGAACTTCTGTACAATTTGTCAGGTATGCATTAAAGGCCAACGTTTAAAAAGTTGTGAAGACAAGATTTCTTTAATCAAGAACATTTCTTTAATCCAGATATGAAATTAGACCTAAGTGTTTTTTGTTGCTAGCTGGTTAGATCTGTGTGTTGAAACACATTGGCTTGTTACTCATCAATATGAGCTTAGAGATTGTGATATCATGCAAATATTCTATACCCATACGTCTTACCTATGATCTCTATTGATTCGGGATAAAGAGTGGTGAGTAATGTGATATCCATACTTGATTAGTCAGATAAGCATTAGATTAGTGCTATTCCCATTGCTTAGACCATTGCTGTTGTTGCATATTCCTGGGTTTCCTGTATTCGATCACAACTCTCATACGTAAATCACTACTAGCAACAGGTCAATGGTAATAGGGTAACATAAACCTAGCCTCACCTGTTAATCATTGTCTATTATGGTTCCACATTCAGTGTTCACCTATACGTCAAATACTACATATATATTGCATAAGCTATAGACCACCCTTCTTTTGTAATGAACACAAAGGTGTTGAGATCGAAGCTATACATGGCAATGGCACACAAAGACGAAGGCAAGCTCCTAAAGCTGCTTCTGAGAAGGGCAGGGCAAATCAATGTCGAATCAAGTATTCTATGATCATTGGATAACAGATCACTACTATGTATTTTATGCAAATATATGAGTCTTCCAACTATGTGTCCTAGACTTGAAACTAAACAGTGAATTCTCAACCATGGTGTCTTGTCACTAGATATCCCTTGAGAAATGAAGATCAAAACAGAGAGACTTCCTGACAGACTTTCTATGCCACCTAATTTCGCATTTACTACTGCCGCCACATGCATCATCCCATATGCCATTTGCTCCCCATGCATTCCAAATCAATCCGTATATGTACTTATTCCTGCACCTAGATATTGACATAGATCTCCTGTCTAGCCAATTGTTTATTAGAATAGCTTGGACCCAATCTACCACCAAGATTGCCCGATGTCAAATACATCACCTAATTTCGCATTTACTTCTGCCGCCACATACATCATTCCATATGCCATTTGCTCCCCATGTCATATCGATCACTTAATTGCACCGATTGCTCACTTAACGTAAGCTTTTCGTTTTATGCCGACCATTAAATACTGCCCTGCTCCATCCGAGCTTCAAGTATTTTAGCTCCATTCACACTTAAAACCAGCTTACAAACACGATGAACTTTTTTATAAATTGGCCTCTTCTGCACCTGGATATTCACATACATCTTCTCGCTTCACATAACATGGAATCCATTAGCATAAGCCAACTTACTCAACTCGCAGCATTGTTTCTCTTAGCACTTGTTCTCATGGCTCTTCTGATTATTGACATCGTAAAAGTTGAAAGACAAAGAAAAAAGAAACCAAAAAAACAATAACATCTCTTTTGCATTATTTTACGCATTGTCTTATTTCCCCGCTTCCTTCTCTGTTACAGGTGTACGACGGATGCTTCAAATATGCATTTGGGTCAGCCATGGTGGTGCAACTTGCATTTTTTATGCTTCTATCGTCTCTGCTCAGATGTCGGACTAATGTCCATGGTGGTGCAACTCGCATTTTTTATGCTTCTATCGTCTCTGCTCAGATGCCGGACTAATGTCCTAATTGTTAGCATTCGTGCTTGTCTTGTATTCTTCACATGTTACAGTCTGTCATAAGAAATGCGTATTTTCAAGGTCAAATGTAAGCTTCACGGCGGTTTTCATGTTACTCGTGTCTTGAATTTTCTATTGCAGTTGTGTGATTTTGGGCTAGCAACATAAACTGGTGTATCTTGAATTGATGATGATTCTCTGCAAGTTAGTTATTCAATAATGTTCAGATCTTTAGTATATAGTGCTCATGTAACTATTTCTATTGCAGTTGTGTGATTTTGGGCCCCGCGATTTATGTATTACTGAAACTTGCTCATGTGACTATTTCTATTGCAGTTGTGTGATTTTGGGCTAGCAACATAAACTGGTACATTGTTTTGAAATAACTGGTGCATTTTATATTATTCGACAGCCCTCTATGTCTGGCAGCTGCTCTGTAAGGCTATGACTGGCTGTGTCTGGCTGTACTCAGGCGTATGACCCTCAAAAAGTGAATTGCATATAACAAGTCTCGGAAGCTAAACGGGCTAGATAGAACTATGTGGCTGTGTCTGGCTGTATGGCTATGTCAGTTACTTATGTGCATCTTGTATGACTCAGGCGTATGACCCTCAAAAGGTGAATTGCATATAACAAGTCTCGGAAGCTAAATGGGCTAGATAGAACTATGTGCAGGGACTAGCTGCTTCGCAACCTTGTTTTATATATGTTTTAAACCTGGTAAGCCTTGTTTTAGATTCCACGTACTGATTGCTTCATATAATCTTTTTGTGTTTCTTTTGCAATTTCAGTCCTTCAATTAGATTACATTTTCATTTCCTAATAATTTATATTTTAGAAATACATTTTCTTTTGTCTATACTTCAATTGGGATAATTCACTATTGCTTTTATAGATAATTATATGCTTGCCCAAAATCTGGGCATATATTTTTTTCGGCTACTGGTTGAAGAATCTAATGTTAGCATCTTCTTGACAGGGCTACAGGAATATAAGTTCTTCAGATACGTGAGTTCTATTCTTTTATTGTCCGATACCTTGATTTCCTATCTTATAAATATTTCAAGGAAAATGCATTCTTGTTTCAAAATATCTCTATTATGCTCATTGGAAAAGGTGGCAATAACTTCATTGATTTTTGTAGGAACTTTTCTTATGAAATGTTGCAATTTGTTTCACTTCATAATTTGTTCTTATAATGCAACAATTTCTTACTTCAAGGTGTGCAATTTGATTGATGGGGTTAGAAAGATCAATGCATCAATTTTTTGTAATGTCCTCAACTGACTGGAAGACTAAGAAATGAAAGATTAAAGCATTACCAATTAGTCTTCTTTTGTTTTGCAACCTAACTTCATACATAAATAGAAGAGATTGAAGATGCTAGCATGCTATGCAACCTAATTGCTTCCTCAATAGTTGATGGCATACACTTAATGGAATATCTTGGGTGATAGGCTAGAATGTGGCCCAATGACAGACTTCCTAGTCGTATGTAACGGTAACCCACATGCTTAATGTACATCAGTGTTCATTGCCGCTCTCTAATGTAGATGAAGCTGAGACAGTCTTGGTAATTTAATATGTGGATCTGACAACTTAACAAATCTGTCATTACTCATTTGATATTGTTGACTAAAGGTGACTGTTGTAGCTCACCGTAGTAATGAATAAAATATTTGAGAGTTGTGGTGCTTCCTTGCTAATGGATAGATTCAGAGATAACATTAAAAAAATAATATTGAGTGTTATAGTCATTATCTTTCCCAAGTTATGAATAATATCTAAGAATTGTCATTCTGTGCCTTGTCAAATAATAAATAAACAATAGAGGTAGCACCAATATAGTTTGTGGGTCACCAATTCTAAGGCCAGGGCTCGAGTCGTGATAATCCATCTATGTGAATAACTATCCTTTTTGCAAAGAGAATAATTGATGCATTAATGGAAAGTAAAATGTTATGATCATAGATGTCTTGCATGGTATCATCAAGAATATCTACTTGAAGTGATACACGATAGCATAGGATAGCCATTACCCCTACAAAGTTGTTGGTATACCTCCAAGGAAACCCATCTAAACTAATTTGCATGATCTACTTGGCATTGGATGTGGAATGTATTTGCTCTACTTTTGATTCACTAGCTTGGATATGTTACAGAGGAAACAACTTCTAATGAACCTTTCTACTATCTACACCATCTTCCTGAATGGAAATGCGTTTGCAAATTGGGGGTTATCATCCTCACTCCAAGGTGTTCTAAGATATTGGAATGGTATGCCTAGAGAAACAACTATATTATATAATATGCTCCAGTAAATAAACAACATTCAATTTACATATAATTTTATTCTTTAATAAATGATCTCAAACTCTTGAACATGTGTAGAAAATTATCTTTTAATTCTCGTTAAATGAAGAATCCTATACAACAATATTATGAAAAACAAGAAGCTTTATGAAATAAATTTTTATGTATCGACCAACTATATCTAACACCATTAAATTGAATGAAAGCGTTAGAGTCAGAAATCACTGTATATATTATAAAACTGAGGGAACATAAAGTGATTTCAATATTGTTTGCCCCTATCTAATTGATACTTCAATGTATATGATTTGGGATGATGAAGAAACAGAGACAAAAGAGATGATCTATCATGATTGTTGATTGTTGCAACAATTGGTAGTGTCTTTTAGGCATTTTTGTCTCTAGTTAGATTCCTCCAGTCATGGATTTAGTCGATCTCTATGTCCTTTCTTGATTAACCTTACTTAAAAGAGTTTAGCTACACAATACAAGATATGATGCTTAGTATGTACTAAATTTTATCACCTTGACTTAATTGTTTCTCTCAAAATACAAACTTATCTACACCAAGCTTGTTGTAGAAGATGTTTACAACCATCCTTTGTGTTGTGTATCCTATCAATGATAATTTATGATGGGATTGGAAGTTTAGTTAATAGCAATCCTACATGTATATGCCAGTGTCCCTCTCAAATGTATGTCAGACCACCAATGACTTGTTTAATCATTAATTGATTAATTCATTGAGAGTCCACTTTGGTTGAGAATTTCGGCCTACATACTGTAGATGTAGAAGTTTTCAACTCCAAAAATCTTTGTCTATACCTACATAGGAAAGTGTCTCAAATTGTAGGACATAGGCCTTTGGATCCTACCATAAGCTATAAAGACTCAAGAGTCTTATCCACCCCTTCGAATTCTAGTATGGCTGGTTGGTTATTCCTACTCTTTACAGTTGCCCTGCTAATCCTCCATTCAAAATGCATTGTCATGACTATTATTACCCTAGATAAGCCTAGGTTCATTATAGGAGTTATGCATGCTTTCTCTGTCTTATTCATATCTTCTTTAACAATGCAATGTTTAAGAAAGTTTGAACTAGTAGGAACAAAACAAAACAAACCTGTTGATCACATTGCCTACCTTCTCTTTATGAGCTTCCACTTGTTCCACCAACCCCTAGTTGAAGAAATTCTTCCTTCTCCACATTTTCAACCATGCACTTATTTGCTTCACCTTTTGAACCAAAGCGACTCCCCCATTCTTCCTTAAGTATACCTAGCATCCCCTACCTCCTATGCAATTTGCTCATTGTGACATGATAATTCTTGAACATCTTGCCCCTATTTTCCATGTATACTAACTAATTTTTCAAGTTGAAACCAACAACCATCATCTTAATTTAGATTTGACTTTTTATCAATTTGAAGATACTTGTGTTGAATTTGTAACTATGGCCAGTCTTCATAATATATTTTTGGTCACTTGATGTAATGATATTTATCATTGTAAAGTATATTTATAAATGCATGGATCAAAGGAAAAATTTATTTGAGTCAAAGTCTTGTTACCGCTCAAACTAGTAGGGTTCCTATAGAGCAACTACTAGGTTAAGAGGCAACAATGGAGCGATAGCCCAATGTCACCTCAGCTAAGGCTCCCTGCACTTTACAGATTTTCACCGATGGGAGGAGACCTGGTATAGGGGAATCACTAGGAAGGATGGACCTATAAGTGGATAGAGAGCAATTCCCAAGGCCTATTCACAAGGGAGACTCAATTAGGTAGCTTGCTTGCTTCAAAAGCAAGGTGATGGGCTCTCTAGGAAGGGCTAGGAGGATTCTTGAGCCTAGGTTTGGAGGATGTGCCTTAAAAAGGGGCTTCCTAGACCTAAGGATCCTTATGGATAAGAGGTTTCTATGTAATCCTTGTGGAATTGGAATTACAAAGTTATGGGACCACACAGAGCCAAGTGGGGCCAAAACTAGGTCAAGGATATGGAGTTGATCAAACTACATAAGAGTGACCGTACCCGAATTTTCTTTGTTCGAGTAGGCCCCGCAGGGTTCAGACCCTTTGCAACTCCCGATGTTCTTCAAACCTGAAAAATAATTCAATTTGAACATACATAGCACTATATAAGTAAAGCATATTCACAAAATTGACTTAATATCATATAAAAAATGATTGATCATACATC
Organism: Pinus tabuliformis; assembly: GCA_031772625.1. Classification (NCBI taxonomy): domain Eukaryota; kingdom Viridiplantae; phylum Streptophyta; class Pinopsida; order Pinales; family Pinaceae; genus Pinus; species Pinus tabuliformis. Next base: position 711,406,243 of record CM062818.1, read on the forward strand.
AAAACGACATTCATATGTGAATTAAAACATAATTTAATGGATAGACATAGTTAATTTCGGAAACAAGACAACATTTCTTTTATTGCAGTAAGCTATAAATAACATGGAGAGAATTCACTTGAGTCTTTATCTGGGTCCAAGCGGAACTGTTCGCCAGATTCGTCCTATCCCAACCTTCAACAATCTTCTTCCATCACCAACACCATGATATCTCAAGCAAAAGGAAGGATATCTATAATCAAGGAAACAATGGTTTCCTGAAGCTTGGGGAAGTGCATGAGGCACAGGGATTCATCAAACTCATTTAAGGATAATCTCAATATAATAACTCTATCTCTTCTCCTCTCCTTAAGGCCTTCCCATAGAGGTCTATTTATACCTCTCCCAATTAGTTTTTTAGTTGGGAAATATTTGGGCCATTGGCACGGGCAAACAGCAAAACTGAACAGCAATAAATGTTGTACGGCCTCCTCGATTTTTTTGCTAAATTTCAGCATTAAATGCTGCTGTATGGCCTGCCTAGAAAAGCGTGCAAGCTGCCATAAATGTGTTGTACGGTTTCCTTGATTTCTGTGCAGAAAAACACTGCAGTACAACTGTACAAATTTGCCTTGAAATGCATGCCAAGGTACAGCCACTTGCTGTACAGATTTCTGCTCCTCGATTTCTGTGCACTTGCTGTACGGATTTCTAAAAAATTGTGCCCAATATCTGCCTTGAATGTGTTCCAAGCTGCTGCCTCCTTCTCCTCACTGTCCAGAAATCTCCCTTGCTCTCTTGCTCTCTTTGTCTCAATCTGCTCATGAAAGAATGAATGACCTTTTCCTCCTTTTCCTCCTTTAATCTAACCCTAAGTGACTTTTGGGGAATCCCTAAATCCAATGGCTGAAATAGATTGAGATCTAGGGCTGAGATTAAATGCTCATTTAAATCTCACTTTTTATTTTTTAATTCACCCCACTTTAATAAAGACCCACTTAGTCATTTATTTCCAAAGTCACTTTTCCTTTCTAATTTTTCATTGACTTTATTAAAGTCACTTTAAAATTAGACTTTAGTAACTTTATCACTTAAAGTCACTTTTAAATTAGATTTGACTTTATAAAAATTATAAAGTCACTTTAGGAGAAAAATTAAATTCTTTTGGACACTTTTCCCTAGGCCAAAGATCAAAGCCTTAGGGAACCACCTGTCCTCCAGTACCAAATTTCAACAATTTCCCTCCTTGAAATCCTTCTGCCAACCGTCAAGTTGCCCCTCTCCAATTGTCTGTGCAACTATACCACTGATCTAGATTCCTTGGCTAGAAATACGCCTCAGCAGCAACTCCCTCCCCTTGGTCTTGCCCTGTTAGATACTATTCTGATTGCAATACCCCACCAGCGTCACTCTGCAACTTACCCACAACCTCCTAAGCCCCAACAAACTAAAGGTTAGAGATTCTAGGCTCTGCGCAATCCTGGCACTAGCAAAATTCGCACCTCCTGGCTACGGGCGTCAATCCTTCCTAACTGAGAAAGATGGTTGGGCACTGCATAGGTCGAGTCTGCTCCCCTCTGCGACTGCACTGATCCTCTTGCCGGCTCAAACTTGATGACGCAAGCACTACGTCACCCCTTCCTTGTTGCTTCTCTGCTAGGAACAACTTCTATCACTCGGGACAGTTGTTTTCTATTGTTGCTGCTCTGCTCAACTGATGTCCTTAGTTTTCCTGTAATCTGCAACCATGATGTGATACCATGTTGGAATTTCTATGTCTAACCCATTAGAGGCCCTTTATGTACTTTCTGATTTATTCCTACCTACTTGTTCTGTTAATTAACAAGTTATTTACCATGTAAATACTGGAAATAAATACAAGTACATGCTCAACACATTATAGATCATCAACTGAAGGAAACAAAACAAGCACAAAAGTGACACCATTTTTTTTGGATCAATGTCCCCGGAAAACCCCGATGTGGGAAAACTGGTGCAACGATTTGAGGGTTTTATTATTATGCAGTTTCTGAATACAATCTAGGTGCGAAAACCAGCTCACCCAACAGATAATAATCTCGGTAGTAGTACCTCTTCTTCGGAGACAGATGCTCTGGCTGAAACCCTGGATAAACACTCTGACAGCTCCTCAGATCCAATTTGTCCCACGAAAAACCCCAGCATCAGCCTCTTCTACCCTCTGCGTCAGCTTTCCTGGCAGTTCTCGTTAGTTCCGGCTTCTGCCCTCTGCATCAACTTTCTCGACAGTTCCTGCAGTTCCCGATAGTTCCCACTTTTCGTGGCAGTTCCGACTGTTCGCGACAATTCCAGCTTCTGCCCTCTGCGTCATCTTTCCCGACTATTCTGGTGGTTCTTGGCAGTTCCGACTGTTCCCGGTAGTTCCGGCTTCTGGGCAGTTCCAGTTGTTCTTGGCAATTCTAGCTTCTGCTCGTTGCGTCAGCTTTCTCGGCTACTGCGCTAATCCTCCCGACACTATCTCTACCTTTTTGTTTCTGTATTCACTGCTCCTCAGCTGCAAGCCCTGATCACTCTCTCAACTTTCTCAGCAAACCTAGCCCCAGAAAGTTGAAATCTTGATCTCTTGGTGTGTTCTCCAAGTGACCCTCAAGCCTCCTCTTATACTTTTCTCGTTGACAAATAAACGACTGAGAATAAGTCCCTAATCAACAACTAAGCTTAGATCTGGCTTGATCCGTGACTTTTGGACCATTCCAACACAATTTTATATCAATTCACATTAATATTTTAATTTCCCTAAGTTTAGACTTAGGGACTCCATTAAAAATATTAATTATTTTAATATCTCCAAAACTGTTTAGAGTCTGCCCAAACCCTTTCTGGGTATTGCATATCTCATGTGCCTTAGCCTCTTCATCAAATTTAGTGGCTAGAGCACATCTGATGCTACCCCAAATCAACATCCAGTAGTACAAGATACAAAACTAGGGCTTGGTGTGAGTCCATCGACAACCAATTTTCCCTCAACAAGATACTCTGACCATCTGGCTAATGTAACGAGGCCTTTCAGTCCCTCTCGGTCGTACCCTGTACCTGCCTGGTCCTTTTGCTCTCGATCTGCAGCTCCTGCCTCTATTAATGCTCCAAGTCAATTTGGCCACTGAATCTCGGCTATCCAATCTACTCAATAGTTGTGCCCTTGTCCGTCAAGGCCACAACACATCGAGACTGCTGTCGAGTTGTTCACAACTCCACTTGTGAACAACTCTCAATCTGCCCACTGTTGCTCCTCATCTACTTAGGGACTTTCTCCCACTATGGTCTTCTCACGCTACTCTGATGAAGATGAACGTAGGGCACAAAGGGCTGCCACCTATCACTATGATATGTCCATCTCCACAATGAACACGGGCTAGGAGGACTGCCCATCTTCTGCTGTAGATGTCCTTCTCCACACACAAGTCTCGGGCTACTCAAACTACTCTTGGTTCATCAGACCCTTGAGCTCATTAACTGCCTCTCTCGCAACTACCTTTGTCCACCAAGGCATTGCTCACTGGGCTCCAACTTGGACACTGTCACACTGTTCTCCAGCAAACCATAAGTGCCCAATCACGTCCACACTTGGTCAACTCTCATGTTGCCCTCCAACATACCATAAGTGACCAATCCATGCTGTAGCATCTACGCCTAGCTAGGGCATCCTCACACCTAGGAGACCCTTCTATTGGTTGCCCACAGACTTCTCCACATCTTCTCTTTGCTCTGCAATAGAGGATCTATTGCACAAATCTAGGCACCAATCATGTCCTCACCTAGGACATCTATTAATCCATCATACACGGGTCCATTTGGAACACACCTTGTTACTGTCCTCTTTCCTTCCAATCTGATGTGCCTGCTATCACCTTGGTTGCTTGGTAGGCCTCCCAACAATCCACGTGGGCTCCTCCAAGCGACTCCTAAGACCTCATCAAGCTGCACAATTGGCCACATTCAACAGGAAAACATACCACAAAATGCAAAAGATGGTCAGGACAAACACATTTAGCATGTGGGAAAAAGCCAATACCTGAGCTCTACCCCATCATCATGGCCATCACCTTGGTTCCTACAGGTTCTATGAGCCTCATTCATCATATAAGAACCCATGATTGTCCCAAATATGGTGGGAAATGAACTTCCCTACCTTAAAAGGAGGTATACACTGTTATATGTCACACATCATGCTCTTACCCCTTGAACCTAAGCCGTTAATCAAAGAAAAATCATAGAAAGGCAAAAGGCATTTAAAGTAGGGTGGAAAAATCAAGCCCTGTGCACCTCATGTAGCACTATTGCTCGCTCCTATACATTATAAACCCAAGTACGGACTTCCCTCTTATTAGCTACCCTTGTACCCTAGCATGTGGCCTAGGGTTGCCCCTTCTCATCCCCTACTTCATTCACCTCTCTGTCACATACCACCACCTTTTAAAGGGTGTACCTTGAGCATATTATCCCATTTGGAAGTAGAAAGCACCTAATAGGATACTTGGTTAACCCCATTTGATGTTTGGGAGACATTGGCACATCTCGAAGCCCATTATGGAAGGGTAGGCTATTATGAAGTCCCCACCTGTGGTCCATGGTTGGTAAGCTCATTTACTCGATTTCCCTAATGAGTTGTTATACTGGAAGGCTAGGGGACGCATTGGATCTTATGTAGGATTGTAGATGGTCTCCATCTTGGGTTTTTTCTCCCTATACTGGGTCCTAACCCTCCAAAGGGTTACATTAGCACACGTAGGGTGTGTGTTGAGATCCATGGGCCTCCACAGTAGTAGACGACACTCCATGGATCCCCGAGGATGTTCAAAGATTGCTCGAGATTCACGTATTGGATGAAGAAGGTACACCTAGTTCACCTTTGCCCAACCGACCCCACAGATGTACCATGTAGTTGAAAACTGACCCAGGACTTGTAGGATGATGTGGCATCACCTACACTATCATTAGAGCCCTTACAAATGATCTACATTCATCTTTAACTCATTTAGAGACCCATGAGGTTATTATTGTGCCCCCATGCCCATTGAGAGCACCACAGGTTTATTGTTTGGAGAACAAGGGGCCAACCCCTTGTCCATCACTTTAAGGGTCCTATTCTTCATTATGGTACGTATGGACCTCATCAGGCCTCTTAGAGGGCCCTACAACATGTATTATTTATCATCTGACCTCTTGAGAGACTTATTATTTCATCTGTGAGCTAGTTTGGTGGGCTTGTCACTAAAAGTTAGGTTATTAACGCATTATTTTATTTTTGGGGCTTATGTGGGCTTAAGAGACTAATTTGAACTCCTCATTAGTGTATAAATCAGTGTCTAAAATGTCGGTATCAGCAAAATATCGGTGAGGGTCCAGAAAATATCTTTTCGGCAATATCGACGAAAATATCGGCAAATATCGGCAAGCATAAAAAATGCATAATATATTCATTTTTTTCAAATTTTTAAACATATAAAGCAATAACAACATGAAATAAACACATTGGCACATAAATATGAAGAAAGCACTGATACATATGATGTCAAATAGAAATGATACATCAAAGGCGATACCAAATCCTGCTGATCCCTGATAATTGTCCATTCAAGGACTCAAATGTGGAGAACTAATACAAAATAACATCACATATATAAAAGTATCTCATCATCATGAGTTATATGTAGCATAACAAATAAAACTAGTAGCTATCTATCTGAAATCACTGCCCTCTCCCCCTTTTATGGGAAAACATGATGGGTTGTTTGCCAGGCCTGCCCCTAGTAGTAGAAGGCCCTGACCCTGCCTTTGCACCTAATGTCAAATAATGAGTGCTAGGTATGGGGCTATGCTCTCCTATATCTATAGCAGATGGTGTTGATGCTGATGCTCCCACAGTGTCCTCCTCCTCCTCCTCCTGCTCCTCCTCCGAGTGCTGTTGCTCCTCTGAGTCCTCGTCCTCTTGCTACCCCTGTTCTAATGGATCATCTACCACTGGCTCTAACCATGAAGGTGACTCCTCCAAGATGGGATCCTTAGACTCCACCCTCCACTGAGACAATACATCAATATTGTCTAAGGAAATGGCATCTGGATCCATTGGTGATTCTTTTTGCCTCACTCGAAGTTGGATGGTGTAATGTACATATACTAAATCATTGAGGCGTGCGAACTCCAACCTGTAAGAGTGTCAAAAAAACTAATGAGTCTTGACTCTTGACACTTGAAGGTCATAAATTAAAAACTAAAAATTACAATAAGTGTAATTGCTCAACTGAAGGCTGGAGCTCAAAGTTATACCTGTTGCGCTTTTTTGTGTGTATTTTCTCAAATACACTCCAATTGCACTTACACCTTGAAGAGCTACATGTTTGACTCAAGATTTGTATGGCCAATTTCTGCAAATTTGGTGCCCTTGCACCATATCTTCGCCACCAAATATCTACAACAAAATAATGAAATAAAAAATTTAAAAACTTAAAACATAATTAAACTTTCAAATAAAAGTTACATAATTGAATTTAAAAAAATAGAATTATAAGTAAGGAAATTCTAAATTGAAAATTCTAATTTCTAATGAGTGATGACTTGTCACTTACGTGGCATGAAGAGGGTCCTTTCCCTAATAGCATCATCAAAGCCAAATAGGCCAACACAATCCTGATAACACTGTATCTCGTGATTGATTTTGCTACGAAGCTTAGGATCAAGGACCATCCTTTGAATACAGGAATGGAGCCCTTCCATCACCTTGCCATCAAAATCAAAGCCACATTTGTATGAAAATGTGAGGTTGAGGAAGAGTGTTGCTGCATGAATGGGTCGATGAAGCATCCCTGTCCACCGACTATCAATCACATCCCATAACATCATCTGCCTATCAAGGCCAATAGAACCCCTGTCTGCATAATAAGAACAAATGGCCTCCTTGACCCTATCCATGCCCTCATACAAATAAGCCATTGCAGGCTTCTCCCCATCTACCAATCTGAGAACCTTTACTATAGGTTCACTAACTGCACATGCTTCTTCTACTCCATGCCAAAACGTCTCAGAGTACACCATTTTTGCAATGGCTTTCCCGTCCTGTCTCCTGCTGTATCTATAATTATGCCAATCATCAAACACAAACATTTGCTTCAACTTGAACTGACATCGAAGCAAAGAATGAAGAGTAATAAAGTTTGTGGCAAAACGTGTGATCGCAGGACGCCACAACTCCTTGTTTCTAGTGAACCTCTTAATGAGGCTAAGAACAAAAACATGGTTATAAATAAACTTGGGGATGCTCCTAGCCATATCAACTGCCTCCTTGATGAAGGAGAGTTTCCCCATATCCTCAAGCAACAAATCGAGAAAATGTGCTGCACACGGAGACCAGAACAATGTGAGATGCCTCTCCATAAGCATCTTTCTAGTAGACACATAATTAGCTGCATTGTCTATTATGACTTGCACCACATTCTGCACACCAATCTCCCAAATGAACCCATCTAACAACTCACATACTGTTGCTGCATCTTTGATATGTTCTGATGCATCCAACGATTTCATAAACATGGTACCTTTAGGACAATGTACCAAGAAATTTAGAAGGGTCCTACCCTTCCTATTTGTCCAACCATCAGACATCACTGTGCATCCAGTAACTTCCCATGTCTTTTTCAACTCCGCCAATCTAGAGTTGATTTCCTGCTTTTCTACTTGAAGAATTGGCCCCTGCAACTCCTCGTATGTGGCACTTTTGTACCCTGGGCCCACAACAACAATAACATCACACATTGGCTACCAAAATGGATTGGTTTTGGTGATGCTAAGAGGTAAGTCGCTCCAGAAAATACACCTCCCCATGACTCTATTTGCTTCTTGCTTCTCCTTTTTCTTAACAAGCGATTTTATGGCAGGTTGTGCTCCATGTCTTGTTTTTGGAACAAAAAATGATGACCTAGCACTAGCAGTAGCAGGTGATGATGTGCCAGCTGTGGAGCCCCTTCCACTACCCTCACCATCAAAATCAGGAGAAGATATCCTGAAAGATCTACCTGCACATTCAGCTTTGTTTCTTTCTGCCTCTTCCTTCTTTCTGTCTTTTTCATCAATTGCTTCAAGAGCTTTTTGTATAAGCTCCAGACTAGAAACTGTACAAATCCCAACATTATGTCCACTGAGTCTAGCCAGATGGTATTTTAGTCGTGTAACCCCACTTGTCATCTTGGTCCCACACAATTTGCATGTAAGATGTGCACGATTTGTCCCACCATTAGGGTTCCCATACTCCCAAAATGGGTCCAAGGCTTTTGGCATATTTGTATTTTGTAGTGGGCTAACTCAAACCTAGGGCACCAAAAAACAAATTGGAATTAATAACTTAATAAGTAATAACCACATCATTTTACAAAACAATTTTTTAGCTACATTATTTGCAATTTTGCAATGTGAATTCAATGAAAAACCATAAATGACAATAAGAGGGTGTATTTGAAAGTTTAAAAAAAATGGAGTTTGCTTTCCAATATCAGAGAAATCTGTAAGGGAAACACCAAGTAGATAAGCATGGCTACATGAATAAACAACACTGTGCGCACATATCTCTGTAATATCATAACATACTGTAACTCTGTTCAGCAAATTGAAATGATAAAATTCAAAATTTGCTTGCCGATTAAAATCAAATAAAAAATATTTACATATAACAGTGGTGTGACCTTCGTTGTCCCACAAGGAGACATTTTTCTAGCCCTTCCAATACACAGAAAGCAGTAGAGTAAAATCTGTTAAATTATTGCTTATTCCCTATCAGTCTAGTTTCAACAATGGCTACATGCTTCAGGAAATTTGTCAATAAGAGGAGGAATACGTTTCACTTCGAAGGCATTACACAACATCCAATATTGAGCACATCATTTCATACATAGAAATAGGCAAACCTACCTCACCTTGACTAGTGTTAATCCCTATAATAAGCAGTAGGCCAAGACAATAGATAAACAACTATTGCATAGAGAACTTGTCTACAAGATAATTTCTATACAGGTGCTCTCTCACTGTTCACAATAAGAAACTAATTTCTAAGATGAAGAAATTTTATAGAGATGAACCCCTAATATATAATAAATAGCCTCTGCAGCTATGAACTCAAAAAAAATGGAGTTTGCTCTCCAAATATGGAGAAAAGTTTAAAACTTAAAACCCTTGCTTTTGCTAATGGGCATGAAAATCTTTTCAAATGAAAAAAAAACAAGAAAAATGATTGTAGGAAAATAGGCAAGCAAGAACAATCCTAAAACTAACAAAAAATTCATTAACATATGGGTTTATTTGAACATACCTGTTGATGGAAGAAATGAAATTGTCTCACTATTCTTGAAGCTTAGATCAACGAAATCTTCGTTGTTGGTGGTGATAATAGCTATGCAACGCTTAAACCCTCGGCAGCAAGCACATAGCTCTCCCCTTCCTTCTCCAGCAACCAGAAATGAAAATGATTGATAAAAAACCAAAATCAGAATTTTATAACCCATGCGGATTTTTTTTACTATCTGTGATATTTTGGATCGTGAGAATAATTTCGGCAAAATCACATAGAGAATCATTTGTCGACACGTTTCGAACCAACTAGTGTGGTTCATCGTCAGGACAAGTTGAGGAAAAAATCTGAGCGATCAGTATCACAATCAAAGTATGGATCACAGAAGTCTAAACTCTTTGATATTTTGGATCATCGCATGATATTTTGCTGAAATATCGGCGATATTTCGGAAATATCGCGATATTTTTTCGGCGATATTTTGGCTCGCCGAAAATATCACGATATTTACGAATATCGTTGATATTTCAGCGATATTATCAACACTAGTATAAATACGAGTGAGATGATTCATTTGCTCATCATCACTTGACTTGGATCATTCTCTCTCTTGAGAACTTCACATTTTTTTCCTTGGAGTATATTTTTGGATCATGGATGAATTTTGATGTGTGGATTGGGTCTTTTTATCTTGGAGCTTCTTATATTGTAAATGTGATGATGGTTGGATATATTCTCCTACATGTAAGTACAATTTTGACACTATTTTCTTTTACTTTGCTGCATACATTGATCATGAGTTTTTCGCTATTTTAGGGCTAGTTGCTGTGTGCACTTATGACATCAATGTGGATCTATGTCTCTATATAGCTTATCTCTATGTGTGGACCATGTTTGATGAATGAGTTGTCTTAGAGATCGAAGTTACCTTGACAAGTCTTCTCCATTTGCAACGAAGTATAAATGCTTTTAAGGTCACTTTTCTTCTTTTTCCCTTTACATTGTATGAAGTTGACTTTGAGAGCCTCCTTGAACAAGAAACAGGATCCATTTTCATAGTTCTCCTTGACTCCATATCCCCAAAAGGAATTAGGCACTAATCCATCAAAAAGTGGTCACTTTAAATCTATTTCTTCACTTTTTTCTAGGTCTAGCCAAGTTGGGTCACCTAGGGCATCAGTTTCTCGATAAAGTAGCCCTCCCAAAAATTTGATCTCCTAGTCTCTCTTGCACTGGTGTGTCCTCAAGGCCTCCTCCAATTTTGAAGCCATTCCAATGGTGGAGTTGTGAGATAACCCAAGACTTAGCTTCGAGATCAAACTTTGCCCTAACATCCCCAAGGCTAGTGCCTCATAGGATCAATTTGACATCTTTAAGTGAAAATTCTTTCTTTGATCCTTTCCTCCTCCTTGTCTGGGTTAAGAACATTATTGATTGTTAATTTCTTGCCCCTTAACCTAGGCCGGGTCCACTTGTTCCTGTGTGGTCCCATTCCTTTGGAAAGACAACTCTTCAAGAACCATCTGGGATACTAATTTTAATAAGGATTTTAGGGATTGGGAAACTCTTTGACAAGTCATATTCCCTAAACCTAACCCTCAAATCCTCCCATCCTTCTCCTAGAAGATATTGTACCTTGCTTAGAAAGCAAGCAAGCACCTTTCTTGACTCTCTCCTGGAAATGGATTGTTTGGGTCGCTTTATATCCACTTGTTGATTTATCCTTCATTTGTGACTCTATATATACTAGGTCTCCTCCCATTAGTGAAAGTTCGTATATTGTAGGGGGTCTTAACTAAGGTGACATTGAGCTAAGTCTCCATTTGTTGCCCTTGGTCTAACATTTGACCCTTTAGGAATCCTCTTTAGGTCCCTTGTTAGTTTGAGCGATAACAATGCCTAACAAAAATGAGGCCTCTTGTATTTATATGAGGCTCCTCAAGTTCGAAGTGGTCTAATTTGGCCTAATTAAGCCCCTAATAATATTTTAATTTGCAAATAACATCTCTTTTGGTGAGAAGCCCACCAGATAGCTCAATAAGTGAAAAATAACCCATCCAAAGCTAGCTGAAATGATAGAATCATGGTCAAGAGGGCCGTTGGAAGGCTTGAATGAGTCCTCAATGCCATGATGAAAAGGAGGGCTCTAAAAATGATGATAAAGGGGGTGGCCCTTTGATTTCCAAGTGAAACATACTATGGTGCTCCCATGTGGCTTTGGGGCACAATCAATGGTCTCATTGGTCTCCAGTGGCGCAATAATAAGTCAATGCTCCATCAGTGAGTGCTAGAAGATGATGCAGGCCCTCCCTTGTTTCTCTAGATGAGACAAAACCCCATATGGGCCCTGGACCAATTGCTAAGTGTTGGGTGCGAATGTGTGGCTGACTTGGGCAATGCGGTCCAAGTGCATCATCGTGTCTGTATGGCTGGGGCATGAGAAAGCAATGTGTGGTGATGGAGAAGCCCATGGTGTGGCTATCAATGTTGTGCTACAGTGGAGGCCTATGGCTCTCAATGCTCACCTTACAAGTTTTATTATGACCTCTGGAGCATTTGGATCCCATATAGGGAGGCCAAGTCCAAGATGAGGACCCACCTGCAATCCTATATAAGATCCAATGCGATTGCTCACCTTCCAATACAACAATCCATTATTGCAATTTTGTAAATAAGATTGCTAATCAAGGGTAGAAGTGGATGCCATGCCCTTCCAAGTGAGCTTCAGAAAGTACAAGTGTTTCTTTGCTCAATAAGGGAGGTTAATAAAGGACCCTATTAGGTGGTTTCAATGGCTAAGGGAGTGACAGGTCCATGGTACATCCATCAAATGGCAGGTGTCATGCGAAGTGATGATGGAACAAAGTGGGGCAATAGGGAAGGCCCCAAGCCACATGCCATGGTACAAGGGTTGCTATGATGAAGGAAGGCCACACATTGGGTGCATTTGTTGAAAATGTAACTAGTTTCGGTCTTCATAATTGTTGTTGTATTCATTTCAATATGTATCCTATGTAACAAACAAGAAAAGAAAAGAAAAAGTTATTATTATTAAAGCATAGGTTTCATGCTCTTTATTGATGGTCTTTGTTGACCACTGGAGTGCCACCTGAGGATTATCTGAAGACTCCATGCCCAAGGATCTGCCAAAGTTTGCTTCTACCATTAGAGATCATCATACCGTCAAAGTTTTTCAACTCTACTTCTTCTTATCATTTTCTATTGTACCCAGATTCCACAAGCCCTATGGGGAATCGTAATAAGTGATGCTAGTATGATGAGTTTTGAGTCATGTAACAGGCCTGGGTAGCCTGGGACCTTATCATCAAGTGAGTATTACTTTGGGAGGTTATTTTCACTTGGTTAACTATCATCACCTTATGAGGACTTAATAATTAATTGAGTTTTTTCCTCCAAATATACCCCAAAGCCGAAGTACGGCTTGATGGTGAGGCCTTGGGTGAGCGGTCAATGTATATTACCATACTAGAATACACAAAATATTTCGTGGAATTTGGTTAGGTCTGTTGGAAAATATAACTACATTCGGTCTTAATCAATGTACTTGAGTCTTGTCAAAAGAATAAAGAAAATTATTATTATTATTATTATTCTGACTTATTAAAGCATGGGTTTCATGCTTGGGTCACCATGGTTTAGGCCAAAATCTCCATTGAGGACTTCTAGGATTTAGTCTGAGTCAATAGAGTCATTGTACTTTCAAAGAGACCCTTTTTGGGATTTTTAATCATGTAAAAAAGTTAAGTATTGAGTCAAATATGAATTATGTAACCTCCACGCCATGTTGCCCTAGAAGAAGATCAAGTCGACCTAAGGACCTTATTCGACCTCACATGGAGCCTATAAAAGCAAGCTCATCAAATTCATTTGGAGCATCATTCTCACACACAAGTTCGATTTCTCTTGTAGCTGGGAAGAAGTGCGAAATTCTCTTGTAGCTAGGAAGAAGTGTGAAGTTCTCTTGTAGCTGGGAAAAGGTGCGAAGTCTGTTGCCGGGAAGCCGAAGTGAATGCAAGTTTGGGGAAGTCTAAGGAGAAAAGGAAAATCAAAATTTTGGTGTTTCTCTTTCTCTGTTTCGTGCTCTGGATTGGGAGATCGAAGTCTTCCAAGTTTGTCTGATGTTGGAAGTTGCTAGTTGCCGTAAGCTGTTGCCTAGTCAAAGTTGCTGGAAAGAGGTCGAAATTCTGGGAGGCTGACTTGGTGTGGAGGGAAGTTCTGGTTTTGTTCTAGGGTGAAGGGTCTCAAAGAATACTATTGCAAGGAAGAATTATCTTGACTGGGTTTTCCCCTCAAGTGGGGTTTTTCCCTGGCATGTGCCTACAACTAGTGTATATTGTTTTATGTGTTGTTGCTTTGGTAATTACTTGATGATCTAAAAGAGAGAAGATATAAATAATCGTAATAATAAGAAACATGACAAGTAATTATCAAGAATAAGAAAATATTTCTACATTTTTGATTTTCTAAAATGGTATTAGAGCTTTGGTGAAAAAGGAAGTAAAAGGCAGTCTCAAGCACTTGATCAAGGAACCATTCAAAGGGATTATCTCAAGGAAGATGTCTAACACAATCAAGGGAGAGAACAAATGAAGGGGCCTCTAACTTCAGGTGTTGGAAGAAAATGATTGACGTAATCCTTGAAAAGAACAAGGTACTAGACTTTGTAAGAGGAAAAGTAAAGAAGCCTACAGGTGAATCTAGTGATGCCAACAAAGTGAAATACAAGGAATTAGAATTGGTGGCCATGACTCTGATGGTAGAAGGAAAAGAGGACAATCTTGTCCCATTCATACCTAACATCTACCATGCTCAGGAAGTGTATGAAGTCTTGTCGAAACTATTTACTATTAAGAACATTGGTGAAGTAACAAGTTTGAAGAATGAACTAAGGATGACGAAGATGAGTAAAGAAGACATTGTAGCAGCCTTCTTTGTGAAGATAGCTAGAATTAGGGATGATCTCTTGGCTATTGATGAAATTGTTCTAGACAAAGAACTCGTGATCATTTCTCTATTAGGATTGCCACCTCTTGGGGTGCATTTGCTGCAGGTCTCAACAGTTGGAAGGTAGCTCCCACCTTTGAAGAATTATGGACCACCTGTAGTCAAGAAGAACTAAGGATCTTAATGGTTACCAATCTTGAAGGAGTATCAAATGCTTACGTTGCTCAATATAAAGAAAAGAAATCGAAGGGACCAAGGAAGAAAGTGGACATGTCCAAGATAGAGTTCTATCAATGTCATAAGAAAGGTCACTATAAGAGTGACTGTCTTGACAATCCAAAGAATAAGAAGAGAGGAAGGGATCAAGCCAACTTTCCTTAAGAAGGAGACTCAAAGAAAGTCAAGCCCGAAGAATCCGACAATAGGGACTTACACTACTAAGTCCTTTGATTGTAGCTTTATATATCTTGCTTTATATGTTTTACAATTTATAGGTTTTAACATATTTTTGGAAAAGACATTTTTATTGTTTTTATAAGTTTGTAGGTATCCCTCAAGCTTTGGAGGGAGCCTCCAACAACTCCAAAAGATAAGTATTTCATCTCCTTTCAATTTTTGGTTTCATGTACTTATCCCAGTTTTGATAATTAATAGTAATCACCATTCTCACTCTATTGTCTTGATTAGGAAAAGCATATAAAAGGAGTATGAAAGAGGATCTCTCAAGACAAGGTTGGTCAAGGAACAAAGGTATGTTTTAAATACATTGATATTGGAAGGTTTATTCATTAGATAATCTACTGCTAACATTGTTATGTTTAGCTATATTGAATCATAATGATTCTTGTTTTTGGGTGATTCATCTCTTGATAAATCTGCCCACCCCACTCATATTCTTAATTGATTATGTAGAACCCTAGACAGGTTATGGAAAACCCTAACCTAAGGGTATGCTATTGTGAATGTTTGAAACCCTAAATTGATTAGGGAAATTGTGAAATGCTATTTGAAGGCTGATGATGTCATGGTTGGGATTTTGGTATGATCAGGAAAAGCTAACTTGTTAAGGTTGAATGATAAGGTCTAAAACCTCGAACCTTTGAAGTTTTGGTAATGTTGGGTTTGCTATGTTTCTACATCGAAACCCTAACTCATTAGGGTTTGGTGGAATGTATGAGCAAGACCCTTACAATGTCTTAAAATTGACTTCCTTGGTATGGGTGTGTTTGTTTGATCAAACCCTCGTCTAATCATGTTTGAATATCTAACTCTTATTTAACATTTTTGTGATGTTGGGTTAGACTAACACATGATATGGAAAGTCTTTGCATGATGATGAAATCTAGGCATATATAGATATGTCCTTTTGGTTGAAACCCTAGCTTGGTATAGGTCAGATGTATTAATGTTGTCGGACATATGATTTTCTTATGTATGGTTATGAATACCTAGATATGTGTGTTGACCTAGTTATGGATGGTCATAAGTCTTAGGATTTAATGTAAGTCCTTGTTTGAGACTCTAGGATGATGATATTTGGAAATCTAGGTTTTGCGGCTAAATCCCAGTAGTAGTTAAATTGTCTAGTATGTGTGATATAGCAATTTGAGATCTATTTATGTAATGATTATTGAGATTGTGAAAATGGAATTCTAGGGTTTTGGAGTTGAATCTTAGTTGAAGTAGAAATCTCTGATGTATGATGACTATATGATAATTTGAGATTTGTGTAAGATTGTTGAAATCTGAGTTTTTGGTTGGGATTGATGGTTGATCGAAAATCTAGGGTTTGCAAATAACCCTAGTGGACGCTGGTCATGTTAGTGACTAAGCTGTGATTGGATTGATTGATTTCTTTGTATGAAATCTAGGATTTGTATGAAACCCTAGTGAGAAGTCTATCATATGAATTTTGAAAGCTTGTTGGATGTTTTATATTTGTTTGAATTGTTTCTAGGGTTTGCTAGATGTTAAAGTAAGATATGTCATACCTTTGGAAGAAACATTGAAACCCTAGTTGGAATGAAAGTTATTATGAAGTAGTCTAGAATTTATGACAAAGTCCCTAGCAAGATGTTGAAGAGTATATTTCTCTTGTGTATAAGTAAGTCTTGGTATCTGATATGTATAAAGATTGAAATGCTTTTGAGATTTTGATATGGCTAACTTCATGCTTCTGTAGATTTGGTTGTACTTTCTATCTAAGTTGTGCGGGTACACAATCTTCAACTTGGTAAAGACGCTCGATGTGACAAGCATGATGAGAATAATGATAACTCTGATGAAATGGTTGGAAGCCACAAAAGATTCTCCGATGACGAAAATAAGTTGATCTCTCGGAGGTAGCCTGCATAGAAGAGATCTCCCTAAGATTAAGAGGGAGTTCGGATGAAAAGGTGCTTCCTGGTTGAAAGGGAGGGCATAGCTTGGTTTTGATTGAAGAATGTATTTCGGAGGATATGTTGCTACATGAGAAGTAGGAAAGAAAAGTATTTGATTGAGGAATCTTCTGTCTAAGATTCGGTTGATGGTCCTGCTAAGTTGAGGAGCAACATCTAGAATGACACTAGAGGTTTGTATTTGATTATGTACATGTGAACATATATTATTGATTGGGGTTGTGTTTGTACAGGTGGATCTCTTGAAGGTTTTGATAAGATGCTAGTTACCAATCAATTTGGTTGAGAGAGATTGGTCATCCTTGATCTGCTGGATCAAGGGGTGTTGAGGCTTTGTGAGTGAAGCATTGCCTGGGAAGACATCTCACCGACACTTTGTGTTGATGTCTAGGTCCTGAAGTTGGAAAGGTGGTGTTGATCATAGAGCTCTGTTTTTGGATACACACCTAGATTTTTAGGTTGATGGTTAGCAAGTAAGCCTGATGGTGCCTAGAAGCGTTGAAAGCTTGAGTCCATCTTAGTGCTACTTGGATAGATTGCCTTGGTTTGGAATCTAGTCCATGGCATTGTGGTGCCTAAATTGTTGAGGGACTAGTTGGATAGATTGCCTTGGTCCAGAATCTAGTCCCATGTCATTGCGGTGCTTGAATTTTTGAGAGACCACTTGGATAGATTGCCCTGGTTAGGAATCTAGTCCATGGCGTTGCAGTGCCTAAAGTTATTCATGGTTCACATAGTTTGAGATCTTCCATTGTATTTGTACATGATGAATACCTCCCTAGTTAAGATGGATTGTTGGAAAATTTAACTATGTTCGGTCTTCATTAATGTACTTGAGTCATCACGTAATAGATTGCCTTGGTCCAGATTCTAGTCCATGTCATTGCAGTGCCTAAATTTTTGAGAGACCACTTGGATAGATTGCCCTAGTCAGGAATCTGGTCCATGGAATTGCGGTGCCTAAAGTTCTTCATGGTTCACATAGTTTGAGATCTTCCATTGTATTTGTACATTATGAATACCTCCCTAGTTAAGATGGAGTGTTGGAAAATGTAACTATTTTCGGTCTTCATTAATGTACTTGAGTCATCATGTAATGTACTTGTCAAAAGAATAAAGAAAATAATTACTATTATTACTATTGTGACTTATTAAAGCATGGGTTTCATGCTTGGGTCACCATGTTTTAGGTCAAAGTCCCCATTGAGGACTTCTAGGATTTATTTTGAGTCAATAGAGTCATTGTACTTTTAAAGAGACCCTTCTTGGGCTTTTGAATCATGTAAAAAGGTTAAGTATTGAGTCAAATATGAATTATGTAACATCCACACCATGTCGTCCTAGAAGAAGATCAAGTCAGCCTAAGGACCCTATTTGACCTCACTTGGAGCCTATAAAAGCAAGCTCATTGAATTCATTTGGAGCATCATTTTCACAAACAAGTTCGATTTCTCTTGTTGTGGGGAAGAAGTGCAAAGTTCTCTTATAGTTGGGAAATAAGTGCGAAGTTCTCTTGTAGCTGTGAAAAGGTACAAAGTTTGTTTCCAGGAAGCCGAAGTGAATGTGAGTTTAGGGAAGTATAAGGAGAAAAGGAAAATCGAAATTTTGGTGTTTCTCTTTCTCTGTTTCGTGCTCTGGATTGGGAGATCGAAGTCTTCCAAGCTTGTCTTCTCGGCAGTAGTACCTCTCCTTTGGAGACAGATGCTCTGGCTGAAACCCCGGATAAACACTCCAGCAGCTCCTTAGCTCCAATCTGCCCCACGAAAAATCCCAGCGTTAGCCTCTAGGGACTGTGTTAGCCTCTTCTGCCCTCTGCGTCAGCTTTCCCGGCAGTTCCAGCTTCTGCCATTTGCGTCAGCTTTCCCGGCAGTTCCCAGAAGTTCCGGTTGTTCCTGGTAGTCCCTGCTTCTACCCTCTGCATCAGCTTTCCCAGTGGTAACGACAGTTCTCGATAGTTCTGACTTCCTGGCAGTTTCGGCTGTTCTTGACAGTTTCGGCTTCTGCCCTCTGCATCAGCTTTGCCGGTTGCTGCACTGATCCTCCTGGCACTATCTCTGCCTCTCTGCTTCAGTGTTCACTGCCCCTCAACTGCAACTTCTAATCACTCTCTCAACTTTCTCAGCAAACCCAGCCCTAGAAAGTTGAAATCTTGATCTGTTGGTGTGTTCTCCAAGTGACCCTCAAGCCTCCTCTTATACTTTTCTCGTTGACAAATCAACAGCCGAGATTAAGTCCCTAATCAACGGCTAATATTAGATCTGGCTTGATCCATGACTTTTGGACCATTTTAACACAGTTTTATATTAATTCACATTAATATTTTAATTTCCCTAAGTTTAGACTTAGGGACTCCATTAAAAATATTAATTATTTTAATATCTCCCAAACTGTTTAGAATCTGCCCAAACCCTTTCTTGGTATTGGAGATCTCATGTGGCTTAGCCTCTCCACCAAATTTCATGGCTAGAGCACATCCGATGCTACACCAAATCAACACTCCCTCTTAGCAAGGACTGTGTTCTAGCAATACTCCTCACTGAGGATTACTCTGATCATTTGAAATCAGTCCCTGATGCTAGGCTTGTTGCCCATCATCTGCACTGTTGCATCTGGTACTGCCACCCATGGCTCTGCCACTGCCACTGGTGCATATGTATGACAACTCCCTTTGCATTTGTGCTATTGCCCATGGCCCTACCACTGCCACTGCTACGTTTGCACTGCATCCCCTCTCATCATGCTGCCAATAGCACCACCACTGCTAACTTCTCTCCCAACTTTGACATCTCTTTCAGGCTAGAGACACTCCTGATCCTAAAGTTCCCTCTGTCGCTAACAAGTGCTCTCTCTTTGACCTCTGCGTTGCTGCAACAACTCCCTGCATCTGGCACTGTTGCACACCTCTCTGTGCCATCTTGCACTAGTGCAACACTCCCGTGCCTCTCTCACTGTTGCAGCCTGCTAGCCTTGCACTGTCTTGGGAATCCTGCACTGTAGCTCCCTCTGTCGCTCCATCCGCACCTGTCTCTACGGACATCACCAGTACTGCTACTCCTCTTCGGGGCTTTCGTAGCAAGGTCTAATCCAAGAGGCTGGGTACCTCGAGGATCCTACCCCTCATCACCTGTAGTGCGCTTGACTACAGCTCAATATCTCCCCACTTCTTCTCAAGTGGCACATGAGTACTCATGTCACAATCGTCATCCCTCAAGGCGAAGGCATTGATGTGATGTTTATCTAGAATGGACGGATCTTGGCCTTCCAAACCACAAAATTGGATGCCCCGTCCAGCCTATCCTGATCCCTTATCCCATTCACGACCATCTCTCTACTCTTCTCTATCGACTCCTCTGAGTCTCTCTACTTCCCGCCTGGAAGTTCTCGGTTCGACTCCTGCTAAGTCTCTCTACTTCTTGTCTGGAAGTTCTCTTCTAGACTCCCTCTGGGTCCCAATTTCCCTCCTGGAAATCCTTCTGCCAACCGTCATGTTGCCCCTCTCTGATTGTCTCTGCAACTATACCACTGATCTAGATTCCTTGGCTAGAAATCCGCCTCAGAAGCAAATCCCTCCCCTTGTTCTTGCCCTGTTAGATACTGTTCTGACTACAGTACCCCACCAGCTTCACTCTGTAACTTACCCACAACCTCCTAAGCCCCAACAAACTGAAGGTTAGAGATTCTAGGCTCTGCGCAATCCTGGCACCAGCGAAATTCGCACCTCTTGGATACAAGCGTCAATCCTTCCTAACTGAGAAAGATGGTTGGGCACTGCATAGGTTGAGTCTGCTACCCTCTGCCACTGCGCTAATCCTCTTCCTGGCTCAAACTTGATGACGCAAGCACTACGTCACCCCTTCCTTGTTGCTTCTCTGCTAGGAACAACTTCTATCACTTGGGACAGTTGTTTTTTGTTGTTGCTAATCTGTTCGACTGATGTACTTAGTTTTCCTGTGATCTGCAACCACGCTGTGATACCATTTTGGAATTTCTAAGTCTAACCCATTAGAAGCCCTTCATGTACTTTCTGATTTATTCCTACTTACTTGTTTTATTAATTAACAAGTTATTTACCATGTAAATACTGGAAATAAATACAAGTACATGCTCAACACATTACAAATCATCAACTGAAGGAAAAAAAAAAAAGCACACAAGTGACACTGTTGTTTTTGGACCAATGTCCTCGGAAAAACCCGATGTGGGAAAACTGGTGCAAGGATCTGAAAGTTTTATTATTATGCAGTTTCTGAATACAATCTGGGTGCCAAAATCAGCTCACCCGACAGACAATAATCTCGGCAGTAGTACCTCTTCTTCGAAGACAGATGCTCTGGCTGAAACCCCAGATAAACACTCCAGCAGCTCCTCAAATCCAATCTGTCCCACGAAAAGCCCCAGCGTCACTGTTGCTCTTCTCCTTGACTTTTTCGTTGGTTTTCTCTCTCTTCTTGGCACAGAAATTGAACTTGCTTGATGTGCTACAATTGAGGTCAAACTATCTTCTATTTATACACATCCAAGAGGTTGAATGGGTCACTTCTAGTGCTGACTTATCCAGGCCGGGTCAACTTGGTCTTGTGGGGACAAAATTGACAATTTTGACTCAATTACAATTCTTTCTCCATTTTCTTTTCAATGTCCAAATGGGACATGACCCTAATACAATAATTTGACTTGTGACAAATATTTTTTTCACTCAGAAAAACCTAGAAGCATGAAGAAAATGTTTGACTCAATTAATAAATTGACTTGAGCATGAAATCCATGCTTGAAAAATAAATTTATTTTCTCTTTCTTTTTTCTTTTACATAATATATAATGATATAAGTACAATGGAAATTATAAAGACCAAACCTAGTTACATTTTCAACACGTAACAACCCTCCTGACTCCATCTTGAACGGCACAACACCTAACCCTTTGACAACTTTCTGACTCGTTGCCAACCTCCATGTGTAACTTCGAGCCCCATTGAGTTAGACTCTCAAAAACTTCACGCAAACCTGTCATATGCTTCGATGCTCTGCTATCCACGTACCATGTAGTCTCGTCGATGGCACCCTCAGAGAAATGAGAGACCAAAGCAAAGTCCTCCTCAAAACTTCTTGAGAAGTCATCCATCTCACTTGAAGATGCAACAACCCTAGTTGTCTCCTTCCCCTTCCTCTTTTCATTTTCTCCCTTCTTCCATGGACACTTTCTCGCATAATTACCATATTTTCCACATGTATAACACTTCATCTTGCTCAAGTCCTTCTTCGCCTTGCCCTTCATCTTACCTACAAGAGCCACATTATCTTCAACAGACTTCTTCTTCATACAAAGATCCCCGTCCCGCAGTTCTTCTTGGATGAAGTCATCCCATAACCTGTTCCAATCTGGCAACTTATCTCGAGCAACAATCGCTTTGACAAATGGCTTCCATTCCTCAGTAAAGCGCTTCAAAGGAATCCTCACTAGATCATAATCTAGAATGTTATCCCCAATGGAAATTAGCTCATCTCGAAATTGAGAAGTCCTCGTCAAATACAGAGCTACACCTTTTCCATCCAACATCTTGGTATTCTTCAACTTTTCTCTCGATACCAGCAACAGGTTCTCGTTCTTATTCTAGAATAAATCTTGAAGAGCCTTCCACATCTCATGGGCATTGTTCTTCCTAGTTAGATGAGGTATCAAGTGATCTTTGATGTTGTCTAGGATGATGAACTTAGCCTTCATATCCAACTCTTCATATACCTCCAACTCCTTAGATTCTATTGGTTTCTTAATCTCCTTGTCAGCAAACTCCCAGATCTTGTTCACCAACATGACAAGCTTGATCCTTTCCTCCCAAGGACTATAGTTGGACGAGCCATCCAATCTATCCTCATATCTCAGACCAACAACCAACTTTTCCATTGCTATTAGTACTTCAACAACAAGGTAGCCAACTACCTCTTGAGTTGTACGTTGTGCACACTTTGATTCAACTATCCCTTAAAAGTAGCTCTAATACCGTGCTGATTTTTTCCTTGGCAATTCAAAATCAAATATATGTCTAAAACACAAGCACTTTGCACAACGGAAAATGTATAACAATGAATCAATGTAGTACAAAAGGGAATTTTTCACAACCCAAGACTTGTTACATTACAACATTAATACAATAAACATAAGGCTCTATTTCCAGGAATCATGGTCATTACAATTAGCCCTGATACAAGGAAACTAGGGCTTGAAGTCAACAATGTATGACAACCAATCTACCCTTGAACAAGACACACTTGACTTACTTGCTGAAGGAGATCTCACACCAACCCTTTTAGTGCACGTACCTTGAGCACTTGGCAGGTGCTTTGCCACTTATACTTGCAGAGATCGCTGCTACTCCAATGCCTCTACCACTGTTGCTCAAAAGTTCTTCTGGTGCTCTAGAATTGCTTGTACCTTACGCTGACCAATCTACCTTCTATCAATCCTCTTGTTGCTCCAAGAAGATTAAACATAGGCTACCCTCTAACAATGCTCTCCTGCTCCAAAGGATTCTTCTCTTAGGGTCTTCAAAATCTGCCCTCTATCAGTCCTTGCTACTCCAAGATGCTTAAACTTAGGGCTTACATAAACTACCCTCACAACAACCCTTTAATTGCTATGAGTGACTACTCTTAGGGCATACACAAATCAGACCACACACAGGCCCTTAAGACACTTCAAGGTGACTGAACTAGGGAAATCAACACACTGTCCTAATCCTCCACGTAGGACAGACTTCACACACCATCAATCCAACAATTCTTCTCCTTAAAGACTCAACCACATGCCTTCCTTGCAACCTCTACTCAACCTACAAGGAACTCGGTTCTATGTAAAGTAAACTTAGCCCTATCAGAGTTTGCATTGTCGTTCACATCTGTGCACCACCACAAATAACTCAACCCTCACATCTCCATCATCACAACAATTTCTAAACTTGGCATACAGTCACCCTAATCTCCTTCGCTCCATTCCATTTGAGCTATACCCTTACTCAACAGGCAATAAACCCTCTTGGCCTCATGCACAACCCTTTAAGGGAGTCTCGACCCTTTTGAATATAAGTAGATAACTCGACCTTGACCACAGATCATATACCCAGAGAATTTCGAACCCTAATCACAAAGATTTACCTCAGCTTGGATGCATAAAAAATCGACCTTAAATTCAGAACCATGCAAAGTCTCTCAACCAACCTCCCTCCTCTTGGCCTATACCTGAACATGAGAAATGCATACCCTAAACTCGTCCTTCTTGTCCTTTGTAGATTAGCTCCTCAGGTCAACAACTACTTTGGCTTGTCTTTGCTTGAGAAGACATGCTCTTGTGATATGTCAAATGATCTTAACCTCATCTCTATTTATAGTGTTCATGGTGGAGTCCATTAGCCACCAAGGGTAACCACTTATGCTCAAGCTGATCTAAGAAAAACTTGCTCAAACATCATTTTCTATAGAGATAAAATTATTTCATTTGACTTTTGCCCAGACCATTGAAGCCCTAGGTGCCCCTTAGCCCTTCAAGGGTGCCCCTCATGCATCCCCATGACCAAACAATTATTTTTCTCTTGGGTATTTGCCCACAACTTTGGGTACAAATCTCACCACTTGGGTACACTACCCACAAAACTCCATTTTTGTGGGTCAATTCCACACAAACCCAATACCCTAGGGGTTGTGGGAGTACCTCCCAAGCTACACATTTCAACAAGGGAAGGTGACATCTCCAAGGTTAACCCTTCAATCAATTGGTATTGGTGTAAGTGGGTGGCGATGGAGGGGAAATACTTCATGGCCAAGTGCCATGGTTAGGAGACCAACTCATTACATAAATTTTGAGGTAAACAATGGGCCTCAAAACAAAAATTTACACAACAATGAACTTTATAAGAACCAATAGGATTCAATGTGATGATGTCAACCATGAGATTCACCATTTTTGGGGTAAAAAGATAAAAATATAAAAAAACTATTTTTTCAACTTGTATTTTCAATTTATCTCCCTATGATTTTACTCAAATTTAGAGTGAGAGCACTCGTTGGAAGCAGATTTTATTTTTTCATCCAAGGAGTGCCCATGTTGCAAACTTTCGATGGACCCTACTACACGAACAATGTGAAATACATGAAAAAACGTGACTGCAATTATTTTTTTCATGTATTTCACATTTTTCGTGTAGTAGGGTCCATCGAAAGTATGCAACGTGGGTACTTCTTGGATGAAAAATTAAACTCTACATCCAACGAGTGCTCCCGCTCGAAATTTGAGCGAAATCGTAGGGAGAAACGCTAAAAATATGAGTTGAAAATGTAGTTTTTTCTTCTTCTTTTCCCTCCAAAACTTGGTGAGGTAATCTAATCTTATTTTCTTATTTCCTCTATTTTTTATAATGTTTCTTAGGAGGCCCAATTTAGACCTCAAAATTTCTTTAATGAATGGGATTTAATTTTCATAGGAAAAGAATTTCAAAAATTGAATTTTCAAGAATCTAAAATAGATTTTTGTTTTTATTAAGACAACATAAATTTGGATATGTTTGTTTTAATTCTGTGCATTTCAGTACTTGAAACAATCAATGCCGTAAGTGATGCATATATCTTCAACTCATATATCACCACGTTCATGAAATTGCTTGCAAGATTTCTAAGTTTCATTGCTTCACATTGTTTCATAAATTACATTTCCATCACTAATGTTATGGTTACCA
The DNA here is from genome assembly GCA_031772625.1 of Pinus tabuliformis. Taxonomy (NCBI): domain Eukaryota; kingdom Viridiplantae; phylum Streptophyta; class Pinopsida; order Pinales; family Pinaceae; genus Pinus; species Pinus tabuliformis. Next base: position 711,431,621 of record CM062818.1, read on the forward strand.
AGAGTTCAAGTGACTGTGTATGGGTTATGAAGTTGATAACAATGGTGTGACTTGGGCTCCTACCCAAGGGAAAAAGATCTTATCCATGTGTTGACCTATGTAGCCTAGTGTTTGACATTGTTTCTTGTGCAACAATTGTTTTTATGATTTTACACAGGCCTAGCATGACATCCAAAGGAAACATTGATGATTCTTTAGGGTTGCTTTGCTTGATGTGGAAATTCTGATGCACACCATTAATTTTTCTTCTTACGATGGTTTAGTCATCTATTCAAATTGTGGTCATGTTGTAGTTGCTACAACAACCCTCCAAAATTTGGTCCTGCACCCAATTTCGGAGCCTCCCTTGAGAGTTTCACTTAATGATTGCACACACTTGGGTTCACTCTGTGAGCTCATATGAGTCTTTGTACCCACTTTGCTTGATCATTTCACCTAAGATTATGCATGTTGAGGTCAATGTCATGCTTGCAACCATGGTCTAGTCATGCTCAAAGTCTTCGCTTCATGTGTACATGTTGTGTTCGCTATGAAAACATTTGTCGCACTCACACACAGAGTTGCATACACTGTCGTGCGAGCATCGTCATGGTTGACCAACGATCAATTAAGTGTTTGTCGCTCACACAGTTGGTTAGCCATGTTGAGCATGTGTGTCTGGATGGTTTGAGTCATCTCGTCGTCAAGTCATGTAAGTGTGTGTTTGCAAGATCACATATGCAACTTTCGCTCGTTCACACACTTAGTCATTTTGTTGAAGTTCTGACGACCAAACTCCTTTATGATAGATGGACCATCACTTCGCCATTGATTCGATCGATTATCACCTAGAACAACGTAGAAGCACTAAGCAAGACATTTCAAGCTGCGATGTCTGGCAACAAATCAATCAGTCTTCATGTTGGTCAACCAAAGAGTTTGACCCGGTAGCCACCTCGGAACGGACTCCCTCAAAAATTGCGTAGAGGCTACAGACCTTAACCGCTCCACTGACTGAGAAAATTGAGTAGATAGACCGAACAGACACCTAGTGTCCGTCCTTGTCTCCCTCAGAAGATTGTGCAATTTTTCTAGCCAACCCTCCCGAAAGTTGACCGACTGCTCACCCAGAAAATTGCACAGTTTTCATGAGCAAGTCCTCTGTTGCCCAGCAATCCGCTCAGCTCAGAAACTGCATAGAGGTGACCAGCAAACAACCTCCCAGCATAAGAGCAGTTTTTCTCGCCAGCAGTTCCTAACAACTGAATGTTAGTTCCCCTTAGGAATTGCACAGTTTTGGCTGCCAGTGACCCAGCAGCTGATTGCTAGTTCCCTCTTGGAATTGTGCAATTTTTTCTGCCAGTGACCCAACAGTTGACTACTAGGTCCCTCCAGGAATTGTGCAGTTTTCTCTGCCAGTGACCCAGCAGCTGACTGCCAGTTCCCTTGAAAAATTGTGCAATTTTTGCTGCGAGGCTCCCGGTGCCCGCTCATTCCAGAAATTGTGCAGATTTTGCTTGCCCAGCCTTCCTGCAGACCTGACTGTTCCTCCCAAAAAATGTGTAGTTTTTTCCTCTAGCTGAGCCAAACCCCACAGACAGTCATTGTTGATCCGGATTACCCATCTTCATCACCCAGTGGCTCCTGCGTAGTTTTCATTCGCAGTGCCTGGAGCCTCCATCCCGCCTCACAACCTTGTCACCTCTCGTGGTCACCTGCATCCGAAATGATCATGCATCATGGTAGACTAAGAGCTTTATGGATTTGATGTCAATTTGTCATGAGCGACTGTAGATAAAGATACACAAACAAACATGGTGTGACAACGGATGGGATGAACAAAGGGAGTGCATGTAGAAGGACATGTTCGCCAACGAATGAACAAACGATGCATGCAAAGAGATGTACTCGAGAACAAATGATCATGCAAAGATGTGTTCATGGACAGACAGATGCGAAAACGCAAGATGTACTCACGGACGGATGGACAAACGAACATGCACCTTTCACGAACGGACGAACCTATCAAGCTTGCCAACATACAAGCAAGGAGCAATGTGTGAATGCAACATCAATCAAACCAATGACCATCGAAGGCTCCTCGCACTTTGCCATGTGGAGGTGAAGTTGTGACACACTAGAGGATATCCATCACCCAACAACACTACAACTCGACCTGCACACTAGCAGCAACACGAATGTACCAGCATTGTCATGTCGAGTCATGTCATGAGTCATGTTGTCCACATCTATGTAGGCCATACTGTTAATCGATGTAATGTAACATGGAAGTCCAAGAGACCCACTTGTAAATTTGAAAAGTCATGAAAGTCAAATAGTCATGGGGTAGTCAAATAGCCACAAGGGTCAGTTTCACCCTTGGCTATAAATACCCTCTCATTTATACATGTAAAGGAATTTTCACCTTAGCTCCTCCCACATAGCCTTAAGAGTCTGTACTCTTTTCTTTGAGGAGTAAGTAGTGGCTCCAATGCGCCTCACGTGGGGTTACTGATGTATGGTGTAGCAATGTGTCTTGGAACTTTTGCTTAATTTAGAAGGCTGCTAACAGTCCAACACGTTTTCACAAATGTATTGTAACTGTTGTAAAACTAATCTTTAACACTTGTAATGCATGTTGCTTTAACCTGTGTTTAACACTTGAACTAATTCACTTGTTGTAATACACATATGTTAATGAAAATGTGTTGTATATGTTATTAACATTGTCTCGCCCGTGTTGGCTACTCTCCCAGACATCAGACAAACCTTTCACATAAAACTTGTTATAAAAATCGTTGCACTCGCACGGACTAATCCGCTAAGTGTTATATGTGTTATCTTCCCTTGTGTGTTGTGACCGCGGCATCCGTGTGGATTGTTCCGTCGGAAGCTGTGCATGTTCTAATGTGTTGTGTGTTCCTAGTAGAGTTGGGACTTCTCCCAACTGACTTGGGTCTCACTCCCACCCTCTCCCTCTACAATGAAAGAACCATTGACATAAGTGACACTTACACTCACCAGGCACGCAAACCTCACTTCTCGGAAGACAATGCAGACCACTCTCCTGTGCTGACAAGTAAGAGTTGAGGCAAATCTTTAAGATAATGGCAACCAGGCCATCATATCGGATGAGACTCTTGCACCAAATAGTGTGAGGTCTACTTGGGACTTCATTCCAGGGTGATCCCCTGAATGTTGGTGGGTCCTACATCATCAACATTTCTGACGCTAGAAGAAGGGCAGCCATTTGGATATGGCTAAACGTCTTCTCACAGTGATTCATAAACCATCTTGTCAAGGCAGTAACTCGCACTCTCTCTCACCTACGCGCGACTCTGTAGTTGTTTACTCCTCACCTCCCAGGACTGAACACGAAATTCCATATCACCACCTTCACTCCGTCCATCCCATTACTCGCTAGTTTGCAAAAGTAGGCGGACTAATCCCAAGCATACAACATCTTCCATACGCATCAAGAAAGCCAAAAGCCACTCCTACAGGGGTTGTTGTATCATCAGTGGAAGAAGCAGTCCTTACCACACTTGAAGGTCTGGGAGAAGCTATTGAAGACAGAGAGGAACCTTCAGTCTTCCAGTAAGGTGAACGAGACACCCTTGTGATATTGAGATCAAACTCTGGTACAAGAGGCGGAGGGGAAGGCAGCGAAGGTGGCAAAGGCAGAGACGAACCAACAGAATCAGAGCTGGAACCATCAGATTCTGAAAGAGAGGAGGACGATGACGAAGAAGAAGAGATGGGTGACCCAAATCTGGAATGGATGATTTAGGGACCATTGGTTGTCTTGGCTATTTTGCATAAGATGCCGAAGCAAACAAAGAGAGTGAACATCAAGTTCAACCTTGACAGCACGGTGAAGGAAAAAGATCATTTGGACAATTTCTACCTACAGCTGCAGACCCTTGAGGTACAACATGACGACGTAGCTTGTAGATTGTTCCCATGTACCTTGGACGATCGCACAACTGCATGGTATCACAACCTTCCACAAAACTCCATACAGAATTGTGGTGCATTCAAACACATGTTACTTGAAAATTTTGCTAATGACAAGACCCCAACTATGCTACTAAAAGAATTGGCAAGTCTGAAGATGGAGGGGAAAGAAAAGGTAAAAGACTTCAACCAGAGGTTTACACGCATATTGAACAAATTTGTAGTGGACACCAAACCTCATGACTCCATCACTGTTGATTACTACATGTCCGCACTGCTGACCAGCATTGCGCAGTTTGTCAAGCGAGCTGTGAAACCAACACTCTTGGAAAACTGCGAAGAGGCTATTGCTGTCGAAAAAGACCTGCGTGCGATTGGAGTCATCAAGGATGATGAACCAGCAAAGGAATCCAGAGACATGAGCAGGAAGTCCCAAGCGATGGCGAGCAAGGGTAGAGACAAGGAAGAAAATGATATTGAAACCCTCACTCGCCTCGTCAAGAACTTAACAACGGAAGTGTCCGAGCTTAAACAACGAAAAACAGACACATTTGCAAGCAGCCATCCGCCTAGACAGAGACAGGGAAGCAACTCATCAGGTAGCAACCGGTTTTCTCAAAAAACTATGCAGAGTTGTATGTTCAATGTCGACCAATGCGCAGATCCCAAGTTTTGTTCATTCCACGAAGAACATCACCCCAAGAACTTCTGTTTGGACTGGAAGCAAGTCACAAACTCAGTATACAGTCATACATTCGATGCAGAGAGTAGTATGCAAGAGAAACCAGATGACAGAGATAATGACGAAGGTATTGCACTTGATGAAGCATCAAGTTCTGGGCATGTGGTGAACGCATATCAGTGCTTGCAAGCAATGCCGAAGACGAACACTGAGAAGTAGCCCCCAGAAAAAATGACCGTTACAATCTTAGGAGTAAAGGGGCTCCCCTTACTCTTGGGGAAGTACAAGAAAAGATGAGATTGTTAATGAGGAAGGTTGATCCACCGGCCACCGCAAAGCAGAAAATTCAAAACAAGTCTAGGAAGACAGAGATGGGCAAGAGTACCTCCATGAGCAGTAAACTGCAGAACACTCCATTGGACAACACGAACATCAATGCTGCTCGGACATCTCATTGAGTCTTCCACCTCTAGACTACAACATTGTAGATGACATTAAGAAAACTCAAGCGAACATCAATTTGTTCGAGTTAGCTAAGATTCAGAGTTAGTGAGACATCCTGCTGCGCGCATTGGGATAGACATCAATAGACAAGACAACCTCTACTAGCAAGGGAGCAAGCACACCTCCTGGATCACTTTCTACTATGCTAAACACACTCTAGATGGAAGAAGAAAACTCAGGTTTCCCTCCCTTCCGACAACCAATGTCATGCCGCTCTCCATTACGAAAAAGATCAATGCAAAATGGAGTGAGACATCAGTGCAGATCATCCAACTTGATCGAACATCGGTACTAGCCATTGGTGAACTATGAGACATGATCATTCGATTATCTCATGACGATCGAGTCCACGAATGCATCAACATAGTTGCTGTGGACATACCAGAAGCATATGGTCTACTACTCAGCAGAGAATGGTCCAACAAGCTGGACAAATATTTTTCTATAGACTAGTCGCACATGTGGCTTCCGTACAAGGGTAAATGAAACCAAATCTGGGTAGTGTCTGAGAGGTATATGAAGCACAATGTCACTCCCCTTAACGATGAGAATGAATCGTTGGCCTTCGCAAAACTCATGTTTGGCAACTACCTCTTAGAAACAACATTGGGGTGTTATCATGCACGGCCAACTCCAACCCCACCAGACACACAATTGGGTCTCCTTCCTTGCCCAACTGACGGAGATGAAACATGTATGGCTCATTATAACATTATTATTAGTAGTAGTAACAACATCAATAACAACAGTGCAAGTGTGTCAAACGGTCTGTGTACAAACGAGTTGTGGGCCATGTATTTTGACGGATCAAAGACACATGACGGCTCAGGGACTGGGTGTATCTTGGTCACCCCAAACAACAGAAAATGCATGATTTCAAGCCGCTTGGAGTTCGAGTGCACAAAAAACGTTGTTGAGTACGAAGCACTCGTGTTGGGTTTACAAAGGGCCATCGACCTCAATGTGGTCGCACTCAAAGTGATACTGCACCCCACGAACAGTGTTGATGCTTTCAAGGACACAACAACTGATGAAGATGAGCATGAGCAACCCCTAAAAACTGCAGCTGATGGCAAGAAAGGAAACCCCATCCCCAAGGGTGCAGTTTCTCTCAACAAGCTCTATGACTTGCAAAACCTCTATCAAGGGCCAAGAAACAACAGAACCCACAGGTCCACCACTACGAACGAACAGAGAAACCTGGGAACCAATCATGATCCGAAGATAGTCAGTCTCGGTACAAACTGCACACCACAACAGCGACAAGTCTTTGACCGCTTGATCAAATAGTATCGGGATGTGTCCGCGTGGGCAGATGACGACCTGAGTACGCATGACACGTGAATAATCAAACACGGGATTCCATGTAAGAGAGGAGCTAAGCCATTGCAACAAAATATAGGTAAAACACATATGTCGTTTGAACTCCTTATACAGAAAGAATTGACTAAGTTGTTGGATGTTTGGATTACTTACAAAGTTCGTCACCATACATGGGTTTCTAATTTAAGTTCTACACATAAGAAATCCGGGGAAGTCCACTTATGCATTGATTTCAGAAACTTGAACCGCTCCCAGAATAAAAACAACTACCCCGTGCCATCATTAGAGCCTATGTTGCATGCAGTATCTGAAGCAGTAGTGTCATCTTCACTTAAAGGTCTTTCGGAATACCACCAGGTTCCGATAGCGGAACCTGATAGCCTTATACTGGTCTGTGAGAAGCTTGGCCCACACACACGCCGTCTGCAATCACTTGACGGGAGGGTTGACAACCTTCTTGTCAATGACCAAGATCTCAAGCATTACTTCTAGTAGGCCGGGCCGTGCCCATGCCATGTACATAGTCTGCTTGCTACTTGTTGTTTTCATCTTATTTGCCTTGCTTACTATCTTTGTTTTATTTTGGTTTGTTATGCTTACCATTTTTGTTTACGTTTGTTTTTTTTGCTTGATTCCTTACTATTTATGTTTTAAGAAATAAGTGCTGCCAACTACTACGTTCTGGCTTTTGAATAGAGTATGTGGCTGAGATTTGAAGAGACTTGTGACACTGCAACACTTGGCCAGTCTTGCATCCGTCTTCTCTATGCTTGGTTATAACCTTTGGCTGATGAAGTCTTGACGGAAAATACGAGCCATCTGCAAGGGAAGTTTTGGTCCAACAATGAATTTGTGTCCACAGTGGGAAGCCCCATGCATGTACTCAGCCTTCTGCTCTATGTATTCAAGCTCATCCAACTAGTAGAAATGGAGAAGGGGAAAATCTAAACGAGCAAACCTATGTCAGAGGTCTTACATGCTTCTCTGAAGGAACAACCTCTTCTTCTCTCAATAAGTCGGGATCCCTCTTCTGCCCCAAAATAAATAAGTGCCTATGCACAGTTCTCTTGAAAATACAAAGGCGAAAGAAGAGAAAGGCTTCTTGCGCAGAGAGGTGAAGCATGCAACTCTGCCGGGGTACTGTCCAGGCCTGCTCGCAATGGCGCAATGCGTGTGTTCCTACATGACTCCGTCGGGGTATTGTCCAAGCCTGCTGGCAGCGGAGCAACACCAGAGATGAAAACTTATACTCTGAAAATCCTCAACTCGCGATCTTATCTACCCTTCCCAAATTCGAAACACTGTGATCAAATTGAACTTTTGATTGTGTTTGACTGAGTTGGAAAAAGGTGAACCATGTACGTCCATGGGGTAAGTGGAGAAGCCAAAGTAACCCGCACAGTGATTCAATACTTCCCGAAAGACCAAGGTCCTGTGCTAGCAATGAATCAAAACAAAGAAGTTGGAGTTCTATCAGTGTGTCGCCAAGTGTTGTAGCTGCTACAACCACTCCAAAATTTTGGTTTGCACCCAATTTCAGAGCCTCCCTTGAGAGTTTCGCTTGATGATTGCACACACTCGGGTTCACTCTGTGAGCTCATATGAGTCTTTGCACCCACCTTTCTTAATCATTTCACCCAAGATTTTTCATGTTGAGGTCAATGTCATGCTTGCGACCATGTTCTAGTCATGCTCAAGGTCTTCGCTTCGTGTGTACATGTTGTGTTCACTATGAAAACATTTGTCGCACTCACACATGGAGTCACATACATTGTTGCTCGAGCGTCGTCATGGTTGACCAACGATCAATCACAAGTGTCGTTTTTCGCTCACACTATCGGTCAGTCATGTTGAGCATGTGTCTGGACGGTTTGCGTCGTCTCGTCTTCAAGTCATGTAAGTGTTTGTTTGCAAGATCACATATGCATCTTTCACTCGTTCACACACTTAGTCATTTTGTTGAAGTTTTGATGACCATACTCCCCTCTGACAGTTGGACCATCACCCTACCATCAACTTGATCCACTGTCACCTAGAACAACGCAGAAGCAACAAGCAGGCCATTTCAAGTTGTGATGTCCGCAAGCAAATCAATCAGCCTTCATGCTGGTCAACCAAAGATTTTGACCCCGCAACCACCCTAGGACTGACTCCTCTCAAAAATTGCAAAGAGGCTGCAGACCTTACCCGCTCCATTGACTGAGAAAATTGCGCAGACAGGTTGAACAGACACTCAATGCTCGTCCTTGTCTCCCTTAGAAAATTACGTAGTTTTCCCTGCCAGCCCTCTCAACAGTCGACTGGCTGCTCACCCAAAAAATTGCACAGTTTTCATGAGCAAGTCCTATGCTGCCTAGCAATCTACTCAACTCAGAAATTGCGCAGAGGTGACCAGCAGGCTAGCCTCCTAGCATTAGCGCAGTTGTGTCCACCAGAAGCTCCCGACAGCTCACTGCCAGTTCCCCTTAGGAATTGCGCAGATTTTGTTGCTAGTGACCATATAGCTGGCTGACAGTTCCCTCCAGGAATTACGCAGTTTTTGTTGCCAGTGACCCAACAGCTGACTACTAGTTCCTTCCAGGAATTGCGTAGTTTTTGCTGCCAGTGACCCAATAACTAACTGCCAATTTCCTCCAGGAATTGACCAATTTTTGCTGCTAGGCTCCCAGTTCTCACTCGTTTCAGAAATCGCACAGATTTTGCCTTCCCAGCCTTCTCGCAGCCCAGACTATTCCTCCCAAAAAATGCGCAGTTTTTTCCTCTAGTTGAGCTAAACCCCATAGACAGTCACTGTCAATCTGGATTACCCATCTTCATCACCCAGTGAATCCTGCACAACTTTCGTCAGCAGTGCCCGAAGCCTCCATCCTGCCTCGCAACCTTGTCACCTCTCCCGGTCACCTACATCCGAAATGATCATGCATCATGGTAGACTAGGAGGTTTATGGATTTGACGTCATCTCGTCATGAGTGACTGTAGATACAGATGCACAAAAAAACATGGTGTGATGACGGATGGGATGAATGAAGGGAGCACATGCAGAAGGACATGTTCGCCAATGGACGAACAAATGATTTATGCAAAGAGATGTACTTGGAAACAGATGATCATGCAAAGATGTCTTCGTGGATGGACGGATGAGCAAACATGCAAGATGTGTTCACAGATGGATGGACAGAAGAACATGCACCTTTCCCGAACGGACGAACCTCTCAAGCTTGCCAACATACAAGCAAGGAGCAATGTGTGAATACAACATCAAGCGAACCATTGACCATTGAAGACTCCGTACACTTTGCCATGCAGAGGTGAAGCTATGACACACCATGAGGACATTCATCACCTAGCAGCACTACAACTCGTCATGCACACTAGCAAAAGCACGAATGTACCAACTTTATCATGTCGAGTCATGTCATGAATCATGTCGTCCACATCTATACTATAAGCCATACCGTCAATCAATGTAATGTAACGTGGAAGTCCAAGAGACCCACTTGTAAAGTCAAAAAGTCATGGAAGTCAAATAGTCATGAGGGTAGTCGAATAGCCACAAGTGTCAGTTTCACCCTTGGCTATAAATACCCCCTCAATTGTACATGCAAAGGAATTTTCACCTCAGCTCCTCCCACATAGCCTTGAGAGTCTGTAATCTTTTCTTTGAGGAGTAAGTAGTGGCTTCCACGCCCCTCACACGGGGTTGGTGATGTATGATGTAGCGATGTGTCTTGGAACTTTCGCTTAATTCAAAAGGCTGCTAATAGGCCAACACGTTTTCCCACATGTATTGTAACTGTTGTAAGACTAATCTTTAACACTTGTAATGCATGTTTCTTTAACCTATGTTTAACACTTGAGCTAATTCACTTGTTGTAATACATATATGTTAATGAAAATGTGTTGTATATGCTATTAACGTTGTCTTGCCCGTGTTGACTACTTTCCCGGACATCAGAAAGACCTTTCACATAAAACTTGCTATAACAACCATTGCACTTGCGCGGACTAATCTGTTGATTGTTATACGTGTTATCTTCCCTTGTGTGTTGTGACTGCGGCATCCGTGTGGACTATTTGGTCGTAAGTTGCGCATGTCCTCCTATGTTGTGTGTTCCTAGCATAGTTGGGACTTCTCCCAACCGACTTGGGACTCACTCCCACCCTCTCCCTCTATGGTGAAAGAACCATTGACACAAGTGACACTTACACTCACAGGCATGCAAACCTCACTTCTTACAAGACAAAGTAGATCACTCTCCTGTGCTAGCAAGTAAGATTTGAGGCAAATCTTTTATATAATGGAAATCAGGCCATCATACTTAATGAGACTCCCACACCAAATAGTGTGAGGTCTAGTTGGGACTTCATACCAGGGTGATCCCCTGAATTTTGGTGGGTCCAGCACCATCAACAGGTCATTGTTAGAAAGCCTCAATGTGTTATTATGTTTAATTATGGACAGTTGAAAGAGTTATCTTGTTTTATTGAGTGACTATAATTGAATGCACTGTTGGTACACTAATTTGTTTGTTGTGTTGATCATTTTCAGTTTTTGTTGTAATAATTTTGATTATAAAAAAATGTCAATAAAAAATTTGCTAGGTAATTTCGTTATGCCTATGATATTTCTTGACTGCAATAGAAGATGGGAATGCATTGTTTCTAGTGTTCTTCTAAGGCTAGCACCAAACATGCCAAATATTTTAAAGAATTTCTACATCAATTCTTCCTTTGTATTTCAAAAGATGCTATATTTTTCTATAGATGAGTGATGATGGACTATTTTTCGTGGTTCCTATGGCACTATATTACAATGCCATTATCGACAAATTTTGAGCTAAGATTTTTTTCTTTTACTTTTAGAAATTTAATAAAGTTTTTGGCTACCAAAAGATAAAAATGGTTCAAGGCCAAAATTGGTCTTGTACTACAAGCAAAGTAAAATTGGGTGATAGAGATGCACTAATAGTTATGAAACAAAACAAAAATAATGATGAATATTATGTTGTAGGCAAAAATAACAATAATAAATGATTAATATGAATGTCATGATTACATTTGAACAATATAATTTTTAATGTAGTTTTCAAAAGAGTAATACTGTGAGCACATAGGCAAGGATGAGATATTCTTGATTTCTCATGAAGAGCCTTAACCACAATTGGCCCACAAAGAATAAACATATCACTAGTGGGATTTGAACTTAGGGGGGGATGTTATTAATGCTTCCTCTAAATTAGCAAAGCTAGACTTGATTGACATAATTATTAATAATTATTTATTATATAATTAGGTTTATTTGTATTAAATATTATACTATATGGTTATTTATGTTGGATAGTTGACATTAATGCAAGATTTCCACATAGACTGAATCAATGAAAATTTATTGATCTTTCAACTAAAGGTTACTCTCTTTGTCCTTGGAATTGAGTTGCTTTGGGAGTACAAATATGATTGAGAACTATTATTAAGCATTAATTGTTTTATCACAACAATGAATGGAAAGCAAAGCAATGGTGAATGTACAATAGCAACACAATAACTAGATCCTAGATCAAATGTCACTCCTTAGGCAGACACAATTTCCTTCTTCTAGGCATCTAAAACATTGGGGGAATACTTTCCCTTGTTAAGCAGGGATCTTCTTTATGTGATTCATTCCTAGTGCCTCTTCCTTTTAGTCCTTGAGTCCCCTCTCATTATTAATCCATTTTGAAAGCCTAATCTAAAAAATAGCTATAAGCAACCAACACAATTGTGTTCCCTAATGGAGTCATTGAATTTAATTGAAAAAAATTCAAGTCATAATTCATTTGATTTTGATTTTTCTACTCCACATTCAAATTGTCCAAAATTTTGTAAATGGTAAGGAGCACTGCTTTAGTGTCCACTTCATTATTAGTTTTCTTTCACAAATTTTGGCTTAGACTGATTAGACATTGTTTTGAATTTCACTATGACCAAAATCTCCATCAACATTCCCACATTAATGTAGAGATTACCATCTTTGACTAACATGTACACTTGCTTATCAAGGTTTCATGCTTATTGGGGGTTTGAACTTGGGTGATTATTGTGGAAACATTGTGTTTAAACAATTTAACCATGTCCCATTAGACGATAAATGTGAAAGGGTTAGAATTTAAATCCAATTAGGATATTTTATAGTTATAAAATTGATAGTTAGCCAATAAAAAAGAGTTACCTCTCTAGGCTACTCAACCACATGATGATATGGAGTTATATGCCTTATGCTCTAATGAATTGATATCGTAAATTGTCCCATCTAAGGTTATTGAAATGGATAAAGTGCATGAAAAATAGAAATAATAGACCAACCTCTCAAAAACTACATCAAAAAGTGGTCAAGCACATTAGTATAAATAAAGTTGTCATAAAAAGAAAGCATCCATGACATGAGAGTGAGGTTTTATGTGAATGTCTAATTATTTTATATTTTTTATCATAGGGTTTATGAAACCATTAGGGGATTTTTGAGGTCTAAAATGGGCCTCCTAAGGAAATTATAAAATAATAGTGGAAGTAATAAAATAAGATTACATTACATAATCAAATTTTAGAGGGAAAAAAGGCAAAACTATTTTTTCAATTCGTATTTTCAACTTATCTTCGTATGGGTTTACTCAAATTTCGAGCGGAAACACTCGTTGGATGCAGAATTTGATTCCTCATCCAAAGAGTACCCATGTTGCATACTTTCGATGGACCCTACTACATGAAAAATGAGAAATACATGAAAAATGTGATTGAAATCATGTTTTTCATGTATTTCTCATTTTTCGTGTAGTAGTGTCCATCGAAAGTATGAAACATGGGTACTCCTTTGATGAGAAATTAAAATTTGCATCCAATGAGTACTCCTGCTCGAAATTTGAGTAAAAAATTAGGGAGATAAGTTGAAAATACGAGTTGAAAAATTAGTTTTATTATTTTTTAATCTTTGTACCTTTTTACTCAAAAATGGTGAACCATCCCCCATGGTTGACATCATCATCTTGAATCCTATTGGTTCTTATAAAGTTTATTTTTCTTGTTCATTTTTCTTAGGAGACTCATTTTAGACCTCAAAAATACCCTAATGAAAATTTGTAAATTCAAAGTTGACTTCTGTAACACCCACCTCCCACATCTACCTAAGTAACTGGCCAAACATGGTAAACATGCGATGAGAGACTACTATGATTAGATTCAACCTCCTATGTGACCTTAAGGAAATGGAATCAATGGAAATACAACATACATACTTTCCACATCAGCTACAGGACCCTTGAGAACCATCCCAACACTTTAGGCAACTTGACCCTGGGTCCCATTGAATTTTTTGATCACTTGACCTCTAGACGCTCTCATGACATAGGCCTTCCAGTGTCTAGGAGGCTCTGAAGATCTCATGCTATAGGAATGCCAATGTCCTTGGACTATTTTGCCTAGTTCTGTGCCAATGTCCCTGGGAAATTAAGCCACTTTTTTCAGTTCGAGAGTCGGGGTCACTCTCCAGAATGGAATGACATCTTTAGAAAAGTAAAATAAAAGGGAAAAAATGATGCAAAAGAAATTAGTTGAACAAGCCCTTAACCAGACCCCTACTAGCCATGACAAGCATTTCGTCAAACATATCACAAATGTGTAATCTACAAGTGTAAACAATCAAATTTAAACATAGGGATCTCATACTTATTTGAGAATCGCTAAGAACCATTTTTCTCTCATGTCATTTGCTGCATTATCATCTATTAGGTCATAGATACATTGTCCATTCATACATTCATTCATTTAGCATGATGAGAGCCATACATAGTTGTTGCCATAAAACTTATACATAACCAACATAGTAACAACAAAATCACCATAAATACATCAACCATAATATCCACATATAAACCAATATGTTTACACGTGGAAAACAAAGGGAATAAATTTCTCATTAGTGAATATAGAAACCAACCGGGGATGGGACTACCACGTTCCACCCGACCATAGATTGGCTGAGCCAAATATCTCTTCAGCCAATCACCCCGTGCTATATTCCAAGCATGAATGTGGGACTCATAACCAATCGAAAAGAACCAAACAAGAATGCATGCTTCCAAAGTTTCCCCCCACACCGCGAGGAATTTGACTGCCTCCTAGCCTCTTAGGATTTATCGTAATCCATAGTCTGATCCAGGGATCACTAGGCCCTACACCAAGACACACTCTCTAGGCTTTACCGTACATCCCATCTCAGGACTACTAGGCGCAATGGAGAACAATCCACCTCTAGGATTTACTGTATATCCCACCATTCACCGGCAAGGATCCTTAGGCCCACTAAGGTACACAATCCTGGCTTTATCGCAACCCACAGTCTAGCTCAGGGGTTACTAGGCTAGTGGCTTTACTGTGATCCACAATTTGGTTTAGGGACCACTAGGCCATGTGTTTGTCATTTTGGAGATCCACCACACTTAGTGTCAAATCCATCCGACAATCCAACTCAACTGAAGTATGAGAACCCATCTCATCAAGGCTAGGCTGAGAAAACACTGTCACACTTGGAAAAGTGCATGCCATGACAAGAAAAAACCACATGCAACACCATGCATGCCAAATCTAGCAAGGAAATCACACATGCAAAGAATCTTGTTGTCGCTGCTTGATTTTGCTTTCCCTGGCTTGATCTTCACTTTCTCTTACATCCTTTTCCTTTCTTGATCCAATGCCAAAGTGCTCCAAGAAAATCTAAGTGTCCATGAGTGAGAGAAAGAGAGAGAGAATAATGAGAGAACTCCAAAACTCAACTACCAAAAAGTTACCCAATGATACTCAGAAGCCTTTTTATTAATGAGGTCTCTATTTTCTTCATTTTCCATTAGTTTCCTTCCATTTCCTCCTCACATGCAACCTGTGACCATTCACCTCCCTTTTCTCATAATTTCCATTATTTTCATAAATAAATGTGCCAAAAATGCCATTTTGTCCTTCCAAAACCTTAACGATTGCCTTTGCTAATTTCCTTAGCCATAATAAACCAAATGAACGCCCCCTTGGATGTCTTTTCCAACATTTAGTTTGGAATAAGTGTCCCATCAACCATGGTTATTATTTTTACCTTTACTAACTTTTATTACATGGAATTTTCACCAGGGTTGTTACAGAACCCTCCCCCTTGGGGGACACTACCATTGGTGTTAAATCACACATACACCTCAGCAAAACCGTTGGAAAGAAAACATGCTACTCATGGAACTTTATAACATAACTCGATGAAATATTTACAATGATCACCCTACTGAATGCCAACCCACATGATAACATAACAACATGATATCATAATAACATGACAACATGACACCCATACCGCTTACTAGAGCTTTTTAACATAGACGATGGAGGCATTTACATCCATATACATATGTACATATACCAAAACATCATCAAAACATGGACCAAAACATATACCAATGACATGTACCAAAACACCATACCCAAAACTGCTTTGCCTCAACCAGCAAAAAAAGAAGGATAAATAGCTCGCATTTGATTTGCCATCTCCCATGTAGCTTCACTAGGCCCAAAGTGCTTCCACTACACTTTAACTTGTTCGATTGCTTGTTTATGGGGCATGAGCACCTTTTTCTACAATATATAATGAGGCTCCAACTGGAATTCTCCATTTGGTTCCACCTACAATACGAACCAGTTAATCACATGATCAACATCTTTAACATACTTCTTAAGCAATGACACATGGAAATCATCATGGACTTTCACTATCGGAGGTAGTGCAAGTCGATAAACTACTGGCCCAATTCTTTCAATAATATTGGAGGGTCCACAAAACCGTGGTGCCAGCTTGGGACATGATCTAATCCGCATGGAACTTTTCTTCGGTTTGATGCGCAAGTACACCTATTCCTGAACCTGGAACTCCTTAAACAACCTGTTCCGATCTGCATAGCTCTTATGCCTATCTTGTGCTGCCTTTAAATTTTTCTTGATTACCTGCATTTACTATTCCATGTTTGCCAGCATGTCCGGTCCAATCAACACCCTGTTAATTGGATCACTCCCACTGATGGAAGTATTGCAACTCCACCCATACAATGCTCGAAAGGACTCATCCTCATGACTCCTGATAACCATTTCTGTATGTGAACTCAACTAAGGGAAGATACTCCTCCCACTTCTGTTGCTGATGCATCACATACATCCTAAACATGTCCTCGAATATTCTGTTGACCCTCTTTGTTTGTCCATCAATTTGCCAATGATAAGTTGTACTGAAGGCCAACTCTGTGCCCAAACATGCAAACAACTCCTTCCAAAACTTGGAAGTGAACTTTGTATCCCTATCCGACACAATATTCTTTGGAACACCATGCAATTTGACCACATCTCTAATGAATACCTATTCTACATCGCTAGCTAAGAATGTAGACTTCATTGGGATGAAGTGTGCAACCTTTGTCAACCTGGCCACACCAACCATGATGGAATCATGTTGTGTCACTATCCTCGGCAATCCTGTGATGAATTCCATGGAAATGACCTCGCATTTCCATTCTGGAATTGCAATTGACTGTAGCGGTCCAACTGGATGTTTACACTCTGCCTTCACATCAAAACACATAGCCACAAACTCTACTACATCCCTCTTTAGGTTTGACCAATAAGAAAATATCTTCACTGTTGCTAGTGTCTTCTGATAGCCTGGGTGACCCGAATATGGTTTTTCTTGAGACTCTCTCAAAGTGACCTTCTTGAGCTCAAGCTAATGTCTAGCACATATATCATGTCTCCAAATCAGACCAATCCATCTACTGTAAGACAATAGTCAACATCTTGTGCACCTGCAGCTGTACCTATGCCACTACTTGTACCTATCCCTGTACCACTACATGTACCATCAACTGTACCTGTACTAGTACCAATACCCTGCTACTACTTGTGCATAATCTCCATATATCTAAAATCCTGCTTACCTGCTTGGAAGATCCTATCCTGTAAGTTTTCCCCATAGGAGCTCATAGCTACTAAGTGATTTATCTGTATTCGCCTACTAACAACATCTACCCCCTTGTTCTCTTTACCTTTGATGTATTTGATCTCTAAGTCAAACTTGATGATCATGGCCAACCACCTAGCCTACCTGGCGTTCAAATTTGGTTGGTCAAACAAATACCTCAACCCAATGTGATCACTCATCAGTACAAACCTCCTGCCTAGAAGATAGTGCCTCTATATATTCAAGGCATGTATGATCACTGCTAACTCCAAATCATATGGCAGGTAGTTCTACTCGTGCTCATTTATTTTCGTGACTCATAGCATACCACCTATCCATTTTGCATAAGGAATCCACCAAGTCCTCTCTTTCAAGCATTTGTGCACACTACAAACTCTTTGTCCGGATCTACATTCTGTAGCACTAGGGCATGTGTCAACAATTGCTTAAGATGCTCAAAACTATGCTTACATTCCTCTGTCAATTCAAACTTCTTACCTTTCCTCTATAAGGATGTAATAAGATAAGAAATCTGTGAGAAGTTCCTGATGAACCTCCTGTAATAGTCTGCCAACCCCATGAAAGATCTCACCTCATCCACATTCTTAGGAACTACTCATTCCATGATGACCCTTATTTTTTCTTGATCTACTGCAATTTCCTCATTGGAGACAACATGTCACAAGTAATGTACCTCAGTCTAAAAGAAACTACACTTGTCGAGCTTAGCATACAATTGATGCTCTCTCAACAACCTCAACACTGTTGCTAAATGCTCAAAATGCTCTTCCTCATTTTTAGAATATACTAATATATCATCAATGAACACAATAAGAAACTTATCCAAATATATATGCAACACACTATTTGTCAAGTACTTAAATGTAGCTGGAGCATTATTCAAATCGAATGAAACTACAACAAACTCATAATGCCCATACCTAGTTCGGAAAGTTGTCTTGTAAATGTCCTCCTATTTGATGCGTACCTGGTGGTATCTTGACCTCAAGTAGATCTTAGAGAACACTGTTGCTCCCTTTAGCTGATCAAACAAATCATCAATCCTCGGTAATGGATACCTGTTCTTAATGGTCACTTTGTTCAACTGCCTATAATCAATGCACAATCTGAGACTACCATCTTTCTTCTTCACAAACAATATCGATGTGCCCCAAGGTGATACACTTTGCCTAATGTATCCCTTGTCCAACATTTCATTTAATTGTAACTTCAATTCAACCAACTCTAGTGTGCTCATCCTGTAAGGTGCCTTTGATGCTGGACCTTCCCATGGCACTAAGTCAATAGAAAATTCTACCTCCCTATGAGGTGGAAATTCAATAATGTCCTCAAGAAATACATCCTTGAATTGCTATAGAACTGGGTACCTTCTCAACACATCTACATCCTCAACTTCCTTACCCTTGTCACTAAAAATGTGCATTCCAAATAACATACACCCTTTCCTGCGACTACGCTTTACCTGCATAGCTATCACCATCCTAACGGATCTGGCTTTATTTTGACCCTGTAAGACTCTTGGTTCCCCACTGTCATCAACACATTCAATGGATTTGTCATAACTGTCCACTATGGTCCTGTGAAGGTACAACCAATCCATGCCCAACAACATATTGTATGATCCCAACGGTAATCCATTCAGAGGTGCTACGGTAGGCATACCATTCAAATAAAATGCACAAGCTCTTACCCAATAATGAACTCGCTTCTTTGTACCTTTAGCCAACTACACTAACCAAGATTATGCATGCAATTCCTTATTCGAACCACAGTTATCCACCAAGTGAGGACTAACATAGCTATAATTAGATTCAGGGTCAATCAAAATAGAAATAACTTGATCATAAAGCTTATCGTCCATCTCAATTATAGATTCTTGGTGCTCTGCCTATCTGTTTTCCATGACAGCATAAATACGAGGAATACTCTGCCCCACATCCCCAACACTTTGCGCCTCCTGTGCATTGTATATCTTCGGCCAACCACCTTGATTCTGCAAACAATCTCTCCTAAGGTGTTCCTCGCCACATGTCCAACACTCCAACCATTTAGTACCATTACCTCTATGTTGCTGTTGTGATCCATGTCCCTATCTAGTTGCATTAAACTTCTTTTAAGGTGCCAAATTTTCTTTCTCCTCTGCATTTTTAAGCCTTTCTCTCTTAGGTTGCCATATACCTTTACCTTTGTCTTTCCATTTCCATCCTGGCTGAGATTCATTCTTACACTTTGATTTTTTGTAGCAATGCTTCAATTTCCCAATGAGTTCATCAAGTGACCAAGGCTCATCATACTCAATCTAATCTCTAAATATTAATGGAAAACCATTGACAAATCGTTGAACTTTAGCCTTCTCATCTGTAAGATATGGTACATACCTTAATAGCTCCAAAAACTTAGTCATGTACTCTTCATCTATCATTGACCCCATCTTTAGCTCATAGAATTCTTTGGCCTTACTATCATAGTATTGTTCTGACAAGTATTTCTTCCTAAAAAGCCTCTTGAACTCATGCCAACTCAAGTCATCCATCGTGATGTCTCTGACCCGCTTCACGTCTTCCGACCAAATGTCCATTTTACCTTTTAAGCTGAAAATAGATATTATGGCCTTCATGTTATCTGTGTACTCATGCAACTCAAAGAATTTGTTCATCCCAAGTATCCAAGCCTCTACATCTTCTGACTTCTTCACATCTCCATCAAAAGTAGATGGCTTTCCTTTCTTAAATTCATCTAGAAAGTATCCCCTATCACTCTTCTTGTCAGGATGATAATGACGACGATCATGATGCTTGTCAGAACTAGAACTAGAATAGTACATGTACTCATCACCCCTCCTATCCGGAGTGTCCAACAACTGTAGAAATTTTGAATAACTTAACACATATTCAATGGAGATTATCTTGATCATGTACTATTGCGGAAAACATACACAATACATAAGCTCCTCTACGTTGATCAACAATATAGCAGCATCAATAACAATAAAACATCAAGAGCATTCACACATTAACACAGTATGTATCCCGGGGAAAGCATCTCACTAAAAACCCCAACTATCTATATATTAATGATTGATTCATGTAACATTACACAGCATAATACTTCTCACAAGTATCTCCACCTCTGTTACACACAATACAGCTCAGATCTGATCTCCAAATCTCTTCCACTGCTTGCCTGCCTCCACTGCTCAATACCTACTCAAGAACTGATGAGAATGGTTCACCAAACTCGTTTTTCACCTGCAAAATAGTCACTCACTCTTTGTTGGACGTGAGCACAAGCTATAATGTGGGCAAATACGTGAGCAAACTCATTGGCATACTCAATCCCTTGATTGTGCAAGATCTGGTGCACAAATATAGTCACAACTGATAGCAATCTGATTCTCTACCACCTGTCCCTGTTGAACTGAACATGCACTGACATGCAACTGAGTTAACTGATGTATTCATTAGTTGTATTATGAGTTAATAACTTGTGAATTAATTAATAACTAATTCACCCAACTCATCTTTAGTCTATTTGCCAGTTAGACTAAATACAACCAGTTTAACAAAGCTAAACTGAACACAACTCCATCAACTCCACAATCAACTCCACCAAACTCAACTGATTGAGTTCTAACTGAAGTCATGCATGCAACAACTCAACTGACTCATAAGAAAAGCGTATTTCCTTCTGACAGCTGCATGTGCCACCTCTGTAGCTCAAACTGAAGTGCTCCAAGAGAATAAGATTAAGTTTATAGTCCAAATATTATTGTGAGATAATAATATTTGACTTTTCTATTTTTAACAGCCAGTCTAAAAATAGACTTTGATCACTCACACCATGATCACTCACACTTTCATCAAAAATATAAGTCCATCTATTTTTTCCCAACTTGATCAATCATCCATAAACAGCAACCTGCAATCCATAGACATGATCCATATGTCTAAAAATAGACATAGTCTAAAAATAGACTTGCGCCAAAAATAGCCTGCGGGCCCACTTAGTGAAGGCGACTCTTTTCACTAAGCTCCATCATCTTGTTGCAATCTCAACACTCCCTCTCGACAAGATATGGATTATCAGCAACCCCTATCCTGCCTCGGTGGTACTCGAATTTTCTCCTGGTGAGAGCCTTCGTCAGAATATCAGCATCCTGATCCTCCGTTGGAATGTACGAAAGTAACGTGATCCTCCGCTGCACACAATCTCTGATATGATGGTACCTGATGTCAATATGTTTAGATCTATCATGAAATACAGGATTAGCCGAGAGTTTAATGCAACTCTGGTTATCACAGTAAATCACAGTAGGATCCAAATGAGAACTGAACAAACCAACTAGGATCTTCCTCATCCATATAGCCTCGCATGCAGCCAAACTTGCTGCCATATACTCGTCCTCTGCTGAACTGAGTGCCACGGATCTCTATTTCCTGTTGTACCAAGAAACTGTTGTCGATCCAATACCGAAGACCCCTCCTGATGTGCTCTTTCTGTCTGTTGGGCTCCCTGCCCAATCTGCATCCGTGAAGCCACATAGCTTCACCTCATCCTCCTGTCTGTACCACAAACCATATCCCGATGTGCCTCTCAAGTAGCACAATACATGCTTGCCCGCCTTCGAGAAGAGCTTGGTAGGCTTAACCATAGCTTGTGAAAGCTGGTTAACTGCATAGCATATATCGGGTCGTGTATTGACCAAATACATCAGCGACCCCACCAACTGTCGATAAACAGTGGCATCCACTTCTTCTCCCGAAGTGGCATCCTCCTTCCTCCAACCTCCAGGAAGAGGAGTATCAACAGGCTTGCAGCCATGCATGTTGAACTTCTCCAGTATCTCCCGAGCATACTTGCCCTAAGAAACAAACAGTCCACCACTGCGCTGCCATATTTCCAATCCCAGGAAATAGTGAAGGAGGCCCAAATCCTTCATCTCAAACTCTGTAGCAAGATCCTTCTTGCATGACAGTATCAACAACTCATCACCCGTTAGAATCAAATCATCAACATACAGTACAATGATAAGCAACTTACCCTCCACCACAATCTGGTATAGGTTCGGATCCGCCTCGCTCTTGGAGAATCCAAGTCCTGTGAAATAGCTGTCTATCCGTGTGTACCAAGCACGTGGTGCTTGCTTCAACCCATACAGCGCTCTCTTGAGCCTGCACACATGCGACTCGTTGCTGAAGACTTCAAAGCCTTCGGGTTGCTCAATGTACACCTCCTCCTCAATGAATCCGTTGAGGAACGCAGTCTTCACATCCATCTGATGAATGTGCCATCCCATCTGCGCTGAGAGAGCAAGAATCATCCGTATGGAAGAATACCTTGCGGCAGGTGCAAAGGTCTCCTCATAATCGATCCCCTCAATCTGTGAAAAGCCTCAGGCAACAAATCTTGCCTTGTACTTCTCCACACTCCCGTCAGCTGCCTGCTTAACTTTGTAGATCCATCTCGAACCCACCACTGATTTCCCTTCCAGTCTAGGAACAATCTCCCATGCACTGTTTCTGACAATAGAATCATACTCTTCCACCATGGCGTCTACCCATGCGGGATCCTCCACAGCTTCCTCAAAAGAGGATGGCTCAGTCACAACACACTTGCTCATAAGAGCCATGTATCCAGTGTACCGATCAGGTGACTGTCTCTGCCTGCGTTGGGCTGTAGGTGGTCCTACAACTTTCTCTGCATCTTGAGCCAGTCACTCAGCTTCTGTCAAGCGCTTTCGCCCTCTGATGGTTGGCGCTGCATGAGTGGTCTCTTCCACTCCATGAACCTCGTCCTGTGGCTGATCCACGTCCTGAAGCTCATCCGTAGGAACTAATAGCTCCTCATCTGCATGCAAGTGTAGCTCCCTCTCAAGCGAACACTTCATGGCTTTCTCCTCCTGAAATTTTATATCCCGTCGCACAACAGTTTTACCACTGTCTGGAAAATACACACGATAGTTGTGGGGCGTATCAGTGTACCCCACAAATATCCCAACCTCTGCGGTCGGCTCCAGCTTCTTCCTGGCATCCTTCGTCACATGCATGTAAACGTTAGCACCAAAAATCCTCAAATGAGAAAGATCAGGCTTCTTACCAGAATAAGCCTCCTCGGGTGTACTCATGCCAAGTATCCTATGAGGACAACGGTTCTGCACATAAACTGTTGTATTGCATGCTTCCGCCCACAAGTGAAGGGGTAGGCCCTGATCATGCAACATTACCCATGCAGCACCCACAATCGTTATGTTATTCCGCTCAGCTACCCCATTCTGCTGTGGGTTATGGGGAGCTATGAGCTCTCTACGAATCCCTTCTGTCTTACAGAAATCCTTGAACTCGTCCGAGATGTATTCACCACCATTATCGCTCCTAAGAGCCTTCACCTTCTTCCCCAACTCCTTCTCGACCAGTGCTTTGAATTCACAGAACTTTGAATATGTCTCGCTCTTCTTTTGCATGAAGAAGATCCAGCACTTACGAGAGAAATCATCAACAAAAATCACATAATACCTGTGTTTTGCTGTCAAAGCAACTGAGAAAGGTCCACACACGTCTGTGTGAATTCTCTCAAGGATCGTCGTGGTGCAACTATCCTTCTCGTGAAAGGTGGCTTTCACAAACTTCCCCAAAGTACACCCCTTGCACTGATCTGAATGCGCAAGTGTGCCTTTAGGAAGCCCTGTAGTGATCTACTGCAGTATCTTCAAGGCTCCATGGTGAAGGTGACCCAATCTCCTGTGCCACAACTCGCCATCATCCTGGCTCACCAATCCTTCTGCCTTGCCTGCCATTGCTGCGCATCCATCTACATGCAACTGATAAAGGTTCCTCACTCGAACCCCTATCTTCCGGGTCTCACCAGTTGTCTTGCTGCGCAGGAAGGCCTTTCCCTCGCTGAAAATAACATCATACCCCTTGTCTTCTAACATCGCCACTGAGATGAGATTCTTCTTCAATCCTGGAACATGCATGACTTCCTTCAATACAAAGGGTTTACCAGACTCCCTCTCAAAGGAAATGGTACCGATACCGGTCGCACTGTATCTACCATCATCGCCCATCTCGATGTGCACTCCAAGATCTTTGTCCTCCAGATCAGAGAACAAATCTCTATCTCCCGTCATGTGAAAAGACGCACCACTGTCCAAGAACCACACTGATCCCATCACACTTGAAACCAAGCATGAGATCAATGAAAAATCAAGCTCAAACTGAGAAGCTAAGGCCTCTCCCCCTGCAGATCCAGCAACTTGCTTGTTCTTCTTCTTCTGCGGACAATTTGTGGCATAGTGTCCGTGCTGGTGACAGTGAAAACACTTCACCTTGGACATATCCTGCTTCTTGCCTTTCGCACCAGACTGAGAAGCTTTCTTGCTCTTCCCTTTCTTTGCTTTGGCAGCCAAAGCACAATTCTCTTCGTCAGCTCCCTTTGACGAAGATCCGTCCCTGGTACTCCACCTGATCTCCTCCTGCACAAGATCTGACCATAGTCTTTCCCATCCTGGCAACTTCTCCCGACCATTGACAGAGTCCTGATAGGAATGCCAACTCTTCGGAAGACTAAGGAGAGCCAAGCTCACCAAGTCCTCATCATCGACAGTAACCCCCACACTTCCCAGCTCATCTCGACACTGAGTGAACTTCGTGAGATACTTGGGAATACTGTCACCCTTCTCACATTTGATGTTTCTGAGTTTATCTTTGAGCGCCAGCTTCCTCTGATCGCTCTTGCTTTGGAATAATTCTGTTAATGATTTCCACATCAAATATGGAGTAGCCTTTCCATGGAGGCTGGACACAATGTGATCCTTCACGCCCTCCAACAGAATCCTTCGACATTTTGCAGTCTTCTTTTGCCAAACTTCCGCCACAGCAGCATCAGTAGGCTTTGGGATATCCGTATCTATGAACTCCTTCAGCCCGTTATCATCCAATACTGCCTCCATCCTGTCCTTCCATGCAATATAGTTTGAGCTGCCCTCAAGAGCATACTCCAATCGCAATCCGTTGAAAGACATTGCTGCGTTGTCACCAAGAAAACACTGTTGCAAATTCGAATTCCACCAGCAACCAACTCAATCGCCTCGGATCTAAGATTCGTGAGAACACAATATTTCTCGTATAGAGATTGACTGTATGGGCATTCACCGGATATCTCACCTTCCAAAGGAAGGATGAATCCAGAGGCTACCTGGCCCGATTACAGACTCTGCCTGAAGAAATAGAATGTAAACACTTCCTGAATAGTAGATCTGATGATCAACAACTCTGATACCATGTAGAAACTTTTTCTACAATTATCTAGCTCGCTTTGATACCATGTAGAAATTTTGAATAATTTAACACATATTCAATGGAGATTATCTTGATCATGTACTATTGCGGAAAACATACACAATACATAAGCTCCTCTATGTTGATCAACAATATAGCAGCATCAATAACAATAAAACATCAAGAGCATTCACACATTAACACAGTATGTATCCCGGGGAAAGCATCTCACTAAAAACCCCAACTATCTGTATATTAATGATTGAGTCATGTAACATTACACAGCATAATACTTCTCACAAGTATCTCCACCTCTGTTACACACAATACAGCTCAGATCTGATCTCCAAATCTCTTCCACTGCTTGCCTGCCTCCACTGCTCAATACCTGCTCAAGAACCGATGAGAATGGTTCACCAAACTCGTTTTTCACCTGCAAAATAGTCACTCACTCTTTGTTGGACATGAGCACAAGCTATAATGTGGGAAAATACGTGAGCAAACTCATTGGCATACTCAATCCCTTGATTGTGCAAGATCTGGTGCACAACTATAGTCACAACTGATAGCAATCTGATTCTCTACCACCTGTCCCTATTGAACTGAACATGCACTGACATGCAACTGAGTTAACTGATGTATTCATTAGTTGTATTATGAGTTAATAACTTGTGAATTAATTAATAACTAATTCACCCAACTCATCTTTAGTCTATTTGCCAGTTAGACTAAATACAACCAGTTTAACAAAGCTAAAATGAACACAACTCCATCAACTCCACAATCAACTCCACCAAACTCAACTGATTGAGTTCTAACTGAAGTCATGCATGCAACAACTCAACTGACTCATAAGAAAAGCGTATTTCCTTCTGACAGCTGCATGTGCCACCTCTGTAGCTCAAACTGAAGTGCTCCAAGAGAATAAGATTAAGTTTGTAGTCCAAATATTATTGTGAGATAATAATATTTGACTTTTCTATTTTTGACAGCTAGTCTAAAAATAGACTTTGATCACTCACACTGTGATCACTCACACTTTCATCAAAAATATAAGTCCATCTATTTTTTCCCAACTTGATCAATCATCCATAAACAGCAACCTGCAATCCATAGACATGATCCATATGTCTAAAAATAGACTTGCGCCAAAAATAGCCTGTGGGCCCACTTAGTGAAGGCGACTCTTTTCACTAAGCTCCATCATCTTGTTGCAATCTCAACAACAACCTTCCATTTGTCACCGTATCAGCTCTATCCAACTTGTGTCTACTAGGAGACCTACTGCCATATGCCCCATTAGTTCTATCCTCTTGTTTATGGCTGATCCGAAGTGGCCCTTGTCAGTGTAGTTCTGACAAACTTTGAAGGAGAATTGCATTAACCTCTGCTTGTTTCCCTTGTTCCTATATGATCTTGTCATCGTCTTCCTTACAACTCCTTATCTCTTCCATCAAGCTAATCAATGTGTTTGCTAAATAACAAGAGTGTCCACCACGTTTCTCATCTGATTCATAGGGAGAGTTGTTGATCAATGGTTGTCATTGATGTCAATCCAAGTAGCACCAGGGGCTACCCTGATTTTGCATGGGAATTTTTAATTTAAAACTTACTCTATTCTAAATCAAGGATCTTCTATATTGATTCTACTCGCCGAGATGTTTCTGCTGATATATGGCACACCATGTAATTCTTCACGGTTTGAGATATATTCGTGTTTGAAGTTAGTAACCCCAATTAGTAGTAATTGGTTGTGGTCATTGAATAGTAAATTATTAAATATTTTTTTTTTCTCTTAAAATCCCTCCAACATTCACTTCTTGATGACCCCTTCAACTCAAGACATTCATATAAATAGTGATCATCATATCCTCCTCTAGTAGGGAGTTTGTGGCTTCAAACAGGTCATTGTGAAATTTTCACTATAACTTTTTTTTTTTTTTGCGAAGTTTCAGAAGCAGAAATTAAAATACATTTTAGTATAAATCTTGATGAACTGCGTGACAAGATTTCAGATCTTGCTTCACTATATTTTCGGAGATATGATGTGAGGAATTGAGGGGTTTTGCAAACTCCATAATTCCATGTCAAACAGGTGACGTTGGGAAAATCATCATAATTTTCTCTCTGAGAATTGGATTCAAATTTCGTAAATAGTGACATAAATAGGACAGGCTATAGTTCGTTGGGTATCATTTTCAGGGCTGAAGGGCACAACAGAAACACGTGGAACTTTCTACACGTTCGCTCTACTGAACCAAACTATAATAAGGTCATCGTGGGAGATTGGGCATAACCCTTTCTTGAAGAATCCAATCTTGATCAAACCTATGGGATTGGAAAGAGGGCTCAGAGGGATACCATAGGATGAAATTTCAGACCCTGGAGATTCAAAATTACATAGATACAATAGATTCAATATCGAGCTTCTAGAAGGCAAGAAAAAACATGCATTTAAGGATCACTGCAGTAATGATCCGGATTTAAACAAGAATGCAACAAATTACAGAGATAACCATAAACACGGAGATGCAGCAGAAATAATACTTCATTTTATTAATGTGAAATACTGAAATATGCTTAGAAACCACAATGGAAATAAACCAGCTAGGGCGATGGTAGCTTATCTCTGAGAAGAGATGTGGCGGCTACATGCCTCTGAACTATGTTACAATGAGGCTCGAAGGCCTATTTATTGTTGAGAAACAATGGAAAACCCTAAACATCCAAAAACCTAACCCTAGAAGATGAAACGCCAAACTGTGGGCCCCGTTTGGGTAAATTGGTGCATCAACTTCCCGAGGTCGTAACTTTGGCATATGATCTTCGTTTGATGCGCACAATATCTCGTTAGAAAGATCTATTCGAGAACTACAACTTTGGGAAGAGAAAAATCAGTCCATGAACCCATGTTGCTTCTAGTTTTCTCAAGAAACGTCGTTTAGGGCCTCAAAACGGCTCTGGAAGTTCAAGACCTGAAAAACGACTAAAAATAGTAAATTGTGCTACAATTAAGGAAACTGAAAAGCTGAAAGAAACAATGGTGGGGGTCTAAGTGGACTTGGGAGGTGGCCACCAATATCCACCTGGATCATTCCTCCCCGCTTAGGATGCAATGGTCCCCATTGCATTGAGTTCCTCCATGAGATGAGGAAACTTCTGCTGAACTTGGTACCTAGTGAGCCACTTGCCCTGGTGAAGGAGTTGACCTGCTTTGACAACTCGATACAGTTGGATATTATGTTGGTGAGTGTGTTTGATCTGTGTGTCCATGATTTGATCGGTTGCAGCTTGTTCCATGCAATCTGGATTTAACTATGTGGGTGTGAGTTGTTATGCAATGTCAGATGTGTCTAGTAATGGTGGGAAGTATGGCGAAGGTGGTCCACATTGAACACTAGGTGCAGGCCAAGGAATGGGGGAATGATGATCTCAAATGCATTGTCTTCCACAACCTTGGTAATGGTGTAAGAACCATATTGGAGTGGTCTGAGTTTCCGATAGGCTCTGGTAAGGCGTTCCTTTTGCAAATGCAACTAGACTTTGTCGCCCACCTGAAACTTGTGTGGCACCCGATGTTGGTCATGTCGCTGCTTTTACTTTGCATTTGATTCCTCCAGAATGTCATGGACCTGCTGGTGAATATGTTGGATGTTCTCAATGAAGCTGGCTGCCTTATCTGTTTCAGACTGGACATGAGCCAAATCTGTGTGAGTAGCTGCAAATGGCATGGCCACATCAATGGGACATAATGGCTGGAATCCCAAGCCCACCTGAAAAGGGTTGTGGCCAGTCGAGCTATGAAGATCCCGGTTGTAGCTGTGTTGAACATAGGGGAGGCTCTTGTCCCATGTGTGTGGATTCTTTGAGTTGTACATGCACAAAATGTGTACAATCATCCTGTTGACAACCACTTTCTCGCCATCAGTTTGAGGATGGAAGGTTGTGGACTTAGTGAGTTTGGTGTCCAGCATCGACCAAATACTTGACCAAAATGTACTGAGGAACCTGTTGTCCTGATTTGAGATGATAGACTGTGGGATCCCAAAGTGTACCCACACTCGTTCAAAGAAGAGTTTAGCAGTGGCTTCCGCTGTGATATTCTTCTTGCAGGCCACCATAATGGCCATCTTCGAGAACCTGTCGACGACTTCAAAAACACAGTCATTTCCATGCTTAGTGGAAGGAAGGTCTGACATGTAATCCATGGAAATGGATTCCCAAGGTCGACTAGGGGTAGGCAGCGAGGTATAGAGGCCTTGCTTCTTAATGGTCGGTTTGGCAATGGCGCAGGCAGTGCATGATCTGATGTACTTCCTGACATCCTGTCGAAGATTCGACCAATAGAAATACTTCTGCAGTACTGCCACCATTTTCTCGACCCCGAAATGCCCAACAGCTCGACTGTAGTGTGCTTCCCAAATCATCTTGGCACGCTCGCTTGAAGGAACACAAAGGTGACCTAGGTGGCATAACAGGGCATCCTGGAGGTGAAAATCTGGAACATGCTGACCAAGAGTGTCTGGCAGGGAAAATTTTAAGAACCCCCCCTAAATTTATATATATAATAAATGGGCGAATCTCCATGGTATATAGGAAAAATGGAAGGCGATTTTATCAATAATATAATATGTATATGTAATTTTTTGGCGAATATTTTACTCAATTATAAAATCTTGTAAGATCTTGGTATTACCATGGGTCAATACCATGGGTTATCATAAACCTGGAGCTTAAAAATTATTATTAGTAATTTATAAAAAATAATAAAATTAATAGTTGATTTTTATTTTATTTTTTATTTTAACCAAGCTAAAATGTTTAACATACATTAAATTACAACATCCATTTTTACTCTTGATCCACTCCGAGAGGGATCAAATATTTTTTCACTCTATGCTAGTTTGCATATCACGATATTTGATACCTCTCGGGGTTAGTAGATCTAGAGTAAAGATGGATCTATGCTGGTTTAATTCCCCCATTTAAATAGGCTACATTCCAGGTGAATACCATGGGTCAATACCATGTGCCATTTTGGTGAATACCATGGGTCAATACCATGTGCTATTTTTATTTTTATTAATACTAATATTACGGTTAATAATGTTTTTTTGCATGGTATTAATAACAATCTAGTCCATGGTATTTGTCCCATAGTATTTTTCCCATAGATTTCACCTAAATATAACGCATTTTTTGAGTGTTCAAAAATATAAGGTGACTTATGGAGTAAATATAAAAAAATGTTTTATTTGTTTACCATACCTCTCGTTTATTTATATTTTTATTAATTTACCATACCTCTTTTACAAATATGGTATTTGGCCCATATGATTCACTTAAATAAAACCTCTTTCTTGAGCCTTCATAAATAGAATGAGGGTTATGGACTAAATATAAAAATAGCTTTTATTTATTTACCATACGTCTAGTTTATTTATAATTTTATTTATTTACCATACATTTTGAGTAGGTTTATTTATTTACCATACCTCCACTTTACTTATATTTTTATTTGTTTACACCCTTGCATGTATATAAGATGACTTATGGAGTAAATATAAAAAATGTTTTATTTATTTACCATATCTCTCTTTTATTTATATTTTTATTAATTTACTATACCTCTTTTATAAATATGGTATTTGGCCCATAGGATTCACTTAAATAAAACCTATTCTTGAAAATGGGCGAATGGATTCACTTAAATAAAATCTATTCTTGAAAATGGGCGAATGGAAGGTTTTAACTCCTAATTTCAAGGGCTAAATTTACCTTTTTTACCCTCTCCCTTAAAATAAGGTGGGCTATTTGAGGTGATTTGTAAAAATGTACTATGATACAAAATATTCGCCCACTAAAAATTTAAAACCCCTTAATTTCGCCAAAGGGCGAACATTCGCCCCTAAAATTTTCTATGGTGTCTGGTTAGTGTGGCCAAATTTTGGGTCGCCTTTTTAGAGAAGTGGCCAATCAGAAGTCTCGTGCCCACAAGAGTTGAGCACGGTGGTTAGCGCCATGATCAATGGTCGACTGAGGCAATTTGCAACATTATTGGTGTTGCCCTTCTTATACTTGATATTCAAATGGAATTATTGCAGGTATGTGGACCACTTCTGATGGCAATCATTCTGCAATTTCCCTTGGGTTTGTATGAACTGCAAGGGTCGGTGGTCTGTGTGGATGACCGTTTCCTTCCCCAAAATTTAATGCTTCCATTGTTGGCAGGCTTGCATAATGGAATACATCTCTTTGTCATAAGTGGGATACTTCCGGAGTGTGTCTGAAAGTGTCCCACTGTGATATGCCACTGGATGCCCGTGTTGAGTAAGGACTGCCCCAATAGCATAGTCAGAGGCATTTGTCTTGACCTCAAATGGTTGTTGCAAGTCTAGTAATGCGAGCACTGGTGCCGTGTAGAGGTGATATTTCAACTCTGTGAATGCCTTATGTTGAGATTCAGACCAAAAGAATTTTTCTTTTGCTCCTCCCTTGGTGACTTGACTCAAGGGCCAAGTGATATGAGAAAATCCCAACACGAACCTGCGGTAGAAGTTGGCAAGACCTAGAAAGCTACGGAGCTCTGTCAGAGTGGTTGGAGATGGCCAATCCCGAATGACTTGGATCTTGGATAGATCCACATGCACCCCCTGTTCATCAATAATGTATCCCAGATACTAAACCTGGGTCATGCCAAAAGTGCATTTCTCCAAATTGGCACATAACTTGTGTTGCCGCAGTGTTTGGAGAACCTGTCGGATGTGGTGGAGGTTCTCTTCCCAACTCTGGCTAAATATCAGGATGTCATCCAAGTATACCACTACAAATGAGCTGGTGAATGGTCGCAAGATGTCATCCATTAGCCTCATGAAGGTTACAAGAGCATTCTTCAATCCAAAAGGCATAACCAACCATTCGAAAAGGCCCTCCTTGGCTTTGAAGGCAGTTTTCCACACATCATAGGGTTCGATTGGTACCTGATGATATCCTAACTTCAAATCAATCTTGCTAAAATATTTTCCCCCCTTCAGTTGGTCCAGGAGGTCATCAATCCGTGGGATCAGGTACCTATTATGGACATTGATCTTGTTCAGCACCTGATAGTCAATACAGAGTCTCCAAGTCCCATTCTTCTTTTGTACCAACATGATCGGGCTCCCACAGGGCGATGAACTCGGACGGATGTGACCTTTCTGCAACAGCTCCTGAATCTGCCTCTTGATTTCATCGTTCTCCAGAACGGAGTGCCGATAGATTGGTCCATTGGGTAGCGGCGCACTTGGGGTCAGATCGATGGAGTGCTTGACCTAACGGTGCAGAGGAACCCCTATGGGGGAGGTGAAGATGTCCTCTTACTCCTCCATGACCTTGTCCATCTGTAGTTGTCGTGTAGAGGGGCCCTGTCTGGAGGTCGTGACCACCTTCTTCTTCTTTGCTTGAGGGCGTATCATCAGGAAAACAAATTTCTCAATTTTGGAAATGAGCTTACTACATTGTTTTGCAGTAACCAAAGAGATGGCAGTAGGCGGTGCTACCTCTGGTATCCTGTACAACTTATTTCCCAAAGTAACAATAACAGCACGTGGCCTTGATTCATACACAACATGTCTCTTCCACAAGTATGGTTGTCCTAATAATACATCACAAACTTCAAGGGGAGCAATGTCACACTATACCTCATCCATGAAGGGCTTGATGTTGTATAGAAGGCGACACTACTGGCTCATGCGAAGATCACGTCCTTGGTGAAGCCACCCTATGGTGTACGGTTGTGGATGTGTTGTGGTCGGTAAGGCCAACCGCTTCACAACCTCTACCAAAATGAGGTTCTTTTGGCTCCTTCTGTCGACAATGAACTGTAGCGGGGAGCCCTTTACCCACATCTTGGAGTGGAAGACACGCTCCTCCTCCTCTGGATCTTTGGGTTCCTCCTTCTGTATCTTCATGGTGGCAACAGTGGCGTTGGGCTCTGCAACGATAATCTGCTTCCCTTTGTCATTCCCCTTGTCGGGTTTTGACTCAGAGTCGGAACATGCATCTAATTCTGAAACCTTTAGCTTGGCCACCAGTGACTGCTTGGCCCGACACTCACTTATGTTGTGAGTGGAGCTCTTATGGAACTCACACCACTTTCCCATGTCCATTTTTGGCTTCGCAACGTTGTTCTTTTCTTGTAGCGTTGGTGGGTTGTCTTGGGCCACCCCGCCTTGGCTTTGTCCTTTGTTTTGTGGTTTGGGGGTACCTTTCCCTTGCTTCAGATTCGCAAATCCCAAGTCTCGCTTCTTCTGTTTAAAATTTTGCTCGACCTTGACGGCATATCGGTATGTCGTGCCAAGCGAAGGGATGTTCAAGAATTCTTTTTCTTCCTGGATGTACTTGTGTAGGCAGCCATGGTATTTGAGTACCAAATGCTACTCTGAATCCTTGATACCAAACTTTGTGTGAAGGGTATGGAAAATATTGGTAAACTCGGGCATGTCTTGGTCCCTCCCCTGCCGTAGCATGGTCCACTTTATGTATTGATCCTCATAGCTTCCGACATGGTAGTACTGCTCCTTGATGGCGTCCCGGAATGAATCCCAAGTGGGTGCGGCTGAAAACAGTAACCTATGCTACAATTAAGGAAACTGAAAAGCTGAAAGAAACAATGGTGGGGGTCCAAGTGGACTTAGGAGGTGGCCACCAATATCCAACTGGATCAAGTAAGGACCACACATCAACAGTGAAGGGTAAGTCTCCTACAACAAGGTATGCATGAGTAGTGTTTACATTTGAATTTTGAGTATCATCTCTGACATATGTTTTTTCATGACAACGTAAGTATATACAAGGTCTCGATTATATCTCTATGTCTCTATATGTCACAGTTAATTTTGATATCACATTTCATATGTCCTATTCTTGATACTACACATTTGATGCTACATATTCTTGATGCTACACCAAGTCTTCTAAATATATATGATGTTTTAAGTTCATGTTACTTTTCTTTTCATACTTGATAGAATGGTCTTTTTTGTTGTACTTAGAACTTGGTCCATCACAAGTCTAGGGTTTGTCATCAATTTTTATTGTATATATCTTTAGGTCAATTTTGGATATACTATTGCCTAGAGTCTAGGCTTATATCAAGAGTGGGAGTCTTTGTCTACTGCTGCAACAAGTCAACAACAAAATTGAGAAGCACAGTTTAGGTACGCATTGTAATTTAATTTGTATTTATTCATTATTATGCACTTACATGTGTTTTGTCGGCAGAGGTAAGTTGAAGGGTATTTTGTTTAGTTTTGGGATTGGTTTCACCGGGAAAATTTTGCATGCGGGTAGAAGAAGATTCAAGTACGACATCAAGCAAGAATTCTAGAGCAGAAGTATCAAATCAAAGGAAGCATTGCAGCGAGACATCCTTGAAGACATGAAAATCAACCATATATCGTGAAGTATTTTTAAGGCCAAGAGTCATCATTGTAAAGTTGTAAAAGAGTCATTTATAAAAGAGCCATCATTTTAAAAGAGTCATTTTTAAAAAAGTCATCATTGTAAAGATTGTAAAAGAGTCATTTGTGAAAGAGTCATTCTGCCTAGAGTCGAAGAGGCAATGTTGGGAGGTATAGGAGTCACTGTTGGGATGATTTCATGGTTGGGTTGTAGGTCATAGAGTGATTGGGTATTTGGTCAAGTACACGAAAATCATTGTACATCTTATTGTATCGTGGATTGTTGTCCCTAGTTTGGGAACCAACACACTTGTCTTATTTCAATCATTATAGGGTGGTAGGGAGGTGCTAGG
Source organism: Pinus tabuliformis (assembly GCA_031772625.1). Classification (NCBI taxonomy): domain Eukaryota; kingdom Viridiplantae; phylum Streptophyta; class Pinopsida; order Pinales; family Pinaceae; genus Pinus; species Pinus tabuliformis. The sequence continues at coordinate 711,467,168 of CM062818.1, forward strand.
CAAGTGGATGAAGTTGGCTACAGGTTGGGGCCTGTGAACACTTCAAGGTGCGAGGGTGGTGATCACTGAAGAAACCATTGGGGCGTCCTTCTAGTTGGAGATGGAGAAGAATGCTTTTCTAGAATTCTAGGAAGTTGTTGCTTTCATTTTAGTTCGGGATGAATATTAAAATAATTTATTAGAAAAGAATTCAGTGTTTTTGACCTAGAGGGAGTTTAATACCTAAAATTCTTGTGCTTACTGTGTTATTTTATTTACTCTTATTACTGCATAAACATTAATAATAATTGAAGGTTAACTAATTCTCTGAAAAGATTTAAAAGTGATAGTTGCTAAGGAATACTAATTCATCCCCCCTCTCAATATTTCCAACAATTGGTATCAGAGCTTGGTTCCTTCAATAACAGTCTAACAACTGGAAGGAGATCATGGAGTATACAAAGAATAGATTTCCTTTTTTCAATGGAAATAATTATGCACTTTGGAGTGGAAGAATGCAGGTTCATTTGCTGGCGCAAGGATACGAAGTATGGGAAATCATTGACAAAGGTTTCACATCGACCCAGGATGAACAAGGTAAGAAAAATATGCTATATGATGCAAAGTCTAAAGATCTTATTATCAATGGGCTTATCGAATATGTTTATCTTAAGGTATCGAGTTGCAAAACTGCTAAAGAGGTATGGGGCAAGTTTGAAAATGTATATGCAAGTGACTGAAAGGTGAAAGAAGTAAAGCTTCAAATTTTCAGGGAAAAATTTGAGCAACTCAAAATGAGGGAAGATGAAGATATTGCTGCATACTTTTAGCGTGTTGATGAAACAACAAATACATTGGAAGGTTTGGGAGAACCTTTTGAAATGAAAATTGTTGTCTGAAAGATCCTCAGAACCTTGCCAACAATATTTAACCCTAATGTATTTTTCTTGGAATATAGATTGAATTTGACCAATTTGAGCATAGATGAATTGCATGGAATTCATATGGCATATGAAATGACGATTGAAGAATAGGATAACACATCTCACTTAGAAACAACATTTTCCGCATCCAAGAAGGATACTAAGGACAAGCAGATTCCAAAAGAAAAAACTTGCAATTGTAAGGATGAGGAAAAAGAAGAAGATGAAAAAGAATACTCAAATAAAATTTTTCCCTACTTCACATAGAAAATGAGAACATGTATAGGAAAATTCAAATGTAAACTTCCATTAATGTGTTTTGATTGTGGTGAGGTTGGGCATTTTGCAGCCAAATTTCCTTACAAAAATGAAGCTATTAGGAAAGGAAAGAAAAGTTATAGGAAGTTCAACAAGCAAGACAAGAAAAAATGGTTTAGAAAAGTTTCTTCTCGAAAGAAGATAGCTCCTCATCCAAAGAAGATACTAATAAAAAAGAAGAATTCAACGAAAGAGTATTGTTTATGTCCAAGCACAATAAACAAGAGGTAGCTAACGAAGAAGGAGACGAAGGAGAGATCATCAAACCGTCAAAGTTTTTAAACTCTACTTCTTCTTCTTATCATTTTCTATTGTACCTAGATTCCACAAGCCCTATGGGGAATCGTAATAAGTGATGCTAGTATGATGAGTTTTGAGTCATGTAATAGGCCTGGGTAGCCTGGGACCTTATCATCAAGTGAGTATTGCTTTGGGAGGTTATTTTCATTTAGTTAATTATCATCACCTTACGAGGACTTAATAATTAATTGAGTTTTTTCCTCCAAATATACCCCAAAGCCGAAGTACGGCTTGATGGTGAGGCCTTGGGTGAGCGGTCAATGTATATTACCATACTAGAATACACAAAATATTTCGTGGAATTTGTTTAGGTCTATTGGAAAATATAACTATGTTCGGTCTTAATCAATGTACTTGAGTCATCATGTAATGTACTTGTCAAAAGAATAAAGAAAATTATTATTATTATTATTATTATTCTGACTTATTAAAGCATGGGTTTCATGCTTGGGTCACATGGTTTAGGCCAAAATCTCCATTGAGGACTTCTAGGATTTATTCTGAGTCAATAGAGTCATTGTACTTTTAAAGAGACCCTTTTTGGGCTTTTGAATCATGTAAAAAAGTTAGGTATTGAGTCAAATATGAATTATGTAACCTCCACGCCATGTTGGCCTAGAAGAAGATCAAGTCTGCCTAAGGACCTTATTCGACCTCACATGGAGCCTATAAAAGCAAGCTTATCAAATTCATTTGGAGCATCATTCTCACACACAAGTTCGATTTCTCTTGTAGCTGGGAAGAAGTGCGAAATTGTCTTGCATCTAGGAGAGAAGTGCAAAGTTCTCTTGTAGCTAGGAAAAGGTGTGAAGTGTGTTGCTAGGAAGTCGAAGTAAATGCAAGTTTGGGGAAGTCTAAGGAGAAAAGGAAAATCGATGGTGTTTCTCTTTCTCTGTTTCGTGCTTTGGATTGGGAGATGAAAGGCTTCCAAGTTTGTCTGCTGGCGAAGCTGCTAGTTGCCATACGCTGCTGCCTAGTCGAAGTTGCTGGAAAGAGGTCGAAATTCTGGGAGGTTGACTTGGTGTGGAGGGAAGGTCTGGTCTTGGTCTAGGGTGAAGAGTCTCAAATAATACTATTGCAAGGAAGAATTATCTTGACTGGGTTTTCCCCTCGAGGGGGGTTTTTCCCTCACATGTGCCTACAACTGGTGTCTATTGTTTTATGTGCTATTGCTTTGGTAATTGCTTGATGATCTAAAAGAGAGAAGATATAAATAATCGTAATAATAAGAAACATGACAAGTAATTATCAATAATAAGAAAATATTTCTGCATTTTTGATTTTCTAAAATGGTATTAGAGCTTTGGTGAAAAAGGAAGTAAAAGGCAGTCTCAAGCGCTTGATCAAGGAACCATTCAAAGGGACTAGCTTAAGGAAGATGTCTAACACAATCAAGGGAGAGAACAAATGAAGGGGCCTCTAACTTCAGGTGCTGGAAGAAAATGATTGACGTAATCCTTGAAAAGAACAAGGTACTAGACTTTGTAAGAGGAAAAGTAAAGAAGCCTACAGAGGAATCTAGTGATGTCGACAAAGTGAAATACAAGGAATTAGAATTGGTGGCCATGACTCTGATGGTAGAAGGAAAAAAGGACAATCTTGTCCCATTCATAGCTAACATCGACCATGCTCAGGAAGTGTATGAAGTCTTATCGAAACTATTTACTATTAAGAACATTGGTCAAGTAACAAGTTTGAAGAATGAACTAAGGATGACGAAGATGAGTAAAGTAGACATTGTAGCAACCTTTTTTGTGAAGATAGCTAGAATCAGGGATGATCTCTTGGTTATTGATGAAATTTTTCTAGACAAAGAACTCGTGATCATTGTTATATTAGGATTGCCACCTTCTTGGGGTGCATTTGCTGCAGGTCTCAACAGTTGGAAGGTAGCTCCCACCTTTGAAGAATTATGGACCGCCTGCAGTCAAGAAGAACTAAGGATCTCAATGGTTACCAATCTTGAAGGAGTATAAAATGCTTACATTGCTCAATATAAAGAAAAGAAATCGAAGGAACCAAGGAAGAAAGTGGACATGTCCAAGATAGAGTTCTATCAATGTCATAAGAAAGGTCACTACAAGAGTGACTATCTCGACAATCCAAAGAATAAGAAGAGAGGAAGGGATCAAGCCAACTTTGCTGAAGAAGGAGACTCAAAGAAAGTTAAGCCCGAAGAATCCGACGTAGGGACTTACACTACTAAGTCCTTTGATTGTAGCTTTATATATCTTGCTTTATATGTTTTACAATTTATAGGTTTTAACATATTTTTGGAAAAGACATTTTTATTATTTTTATAAGTTTGTAGGTATCCCTCAAGCTTTGGAGGGAGCCTCCAACAACTCCAAAAGATAAGTATTTAATCTCCTTTCAGTTTTTGGTTTCATGTACTTATCCCAGTTTTGATCATATTAATACTAATCACCATTCTCACTCTATTGTCTTGATTAGGAAAAGCATATAAAAGGAGTATGAAAGAGGATCTCTCAAGACAAGGTTGGTCAAGGAACAAAGGTATGTTTTAAATACATTGATATTGGAGGGTTTATTCATTTGATAATCTACTACTAACATTGTTATGTTTAGCTATATTGAATCATAATTATTCTTGTTTTTGGGTGATTCATCTCTTGATAAATTTGCCCACCCCACTCATATTCTTAACTGATTATGTAGAACCCTAGACAGGTTATGGAAAACCCTAACCTAAGGGTATGCTGTTGTGAATGTTTGAAACCCTAAATTGATTAGGGAAATTGGGAAATGCTATTTGAAGGCTGATGATGTCATGTTTGGGATTTTGGTATGATCAGGAAAAGATAACTTGTTAAGGTTGAATGATAAGGTCTAAAACCCTGAACCTTTGAAGTTTTGGTAATGTTGGGTTTGCTATGTTTCTACATTGAAACCCTAACTCATTAGGGTTTGGTGGAATGTATGAGCAAGACCCTTACAATGTCTTAAAAATGATTTCCTTGGTATGGGCGTGTTTGTTTGATCAAACCCTCATCTAATCATGTTTGTATATCTAACTCTTATTTAATATTTTTGTGATGCTGGGTTTGACTAACACATGATATGGAAAGTCTTTGCATGATGATGAAATCTAGGCATATATAGATATGTCCTTTTGGTTGAAGCCCTAGCTTGGTCTAGGTCAGATGTATTAATGTTGTCAGACATATGATTTGCTTATGTATGGTTATGAATTCCTAGATATGTGTGTTGACCTAGTTATGGATGGCCATAAGTCTTAGGATTTAATGTAAGTCCTTGTTTGAGACTCTAGGATGATGATATTTGGAAATCTAGGTTTTGCAGCTAAATCCCAGTAGTAGTTAAATTGTCTAGTATGTGTGATATAGCAATTTGAGATCTATTTATGTAATGATTATTGAGATTGTGAAAATGGAATTCTAGGGTTTTGGAGTTGAATCTTAGTTGAAGTAGAAATCTCTGATGTATGATGACTATATGATAATTTGAGATTTGTGTAAGATTGTTGAAATCTGAGTTTTTGGTTGGGATTGATGGTTGATCGAAAATCTAGTGTTTGCAAATAACCCTAGTGGACACTGGTCATGTTAGTGACTAAGCTGTGATTGGTTTGATTGATTTCTTTGTATGAAATCTAGGATTTGTATGAAACCCTAGTGAGAAGTCTATCGTATGAATTTTGAAAGGTTGTTGGATGTTTTATATTTGTTTGAATTGTTTCTAGGGTTTGCTATATGTTAAAGTAAGCTATGTCATACCTTTGGAAGAAACATTGAAACCCTAGTTGGAATGAAAGTTGTTATGAAGCAGTCTAGGGTTTATGACAAAGTCCCTAGCAAGATGTTGAAGAGTATATGTCTCTTGTGTATAAGTAAGTCTTGGTATCTGATATGTATAAATATTGAAATGATTCTGAGATTCTGATATGGCTAACTTCATGCTTCTATAGATTTGGTTGTACTTGCTATCTAAGTTGTGTAGGTACACAATCTTCAAATTGGTAAAGACGCTTGATGTGACAAGCATGATGAGAATAATGATAACTTTGATGAAATGGTTGGAAGCAATGAAAGATTCTCTGATGACGAAAAGAAATTGATCTCCCAGAGGAAGCTTGCATAGAAGAGATCTCCCTAAGATTAAGAGGGAGTTCGGATGACAAGGTGATTCCTGGTTGAAAGGGAGGGCATAGCTTGGTTTTGATTGAAGAATGTATTTCAGAGGATATGTTGCTATATGAAAAGTAGGAAAGGAAAGTATTTGAATGAGGAATCTTCTGTCTAAGATTCAGTTGATGGTCCTGCTAAGTTGAGGAGCAACATCTAGAATGACATTAGAGGTTTGTATTTGATTATGTACATGCGAACGTATATTATTGATTGGGGTTGTGTTTGTACAGGTGGATCTCTTGAAGGTTTTGATAAGATGCTAGTTACCAATCAGTTTGATTGAGAGAGATTGGTTATCCTTGATCTACTAGATCAAGGGGTGTTGAGGCTTTGTGAGTGAAGCATTGCCTGGGAAGACATCTGACCGACACTTTGTGTTGATGTCTGGGTCCTGAAATTGGAAAGGTGGTGTTGATCATAGAGCTTTGTTTTTGGATACACCTGGATTTCTGGGTTGATGGTTAGCAAGTAAGCCTGATGGTGCCTAGAAGCGCTAAAAGCTTGAGTCCATTTTAGTGCTACTTGGATAGATTGCCTTGGTCTGGAATCTAGTCCATGGCATTGGGGTGCCTAAATTGTTGAGGGACCGGTTGGATAGATTGCCTTGGTCCAGAATCTAGTCCCATGTCATTGCGGTGCCTAAATTTTTGAGAGACCACTTGGATAGATTGCCCTGGTTAGGAATCTAGTCCATGGCGTTGCGATGCCTAAAGTTCTTCAAGGTTCACATAGTTTGAGATCTTCCATTGTATTTGTTAGCGCTTGAAATTTCACCTCAGGCTGAGAAAGGTAAACTTCAAGGCAACATCAAACCACTTAGCCTCGTAGCTAGCCCTACGGGGCAGGAGAGGGCTCTCTCCGGTCTATCTCGGCAAAGATCTTCAACGGGCAGAGATAACCAATAAAGAACGCTGATTTTAGGCTAGTAAACTGATTTAAAGGTTTGGTTTGCGATTTTTAGGGTTTTGGTGGAAAGTTGGGGAAAGGCAATTCTGGGTGCGGGGATTGGACACAGTTTTTGCAGGGGGTTCTTTGGGGCAAGGTAGGAGACTGTACTGATGCCTTTAAATTAATTGAATGGATAGAAATGACCGGTGAGGAGCTAAAGAGAGCAAGAAACCTTCAAGAGTTCTCTTTAGACAGATGAAAACATAAATATTAAGCAAACTTAAAAGCAGAGCATGGCAATCATGAATTCTACTTTAACACTTCATTTGCCTAATTTGCAGAAGGAAAAGTAAGAAGATGAATCACATAAAAAATTTAAAAGTACAAAGAGAAACACACCATCAATACATGTAACCACAGGAATCCCAAAAAGGACTGCAAAACCCTGGTCTTTCTTCCTTTGCCAAAATTGCAGAGATACAATGAGTAATACAATAGAAGCTTTCTCCCTCAAGAGTCCAACCTCTCCAACCTCTGAAAATGACTAAGAAAATACATAATATAGGCAAGCTAACACCTTTCCTTGCCTCTAGGGGTCGAGCTCATCCTTCTAGGAGCTGTTTCAACCAATTCTAAACTGAGCACTAAAATCTAGGCAGTCAAAACAACTTGCCTCTATAAGCTAGGAAACCAATTCATTCATTAAATGTTTGCTATTTCATGAATGAATCTTCTAGAATAGGTAAATAAGTGTCATGTCAACATGAAAATACATTAATTACATCAAAGAGGGTGAAAAAACCCATCACAAGTCAAAATTGGTCAAAACTGGGCGAAGTCCTGAGCTGTAGATGAAATCCTGTGAAAACTGCCCAACGGGTCGCGCCCTCTTCCTGGACGAGTCGCGCTACTTTGGAGCTGATTTTGAGGTACTTTCCGGTATCCAAATGAGGCAAAAGTGGGCTTTTTGGAAAGATATGGATGTCTAATTTCCAACCCAAGTGGAATTTCTGAATTTGGTGGTCATTTTCCCTTCCAAAATTGCAATCTCCCAAGACTGCTTCCTGTGTGTCAAAAAGGTGGCAGAAAGTCATTTTTTGCTTGTTTTTTGACTTTCTGGAGGCCCAAAACTTGGTGAAATTTCTTGGCAATGGCTGGGCAAGTGTATCCTTGCATGAAAAATCCAAAAATGCTGAGTTTTCCCAAAAAGGAGTTGCCCAACGAAAAGGTCGCGCGTGGCACGCGACCCATTGGTGGAAAAAACCTGTGTGGCACAAAAAATTCACAATTGACAAAATTTTCTCCAAATTTCTTGAAATTTGGGCTGGGAGTCTCCAATCAAGTACCATGCTCAGTCAAAGAGGCTTTGGCCAAAATTTGGAGTGGATCGGGCCTTTTCCGTCGTTTTAGTGCCTTGGCCAACCTCCTTGGATCTAGCGATTGTAATTTTGACATTTCTCTAAAACCATGACACCTGTGCAAAAAGTGAAGGAGGTTTTTCTTCCTTGGCCTGTTGTGGACAAAAACCTCTCTCAGTTTTCCAAAATTCATTTTTGATTGCTCTGAAACGGCTTTTGAGTGAGACTGATCCCGATGTGTGAAGCAAGGAATTTCGTGGAAATGAAGCGAAATGAAGGGGATAGGGGACTTCTAAATTCTTGGGGAAATTTTTGGGAGTGGGGAGGGATGTCAGGAAGCAGGGGAAAGTGGAATCTTAGAGATTGAGTGAGGGGAAGGGGTCCAAAAGGGAAAAACACAGGCCCAACCTAGAAAATTGCCAGGTTGTAGCTAGAAACTAGGGTTTGTGCAAAAATGAGGATTTTGGGGGATCTCAGTGATGGAAAGCATTTGGTAAGGTACTTTAAGGATAGGGGAAGGTGTATGAACATCAGGATACAAGTTTTGCCAATGATTTGACCGTCCAAGAGAAATTGCCTTCAAAACCCTGGGAGAGGAAAATGACCTTGCCTAGGCGTAACTGAAGCATGAACAAGGTGTAAAATGACTCATTAGACACTGACATGATAATGAAAACCCTATGAATGATGATAGACTCAGCTGAATAGTGACATAGATCGGAATTTGGGCAATTTTAGAAGGAGTGAAAGCAAACCCTAGACCTAATGCCTAGTGACCAAATTTTGCTTGAAGACTCACTGAAATGAAAAAATTTGACCTTGACACTCTGAGACCACTTTGTAAGAGCATATTTGATCACTGGAGGAAGGTTGGAAAGACTGAAACTAACATTGGCTCCAATGGGGATGGTAGCTCCTTGGAGGTGCCAAGAACCGTAGACCTCTGGGAGAGCAGACCAGTGCTTTCAACCATTGGGCAATGGAGTCATTATTTACACATGTGACCCAAAACTTTGACACATTTACTGAATGAAAACTTGACTGAAAACTAACTGAAACTTAACTGAAGCTTGACTCAAACCGACTCGATGGCAAACTGAAATAACTTGAAAAACTCACTCAACAGACCAAACACAAATGACTCATGACTGACTTAAAACAAGACTTTTCAAAGCTTTTAGAGGGGCAGCAGTCCATCAAGATTTGAAATCATGATGACAACCACCTGTGTTTCTTACAAGACAATATACATCAAACTATATCAAAATGCCAATGCAACCAATCAAGCAGATGCCTTCTTGACTGATTCTCCCAATCAGATCTCATGATCAACAATAGATACTGGTAACTGGGCATCCAAAAACATAGCTGACCATGATCTCCTTCATCACTGAACACAACAATAATCACTTTCACTGCTGACTGTAACAAATCTGCCATTGGATCTTGGAAAACATGAAGACTTGACATTGCCACCTCCTGCTGAAAGAACAGGGTATCATTTGTTTCAAATTCTGATCTGCCTTCATCATGTGCTTCGGTAAAAGTATGTTCATGGGCTTCAAAAAACTCTGAACAGGTAGATGAGCAGATCTCTTCTTGGAAAAACATTTCAGCACATGAAACATATGAAGAAGAATCTGAAATGGAATCCTGAATGGTCTGATCTTTTGTAGTTTGAATATATGGTAAGTCAACCTCATATGATATGATAGTTAGATTCTCATTACATTCATCAATCATGAGAAAATAAATTTCAGATGTTTCGTGAAACCCAACACTAACATTTCTATCAGCTATCATAAATTCATCCAGAGAAACCTTTTCACTTACTTGAACGAAGATCTTGTCTTGTTTTTCACAGAGGCAATGAACTACCTCCTCATGAAGATCTAGTGCTGGTGAGATGAGAGCATTTAGGTCTGCTACTCCATTTTCTTCATTTGAGGCAGCCGCGACAATACAACTCTCTTTTATGAGATCCGGAACAACATGTTTTGCCTCATCACAATTTATCTCCCGATCTGATTTATCATCATCACTTTCTGAGATTGGAACATTACTTTCCTGCGTTACCTGCATGCTGTCTTCTTCTATGGACAGATCTGAAACAACATTTGCTCTTTCCTCATTTTCAACCATATGGAAATCTTCAGCCTGCTGATCTTGACAAGTATCCTCTAAGATTTCTGTGTGCTGCTGAAATGGATTCTCATACAGAGCCTCCATAATCTCAACGTCCATAAAATTATCATCTTCATAAAACTTCTCAAGGCTTTCAATAAAACTATAAGCATGCTTGCAACAGTCTTGAACTAAATTTAATGATGGATAAGAGTCCTTATATCTTTCAATGAACATAGCATGAAAATCCTTTAAACAGTAAATACAAGCAGGCGGCAAACTTTCATACCATGATTGAGCTGTACCTTCCAGAGTGGCCAAGAATATCTTCATCAAGCAATCTTCAGGAAAATCCACCTTCAACTTGCGAATATGCATATGAAATCTAACTAGATGTAAAGCAGCATCCTTCTTACCATCATCATTAAATATAGGCAGATTCCTTGACCAATCTACCTTCGGAATTTTATTTGGAAAACCAGGGATGTGATCTCGGCTCAGGGGAGCGTATCTTCTTGCAATCCGATCCATCTTGAAAAGCTCAAAGCTACTGATCTCTCTGCAGTGAAGTCACCATGAAGCACAAGTTGCTGGATTCTTCAGTGAAAAGAGTCGCCAGGTGAATGATTTCAGCCTTGTCAGTGTCTGATCGTTGTCCACCATCAACAATTAGATCTGAACTTGATACATGCACTGGGGTGAAATGCAAATGAAGTGCTATATTCACAAGCTCACGGAGATGGACTGAAGCAGAGTTTATCTACTTCCGCTTATGCAAAGCAAAAGCGTTTCGAAGGCTACCTGGCATAACTTCAGGCTCCGTCTAATTATGAAACAAACACATCAACCCACAAACAAGTTTTTTCTCCCCAGTATGGTCGCCAATATGTTAGCGCTTGAAATTTCACCTCAGGCTGAGAAAGGTAAACTTCAAGGCAACATCAAACCACTTAGCCTCGTAGCTAGCCCTACGGGGCAGGAGAGGGCTCTCTCCGGTCTATCTCGGCAAAGATCTTCAACGGGCAGAGATAACCAATAAAGAACACTGATTTTAGGCTAGTAAACTGATTTAAAGGTTTGGTTTGCGATTTTTAGGGTTTTGGTGGAAAGTTGGGGAAAGGCAATTCTGGGTGCGGGGATTGGACACAGTTTTTGCAGGGGGTTCTTTGGGGCAAGGTAGGAGACTGTACTGATGCCTTTAAATTAATTGAATGGATAGAAATGACCGGTGAGGAGCTAAAGAGAGCAAGAAACCTTCAAGAGTTCTCTTTAGACAGATGAAAACATAAATATTAAGCAAACTTAAAAGCAGAGCATGGAAATCATGAATTCTACTTTAACACTTCATTTGCCTAATTTGCAGAAGGAAAAGTAAGAAGATGAATCACATAAAAAATTTACAAGTACAAAGAGAAACACACCATCAATACATGTAACCACAGGAATCCCAAAAAGGACTGCAAAACCCTGGTCTTTCTTCCTTTGCCAAAATTGCAGAGATACAATGAGTAATACAATAGAAACTTTCTCCCTCAAGAGTCCAACCTCTCCAACCTCTGAAAATGACTAAGAAAATACATAATATAGGCAAGCTAACACCTTTCCTTGCCTCTAGGGGTCGAGCTCATCCTTCTAGGAGTTGTTTCAACCAATTCTAAACTGAGCACTAAAATCTAGGCAGTCAAAACAACTTGCCTCTATAAGCTAGGAAACCAATTCATTCATTAAATGTTTGTTATTTCATGAATGAATCTTCTAGAATAGGTAAATAAGTGTCATGTCAACATGAAAATACATTAATTACATCAAAGAGGGTGAAAAAACCCATCACAAGTCAAAATTGGTCAAAACTGGGCGAAGTCCTGAGCTGTAGATGAAATCCTGTGAAAACTGCCCAACGGGTCGCGCCCTCTTCCTGGACGGGTCGCGCTACTTTGGAGCTGATTTTGAGGTACTTCCCAGTGTCCAAATGAGGAAAAAGTGGGCTTTTTGGAAAGGTATGGATGTCTAATTTCCAACCCAAGTGGAATTTCTGAATTTGGTGGTCATTTGCCCCTCCAAAATTGCAATCTCCCAAGACTGCTTCCTGTGTGTCAAAAAGGTGGCAGAAAGTCATTTTTTGCTTGTTTTTTTGACTTTCTGGAGCTGATTTTGAGGTACTTCCGGTATCCAAATGAGGAAAAAGTGGGCTTTTTGGAAAGATATGGATGTCTAATTTCCAACCCAAGTGGAATTTCTGAATTTGGTGGTCATTTGCCCCTCCAAAATTGCAATCTCCCAAGACTGCTTCCTGTGTGTCAAAAAGGTGGCAGAAAGTCATTTTTTGCTTGTTTTTTTGACTTTCTGGAGGCCCAAAACTTGGTGAAATTTCTTGGAAATGGCTGGGAAAGTGTATCTTTGCATGAAAAATCCAAAAATGCTGATTTTTCCCAAAAATAAGTTGCCCAACGAAAAGGTCGCGCGCGGCATGCGACCCGTTGGTGGAAAAAACCTGTGTGTGGCACAAAAAATTCACAATTGACAAAATTTTCTCCAAATTTCTTGAAATTTGGGCTGGGAGTCCCCAATCAAGTACCATGCTCATTCAAAGAGGCTTTGGCCAAAATTTGGAGTGGATCGGGCCTTTTCCGTCGTTTTAGTGCCTTGGCCAACCTCCTTGGATCTGGCGATTGTAATTTTGACATTTCTCTAAAAACATGACACCTGTGAAAAAAGTGAAAGGGGTTTTTTTTCCTTGGCCTGTTGTGGACAAAAACCTCTCTCAGTTTTCCGAAATTCATTTTTGATTGCTCTGAAACGGCTTTTGAGTGAGACTAATCCCGATGTGTGAAGCAAGGAATTTCTTGGAAATGAAGCGAAATGAAGGGGATAGGGGGCTTCTAAATTCTTGGGGAAATTTTTGGGAGTGGGGAGGGATGTTAGGAAGCAGGGGAAAGTGGAATCTTAGAGATTGAGTGAGGGGAAGGGGTCCAAAAGGGCAAAACACAGGCCCAACCTAGAAAATTGCCAGGTTGTAGCTAGAAACTAGGGTTTGTGCAAAAATGAGGATTTTGGGGGATCTCAGTGATGGAAAGCATTTGGTAAGGTACTTTAAGGATAGGGGAAGGTGTATGAACATCAGGATACAAGTTTTGCCGATGATTTGACCGTCCAAGAGAAATTGCCTTCAAAACCCTAGGAGAGGAAAATGACCTTGCCTAGGCGCAATTGAAGCATGAACAAGGTGTAAAATGACTCATTAGACACTGACATGATAATGAAAACCCTATGAATGATGATAGACTCAGCTGAATAGTGACATAGATCGGCATTTGGGCAATTTTAGAAGGAGTGAAAGCAAACCCTAGACCTAATGCCTAGTGACCAAATTTTGCTTGAAGACTCACTGAAATGACAAAATTTGACCTTGACACTCTGAGACCACTTTGTAAGAGCATATTTGATCACTGGAGGAAGGCTGGAAAGACTGACACTAACAGTATTTGTACATTATGAATACCTCCCTAGTTAAGATGGATTGTTGGAAAATATAACTATGTTCGGTCTTCATTAATGTACTCGAGTCATCATGTAATAGATTGCCTTGGTTTAGATTCTAGTCCATGTCATTGCGGTGCCTAAATTTTTGAGAGACCACTTGGATATATTGCCCTGGTCAGGAATCTAGTCCATGGAATTGTGGTGCCTAAAGTTCTTCATGGTTCACATAGTTTGAGATCTTCCATTGTATTTGTACATTATGAATACCTCCCTAGTTAAGATGGAGTGTTGGAAAATGTAACTATGTTCGGTCTTCCTTAATGTACTTAAGTCATCATGTAATGTACTCGTCAAAAGAACAAAGAAAATAATTATTATTATTATTATTGTGACTTATTAGAGCATGGGTTTCATGCTTGGGTCACCATGTTTTAGGTCAAAGTCCCCATAGAGGACTTCTAGGATTTATTTTGAGTCAATAGAGTCATTGTACTTTTAAAGAGACTTTTCTTGGGCTTTTGAATCATGTAAAAAGGTTAAGTATTGAGTCAAATATGAATTATGTAACATCCACACCATGTCGGCCTAGAAGAATATCAAGTCAGCCTAAGGACCCTATTCGACCTCACATGGAGCCTATAAAAGTAAGCTCATTGAATTCATTTGGAGCATCATTCTCACACACAAGTTCAATTTCTCTTGTTGTTGGGAAGAAGTGCGAAGTTCTCTTATAGTTGGGAAATAAGTGTGAAGTTCTCTTGTAGCTGAGAAAAGGTATGGAGTTTGTTGCTAGGAAGCCGAAGTGAATGCGAGTTTAGGGAAGTATAAGGAGAAAAGGAAAATCAAAATTTTGGTGTTTCTCTTTCTCTATTTCATTCTTTGGATTGGGAGATCGAAGTCTTCCAAGTTTGTCTGTTGCCGGAAGCTACCAGTTGCCGTAAATTGCTGCCTAGTCAAAGTTGCTGGAAAGAGGTCGAAATTCTGGGAGGCTAACTTGGTGTGGAGGGAAGGTCTGGTCTTGGTCTAGGGTGAAGAATCTAAAAGAATACTATTGAAAGGAAGAATTATCTTGACTGGGTTTTCCCCTCGAGGGGTGTTGTTATATTGGTAATTGCTTGATGAACTAAATGAAAGAAAATATAAATAGTCGTAGTAACAAGAAACATGACAAGTAATTATCAAGAATCAGAAAATCTTTCTGCCTTTCTGATTTTCTAACAAGGTCTAGGGGGTCATTTTTTAATTTTTAAAATTTTCAGCAGGGTGGAAATTGCAAAAAAAATTGTATATTAAATGTAATAAGTGTTGGCTAGAGTTGTTGTATGGGGTATGAGTATTAAAAATTGGACTCCTAAAATCAAAGAAATGGCATGTGGTCAAGTAAATCAAATTTATTGACATAAATGCAACTAATTTTGACTGGGAAATTCGAAGTTGTAGAATTAATGCACATTTGGGAGGATTTGGGAAAATATTTGGTGGAGATTTTTATGAGAAATTGTCCCCTCTTTGTTTCCCACTTATATACACGTGTCATTTCATCATGGAATTTGATTTTTCTTGAGGGATTCTTGATGCCATTTGGGAAATTCGAATTTGGATGAAGGTGCTTTGGGTTTGTCACACATTTTCTTTGGGATTGTCACCATTTGCCTTTGGATTGGCTCCTAAGCTTCTATATAATAAGAGTTTTGTTCTCTCACTATGTAATCTGGAATACGAGCTATTGTGCTTAAGGATACTTTGCTGGATTGTACACTCTTTGCAAATTAATATAAAAGACTTTGGGGTTACATTTGAGGTGTTCTTCTCCTTGTGTATGGTAACTTCTTGATATTCTTGCTCTTATATTTCTACTTGCTTCATTATGTTATTATTTCCATGATGTTTTTTTCAAGTTATGTTGATATGTAGCTATCTCATATTAGCATAAGGATTATTTACTTGCTCTAGATTGAGAAATGTTTTAGTAGATGTCAAATATATCTCTAGAATTTTCTCTTCATTGCATTTGATTAAGCCCATGTGGATCTAATCTGTTCATGTGAAGTTGTGTAGAAAATCTTTCTTTGATCAAGCTTCAAGCGTGAGGGGAAGTTCTCGAGCAAACCAACCCACTCTTGAAGTATTCAAGGAGAACCCACATTTGTTAATTGCCAAAGTCTTATCATTTGAATTTGTCTTAGAGGGATTTATTTTGAGTTTTGGGCTCCTATCTCTAGGTTCATAATTCAATATTTGTTTCTCAAATATTGTGCTTCATTTATGTTGCTATGTTAGAGCTAAGTCATGGCTAGGCAAAGAGGAGAGTTTACTCATACTCTTTGGCTTAGCCTTTTGTAGATTATATTGTGCACATACTTTGTAATTTTATTGAACTAATACTTGGTTTGTTTTGTAGCCTTCTCTAACTTGTGTCTTGTGACAACTTGCGAGATTTGTCTTTGAAAACTATTAACAAGTGCGTTCAGGACCTTGGGCTCTCAAATCAAGATCAATTTTCTCTCTCTTGGCCGTGGGCTCAAAGAGGCTTAGCCTCTCTTCTCTTGTAAAAATATGAATTTTCTTGTGCCCTTACTTGGCCTCAATTGCAGAAATAATTCATCAAGGAAAAGTCTATATTTTAAAGGCTTCATTGTAAAAGACTTTCCTTGAGTTTTGAGGAGGCTTCATGGTCTTTTGCCTCATGTAAACTAATAAAATTTCTGATTTTGGGAGCATGGGTTCTACCCACTAGCATCCCCATCTCTCTTGTTTGGGAGAGGACTTGTGGTTGACTTATTGGTTCCTGTATTTCATTTCTCTTACATGCATGCTCTAATTTGCTAATTAGCACAACCATACAATCCCATTTACTTTGCTAAGGTCACTACTATGTTGTTTGCATCAATTGACACACATTACAATCTACAATTTTTATTTCATAGCAATTTATTTTCATGCAAGCAATCTCTTTAACTTGATATATTTAGCTTGAGCATTGTCTAAAGTCCACTTATGCTTCATTACTTTGCAACAAATTCACATCTTAAGTTTTGATGCATCTTGTATTTGGGAAATTTCACTTTACAAGGCAAACATTTACTTTATGTCAAACAAATCTCTCAAGCTAAAGTTTCTTTCTTTGTTTTGCAAAGCTAATTGAGTACAATCTTGAGTTTACTTTTCACAAACATTGCCATTTACTTTACATGCAAGTCAATTTCTCATTTTGCTTTGGGTATATCACAAATTTATCATAAGGCAAAGCAAATACCTTTCACAATCTCACATGTTTATGCAATCTTATGTTTAAAGCATCTCCATCATTCACTTGACTTTTGCAAACTTACTTGCACATCATAGTAGGCAACTTAACTTAGTTGCAGACTTAAAATCAACCTCCAAGCATAAGCTTGGTTGATAGAAATCATAGGGAAAAAATACTTCTTGGAAAGTTCTTCCATTTGGTACAAAGTAAGGTAAATGCGTTGTGACCCTGCAGTTATGAAGGTGGCTTGCCCCCTTGTAAAAACGAAGGCATGCTGGCTCATAAGAATTAGGGGACGAATATCATTAAAGACACGTTTGTGCCCTCACCCCCTCATTCTTATAGTCACCCCAATTTTTACCCTTTGGTAAAAGCTCAAGAGGAGGACTTCTCACCTAGATTAGACATTTTTAAATTAAAAATAATGAAGATAATTGCATTCAAATCTAGTATAGGTGCATTTCATTCTAATACATCTCATGGTTTTACTTGCAATTGGTCGTTTTACTTGTCATTATTGAATTGAATGCTTTGTTTTGGCAAACATTATTTCATCTATATTTTGCATGTAGAATACTAATTGTTTTTGTTTTGCAAGATAACCTTATATGCTTTGATTTAGCAATTGATCATATATATTTGAAAGCATTCTTATATCTTGTATCATTGTGCTAACATTTTCTTGTTTCACTTTCAGGGTTACTTGTGCTTTTATTTCAAAGCATTTCATTTATATTAAGAAAATATCTTTCATGTTTTGAGCAATGCTTTAAAAGGCATTGGTCTTTCATATGCTTATGCTTATCTGATGTGTTGATGGTTGTTAATGGTTATTTCATTTCATATTGCTTACATCATATTTGCTTGCAATCTTAAGAAAGTAATCCACTTCACTTTAACATTCTCCTAGAAACCTCACATCTTTAACTTAGTTTTCCTGTAGGGACCACCCCCCATAGCTAGCCTATGACATAATTTAAATGGAGAGAGTTGGGGATAAGTGACAACCCCTTCTCTTAGTTCCTTGCCACCAACTACACCTTGTGGGGTTAAAGGGTTTTCTCACTAACTATAGGTAGGTGTAGATGATAGGGTCAATAGTCTTGTTACCCACCACTTGTGGGTGACATCCATAGGAAGAATATTTCTCCTGGATGGTTCTCAACCGACAACCACGAACCCTTTGCAGCCACTAGATAGCTCGATGTGCCACCATCGCCCCCACCTAAACCAGCCATTATGGACCCTCACCCATCTGTTATGATTGTATGTTTGAAGGTGGGCCTTCCAACCTCGAAGGTATGGCTTTTCATTATGTAGTTGGGTATCTTCACTTGTCATGGACACTTCTGAACATGGATTAGTGGGGGGATTCTGTGGAAAGAATGGGCTTGGTTTGTGCTCTTGTTTCCTTGTCCAATTTTGGTCGTTAACCTTGTGTCCTAGTCCTATGGGATCTCCTTTATGGGTTTCTAGCTTTAGGAGTGGCATTACTTGGGAAATCCTGATTTTGGTTGCGTGGTCTCACTTCCTAACATCACATAACCACTCCCCTTCGCTCATTATAACCCCTTTTCACATATTTTCTATCCGGGTCCACATTTGTCCATTGGGTCCATAAGGAGTTAACCTCCCTCTCATCTTGTCCACACTTTGGGTCAGGCTTGGAATGATGGCCCAGAAGTTGATGTAGCTAAAATAAAGTAAAAAAGCATAAGTTGACCACTCTCAACAAGAAATGTACCATAAAATACACAAAATGGCTAGGACATACAAATTTAGCACGTGGGAAAAAGCCAAACATGAGCTCTACTGCCATTACTATGACCATCACCTTGGTTCCTAGGGTCCCTTGTATTGACCCCTTGCATAATTAAGGAACCCATGATTGTACCAAACCCTGGTGGGCAATGAATTGCCTGACCTTAAAGGGGTATTCATTGCTATGTCATTCACATCATGCTCTCATCACTTGGAGCCCTGAGTAGTTCTAAAAGAAAAATCAATAAAGGGCAAAAGGCATATGAGGAAGGGTGGAGAAACGATGGCTAGGGTAACTCATGTACCACAATTGCTCCCTTCTACATTCATACACCCAAGTGTGGGCTGCGCTTATCTTAGCTACCCTTGTACTATGGCATGTGGCTTGGAGTGTTCCCTTGATGCCCCAGTCCGTTTCATCATTATATCACATGACACCTACCACTTGATGGATGTACCATGGACCTGTCACTCCCTTAGAGGTTGAAACCACCTAATAGGATCCTTGGTTAACCCTTTTCTTGAACTTGAAGGCACTTGGACACTCTAAAACCTGTCATGGAAGGGCATGCCACTATGAAGTGCCCACTTGGTTCCATGGTTTGTAAGCTTATTTACTCAATTACACTGATGGTTTGTTGTATTGGAAGGTGAGGAGGATCTTATACAAGACTGTAGGTGTGTCTTCATATTGGGGTTTAGTCTCCTTATACAGGGTCAAAGCCCTCCAGAGGGTCACATTGGCATTTGTAGGGTATGCATTGAGAGCCTTGGGCCTCTATTATATCTCAGAGCAGATAGCCATGCCATGGGATCCTTCAGTACCATCCATTGCTCACTTGTGTTCCACCTATTTGATGATGATGATGCACTTCGACCACCTTGCCTAGCTAGCTACACAATTGCACCACACACTTGGTAGTTGATCTAGGGCCTAGATGGGGTTATGTATTACCATGGGAGGCAAAGGGAGGGCTTGCATCATTGTTCCAACCCTTACAGATGGAGTACAGGTTTGTTCGATTCACTTGGAGACTCATGAGGATGTTTTTGTGCCCCAAAGCCACTTGGGAGCACCACAGGTCATTTGCTTGGAGATTAAGGGGCCACCCCCTTTATCACTATAGTTGAAGCCCTTCCACTCATTTTGGTACATGTTGGACTCCATTTGGCTGTTCAATGGCCCTTTGACCTAATGTATATATCATTTTGACCTTCTTTAGAGGCTTATTTTTGATATTATGGAGCTATTTGGTGGATTGTCACCAAAAGTATTGTTATTTTGCACATTATTTTACTTTAGGGGCATTATTAGGCTAAAATAGGTCATTTGAATCCCTTAGAGGATTGTATAAATAGAAGAGAGGCATTCTCTCTCATTCAACATCACTTGGATTTGGATTTTTATCTCTTCTTGAGAATTTCGATATAGCTATTGGAGGACAAATTCGATAATCTTTGATGTATTTTGATATTTGGAAATCTCTTCTTGGTCTTGGAGCTTCGATTTTATCTCCTTTTGATGATTGGATATACTTGCTATACTTGTAAGTAATTCTCATGGTCTATTTCTTTACTTTATGTGCTCATGTATAATGTATAGAATTTTTGCTCATGAAATCTTAGTTTCTGCCTTAATGAAATGCAAATTTGTCAAATCTTGATTCTGTGAGGGTATTGCATATGTTACATGATTGGGTATAGTGAATGAATGTTCCTACGTGTACATTATTTTAATAATTACCTTGATAAGTTATCAAATTGTAGCAGAAGAATTATAAATTTCTTGGTAACCTAGTTGTTGCCTTTAGGGCTATACGAAGTTGCTGGGGAACTCCTTCTTGGGTAAAAGAAACTCCAAAGGTTGAAATATCATTGACTCTATTCTCCCAATAGACTGGGCACTGGTCTAATCCTTGGTGATCACTTCAACAAAAATCTTTTCACCTACCTCTCTTTCTTTTTCTGAGGCCTAATTGTAATGTCTCCTAGGGCATCACACAGAATTCTTTGCAGCCATCCATTTGGTGAAAGAGTTGGGTCACAACTATGCTGGTGTATCCTCTAGGCCCTCAAAATTTTTGAGATAATTCTCATGGCTAGATTTCGAAATACCCCAAGCCCTAGCTCCAATTCTGTTCTTGGCCTAGGTTTCATAGGTTAGTGGCTTCATCAAAGATCATTGCATTGAAAATTCAAGTCAAATATAATCTCTTTGATCCTTTTTTCGTCCCTTACTTGGTCAAGACCTTTCGTTTGAAGTTTCACCCTAAATCCTTGACCTTGTTTGTGTCTTGTTATCACCTGCCGCCTACACCTACCTACAAGTCAGTGGGAAAAACCTTCAACCCCACAAGGCGTGGTTGGTGGCAAGGAACTCAGAGAAGGGGTTGTCACACTAATCCTGACTCTCTCTGTTTGAGCTATCTCCTAGGTTAACTAAGGGGGGTGGTCTTTAATGAAAAAGTTACATTAAAAGATGTGAGTTTCTAGGAGAGTATTATAGTGAAAATGGATTACTTTTAAGGATTTATGAGCAAATATGATGTGATCAACTTAAAATAACAATGCCAATCATTAACATGAGAAAAACTATAAAACCAATACCTTATAAGGAATTTTCTCAACAATTTAAAGATATATTTGCTCAAAGTAAAATGCAATGCTCTCAAAAGAAAAAACAAATTAACCCTGAAATGTAAGCAAAAGATTGTTAACACAAAATATTTCAAGATAAAAAAAATATTTTGAGATAATCGACTTTATGAATCAAAACATGTGAAACATATCTTGCCAAAACCCAACATTTAGTAATTAACTTGGAAATGTAAAAGAAAGGAAGTGCTAAAACAAGACATCAATATGCAATTAGACTTGAAGCATGAAAAGAAAACACTTTTTTGAAAGAATTACAATACTTGCTTTTGGAATAGACTTTGTAGATGAAAAATCAAATGATCAAGAAACAAGTAAAGTAAATGTAATGGAAAGTGCTGTTGGTTAATTTTATTAATTATCTCTACAACAAGATTACAATTTAACTCTTCAATCCTCAGACCTCACCCTCGCCCAAAGATATGGATCTCATAGTGATGAGTCAAAAGAGGAGTAGAGGGTCCTTAAGATGTCTACTTCAACCAACTTATGTTAGAGGTAAAATTGTAATGAAACTTGGGGCCTTCCTATACTAAAATGCCTAGATGAAGTGCAAATTTTGTTAATTCCCCAAATTAAAATAATGCTACATGCGAATGCTTCAATGAGAAATAAGATAGTTGCAAAACTTGAGAGACTAGAATGTAAATGAGCTCATATGTGTTTGCACCATTAAATAGAAAATAGGCAAGTAAAGTGAATAGATTGCTTTAAACTACAATTTGTTGATTTGGGTAGCATCGGATGTGCTCTAGCCACGAAAAATGGTGGAGAGGCTAAGGCACGTGAGATCTCCAATACCCAGAAAGGGTTTAGGAAAATTCTAAACAGTTTGGGAGATATTAAAATAATTAATATTTTTCATGGAGTTCCTAAGTCTAAACTTAGGGAAAATAAAATATTAATGTGAATTAATATAAAATTGTGTTAGAATGGTCCAAAAGTCATGGACCAAGCCAAATCTAATCTTAGCCATTGATTAGGGACTTAATCTCGGCCATTGATTTGTCAATGAGAAACATATAAGAGGAGGCTTGAGGGTCACTTGGAGAACACACCAAGAGATCAAGATTTTGACTTTCTAGGGCTAGGTTTTGCTAAGAAAGTTGAGAGAGTGATCAGAGTTGTAGCTGAGGGGCTGTGAATATAGAAGCAGGAAGGCAAAGATAGCACTAGGAGGATTAGCGCAATAGCTGGAGAGAGGGACACAGAAGCAGCCAAATGTCCAGGCAGAGCCAACCAAGGCTCATGCAGAGGCAGCCAGGAGCTGCGTAGTGCCTCAGAGGGCCAATGTGGGTGACACAAAGGGCCAGAGGATTGACGTAGAGGGCTAGAGGACTGATGCAGTGCCTCCAGAGGCTGATGCAGCCCAAGCTAGAGTGATGCTGGTCTAGAGAGATGCCAATGCAGTCCCTAGAGGTTGACACTGGGGTTTTGTGGGGTAGATTGGAGCTATAGAGCTGCCGAAGTGTTTATTCGGGGTTTCAGCCGGAATATCTACTTCCAAGTAGAGAGGTGCTATTTCCGAGATTTTTCTCTATTGGGTGAGCTGGATTTGGCACCCAGATTGTATTATGAAACTGCTTAATAAATCAAACCCTCAGATAGCTGCACTAGTTTTCCTGCATTGGGTTTTTCTGGGGACATTAGCCCAAAAACAACGGTGCCACTTGTGTGCTTGTTTCTATTTCCTTCAATTGATGATCTGTAATGTATTGAGCGTGTACTTGTATTTATTTCCAATATTTACATGGTAAATAACTTGTTAATTAATAGAATAAGTAGGTAGGAATAAATCAGTAAAGTGTATGAAGGGTTTCTAACGTGTCAGACTTATAAATTCTAACATGGTATCAGAGCGTGGTTGTAGATTACAGAAGAACTGAGGACATCAGCTGAGCAGAGCAACAACAAGAGAAAACAGTTGTCCCGAGTGACAAAAGCTGTTCCTAGCAGAGTAGCAACAAGGAAGGGGTGATGCAGTGCATATGTCATCAAGATTGAGCCAAGAAGAGGTTGCACAGAGGCTGAGGGAGGCAAAGATAGGCTCATGTAGAGCCATGCAGAGGCCAGGAGGGCTGACACAATTGGTTGAGGAAGTTGATTCGCTGGTGTTGGGATTGTGCAGAGCCTAGGAGCTCTAACCTTCAGCGTTGTGGGGTTTAGGAGGCTGTGGGTAAGTTGTAGAGTGGAGCTGGTGGGGTACTGTAGTCAAAACAGTACCTAACAGGGCAAGGCCAAGGAGGAGGGAGTTACTACCCAGGGTTTCTAGTCGAGAAATTTGGATCAGTGGTGTAGCTGCACAAACGATCAGAGTGGGGGTATCTCGACATTGGCAGAAGGGTTTCCAGGAAGGAAGTCGAGACTCAGAGGGAGTCACACCGAGAAATTCTAGGAGGGAAGTAGAGGAGCAATGAAATGGCACTACAAGGAGTAAGAGACCAAGACAGACTGGACGAAGCCTCAAACTTTGTAGTCTGGAAGGCCATAATCTTATCCATACTTGATAGAAATCGTGTCAAGCACTTCACCTTGAAGACGATAACGGTCCCAGTTCACCTGACTGATAACGACAGGTACGAGGATGCAATGGCGAGGGCTAAGAGTATCATCCTTAACGGGGTCAAGGATCATATAGTACCACATATTGCTGAGAAGAACACGACACAGGAGATGTGGGAGGCCCTAACCAAGTTGTATTAGCATACTTCCGTGTAGAGGAAGATGCTACTAGAAAATCAACTGCGATCATACCAGATGCAGAAGGGGGAACAGATCGAACCATTCCTCGATCGATTGAAGGAGATCTGGGATCAGTTGACTTCCATAGGGGCAACACCGGATCCCGAATTAATGGTGAGAACAGCCCTAAACACAGTCTCAGAATACTGGGAGGTGTTTGTCCAGAGCATACTAGCCAGGGCGACCCTTCCAAATTGGGAGGAAATGTGGGCTTCTCTTCACCAAGAAGAGATCAGAAGGCTGAGCAAGGTGGGAAGCAGCGGCAAGGGGATCAGAATCAAGAAGGAGGAGGAGGTGGATGATGCCCTAGCATTTTGAGGGAAAGAAGGAGAAACAGAAGAAGAAGGACCTCCCCAAGGTCAAATGCTTCCACTGTGGGGAGCTGGGTCATTATGCGACCCAGTGTCCAAGGAAGAAGAGCAAGGGAGAGGCCTCCGAGACAAAAGTTGCGCCAGCGAGGGCAGAGAAGGAAGTGGAGACAGAGGATGACTGTGCCATGAGTGCACACACACCACTTGAGCGGAGGTGGGTAGACATCGAGTTGTATTCAGGCGGACTACAAACGATGAGGGGTAGGATCCTCGAGGTACACAGCGTCTTGGATTAGACCTTGCTACAGGAGCCCCAAAGAGGAGTAGCAATACTGACGATGTAAGTGGAGACGGATTCAGAGGGAGCTGCAGTGCAGGATTCCCAGGACAACATGAGGCTAGCAGGTTGCAACAGTGAGAGAGGCATGAGAGTGTTGCACCAGTGTAGGATGGCACAAAGAGGTGTGCAATGGTGTGAGATGCATGGAGTTGTTGCAGTAGTGTAGATGTTAGAGAGGGAGTAGTTGTCAGTGACAGAGGGAGCTTCAGCATTAGGAGTGTTTCTAGCCTGATGGAGATGTTAGAGTTGGGAGATTAGTTACTTACTTCTTAGTAACTGGTTTGCAGTGCAACAGTTAGCAGTGGTAGTGCTATGGGTAGCACGATGCAACATGATGAGAGGGGTTGCAATGCAAATGCAGCCGTGGCAGTGGCAGGGCCATGGGCAACAGCACAGATGTAAAGGGAGTTGCATACAGATGCAGCAATGGTAGTGGCAGGGTCATGGGTAGTAGTATAGGATGCAGCAGTGCAGAGGATGTTGGGCAGCAGGGCTAGCATCAGCACAGGGACCGATGTCGGATGATCAGAGTGATGCTTAGTGAGGAGTATTACTAGAGCATAGTCTTCGCTAAGAGGGGGTGTTGATTAGGGGTAGCATCGGATGTGCTCTAGCCACAAAAATTGGTGGAAAGGCTAAGGCACATGAGATCTCCAATACCCAGAAAGGGTTTGGGAAAATTCTAAACAGTTTGGGAGATATTAAAATAATTAATATTTTTAATGGAGTCCCTAAGTCTAAACTTAGGTATTAATGTGAATTAATATAAAATTGTGTTAGAATGGTCCAAAAGTCATGGATCAAGTCAAATCTAATCTTAGCCATTAATTAGGGACTTAATCTCGGCTGTTGATTTTTCAATGAGAAAAGTATAAGAGGAGGCTTGACGGTCACTTGGAGAACACACCAAGAGATCAAGATTTCGACTTTCTGGGGTTGGGTTTGTTGAGAAAGTTGAGAGAGTGATTAGAGATGCATTTGAGGGGCAGTGAATATAGAAGTAGATAGGTAGAGATAACACTAGGAGGATCAATCCAGTAGCCAGAGAGGGATGCAAAAGCAGCTAAGGGTTCATGCAGAGGTAGCTAGGGCTCATGCAGAGGCAGCCAGGAGTTGCAGAGTGCATCAGATGGCCAACGTGGGTGACACAGAGGGCCAGAGGACTGATGCAGTGCCTCCAGAGGTTGACGTAGGCCAAGCAAGAGTGACGCTGGGCTAACGTTGGGCTAGAGAGAGGCTGACGCAGTCCCTAGAGGCTGACGCTGGGGTTTTGTGGGGCATATTAGAGCTGTAGAGTTGTCAGAGTGTTTATCCAGGGTTTCAGCCAGAATATCTATTTCCGATAGAGAAGTGCTACTGCCGAGGTTTTTCTCTGTTGGGTGAGTCGGATTTGACACCCAGATTTTATTCTGAAGCTGCTTAATAAATCAAACCCTTAGATAGCTGCATCAGTTTTCCCGCAATGGGTTTTTTCGAGGACATTAGTCCAAAAACAACGGTGTCACTTGTGTGCTTGTTTCTATTTCCTTTAGTTGATGATCTGTAATGTGTTAAGCATGTACTTGTATTTATTTCCATTATTTACATGGTAAATAACTTGTCAATTAACAGAACAAGTAGGTAGGAATAAATCAGTAAAGTGCATGAAGGGTTTCTAACGTGTCAGACTTAGAAATTCCAACACAATTGTTTCAAATAAATGATAGTTCTCCAATAGTTTCCATGTCATATAACATAAATTGACCAAGTAGTGAAGCATATACTTGAAGAAATTATGAAACAATTAAAATTTGCCAAAGTATGAAGTGTTTACACATAAGATAAGATTTGCTCAAGTTTACAATTTGGAAGCTTATGCATGTGGGAATTTAAATAAAAGATTAATAAAAAATACATGCAGAGTGAAATGTGTTAATTTTAAGCATGCACAAAATGAAATTAAATGCTAGAAAGCTAAAAAAAACTAGAAACAAAATCAGGCCACCCACAAGAATCTCTCCTTTAAATGAGGAAAGGTGGTGCCATGGGAAAAATTCCAAGCTCCCTCAAACAATTTTTTTTAATGTTTTCATTAGCGCTTAAAGTGGGTAAAAATCCATCTAAGAGGGCTGCCCACAATATGGAGAGATCTTTGGAAATATCGGAATCTAACAAAGCTAGACTCTCTCCCAAAAAGTATGACGACAAAAAAATTGAAGATGGAAAAAACTCTCCAAAAAAGATTCACAAGGCTCAAAAGGTCCACGACCTAGATGAGTTTGCAACTCTCTCCCAAGTGCTTATGACCTCCCTAGAAATCAGTGTTTGGATAGCGTGAGGGGGTCCTGCATACACATGAGTGAGTAGTTTCCCAAAGCTTCTCCTCAAGCTTCTTACTGCCCAATGGTCAAGCCTATGGGCTGTAAAACACAAAACCAATTGTCAGTGTGAAATTAGAAAAAAGAAATCAAAACTAAACTACAATTTAATATACAAAATACTAGCTCAAGTAACGAGAGTGAACTTCCAAACTTGCCTAGCTTTGGAAATGACTCTTGAATATGAGATATAACTTTTAAAGAACTAGAATCAAAGAAGTATTTTAAATTTAAATGGATGATCAAGTAGTTATAGAGTAAGAAAATTCCCTTTTGCTCTTCGTTGGATGGAAGGCTTGGAGCAAAAAAATCGTTGAGTTTTGGATCGTTGTGACTCTAAGAGTGAGTTGATCTAATTGAGATTTCTCCCACTTCCAAATGGATTCCTGCACACAATACAAAAGATCTTTCCTACACACTTGAACAAGTATTAGTTTGCAAAGGATTAGAGCAATATAATGAATAAGATAGACCAAACATTCCTCTTAAAATGAATTGGCAAGCTTATCCCTAGAATACTACTCTAAATCAATGATATGTGCAAGATAGCTTGCACACATGAATTCAAGCAAGATAACACGTATAAACTAATATTAATCCAATATGGAAAAGAAATTAAACAAAATTGCAGTAGCATGAAAGGGCATCACCTCATAATGCCAAGAGAACACTAGCCAGATAGTTCTAAAGTCTTGATTATATTAAGAAAATATGCAAGTACAAAATGACAGAGTTTCCTGAAGTCGAATAGCTCATAACATGATACAATATGAGAGAACATAGCCTCATTATATTGAGAGTTGGGAGAAAATCCCAAGGTAGAATTCATGTGAAAACTGAACTTGGAGCAAATCCCAAGAAAGAGCATGTCGAGTTCCAAGCGGAGATGACAGAGACACCAAGGCGAATTGAATTTCTCATTGGCACCCAAGGAAAATCAATTTTTTTTATATGGCATAGTAAACATATCCATGAGTGAACTAAAGAAATGAGATAACTCCAGTCAAACCAAATCAAACTTGAACTAAGTTCTACCACTTCAGATGATGATCCCAAAGATGCTCTGTGTAGATTGCTAAGAGTTACTTGATTTCCTCAAGTGAAACTCGTAATCCTCCATGTGAAGTTCTAAGTGTAGAAGCAACTAGAGCTAACAGTGAGAGAAGGCCCCACAAAATCTTCAGTCTAAATATTCCACAAAATATTCCTTCAGTACATGAGTTCCTCTAATAAATTTGATTTTCCACATGTGCAACTACTGCTTTATCTCTGGGAAATTCGATTTTTCCAAATAATGGTGTATTTATGATGCAGTGTGCTCAATCATATTTCACATATATGTTGATTCAACTCTTTGACTTGAGATAATTTCCAAGTCATTTCCATGTCATTCTGTCACATGGAATAATTTATTTCTCTCTATTTTATTTAATTCTAGCCTAATTAAATGGCACAATTTCCATTAAACTTAGGAAATGTGGGGTTTGAGGGTCCAAAACACATTATTAACCCCTCAAAGTGTGTCATAGTAGAAAGTTGAGGGTGAGAGGTGTAATTTTTATTACTCATACCCCATACAAATTCTCTAGACTGCACTTATTACAATTTAAATGCAATGTTATTTGCAATTTTTGATGTGCGGGAAATCTAAAAAATTAAAAAATGAAGTCTACCTATACCTAACCAAATTCCACGTAATTTTTTGTGTGATCTAATATGGTAATATACATCAACTCTAGACATTAAAATTTGTGAGGGGTTGAACCTTCAAACTGTCACCCTGACTTTGGGGTAAAAAGTGAGTGAAAAAACCAATAAAATTATCTGCCTCTGAAAAAGAAGGGGCATTTAACCAAATAAAAAAATACTCCAAGGTGTACTCGCTTACTGATAGAGTCCCAACATCCTAGGCCTGTTACAGAATCAAAACTCATCATTACTAGTATCACTTATTACAATTCCCCGTAGGGTGCGGAATCTGGGTATAAGAATATATGATGAAAAATAGAAGTAGAGTTTAAAAACTCTGTTGACTGCTGATATTTGATGGTACAAGTGTCCTCGGGATCATCCTTGGGCATGGAGTCTTCATATAATCATCAGATGCCACTCCAGTGGTCAACAGGTCCACTTGGATTTCTTTGTGGCCCCACACCTTTTATCACTCTAATTTCACAAGGATCATCTTAGGAACTTATAGGAAATATTAGGTTTGGGGCATCCCTTTACCAAGAAATACTCCTTAACCCTAGGTCTAGGTTTCCCTTTAGCCCTTCTTGGAGAGCCATACATCTTGCTTTCAAAGCAAGAAACCCCTATCATCTGAGTCTCTCCTTTGAATAGGCTTCTGAGATCACTATCTATATATCATTTAGATACCATTCATAGTGATTTCCTTAATATCGAGACTCCTCCCATCGGTGAAAGTTTTTAAAGAGCAGGGGACATTGACTGAGGTGACAGTGGGTCTTTGTCCCATTGTTGTCACTTGGTCTAGAAGTTTCCCCTTTGGAACTCCTCTTAGGACCCCTGCTAGATTGAGCGGTAACAAAATCTTTTAGGTAAAAACATGTTCTTCATGCTTCTAGGGTTTGTTAGGTCTTAGGATTTATTATCACGAGTCAAAGGAGTCAACATCATTATTATAATAACCTTTAGGGCAAAATGTAATTGTAAAAAGAATTATTTTTTAGTCTAGATAGTCCTGAAAACTCCAAAAGTACAAGTCAGCCTTGACAGTTACAAGTTGGCCTAAAGGAGGGAATTCAACCACCTGGAAAGGGCTAAATAAAGGAGTAGTTCAACCTCATTTGGCACTCATTCACTCCACAAGTTCGAATCACAAGAGGAAGTTTGATATGTAGTTGGGAGAAGAAGAAAAGGTGAGCGAAGGTCTAGGAGAAGAAACGAGGAAAAAAAGTTTTGTTTTTGGGCTCTATCTCACACGTACAAAATTCTAGGGATTTTGGGTTGCAGAAAGAGGCCGAAGTTGCAGGTTTGAGTTGTAGTAAGATAAAGTGCAACTTCTTGTAATTTGAAGGAAGAATAGTCTATATGGACCTCGTTGACCTTAGGAGGAGTTGTCTTGCTCTAGGAAGGTCTCAGGAGGAGGTTGAATTAGGGTTTTTGACGCAGGGTTACGCCTGCTTTACCCGCAATATGCATATTCCTATGCATAAACCATTTTCCCCCTAGGAATTTACATGACCTTCCGGTCAAAGGTTCATTATAAATAACAATGGGTTAAGGCCGCTTGATTAAAACTCACATGGAAACCTCTATTAAGCCGAACATAGTCTATCCCTTCAAATCCTTTCAACTATCGGAACTTAATCAATCCAAAACCTTTCTTAATCCTTATGGCCACACATATATCCAAACCCCACTTTATAACTTTGGGTTATAATTGGAAAACCATTAAAACCCTTCTATCGACACTTCAATCCATGATAATTCTCCTATAAGAGAATACACGCAAAAACATGCATAAAATACCTTTTTCTGCCTTTCCTCAGCCTTTGCACATTTCCCAAGAATTGCCTTTATCGCAATCACTCATTGCAATTTTCCATGGTCATACCACATATATGCTCTTATCACCCCTCCGACTCCGATATGCAACTATCAGAAGCATTTAAATAATGCTTAAGCCTTAAAAGACTCGGGCACAACACTTTAACAAAATACAAAGGAAATACACAAAATCCCGCTCCGAAACACATAAGCGGATCTCAAAATCTATACTCCCACATTCATATTTATCGTCGGGTCCATCTCCATCTCAAACCTTCCGCTGCGCTACTCCTCCTCCGATCTCCGATCAGCTTCATCGGCTTATCGACGATATCGCAATATTGCTATCGGCACATCGCCATTCCACTGCTCGCTGTTATTTGACTTTACCGAAATGCGATCGCTGATCAAATCTTGACCGTTGATCTGGATCCCGATCCGACGGTTGTTGATTGAACCAATTAACAAACTTGCTCGACAGATCCTCTGCCATTGATCTACACTTCTTAGATCCAACAATCCACGATGATTCCAGGTGGACAAGTAGCACGGAGAATAACTGCCCGAAAAAGCGGTTTTCTCTCTCCACCTGAATGCTACGTGTCAACCAATAAGTGGATCGAGTGAACTCCTCTAAATACCACTTACCACATTTGCTCCACCCGATATACCACTTTTGTGTATAAATCCACCGATGTGATATTCCTTCGTCTCCTCTGCGATTGGATCCTGTCCGTTGATCTGTTGGATCCAACCGTCGCTATTCAACGATACTTCATTATTTCGTCCGCCTCTTTACTTTGGGTTTTCACTGTTTCTTCAATGTTTACCGTGGTACTTGGGTTTTCTTTGGGTTCTGGTCCTTCAGTTGTTCCACTGCGCACTTCCTCTAAGCTTTGGCTTGGATCTTTCTAATGGATTCAACGATCCATTATGATCCTCCTCATCATGTTCCTCTCTGTGTAATTGTCGAACTTTGCTTGCAACTCTGTTACACAAAATATACTAACTCACTCATCATTTGCCATTGATGCTTAACAACACACTCATACAAATAGAAATTGAATCTTTGTGCATATATATATATATATATATCTATGAACAAACAATTACATGATGAGACTCTTTATCTCTCCTTGGCCTGATCTTCTAATATAATGGCCTCTGTTCATTATCTACCCGTAGGCTTACAAACACTATCTAAATATCTAACTCTCTCTCTCTCTCTCTCTGTCTACTCCTTTCTATGCCTTTTAGGCTTACATTTATACAAAAAGAGATTCTAAAACCAATTCCTGGTTTCGATCCATAAGTTTCTCAACAGAATCCTAAAATCTCTTTCTCATCCCTAAGGATTTCTCAAATCCACAAAATCATGAACTAACTTCTAATCGAAGATTTACAATCAATTCTCAATCCTCTTATCACTCAACTATCCTCAATCTCTCATGTTCTCCTACATTCGAGAACATTTACAATTATGCCTCACAATATTCAATTAATTCCTATTCTCATTAAAATCACTCAAAACATTAAATAATTACATTAATTCAATACTTAGGAAACCAACTTCCTTGAAACAAAAGGCCCCCTATGTCTACTAAAATACAATAATATGATGTTGAGCTGAATGCAATTTATCTTGAACATTTTATCAAAATGCAGAAATATCAAGATTAGTGTTCCTCTTACCAAAATCCCAGCTTTACTCTAGTTGCTTCGCTGTTAGATTAGAATCTGATCTCCCTTGCCTGCATACACATTTTTCCACATTTCTCTATTCTAAATTCTTCCAAAGAATCTTTCACACATAATTTCTTTGTTCTGCTATGATACCAAATGACGCAGGGTTACCCCTACTTTACCCACAGTATGCATATTCCTATGCATAAACCATTTTCCCCTGAGGAATTTACATGACCTTCCGGTCAAAGGTTCATTATAAATAACAATGGGTTAAGGCACCTTGATTAAAACTCACGTGGAAACCTCTATTAAGCCGACCATAGTCTATCCCTTCAAATCCTTTCAACTATCGGAACTTAATCAATCCAAAACCTTTCTTAATCCTTATGGCTGTACATATATCCAAACCCCACTTTATAACTTTGGGTTATAATTGGAAAACCATTAAAAGCCTTCCATCGACACTTCAATCCATTATAAATCTCCTATAAGAGAATACACGTAAAAACATGCATATACATTTTTTCGCCTTTCCTCAGCCTTTGCACATTTCCCAAGAATTGCCTTTATCACAATCTCTCATTGCAGTTTGCCATGGTCATACCACATATATGCTCTGATCACCCCTCCGACTCCGATACGCGACTATCGAAAGCGTTTAAATAACGCTTAAGCCTTAAAAGACTCGGGCATAACACTTTAACAAAACACGAAGGAAATACACAAAATCTCGCTCCAAAACACATAAGCAGATCTCAAAATCTATACACCCACATTCATATTTATCGTCGGGTCCGTCTCCATCTCAAACCTTCCGCTGCGCTACTCCTCCTCCGATCTCCGATCTCCAATCGGTTTCATTGGCTTATTTGCGATATCGCAATATCGCTATCGGAACATCGCCATTCCACTGCTCGCTGTTATTTGACATTGCCAAAATGTGATCGCCGATCAAATCTTGACCATCGATCTGGATCCCGATCCAATGGTTGTTGATTCAACTGATCAACAAACTTGCTTGACAGATCCTCCGCTGTTGATCTACACTTTGTGATCCAACGGTCCACGATGATTTCGGGTGGACAAGTAGCACGAAGAATAACCACCCAAAAAACCATTTTTCTCTCTCCACCTGAATGCTACGTGTCAACCAATAAGTGGGATCGGGTGAACTCCTCTAAATACCACATACCACATTTTCTCCACCCGATATACCACTTTTGTGTATAAATTCGCCGATGCGATATTCCTCTGTCTCCTCTACGATTGGATCCTGTCTGTTGATCTGTTGGATCCAACAGTTGCTGTTCAACGATACTTCATTCTTTTGTCCACCTCTTTACTTTAGTTTTTTGTCGTTTCTTTAATGTTTACCGTGGTCCTTGGGTTTTCTTCGGGTTCTGGTCCTTCAGCTGTTCCACTGTGCACTTCCTTTGAGCTTTGGCTTGGATCTTTCTAATGGATTCAACGATCCATTATGATCCTCCTCGTCATGTTCCTCTCTATGTAATTGTCGAACTCTGCCTGCAACTTTGTTACACAGAATATACTAACTCACTCATCATTCGCCATTGATGCTTAACAACACACTCATACAAATTGAAATCGAATCTCTGTGCATATATATATGAACAAACCATTACATCGGCCTAATCTTCTAATTTAATGGCCTTTGTTCATTATCTGCCCGTAGGCTTACAAACACTATCTAAATATCTAACTCTCTCTCTGTCTTTGTCTCTATCTACTCCTGCCTATGCCTTTTAGGCTTACATTTATACAAAAAGGGATTCTAAAACCAATTCTTGGTTTAGATCCATAAGCTTCTCAACAGAATCCTAAAAGCTCTTTCTCATCCCTAAGGATTCTCTCAAATCCGCAAAATCATGAACTAACTCCTAATCTAAGATTTACAGTCAATTTTCAACCCTCTCATCACTCAACTATCCTAAATCTCTCATGTTCTCCTACATTTGAGAACATTTACAATTATGCCTCACAATATTCAATTAATTCCTATTCTCATTAAAATCAATCAAAACATTAAATAATTACATTAATTCAATACTTAGGAAACCAACTTCCTTGAAACACAAGACCCCCTATGTCTACTAGAATACAATAATGATGTTGAGCTAGATGCTCTTGCATCGGTTTTCTTGGAATCTGCAAGGCCGAAATTGGAGGGTCGAAGTTGCAGTATTGAAGCTAGTAGGTCAAAGTAGAAATTTGTAGCTGGTTGTTGTAGAAACAAAGGAGGACTTGAAGAAGGGATGACTTGGTACTAGGAGAAGGGCTTGGTCGAGGTTTTGGATCTTTGTATTTCATTTGAAGCAGATTATAAGAAGAGAAGAGTTTTCCGGGTTTTCCCCTTGGAGGGGTTTTTCCCTAGCTGAGAGCCTAAATTTTTGTGTTCTCTATTGTTACTATTTTGTTCTTGATATTTGTTTGATGAAAAGATCTAACCAAAGAACTGAAGAACATTAACTAAGTTCACAAGAAAATATTAAGATTAAGGAAAATAAGAATAAATTGTTGCCACTTCACATTTTCCAACATGGTTTCAGAGCTAAGGTGAACTGGAAGGCAATTGGAAGGATTTTCTTGTGGACACTAGAAAAGGTTAATTGTCAAGAGGAATTATTTGTAGAAGAACTCAAGGAAAAGAAGTAGAAGATCTCGTGATTTAGGAGGGTTTCTACATTGAATGAGATCAAGTCTAGATCAAGCTCGCATCAAAGGAAGATTTGAGGGGAATACTTGTAGAAAAGTGTTGATCTCTCTCTAGAAGATGATCTATTTGGAAGGCATCTTTTAAGGAATCATCAAAGGATCTTAGAAGCTGTTATCAAGGACTCTTCAAAGATCTTGAAGGCATCAAGAAGATTGAAGACATCATCAAGAAGGATCTTGGTCTCAAGTAAGTATCATATTATTACATCATGTCTGAATCTACAGGTCATATGGGTTCTCTCTGTAAGGAGAGCAATAAGCTTATTGGAGCATCAAATTATCTAGCATGGAAGAAAAGGATTGACCCAATACTAACAAAATAGGAAGTAGTGGAATATGTCACTGAACCTAGCAAAGACAAGACACAAGAACTAGAAAAGTACAAGAAAGGGGAAGTAAGAGCTGAAAGGATCATAGTTGAATCCATTAAAGATTGTCTTGTTCCATTTTTTTCAAGGCCATGTATGACAAGCTAGTAAACTTGTACTTTGTAAGTACATCAGGACAAAAGATGTCTTTGCAGAATAAGTTATATAGAATGAAGAAATCAAAGGATGAGGATATGACATCCTTTCTCACGAGAGTCTCTCAGCTAAGATACCATTTGGAAGGGCTTGGGGAATCAATTACTGATTCGGAAGTAACCATTTGTGTACTAAATGAATTGCTATTAGAACATAGCAACTTTGCAACAAGCATCTACTCCAAGAAAGACTCAACTCCCTTTGATGAGTTGTGGTCTCAATAAATATTGGAAGAATTAAGGATCAAGGTAAAAGATGACATATCATTAGATGAGCAGTCTCAAACCTTTCTAGCTCGAGTCAAGAAGCTGAAGAAGGGAAAGTTTGGAAAGTCCAAGAAGAAAGATATGTCCAATGTTCGAGGCTTCAAATGCAATGAGTTTAGACACTTTAAGTGGGACTATCCATGCCAGCAGAGCAACAAGAGAAAGGAAAGAAGCGAAGCTCATGTAGTTGAGGTCGTGGGAGAACTTGAGAAGAAGCCGAAGAAAGAAGTGAAGGATCTTTACTATTAAAGAAGGCACTTTGTTTGGCAGGTTCTTTAGAATGTTCTTTCCTTTAGGATATAGTATGCATTGTTCATCTTGATTATGTAGAGCATCATGGAAGCATATGATAGTGGCATGCTTAAAGTTTACATGATTAAGTTGCTTTGTAGAGATCATCTAAATAGATATATAGACCATTTTTTGCATAATGTTCATCCAAGTATTATCTAACATTATGTTAGAGGTTGTCATATTGCTTGAATGGATCATCATAATCAGGGAAGGACATGTGAAAATTCCTAGTCCAAGGAAATCCTACTGCAACAAATCTAAATCTACTTCACCTACTTGATTTTTTTATTCATCAAGTTATTCTTTTTAATACTGAAGAAAATTACTTCTGCAACCTACACTAATTAAATTTTTGATCTCATGAAACAGAAAACAAAGCAAAGAACAAGATACATAGGACACACTTATTTTTGGACACAATAATCCCTTGAAAAACCTAATGTGGAAAAACCGGTGCAGCAGCTTTGAGGGTTTTATTATTATGCAGGAGAAATATCTAAATACAAAGCTAGGATGCTCATCTAGCAATCCTTTACAGAGATATATTGGCAGAAAATCTGAGTGAGTTTTACTTCACTTCACCAACAGAATTCCGGCTGATCCGACACAACACTGGCTAACCCTGGCTATTTCTGCGTCACCTCTTCTACCCTCTGTGTCAGCTTTCTCGATAGTTTCGGCAGTTCCCGGCTGTTCCCGACAATTTTGGCTTCTGCCCTCTGTGTCAGCTTTCCCGATAGTTCTGGCTTCTGCACTTTGCGTCAGATTTCTCGGTTGTTTCGGCAGTTCCCGACAGTTCCAACTGTTCCTAGCAGTTCTGACTTCTGCGTGACAGACAACTTTTCTACTCTGCTGGCTCTCTCCGCCTCTCTGTCTGTATTCTCCGGAAATTCCTTCTCCCAAATTCTCACTGCCCCTCTACTGCAGAATGATCACTTAATTTGAAATCCTTAGCAAACCCTGCCCTAGGAATCAAATTCTTGATCAATTCATTCTCTTCGTGTGTGTTTCCAAATGAACCCCAAGCCTCCATTTTATACTTTTCCTGTTGATTCTTCAACAACCAAGATTAAGTCTCTAATCAACAGCCAAGATTAAAACATGACTTGATCCGCCTTCTAGATCATTCTCACTCGTACTTTGATTAATACCCATTAAAATTTTAGTTTTCCTAAGTTTAGGATTAGGAACCCCATTAAAAATATTAATTATTTTAATAATATATAATCCGAGTGGAATTTCACCAAACAGTTTCTGGGTTCTTTAGAACTCATGTGCCTTAGCATCTTCACCATTTTTCAAGGTTAGAGCACTTCCAATGCTACCAAAAACTAACACTCCCTCTTAGAGAGGAAAGTGCTCTAACAACAATGTCCACTTGCATGCTGCTCTATTTTTGAAGCACCTCCTTTCTGTAGTGCGGCTGCCACGAACACTGTGTTGCTGCTGCTACTTTACCATTGCCCATGACCATTGACACTTCCACATCCATTGCTGCATCTGTTTACAACGCCCTCTCAAACGCTGCATCTGCTATGCTGCTAGCACTGCCACTGCTAACACTGCATCTGTATTGCAAATCAGTGGTTGAGAGAAGCAACTAGAAAATATCCAAAATCAGCTGAACTTAACTGTGTTCAACATAATACAATGAATGTTGGAATCTGACTACTACTGACCCTCTGAATCCTCTGCGCTGTTGTTGACTCTTGCACTGTGCCAACTGTACTACTGTCAACCTTGCTTTGGTTGATTAGTCTTTGGTCCCAAGCCACTGCATCTATCCTCCAAACAATCCACTGCATCATTTGACACTATGTCCATCTCTCTACTGCTGAATCTTGGGCTCTCGTAGCAAGGAATTGATCCAAGATGTGGACTCCTCAAGGATCTTGCCCATATGTAGTTCTCTCGACTACAACTCAATATCGCCCCATCTCCCCCGTGGAGATGCGTGGGCACTCATGGCACACTCTTCCTTGTCAATATTTTCTGAAGCAGCCTTAGGGTCATGTTTCTCATCCTTATTCTTTTTCTTCAAAGGACATTGGGATGCATAGTGGCCCATCTTGCCATAACTAAAACATTTCACCTTCGAAATGTCCTCCTTTCGCTTCTACTTCTGTTGTCCCTTCTATGCTAGAGCTGAGTTCTCCTCCTCCTCCTTCGTCTTTGTGCCACTCCCATTGCTATCACTGAGGTTGACCTTCACTATGTCCCTCCTTAACTCCTCTTGTTTAAGAACCGCCCACATCTCCTCCCATGAAGGTAGTGGTTCTCTGCCCAATATGCTTTGGATGAAAACTTGCCATTCATCCGAGACTCCATTCAAGGATATTCTCAACATCGCAGTTGGTTGAGGAGTGGACCCCACTGCAGCAAATTGGTCTCTAATGTCCTAAAGATGTTGAAGATAGAGTCTCACCCCTTCTCCTTTCTGCATCAAAGTCCACTACAACTTCTACTCTAAATACATCTTCTGTTGTTTAGAAGAGCCTTCATATAGAGAAGAGAAGACAAGGCTCCCCATATCTCCTAGGCTGTATCCTTGCCCTGCAAGTGTGAGACCACATGATCTCGAACTCCATCGAGAATGAGCCTCTTTTCCTTCCCCTGCTCAACTTTGTACTTCTTCTTTTGATTGTTGTCAGTAGGAACAACTACAACACTTTTGATGTAGGCCTCGAGATCATATTCTTTTAGAACAACTAATATTTTGGTCTTCCATATGACATAGTTGGAAGCTCTTTCCAACCTGTCCTGATCTCTGAGCCCATGTGATGCCATCTCACCCAACTGTTGAACTGACTCCTCTAGTCATTGCTTAGCACTGCTCAGTTGCTCAGCAAGTGAGAAATTCGAACTTTCTGGTGGAAAGTTCTTTGAGGTGAAATTTCCCCTTCTATGTGTCTTCGTTCTTTTCCAACGGATTTCTGCCCCGAAAGAAACTACACCCTTAAAGAACTGCACCAATGCTCCGCGTCACTCCCTCTGCCTCTGCAATCTCACGAACTGGAAATCGTACCTCTCTGTCATCTTACTCAGAGAGAGATCTCCTCGGATTTGCTTTCGGAAAGGATTGTACAATCCCTTCAAGGTGATTCGAATTGCTGCCAAGTCCAGCTTTTTGCTCTCACTGTTCAGCACTGGATCTGCTCTTCCTGTTTCAAAATCAACCCTTTGATACCATGTGAAAATTCCTATTCCAAGGAACCCCTACGACAACAAATCTGAATCTACTTCACCTACTTGATTTTTTTATTCATCAAGTTATTCTTCTGAATACTGAAGCAAATTACTTCTGTAGCCTACACTAATTAAATATTTGATCCCATGAAGCAGAAAATAGAGCAAAGAATAAGATACATAGGACACACTTATTTTTAGACACAATAGTCCCCAGAAAAACCCAATGCGGGAAAACCAGTGCAGCAGCTTTGAGGGTTTTATTATTATGCAGGAGAAATATCTGAATACAAATCTATGATGCTCGTCTAGCAATCCTTTATAGAGAAAATACTAGTGGAAAATCTAAGTGATTTTTACATCATTTCACCTGACGGAATTTCGGCTGATCCGGCATATGACTGGCTAACCCTGACTATTTCTGCATCACCTCTTTTGCCCTCGGCGTCAGCGTCCCGGTTGTTCTGGTAGTTCCCGGTAGTTTCGACAGTTCTGACTTCTGCCCTCCACGTCAGCTTCCCCGGCTATTCCGACAGTCCCTGATAGTTCCTACTGTTCCCGGTAGTTTCGATGTCTGCCCTATTCGTCAACTTTCCCAATTGTTCCAGCAGTTTCCAGTAGTTTCGGCGTCTGCCCTATGCGTCAACTTTCCCGGTTGTTCCAGTAGTTCCCAGTGGTTCGAGCTGTTCCTGGCAGTTCCGACTTTTCCATGACAGGCAACTTTTCTGCTTTGCTAGTTCTCACCGCCTCTCTCTCTGTATTCTCTGGAATGTCCTTCTCCCAGATTCTCACTGCCCCTTTGCTATAGAATGATCACTTAATTCTAAATCCTTAGCAAACCCTACCGTAGGAATCGAATTCTTGATCAATTCATTCTCTCTGTGTGTGTTTTGAAATGAACCCCAAGCCTCCATTTTATACTTTTCCTGTTGAGTCTTCAACGGCCGAGATTAAGTCTCTCATCAACGGCTAAGATTAAAACATGACTTGATCTGCCTTCTAGATCATTCTCACCCATATTTTGATTAATATCCATTAATATTTTAATTTTCCTAAGTTCAGACTTAGGAATTGCATTAAAAATATCAATTATTTTAATAAAATACAATTCGGGTGGAATTTCACCAAACGGTTTCTGGGTTCCTTAGAACTTGTGTGCCTTAGCCTCTCCACCAATGTTCAAGGCTAGAGCTCTTCCGATGCTACCAAAAACTAATAGGACCATCATTTTGAAAGGTCCACAAGAGAAGTAGACATTCCATGTAATGTGAAATCAATACCGGTAAAAGGATGAAGGAATGCAATGGGTCAAATTGCATGCTCACTTTAGGGAAGATAGCTAGATGATTGGTTAAAAGCATAAGAATGCATGTTGGATGTAAAATTTGGGATAATATTCATATGTATTGAATCTTGTGGTAAGAAAATTGGTCATAAAATATGCTTAAAATATGATGCTTGGAAAAGAAGAATTTGGCTTACTCTAGGATGATAAAGAATTTAAGACTTTCTCTAGAATATATAATAATGATTAACATTCAATATAGTCTCCAGAAGAAAAGTTGTAACTTGGTAATCAAGTTCGATCCTTGGGCACTCTGATGCATGAAGGAAGTTTCTAGTGTAGATGGTCGATGAGGATGTTGATTGTGTGAGAAGGTCATCATGAATCATGATGAGGTAAGTGTAATTTTAATTGTTGGTTATTTGGTTAACATATTATTTTGCTACTCAGAAGAATGTTGCAGGAATACATGTTGACAGTTGAGACAAGTTCAATTGGATGGATGAAGAGTATTGGGAGAAGCTCAATATCTGGTACCTGGCAACTATGAAGTCAAGATGTGTTCATCTTGGAAGGTAACGGTATGAGAAAATAACGTCATGGTCAACTAGGAAAATCACTTTCATGAGGAAACCATGATCAATCCAAAGATTGGAAAGACTCAACATCTATGTTGTCGAAGATGAAAGTGATGAGCAAGAGCAAGACCTATATCCTATCACAAGAGCAAAGAAGATAAGATGGCTCCATGATACCTTGAAAAGAAGCAATCTCAATGTAAGAGATGTAAAGGAAAGAGGGAGCCATGTAGTTATGAAGGACAAATTGTTGATACTCTCATAAAATACAAGCTATGGGGCTTGTGGTGTTGATTGGTGTTGACTTCACAGTTTGAAAGGATGTTAGGAATCTCCTTAGGTGTGAGAGGGAGAAAAAGAGCCTCTTTGAATAGGAGGAAGGATCTATTCTCAAGTTAAAAGGAGAACAGGGTTATCCTCTCTAGTTGAGAGGGAATGATGTTGGACATCACATGTGCATTCTCTTCTTCATGTGTCATGCACTTGACCAGGAGTAATAGTGGTAAGTCTAAGTGAAGGTCATGAAGAAAGAATGGTGAAGGATTGGAGAAGCGTCTATGGTTTCCTTAAGGATATATCACACATGAAAGGAAAGGTACCGACACTCTTTGAGAATGAGACAAGAATTCAAGAGAAGAGTGGCTGAAGAGGACAATATTCTTTGAGGATTCAGATATGGAGATCCAAGATAAGAATAGTCCTAAAAGGACATACCTTGTGGAGATCCGGATGGGGTATGTGCCTTGTAGAGGTAGTGTGGTATCACACATAAATACTCCAAATATAATGCTCTTAAATAAATAAAAGTTTGTCTAGTTAGGTCTCAAAGACAATGTTGGTCATAATGATGATGCTTACAGTATGGCTTATCAATCTGCTCTTCTTATGAGAACTCTTTAGTTTGAGATATGATGTTGTATTGGTTGTACAATTATGAATACCTCCCTAGTTAAGAGGGAGTGTTGAAAATGTAACTAGTTTCGGTCTTCATAATTGTTGTTGTACTCATTTCAATATGTATCCTATGTAACAAACAAGAAAATAAAAGAAAAAGTTATTATTATTAAAGCATGGGTTTCATGCTCTTTATTGATGGTCTTTTAGGTAAAAGCATGTTCTTCATGCTTCTAGGGTTTGTTAGGTCTTAGGATTTATTGTCATGAGTCAAAGGAGTCAACATCATGTTTATAAGACCCTTTCGGGAAAATGTAATTGTAAAAAGAATTATTTTTGAGTCTAGAAAGTCCTAGAAACTCCAAAAGTACAAGTTGGCCCTAGCAGTTACAAGTTGGCCTAAAGGAGGGAATTCGACCCCTTGGAAAGGCTATATAAAGGAGCAGTTCGACCTCATTTGGCACTCACTCACTCCACAAGTTTGATATCACAAAAAGAAGTTTGATCTGTAGCTAGGAGAAGCAGGAAAGGAGAGTGAAGATCTAGGAGAAGAAAGGATGACGAAATGTCTTTTTTTTAAGGCTCTATCTATTTAACATGTGTTAAATTCTAGGGTGTTTGGGCTGTAGAATGAGGCAGAGGTTGCAGGTCTAAGTTGCAGTAGGATGAAGTGCAACATCTTGTACTTGGAAGGAAGAATACTCTATTTGGACCTCGTTGACCTTAGGAGGAGCTGCCTTGCTCTAGGAAGGTCTTAGGTGGAGGTTGAATTAGGGTTTTATTGGAAGCTGCAAGACTGAAATTGCAGGGTCGAAGTTGCAATATTGAAGTTGGCAGGTCGAAGTTGCAATTTGTAGATGGTTGGTGTAGAAACAAAGGACTTGAAGAAGGGTTGGCTTGGTACTAGGAGAAGGACTTGGTCTAGGGTTTGGGTCTTTGTATCTCATTTGATGTAGATTCTAAGAAGAGAAGGGTTTCCCCCTTAGAGGGGATTTTCCATGGCTAAAAGCCTAAATTTTTGTGTCCTTTATCCTCTATTGTTACTGTTTCGTTCTTGATATTTGTTTGATGAAAAGATCTAACTAAAGCACTAAAGAACATTAACTAAGTTCACAAGTAAATATTAAGGTTAAGGAGGTTAAGGAAAATAAGAATAAATTGTTGCCACTTCACATTTTCCAACAGTGTGGATGTAGGATGGAGCAATCATGATACATGAGTTACCCCAACCTTTTTTTTTCCACCCTTCAAATTTCTTTTGCCTTTTATTGATTTTTCTTTCTTTTACTGCTTGGGGCTCCATGGGATGAGAGGATGATGTGTATGATGTAATAGTAATTACTCCCTTAAGGTTGGACAGTTCATCGCCCACTAGTGTTTAGGAAAATCATGGGTTCCTTAGTGATGCAGGGAGCACTCATAGGGGCCCTAGGAACTTGGGTGATGGCCATAGTGATAGGGGATATAGCTC
The DNA here is from genome assembly GCA_031772625.1 of Pinus tabuliformis. Lineage (NCBI taxonomy): Eukaryota > Viridiplantae > Streptophyta > Pinopsida > Pinales > Pinaceae > Pinus > Pinus tabuliformis. The sequence goes on from CM062818.1 coordinate 711,510,553, forward strand.
ATGTTTGGCTTTTTCCCACACATTTTTTTTTTTTTAATGTCTCAGCCATCTTTTGGATTTTGTGGTACATTTCTTGTTGTAAGTGGCCAAGTTATGCTTTTAACTTTCTTTTTAGCAACATCAACCTCCAGGGCATTGTTCTAGGCCCGACCCAAAGTGTGGACAAGGGGAGGGGGAGACTAACACCTTATGGACCCAGATGGGAAAAATGTAAAAGGGCTTATAATGAACGAAGGGGAGTGAAATATATGGTGTCAGGAAGCGGGACCACACAACCAAAATTAGTGTTTCCCATGTAATGCCACTCCTAAAGCTAATAACCAATAGAGGAGATCCCACGAAACTAAGAATCAAGATTAACCCCCAAGTTGAGACAAGGGAACAAGAGTACAGTCCAAGCCCATTCTTTCCTCTAAATTCCCCCACTAATCTATGTTCAAATGTGCCCAAGAAAAGCAAGCATAAACAACCAATTACATGATGAAATGTCATACCTTCGGGTTGGACGACCCACCTTCAAACATATGATCATAACAGATGTGCAAGGGGACATAATGGCTAGCTCAGGTGGTAGTGAATGGTGGCACATCGAGCTATTTGGTGGCTGCAAAGCGTTGTCGGCTCAAGATAAATCTAGGAGAAAATTTCTGCTATAGGGTTTGTTGATTTGGGGTAGCATTGGACGTGCTCTAGCCATGAAAATTGGTAGAGAGGCTAAAGCACATGAGATCTCCAAGACCTAGAAATGGTTTGGGCAAATTCTAACTGTTTTGGGAGATATTAAAATAATTAATATTTTTAATGGAGTTCCTAAGTCTAAACTTAGCAAAAATAAAATATTAATGAGTATTAATATAAAACTGGGTTAGAAGGTTCCAAAAGTCATGGATCAAGCCAAATCTAATCTTCGCCATTGATTACAGATTTAATCTCGAGCGTTGAAGGAATAACAGGAAAAGTATAAGAGGAGGTTTGAGGGTCAGTTGGAAGACACACTGAGGGAGACCAGTCAGTTTGATTTCTGGAGTGGGGTTAGCTGAGAAATTCGAACTAGTGGTCTGGAGAGCAGCAAGAGGCAACAAGTACAGAACAGAGAATCGGGATCAGCAACAGAAGACCAATAGAGGCAGACACAGAGGCATTAGTAGACTACACAGTCAGTAGAGGGCCTACATGGGTGACACAGAGAGGCCCAGGGCTGATGCAACCAAGCAGGGGTTGACGTAGAGTGTCTGGGAGCTATGCAGAGGTCAGTCAGGTTGACGCTAGGACTGGGAGAATTGCTGGAGAATTTTTTTGTCTATTGGGTATGCTAGATTGGCACCCTGTTGTACTGAAGAATTGCTGAATAATAAAATCCTCCCTTGTTGCACCGCTTTTCACACGTTGGGTTTTTTCGCAGACTGTTGTCCAAAATATTTGTGTTGATGTGTTGATTTTTGTGCATGTGTTTGTTTTTGTATTATGGTGTGATATATGCAGCAGAATTTATTTTAATGTTTATTGAAGGAATTTCATAACTAACATATTGAAATAAGTAGGCTAAGTAAATTAGATGTTGCAGTGATAGAATTTTCACATGGTATCAGAGCAAGTAATCAGAGACAGGAAGGGAAAATCAGTTATGGGTCGAGACCATGATGTAGAGGCATCTACGTTAGGGGACTCGCATAGGTTTTCAGAAAATTGCACAAGAGAAAGAGATTTTGATTTCTCTATGTTGGCTTCCATGCTATAAGAAGAAGTGGTTGGTATGACTAGTTCTACATCATCAAAAGTATGGTATATAGATAGTGGAGCCTCTTGGCATATGATGGGAATCAGGAATGTTTCTCAGAATGTTGAGAAGAGAAGATGAAATTTCAGATCACCATGGGAAACAAGGCAAAGTGTACTCTAGTAGGGAAGGGTACCATAGTTTTTCAAACAGAATTGGGAGAGTGGTTCCGTGCTACAAATGTGCTGCATGTACCAGGATTGGGGATGAACTTACTTTCCATGTTGCAACTTCAAGGCAAGGACTATGATGTCTACTTGATCAAGGAGAAGGTATACGTCAAACACCCAAGCTGGAAAAAGAAAGTGCAGATCGGGATCAAAATTAACAAGTTGTATAGATTACAGTTAGAATCACCAATGACATTAATAGGTAGTCATGGAGACAAGGACTTGAACGAACTATGGCACAGAAGAATGGGACATTTGCACCATGGAGCTCTGAGAATTCTCAAGAGCACTGTAACAGGAGTTCTGGATCTTAATACAGAACGAGATGATGTATGCAGAGGATGTGCTCTAGGAAAGTATGCCAAGGCAACATTTCCTAGGAGTAGACACAAGGCCAAGAGCGTATTGGGATTGATACACTCAGATATCTACAGACCTATGTCCGTCAAAGCTCTTAGTGATGTGGAGTATTTCCTTACCTTCATTGACGACCACTCAGGGAAAACTTGGATTTATTTTCTGAAAACCAAGGACGAGGATTTCTGTCGATTCAAAGAGTTCAAGGCTCTAGTGGAGAATCTGACTGGGAAGAAAATAAAAGTTTTGCGCTCAGATAATCGTGGAGAGTATGTTGATAAGGAATTCACTGATTTTTACGCTGAGAGCATCAAAAGAGAGTGGACAACTCCCTACAATCCAGAGCAAAATGGAGTAGCAGAAAGGAAGAACATGACTATTGTAGAAGCAGCTAGGACCATGATGTATGATCAGGATATGCCAAAATTCTTGTGGGCAAAAGCATGCAACACAACAATCTATGTTCAAAACATGACTCCTCATTGGGCGTTGGGCAAGATTACTCCAAAGAAAGCTTTTACAGGAAAGACACCCGAAGTCAGTCATTTTAGGATATTTGGGAGTTTAGCATATTGTCGCATACTCGAGGAAAAGAGGAAAAAGCTGGATCAAACTGCAGAAAAGGGATATCTGGTGGGATATAGCGAGAATGCTAAGGCATACGGAATTTATATTCTAGGGAGCAGGAAGGTAGTAGTTCGATGAGATGTAAAGTTCATGGAGGACAGGGCTTTTAGAAAATCTCGTGAGATGCCTTCTAAGGAGCAGTCAAAAGAGGAGCCATTGGTTAAACTTATTCAGCCAACGGAAGTAAAGAATTCTTCCTTGGGTTAGGAAGATTCACAACATGAGGAGGAGGAGCTAACAGAAGCACCTGCTGGCAAAGGAAGAACTAGCAGGGAACTTCGTCAAATTCTGCGAGATGCAGAGGACGTCATCGGCGCGCCAAGAAATAGTGAGAGGGAGCGAAAATAGCCAGAAAGATATCAGGCATTAGTAGCTCAGGATGGGGAGCCTGCCAGTTTCCAGGAGGCAGCTCAACATCAGGTTTGGCTAGATGCGATGGTAGAGGAGTACAACTCCATTATGGTGAATGATGTCTGGGAGGTAGTGCCAAGGCCTCAAGACAGATCAATGGTAGGTTTGAGATGGATCTACAAGATCAAATATGCTGCAGACGACAGTGTTGAGAAATATAAGGCCAGGTTTGTGGCTAAGGGGTATGCTCAGAAGGAAGGAATTGACTACGAAGAGACGTTTGCCCTGGTAGCCAGGTATACATCTATTAGAACCGTGATATCTCTTGTAGCTTAGATGGGGTGGGAGATTCATCAGATGAATGTCAAAACAACTTTTCTGAATGGGGTAATAGAAGAAGAGGTATACATTGAACAACCAAAGGGCTTTGAGACACATGAGAAGAAGTCTCATGTATGCAGGTTGAAGAAAGCCTTGTATGGGCTGAAACAGGCACCTAGAGCATGGTATGGTAGAATCGATGGCTACTTGCAGAAGATGGGATTTGTCAAGAGTGATGCGGATCCAAATCTCTACTATCTGGTTGTAGAGAATGAGCCGTTGATCTTAGTATTGTATGTGGATGATCTCTTTCTGACAGGATCATCCAGGCTCATTGGGGACTGTAAGAAGAATCTAGCCACAGAATTCGATATGAAGTATTTGGGACGAATGGATTATTTCCTGGGGTTAAATCTTGGCAGCAAGAGGGATGGATCTTCCTTGGGCAAGGGAGGTATACTACAGAAATCCTGAAAAGATTCAGGATGGAGGATTGTAGACCCATGGCTACTCCAATGATCACCAACTGGAAGAAGATTGATGCATCAGAAGACAAGGATGTTGATCCCACCTTATACAGGTAGCTCACAGGGTCCCTGATGTATCTGGTCAATACCAGGTCGGACATTTGCTACCATGTCAACACCCTCATTCAGTTCATGGTGGAACCGAAGAGGGTGCACTGGGCAGCAGCTAAATGTGTTCTCAAGTATTTACAGGGAACAATCGATTATGGACTCTTGTACACCAGGAGTAAGGATATAAGATTGAGTGGATTTACTGGTGTAGATTGTGCAGGAAGCTCAGTGGATCGGAAAAGTACCTCTGGGCATTGTTTCAACATTGGATCAGGAATAACTTCCTGGTGCAGTGGGAAACAAAAGTCTATGGCTCTGAGCTCGTTTGAGGTAGAATATATGGCGACAAGCACAACTTCGTGTGAGGCCATATAGCTTAGAAAACTGCTTGTGCACTATTAAGAAGGAACATGGAGGCGACCAGGATCATGTGCGATAATCAGAGTTGCATCAAGCTCTCTGAGAATCTAGTGTTTCATGATCGGTCAAAACATATTGATATCCGATGTCATTTTGTCAGAGACTGTGTCCGACAAGGAGCTGTATAGTTGAGCTACACTCCTATCAGAGAACAGGTGGTAGACATCCTTACCAAGGCCCTTGGAAGAACCAAGTTTTATTATTTCAGGGAGAAGATGGGGATGATAAAGAATCCATTTTAGTAGCAGAAATGGGTATGATGTTGTAGTGCAAATGTAGTGTTGGGAAGAAGGACCAGTAGCAACATGGATGCAGAGGGAGTTGTAGTGTTGGGAAGATGGACCAAAAACAACACAGATGCAGAGGGAACTGCAGTACAGATGTAGCAATGGCAGTGATAGAGCCATGGGTAGTAGTACAGGATGCAATACTGCAGAGGATGTTGGGCAGAGAGGCTTAGCATCAACACAGGTACCGATGTCGTATGATTAGAGTAATGCTCAGTGTGGAGTATTAATAGAGAACAGTTCTCGCTAGGAGGGAGTGTTGATTTGGTGTAGCATCGGATGTGCCCTAGCCATGAAAATTGGTAGAGAGGCTAAAGCACATGAGATCTCCAAGACCTGGAAATGGTTTGGGCAGATTCTAACCAGTTTGGAAGATATTAAAATAATTAATATTTTTAATGGAGTTCCTAAGTCTAAACTTAGGAAAAATAAAATATTAATGAGTATTAATATAAAACTAGGTTAGAAGGTTCCAAAAGTCATGGATCAAGCCAAATCTAATCTTCACCATTGATTAAAGATTTAATCTTGAGCGTTGAAGGACCAACAGGAAAAGTATAAGAGGAGGCTTGAGGGTCAGTTGGAAGACACATTGAGGGAGACTAGTTAGTTTGATTTCTGGAGCGGGGTTAGCTGAGAAATTCGAACTAGTGGTCTAGAAAGCAGCAGGAGGCAGCAAGTACGAAACAGAGAGTCGGGATCAACAACAAAAGATCAACCCAGAGGCAGGAGAGGTAGATACAGAGCCTTTCAGGAAAACGCAGAGGCAGTAAGAGACTGCACAATCACTAGAGGGCCTATGTGGGTGACATAGTGAGGCCCAGGGCTGACGCAGTTAAGCAGGGGTTGACGCATAGTGTATGGGAGCTACGCAGAGGTCAGCTAGGCTGACGCTGGGATTGGGAGAATTTCTGGAGAATTTTTCTCTCTGTTGGGTATGCCAGTTTGGCACTCTGTTGTACTGAAGAATTGCTGAATAATAAAATCCTCCCTTGCTGCACCGGTTTTCCCACATTGGGTTTTGCCGGGGATTGTTGTCCAAAAGATATGTCGATGTGTTGATTCTTGTGCATGTGTTTTTTTATTTATTATGGTGTGATATCTGTAGAAGAATTTATTTTAATGTTTATTGAAGGAATTTCATAAATAACTTATTGAAATAAGAGGCTAAGTAAATCAGATGTTGCAGCGATAGAATTTTCACAGGGTTAACCCACTGGTGGTGGGTAACAAGCTGCAAAATAAGAGAATGACTAATGGTGACACTGTGGCTTCATTCTTAGAGAGGATTTCACAAATAAGAGATCAAATTTCAGCCATTGGAGAAACTATCTCTGCTCAAGAACTTGTGACTACAACACTCAATAGTCTCCCTAGATCATGGGATGCATTTGCAGTAGGCATAAGCAGTTGGAAAGAAGATCCTTCGTTTGAGCAATTATGGACATCATGTGCTCAAGAAGAAGCAATATTGATGACTAAAGATCGCCAAGATGAAGAAGTTGAAGACCTTGCAGCTCGCTTTACGAATAGGGGAAAGAAGAAGTTTGGACCTCAACTAAGAAGTTAGGGAAGGGATCTTCTTCCTCTATGAAGAAGAAAGACTTACCAAAGATACAATGCTATAGTTGTCAAGAATATGGACATTTCAAGAGAGATTGTACTAATATGGCTAACAAGAAAAGAACAGGGAAACAACATGCTTTCGCAACAAAAATTGAAAAAGATGAAAGATCGAAGAAGTCCAAAGGTGAAAAATATTTCTTCTGTTATTCTGCTTTGACAGGTTCCTTTGCAAATGATGATGACATGACGGAAAAGAAGCTATCTCAAAGAGTTGAAGTGGGAGACAATAACAACTATGCAGTCAAAGGAGTTGGAAAGGCATCCATAGAGTTGGAATTTGGTAGAGACATTTATTTTAGCAACATCCTTTATGGTACCAGGTTTGAAAATGAATCTTGTCTCCGTTTCTTGTTTAGAAGATAAAGGAGATGGGGTTGATTTTATGGATGGAAAAGTACTTGTGTGGTCAAAGGGCTCCAGTATAGATGATGCTAGGGTTATTGGGGTTCGTGATTTAAAACCATATAGACTTGTGAGTCAACCAAATCAAGCATTAGTACATGACGAAATAGATCCAAGTGAGTTATGGCACTGAAGGTATGGACATCTTCATTTTAGAGCATTTCCTGAATTAAGTGAAATAGTGTCAGGGGTTCCTGAACTACAAATAAAGAATGATGGTGTATGCAAAGGTTGTGCTCTTGGAAAGAACATCAAGAGATCATTTCTAAATAGTGATAACATTTCTAAGGAAGATTTGGATTTGATTAATTCTGATGTCTATGGTCTGATGCCCATAAAATCACATGGTGGTTCATTGTTCGATGTGACATTTATTGATGACTTCTCTCGTAAGACATGGATATATCTCTTGAAGATGAAAGATGAATTATTCGACAAGTTCCAGGAATTCAAAGCTAAAGTGGAAAACTTGACAGGTAAAAATATCAAGATATTGAGATCTGACAATGGAGGAGAATACACCTCAAAGGAGATTGTTTCTTTCTGTAAGTAGGATGGGGTTAAGAGAGCTAATTGTTCCCTATAATCCGCAACAGAATGTTAGAACGAAAGAACAGATCCATTGAAGAATGTATCAAGGCCATGATGTATGATTTGGAATTTGCATTGTTCTTATGGGGCGAAACATCATAGACAACTGTGTACATTCAAAATCAAAGTCCTCATAAAGTTCTGGAAGGTATGATTCCTGAAGAAGCCTTCTCCAAAAGGAAGCCAGAGGTTGGGCACATGACAATATTTTCTTGTCATGTGTATATTCATGTTCCCAAGAATAAGAGAAACAAGCTTGAGCCTTCAGGAAAGAAAGACATATTTGTTGGATATAGTGAATCTTCAAAGGCTTGCAAAATTTACATTCCAGAACACGATGGGTTGAGGTCAGTTGAGATGTTACCTTTGTTGAGAAAGTGGCATACTAGAGGTCTAGGGAAGTCTTCGTAGATTCCTTGGTTGAAGTAAGACAGGAGGCCTCAAGAGAGGAACATTCAAGTTCTATAGAATGTACCAGAAGGCCAGAAAGGGCCTCAAGATCCAGCATAACCAGTTATAGTTCCTGAGATCAAGAAGAGACTAGCATGGCTTAGATCCACATTGGAAGAGGTGGAAGGACATGCAACTCCTGATGGCACATCTAGAGAAGTGAAGAAACCTAAGAGGTTCTCTAGCTATGCAACTCTCATGACAAAACTCATTGATGAAGAACCTTCCACATATGAAGAAGCAACTAGATAGAAAGTATGGAAGGAAGCAATGAATGAGGAGTACTAATCAATGATGAAGAATGATGTTTGGGAAATTGTGCCAATTCTTGAAGGGAAGTTAGTTGTGACTTCCAAAAGGATCTACAAGATAAAGCATGCTATAGATTGTAGTATTGACAAGTACAAGGCAAATCATGGCTAGAGGATTCTCCCAAAAAGAGGGAGAAGGCTATGATAAGATTTTTGCTCGAGTTGCTAGGTACACCTCCATTAGATCCACCATTTCTCTTGCTATTGAGTTAGGATGGAATTTGCACCGGATGGATGTGAAGACTAGTTTCCTTAAAGGTGCAATTGAGGAATGGGTGTACATAGAGAAACCTCGGGGCTTTGAGGTATATGGAAACGAGTCTCATGCTTGTAGGTTGAAAAAAGCCTTGTATGGACTCAAGCAAGTTCCAAGACCTTGGTATTCTTGTATTGACAGTTATCTGATGAATCTGAGATTTACCAAGAATGAATATGATCCTAAGCTTTACTTTAAGGTTGTGAAGAATGCACCTGTGATCTTACTATTATATGTTGATGACTTGTTTCTGATAGGTGTTGAGCCTCTTATCATTCAGTGCAAGAAGTAGTTGGCTTTTGAGTTCAACATGAAGGATCTTGGGTTGATGCACTATTACTTGGGATTAGAAGTATGGCAGAAACCTGATGAAGTCTTCCTTGGTCAAGGAAAGCATGTGTTATATATCCTTCCAGAAATTTAGTATGATGGATTGCAAATCCATGGCGACTCGTATGGTGACTAGCTTGAAAAAGTTAAGAGGCTCCGGCTCTAGATTGGTGGATCCATTTATGTATCGACCACTAATTGGTATGTTGATGTATTTGGTTAACACTAGGTCGGACATTTGCTTTGCTGTGAACACCTTGAGCCATTTCCAAGTAGAATCGATATACAAGCATTATATTGCAGCAAAGCACATCTTAAGATATTTGTGTAGTACAATGAACTATGGTTTGAGGTATGTTGCAAACAAGGATGTACAACTTCAGGGATATATAGACATTGATTGGGCAGGAAGTGCTAAAGATAGGAAGAGTACCTTGGGAGTATGCTTTAGTTTGGGATCCACTATGATATTGTGGATGAGCAAGAAGTAGAGGTCGATCACACTCAACACTGCTGAAGTAGAGTACATCGCAGCGAATGAGGCCTATACTGAAGCAATGTGGCTTCAGAAGTTTCTTGCAGGATTGTTGGACCAAGAGCTGGAATCGACAGTGATACACTACAATAATCAAAGTTGTGTGAAGCTTTCAGAGAATCCCATGTTCCATGACAGGCTGAAGCATATAGAGATCAATTACCACTACATCCGTAACATGGTGGAAAGGAGAGAAATAAGGCTCGAGTACATCTCCATTGATGAGCATGCAATTGATGTTCTGATGAAGTCATTGCCGAGGGACAAGTTCGTGTACTTTAGAGACAAGTTAGGGCTTGGGGAGATCACCCCTCTCATAAAAGGGGAGTGCTAATTTGTCTGCAACACAAATGGACATTCTCCTGAAAGGGAGAATAGTTCCAAGAGACCTAGAGGGCTCAACAGGCAGTGTTGAGTGAGTGTTGCTTGGAGGAGGACCCCGATCACACACCATAAAGAGTGGAGTGAGGTCTTGGACCTTAATCACACACCAGGCATGGTAGAGTGAGCTCCTTCAACATCTGGACCTTGATCACACACCGAAAGGGTGGAGTGAGGTCCTGGACCCTGATCACACACTAGGTAGGGTGGAGTGAGATTTGGTTTGACATCTAGACCCAGTCACCAACTAGGAAGGGGTTGAGTAAGGTCTTGGTCCCCAGTGCTCACCACGAAGGGTGAGTGAGTGCTTGCTAGTTGAGCGTCTCAGTATTTTGGCCTAGGTGGTGGCCATAGCAATTGATGATCAATCACTCTGGAGAAGTGAGTTGTGATATGCTATTGACGTTGCCATGGGTTTGGTACTACCCTAGATATGGCTGCTAGCAGATGCTGATAATAGATGATGTTGCTGGTGATAATTGATAACCTTTTCTTTAGGTAAATTTGTTCAATTTGAGAACATTTATGATGATGATTATGAATACCTCGCTAGTTAAGAGGGAGTGTTGAATTTGTAACTATGGTCGGTCTCCAAAATGTACTTTTTGTCACTTGATGTAATTATATTTATCATTGTAAAGCATATTAATAAATTCTTGAGTTAAAGGAAAAATTATTTTGAGTCAAAGTCCCGTTGCGACTTTTAAAAGTGTGAAAATTTTCAATCTATCACAACAACTGGAAATTATTTTCCTAATTGTTAATTTATTTAACAATATATTTGCGGTTTGCTATGGAAAATACCAAATAATTCACACTGTAATTTTCACAAATAAATACTGCTTAAGAAAAATAGAGATGGAAACTTAGAAATTATAACAAACACAGTTATTTTTTGGACAAATGTCCCCAAAAAAATCCAACTTGGGAAAATTGGTGTAGCAGCTGAGGGTTTTATTACTATGCAACAATGAAATTATGAGTACATTCTATGGATGCCCAACTGGAAATCCAAATAGAATGTATCTGACATAAATAATTAGAGAGAAAATTATCTTACCCCACTAGCAATCTCAACAATGGTTTCTCAAGAAAAACTGGCATTCTAAACCCCAACGTAGGCCCTCTACGCAATCCTTGCGTTGCCTCTCACATGTGTGGTTTGAATCTGCCTCTGAGCAAGCCATCTAGCCTGTCTCTGTTGTTGGAAGTGACTCTCCGACCCTTTGGAAGACTTTTCCGGCCCCTAGAAACTGAATTGACTTCCTCCCCAACTAAATCGAACTACTCTGCTTTGGCTACTGCACAGTCCCTATGCTCCTTTTGCGTGGATCACTTCTGTCACTTGTTGTTGCCTCTCTCGATCTAGAAAACTTCCTCTGGATCACTGTCCCTGCCCCTCATTGTCTCTGCTTCGATCTTTGGTTCTCTGGCAACTGCTACCGCTCTCTGGAAATCAATATGCTAAGGAAATCGAATTGCTGAAGTGTATCCTCCAAGTGCCCATCGACTTCTTCTTATAATCCTCTTTTGGGACTCCAACGACCAAGATTAAATCTTAATCAAGGGCTAGGATCATCTTGAAGTCAATCCGTGTGATTTTCCTATTCTCACCTTGACTTAATTAATTATGATTAATTAACGATATTCCGTAAGTAATTCCTTCGAAATATTAAAAAAGTAGGTTAATAATCTAATTAAGTCATCTCTAGGTGGAATTTTCAGTAACGATTTTTGGGTTTTGGAGATCTCATGCATTCTAGCCTCTCCACCAAATTTTGTGGCTAGAATACATCTGATGCTACGAAAACTAACCCTCCCTCTTAACAAGGATTGTGTTCTAGTGTTGCACACCCTGTCATAACACTCTTTCTTTGTATCATCTCCTGTAACATTGTTGATGCCTGATTGTTGTTGCCCATCAACTACCGCGCAACTCTGATGTTGCATTTGTGTTGCTGCTGACACTGCCATACTGCTACCAACTTTTCATTTGTATTGCAACTCCATCTCATATGTTGTTGCTGCAACTGCAACAACTGCAACTGAGAAGCATCCAAAATACTGAATCATCTGTGTTCAATATGATGCATTTGTCTCCTGAGTCCTGGTTATTACTAGCTATTGCATTGTCTAATGAAGTATCTATGCTGCTGCGAACTCTAAACTGAGCCATCTGCTCTCATATTAACACTGCTCTATGCTCCTCAGCATCTGACTGCTACTAGTTTGAAATTGTCACTTTGGTACTGACTGCATCAACTACCACTTATCCATCCTGCTACTGAATACTGTGGGCCCTCATAGCCAGGTAATGATCCATGAGGTGGATTCCTCAAGGACCCTGCCTAATCTCTATAGCTCTCTAGGGCTACAACACCAAATCACCCCACCTCACTCCTAGAGGTATATCATCGAACATAGAAAACTCTTCCTCTAGCCTAGAGGAAAGCTTGTCTATTTCAATTTTCTGTAGATGCTGCCTGTTGATCCTACTTCTCCTACTTGTCCTTCTTCCTGAGAGGACACTGTTAAAATTGGCAACTAGGGTGAAATTCCACTTTGGGACAACTCATTTGATTAAATTAAAGATCATTGAATTTGGACATGAAGAAGTGTGTTTTTGAATTTATGCCCACATGTGCAAATTGTTCAGGTCGACCACATCGTCATGTAAGCTCATGAAGCCCAATGGACGTGACTCTTCACCCTCAACAACTTTTATAAATACAAGTACCCTCTCACCTCTTTTGGCATCATCATCACACACATTTCTTCTTTCTCCTTCTCTCATTGGTTCGTAACTTCGTACAACTATTGGGCAGATCTTCTCTCTCTCACACTTGTGGAAGAAGGACAGATTTTTTGGGAAAATTGTAGGGCTGAATTTCAGGACTGTTGCAGTTGTTTGACTAGTGTTGATTGAGAACTTTGACTCATCCTTTGGCTGCGATTTTTGTGGGAAAATTTCGTTTTTGGCAGGCCGTACAATTTGGTATAGGGATAGAAAATTTATGGGCACTTGGATCGCAGGGCTGACTGTAGGGTTGACCATAGACCTGATCGCAGAGTTGACCAAGTTTGATCATGGTTTTTAGGACTGTTTTGGGCTGAATTTGACCACATTATCAAGCCAAGTTTGACTGGCTATGACTGAGCTCAAAAAGAAAGATTTTATGTTGTGTTGACCATATTTGAATTTCTGGTTAGGGCTGAATTTGACAGTAGATTTGATAGGGCTATTTTGACTGTGATTTGGAAAGTCAAAATTTCACTTTTGTACTCTCTCTCTATTAAACATTTGATATAGTAATAAGAAGGATTGATCATAGGGCTTTCCCCACATTGGGGTTTTTCCCAGGCATCCGACAAATCTGGTGTCCTCTTGTCTTGGCTTGTCTTCTGCATTTTGTTTCATGTTCTATCTACTTTTACTGTCAATGTGATTAATGTGTTTGCTATTGAAAACGCAATTGGAAATTGTCATTGGGTTGCTAAAGGAACATTGAAGTAATTGTGCTAAGCATAGAACATACCATTGTTAACTAAAATTAATAGACACTGTAGTGGCCAAAATCACCACACTTGAAGCACTTGACTTTTGACAGGTCCTTTTTCTTCTTCTGCTCCCCCTGCTGCTAATTAGGACCCTTAGATGCTAGGGTCACATTTTCTTCTTCCTTCCAACCCTTCACACCCTTGTTGCTATTGCTTTTGATGGTACTCTTTACTAGAGTTCGCCTCAACTCCTCTTGTTGTAGATTAGACCACATCTTGTCCCATTTAGGCAATGTGTCCCTACCCAAGATACTTTCGACAAACACCTGCCAGTTATCTGAGACACTACTCAATGCCAATCGTACAAGCTTTGTATGTTGGGGTGCCTCCCCAATGGCTGCAAGCTGATCTCGAACTTCCTGAATCCTGGTGAGGAAGCAGTCTATGCTTTCTCCCTTTATCCTTATGCTCCTTAGCTTCTCCTCGAGAAACATCTTTTGCTGCTCGGAAGAACTCTTAAATAGCTTGGAGAGAGCATCCCACATCTCCTTGGTCATACCTTTGTCTGCTACATGTGAGACTAGATGATCTCAGACTCCATCCAAAATGATTCGCTTCACCTTCACCATTTCTTTTCTGTACTCCTTGAGCTGATCAACATCCTGGGGTACTGCTACCACATTCCCCGCATAGGCTTTTAGGCCATATTTATTCAGAAGGAAGGACATCTTAACCTTCCAGATGACATAGTTGGAGGCTCCCTCCAACCTATCTCGATCTCTAAGCCCAACCGTGGTCATCTCTAAATCTGGTCGAAAATCTCCCTCTTTCCCTCTGCTCGGCTACTGAATCTGCTACACGCACTCCCTTATGGAGTGAGGAAATTTGCTCACAGCTACTACCAATATGCACCTGTAAAAAGTAGATCTCTAAAAATTGAGATCCCTTGAGAGAAATTTTCCCTCCGTGTGTGCTATTTCTCTTCCACCCAACACTGATTTTGCTACTGTAAACTGCTGCAAAACCCTCTGTGCCCAAACAAGGAATCTGCCTAGCAAAAATAATTGAGTTGTTGTTCCCTCTGCTTGCTGCAATCACTAAATTTGGCAAACCAATTTTTTCTACCAACCTGCATTGAAAAATCAATTTGCGCAGCAATTTCGAACTGTCTAGCTTAGGTTTTGTGCAACCTCTAGAAATTCATCTAGTTGCGCCCTTTTAACAACGAATTTCTTCTTTGGCTTCTTTCACTTCCCCGTTTAATCAATCACACTCTAATACCATGTGAAAATTTTCAATCTATGACAACAACTAGAAATTATCTTTCTAATTGTTAATTTATTTAACAATTTATTCGCAGTTTGCTACGGAAAATACCAAATAATTCACACTATGATTTTCACAAATGAATATCGCGTAAGAAAAATAGCATCGAAAATTGAGAAAATCTAGCGCACACAACTTTTACACAATTATTTTTGGACAAATGTCCTCGGAGAAACCTAACTTTGGAAAACCCGTGCAACATCTGAGGGTTTTATTATTAAGTAGCAATGAAATGTTGAGTATAATATATGGATGCCCAACTGGCAATCCAAACAGCAGGTATCTGACTGAAATAATTAGAGAGAAAATTATCTCACCCCACTAGCAATCCCAACACTGGCTTCTCTAGAATAACTAGCCTTCCAAACCCTAGCGTAGGCCCTCTATGCAGTTCTTGCATTGGCTCTCACTCATGTGGTTCGAATCTGCCTCTAAGCAAGCCGTCTAGCTTGTCTCTGCTGTTGGAAGTGACTCTCCAACCCTCTCAAAGACTTTCCTGGCCTTTGGAAAGTGAATCGACTTCCTCGCCAGCTAAATCAAACTGCTCTTCTTTAGTACTGCACAATCCCTGCGCTACTTCTGCGTGGATCACTTCTGTCACTTGCTGCTGCCTCTCTAAACCTTGAAAACATCCTTTGGATCATTTTCCCTACCCCCCATTGTCTCTACTTCAATCTTTGTCTCTTCGAAAACTGCTATTGCTCTCTAGAAATTGACTTGCCAAGGAATTCTAACTGCTGAAGTGTATTATCCAAGTTCCCATCGACTTCTTCTTATAATCCTCTTTTGGGACTCTATCGGCCAAGGTTAAATATTAATCAAGGGCTAGGATCATCTTGAAATTGATCCGTGTGAGTTTCTAGACTATTCTCACCTTGACTTAATTAGTTTTGATTCATTAACCATATTCCCTAAGTTTAGACTAATGAAATATTTAAAAAATGGGTTAATAATCTAATTAAGTCATCTCTAGGTGGAATTTCCAAGAACGATTTCTGGGTTTTGGAGATCTCATGCATTCTAGCCTCTCCACAAAATTTCATTCCTAGAACAGATTCGATGCACGGAAACTAACAAAAAGATGTATATTTGAATTTTTGAAATGAAATTTTTGGCTCCAAAAGTAACAAGTCAACTTCCCTCCGAGTTAATTCAGCCCTTGCCAGGAGACATGTTCATTCACCCTAGACATACTACTATATAAAGGCAACTTAAGTTCCTTGTTTGGGAAATTCACATCTCATCTCATAAGCATCTTTTCTGAAAGCAAGCTAAGGAACAAGAAGTCTACATGAGGAACAAGAAGTGCACATGTGTAACAGGAAGTCTACACAAGGATTAAGAAGTGTGCATGTGTAACAGGAAGTCCATGCAAGGAACAAGAAGTGCGTAGGTGTCACAGGAAGTGCACATGAGTCATAGAAAGTGCGAATGAGTAACAAGAAGTTTGCATGACTTGCAGGGGCCGAAATTCTGGATCAGATTAGGAGGTTTGACGTCGAGGAGAAGACCAAGTTTGACCATAGGTCTAGGTGTGTTGCTTATTGAACAAGAAGATTTTTTCTATTGAAAAGGTTGTTGGGTTTTTCCTCATAGTGGGTTTTCCCAAGGTAAATCTTGTCTCTCTTTTGTGCACTGTGATCTCTACTATTCTATTGTTCTCTATTGTTGATTTTTTGAAGTATAATTGTTAAATGATATATTGGAACAAGTTAAAAGAAGATCTAGATCAAAAGTGTTTATCAAAAATTTCAAAAATATTGTGCTAACCCTAATTGCACTAGAAAATCAACATTGAGAAGCCAGGGAGATTTGATTTTCCTGGGATTTGTTGGTTCTTATCGATTTTTATAGCCGTCTTCTGTGCAATATTCAATGTGGCCGGCTCCTTGTTCCTTACTTCATACACAAAATGCATCAATATTGTATATGAGAAGGAAGGCGTCTGGAGGCTTAATATCCTGATGAACACTCTTGATTAGATCATTGGACCTTTTATTGAACTCTTCCGTGTTTCATTTTCATTTTTCTTAATTCCATTTAGGGTAACCAATAAGTGTTGATCCTCTTTCTTTCACCCCCACCTATCATAGAATGCATCTATAGTCTACTTGATAGTTGAGAGCTTTCGATCATCATGTTTCATAAACTAGTATAAGGCATCTTCCTCTAAGGACAATGAAAAGAGCATCTTCACATCTTCATAATTATGGTTGTTGCACGAGTTAGTGACACAGAGGTTGAAGTTCGTAATGTGTGTCTTAACACTTATTGTATTATTTCCTTGAAAAGATGGAAACTTTTGCAGGGCCTTGTTAGGTATTGCATGTGGATAACCATTAACATTTGAAAATTCAATAATATAATTCATCCATTTTTACATGACAATTATTTGTTTCAAAAAATAAGTGGATATCAAGGTTTGATTCGTCTTGAAGATTTACAAGGAGTGTATGAGAAGAAAGCTTGTGCAATCTCCTCTGATAAGCCTTTTCAGGCTTAGGAATTGTTGGAAAATCAAAGTAGTTATATTAGGGTTTGATTCTCCTTTCTTTATAATTACTTGTAAATGTGTTGGTTTCTTTTAATTCTTTATTATCTTATCTTTCATCAAGAAATTACCATATTATGTGTGTATGAAGATCACAAAACAAGAGACACAAGATATAGGCACTATGCAATGGAAAAACCCCCCTTGAGGGGAAAACCCAGTGAAGATAATTATTCCTTTCAATAGTAATCTTTGAGACTCTTCACCCTAGACCAAGACCAAACTTTCCCTCCACACCAAGTCAACCTCCTTGATCTTCGACCCCTTCAACAACTTCGACTAGACAACAGCTTTCGGCAATAGGCAGCTTATGACAACAACGGAAACTTAGGAGACTTCGATCTCCCAATCCAGACCCGAAACAAAGAGAGAGAGGCACCAAAAGTTCGATTTTCTTCCCCAAACTCGCACTTCTTTCGACCTCCCGACAATAGACTTCGCACTTCTCTAGTCCTTCTTGAGATATCAAAGTAGCTTGAGAGATGATGCTACAAATGACTTTGAAGAGCTTGTATTTATAGGCTTCTTGTGGGTCGAATTAGGGTCCTTTAGGCCAACCTGATCTCCCTTTGGCCGACTTGATGTGGAGGGTACATAAATCATATTTGACTCAATACTAAACCTTTTTACATGATTCAAAAGCCCAAGAAGGGTCTCTTTGAATGTACAATGACTATATAAACTCAATATCAATCCTAAGAGTCCATAATGGGCACTTTGACTAATATAATGATGACCCAAGCATGAAACCCATGCTTTAATAAGTCATTGTTAGAATAATAAAAATTATTTTCTTTATTGTTTTGACAAGTACATTAATGAAGACCGAACACAGTTACATTTTCCAAATCTCCCTCTTAACTAGGGAGAGATTCATGATGTACAAATACAATGGAAGATCTCAAATTGTAAGAACCATGAAGAACTTTAGGCATCACAATGCGATGGACTAGATTCCTGACCAGTGCAATCTATCCAATTGGTCACTCAACAATTTAGGCACCACAATGCCACAGACTAGATTTCTAACTAGGGAAATCTATCCAAGTGGGAATAAGGTGGAATCAAGCTTTCAGCGCCTCTAGGTACCATAAGGCTTACTTGCTAACCACCAACCCAAAAATCCAGGTGTGTATCCAAAACAGAGCTCAATAACCAACACCACCATTCTAACTTCAGGATCCAGACATCAACACAAAGTGCTGGAAAAATGTCTTCCTAGACAATGCTTCACTCACAAGGCCTCAACAAATCTCTTCCACATTCTTATCATCAATACAATCAACAATATCTACCAAACCAAGCAAGTTCCTTAGATATTCAAATTTCTTATTAGGAAGAGCCTTTGTCATTATGTCTACTACCTATTCATCTGTCGAGACATACTCCAACTTCATGATCCCATCTTGCACCAAGTTCCTAATAAAGTGGAACTTATTATTAATATCTTTCATCCTCAAATGAAACACAAGATCTATAGACATTTTGATACAACTTTGATTGTCACAATTAATCACGGTAGGAACTAGGGACTTTTCGAACAAATATGTCAGAAGCTTCCTTAACCAAATAACCTCTTTTTCTACTTCACATGCAGCCACATATTCTGCCTCGACACTACTCAATGCTACGGGATCTTGCTTCCTACTCATCCATGAGATCATAGCAACTCCCAGACTAAAGCATCCTCCAACAATGCTCCTTCCATCGGTCTCACTGCCACGCCAATCAGAGTCTGTGAAGCCAATTAGTTTGAATTCCTTATTATCATACTTTAGTTAGCGATGTATAGTGCCATGAAGATACCTCAATATATGTTTGGCACCTATCTGGTGATCATGACAAGGCTCCAACTGAAAATAACTAAGAATGCTCACTGCAAAACATATATCTAGCTTAGTATTTACCATATACATCAGGGAATCCACCAACTATCGATATGAGGTAGGATCCACAATATTAGAGTCAGAGCCCCTCAACTTCTTGACGTTGGTGGTCATAGGAGTAGCCATCAGTTTGGAATCCATCATCCTAAATTTTTGCGATAACTTGATGATGTACTTTCCTTGCCCCAAGTATATCTCCCCAGGTCTCTACCATACTTCTAGACCTAGGTAATAGTGCATAAATCCCAAATCCTTCATTTCAAATTCAGCTGCCAACATCTTCTCGCATTCTTGAATTCTTCGCTCTACAACTATGATGAATAGATCATCCACATGAAGTAGAATAATGACAGGCTCATTATTCACGACCTTGATGTAGAGATTCATATCAACATAACTCTTCACGAACCCAATTCTAAGTATATATGCATACATCCTTACATACCATGCCCTAGGTGCTTGCTTCAAACCATATAGGGCCTTCTTAAGTATGCAAACATGATAGTCTCAGCTATTCACTTCAAAGCCCTAAGGTTGTTCGATGTACACTTCCTCATCAATGGTCCCATTCAGAAATACAGTGTTAACATCCATTTGATGGATATTCCACCCCATTGTAGCAGCCATTGAAACCAACGACCTAATGGTAGTGTACCTTGCTATAGGTGCAAAGGTTTCTTCATAATCAATGCCTTCCTTTTGAGAGAAACCCCTTGCAACAAATCTTGCTTTGTACTTGTCTATACTTCCATCAACAACATGTTTGATGTTATAGATCCACTTCGATGTGACAACTGATTTGTCACTAGGTCGAGGAATGATCTCCCAAATCCCATTCTTCATGATGGATTGATATTCTTTCTACATGGCTTTTTTCCAAACCTCTCCATGCTCAGCTTCCTTGAAAGTAGACGGTTCGACTTCAATTATCTTTTTCATGTATGCAACATAGTCAAAATATCTCTTTGGTTTTTTACTTTCCTTGAAGGAACCTTTCGCAGCTTCGTGTCCTTCAATATCTTCTAATGTAGCTTTCAACCAGTTTGGCCTCTTCGTTGTGGTTGGGACAACCATTGATTGAATAGGCTCACTTGGTCCTTCTTCTTCGATAATTGTAGTAGAGTTTTCATGATGGACTTCTTCTTCTTCAAATATGGGAACTTCTTCGTCATCAAAGTCAATGGGAATATCCTTTGATTTCTTGTATGTTTGATTTTCATCGAATATGACATCCCTACTTACTTCAATGTGTCTTCATTCATTAATGTAGATTCTATATGCTTTTGAGGAAAGACTATAACCAACGAATATTATCTTGATACTTGTAGAGTCCAACTTCTTTCACTTGTCTTTTGGAACATGGATATATGATGGACTTCAAAAGATTCAGAGGTGATCCACACTCGGCTTCTTTCGTGTGAATACTTCTTTGGGTGTTGTATTATCAAGACTCTTATGAGGACTTCTATTTTGAATGTATACGACGGTCATCGTTGCTTCTCCCCATAAGAACTTCGATAGATCTTGATCAAGGAGCATAGTTCGAATGCCCTCTTCAATTGACCTATTCTTCCTTTCGTCCAATCCATTTTGTTGGGGATAATAGGGAACAATGAGCTCCATCTTAATACTTGCTTCCTTACAATATGCAATCAATTCCTTAGAAGTGTATTCCCCACCATTGTCAAACCTCAGAGTTTTTATCTTTCTTTTGGTTAGGGTTTCCACTTCAGCCCTAAACTCCTTGAACTTATCAAATACTTCATCTTTAGTTTTGAGGAGGTAGAGCCATGTCTTCCTAGAATGGTCATCAATGAATGTCACATAGTAGAGATGACCTCCAAGTGATTTGTCAGACATGGGCCCACACACATCGAAATGGATGAGGTCTAATATCTCTTTAGACCTAGTTTCACTATTATGAAATGGCTTTCTAGTATGTTTCCCCAAAGAGCATCCCTTGCACACACCTTCATGATCTAACTTCATATTAGGAATACCATGAACCAATTGACTAAGAGTAGGGATGACCTTGTAATGTAGATGACCATACCTCCTATGCCATAGCTCAATGGGACTTATTTCCATATGAACCAAAGCTTGAGGAGGTGGTGTAATGACCCTATAAAGACTTCCTTCATGAACTCCAATAACCCTAGCTTTATCAATGCTAGAGTCTTTTCCCCAAACCAATACTTTTCCATAACAAAAGCAACTCTTTCCTCTTTACCTTCTAAACAAGAAATAGAAAGCAAATTATTTATCAAACCTGGAACATATAGAATGTTGTTGAGATGTAGCTTCGATCCATTATCCTGCTTCAACGATGTTGATCCCAGGCCTCCAATATCATAGCTTTTGTTGTCACCCAATTCCACTGCATGAGATGATGGCTCCTTTGATAGTGTATGAAGTTGTTTACTTTAACATATCGTGTGTCTCGATGCTCCACTATCAATGATCCATGCATTGTCATCGATAAGCGAACCTGTAAGGGCAGCTGATAATCCTTGACTCTTGACCTTGTTGAACAAGTAGTAGATGGCCTTCTTGATCCAACTTCCAGCAGTGTTGCAACACATTCTTATATAGTTCATCATAGAGGGAGAATCCATGCCAACAAAGTGATCTTCGACTCTTCTTGACCTTAGCTCTGATACCATGGTGGAAAATCAAAGTAGTTATATTAGGGTTTGATTCTCCTTTCTTGATAATTACTTGTGAGTGTGTTGGCTTCTTTTATTTCTTTATTATCTTATCTTTCATCAAGCAATAACTATATTATGTGTGTATGAAGATCATAAAACAAGAGACACAAGATATAGGCACTATGCCAGGGAAAAACCCCCCTTGAGGGGAAAACCCAATCAAGATAATTCTTTCTTTCAATAGTAATCTTTGAGACTCTTCACCCTAGACGAAGACCAGACTTTCCCTCCACACCAAGTTAGCCTCCTAGATCTTTGACCTCTTCCAGCAACTTCGACTATGCAACAGCTTCCGGCAACTGGCAACTTCCAGCAATAGTGAAAACTTAGGAGACTTCAATCTCCCAATCTGGACCATGTGAGAGAGAGAGACACACACACACACACACCAAAAGTTCAATTTTCTTCCTCTCTTTAGACTTCCCCAAACTCGCACTTCTTTCGACCTCCCGACAACAGACTAAGCACTTCTCCAACTCTTCTTGAGATATCGAACTAGCTTGAGAGATGATGCTACAAACAACTTCGACTAGCTTGTATTTGTAGGCTTCTTGTGGGTCGAATTAGGGTCCTTTAGGCTGACTTGATGTGAAGGGTACATAAATCGTATTTGACTCAATACTAAACCTTTTTACATGATTCAAAAGCCCAAGAAGGGTCTCTTTGAATGTACAATGACTCTATACATTCAATATCAATCCTAGGAGTCCACAATGGGGACGTTGACTAATATAATGATGACCCAAGCATGAAACCCATGCTTTAATAAGTCATTGTTAGAATAATAAAAATTCTTTTGTTTATTCTTTTGACAAGTACATTACATGATGACTCAAGTACATTAATGAAGACTGAACATAGTTACATTTTCCAATAGGAATGTGACTAATCAAACTTGAATTTCTTCTAGTAGAATACCTTGCAGGATTGTTTAAAAGTGGAGTTGCCCAATGGATACAAATCAAGCTCTAATAACTAGAGCTACACATAAAACAAGGTGAAGAATAAGAGAGAAAACAAAAGTTGTATTGTGGGTCTAAAAATATTTATCCCCGGGAATGGCATCAAAAAATGTTGCTGCCTAATCCACATGTTGGGATGACGTGGAAGAAATATTCAATCCACTAAGTGTGGCCTTGGGGGCAAGTCTCGAGGTGAGTTGTTGCTCAAAACTCAACTCCTCCATATATGCAAACTCCTAGTGAAGCCAAGGGGGTAGAACTCCTAGTGGCATTTCATCTACATTTTTTGTTGAGCATTGTGAGAGCAAGTTGCCTTTTTTCATTTTGGAACCACATGCATTGGGAAATGTGTACTCCCTTGAGAACCATGAACAACTGAAAGACTGATACTGCCATGTTGAGAATTGGTTGATAAATACTACACCAAGGCCAAGGAGACATACAAACTCTATGATACATGACCATGTGGTAAGATGTTGGTGCACACGACATGGGATGTACTGGCCCTTACAACTGCAATCACCCCTACATACCTAAAGACTCCCATCAAATATGTGGCCCATTGAGATCCACCCAAAGCCATCCAATCCTATCCAAGATGAAAGGACTAAGACCTTAACCTAAAGGGACCAAGCATCAGTGACCATAGCGAGGCCTAGGACACCTCAACACAAAAACTCACATGGTCTACAAGCCTTTGACTTGTATCCTTGGGCATACAATGGTGATATGCAAAGTGATAAGTATCTGTATGTTCCCTTGCTGAAATGAAGGGTAACATGCCCCAACTAGAGGAAGGTGACCAGGCAGAGGTATAGTTCATTGTCATTGTCATGATCTGGTTATTAAACCAGAATATGACTTCTTCCTAATATACATATTAAGAATAAGCATCTCCCAATAATTTTCTTAAGGGTAATAAAATATTCAATAGTTATCTGTAACATGGCGGGAAAGGCATCTGTAAAGCTGTTGTGCTGATGAGTAAAAAGGGTATATATAGTGGAAATTTGTTATGTAGGATGCTATAGGCTTGTAATTATAATGTCTTAATACTTACAAAATTTCAGTGTTACATGGGACATGCTCCCCAGCATGGGGGACATGCTCACTATGCTCTCAGTATGGAGAAACTCAAAGATAAACATTTCTGCGTCCTCAAGCACACAAAACATCACAACATTTCCAAGCACACCTGCACATCCAAAAGGGGTGGCAATTGGTTTCAACCCCTGCTTCACCCCACCGCACAATGAAAGCAAATAGTATCCATAAAATGTGTTCGAGACAATCCCTCATTGGAAAGTAGACCCTGATAGATGAATAACTATGCAAGGATTCTCAGTTGATAGGATAATCTAACATACCATACTGTCTGAAATGTCTAAATCAGTATTAGCATTTCTGCTAAATAGTTTTTAAGAATTATGAAAGCTCTATACTACAATATCATGTTTTGTTCCACAATTATAGTGAAATTTCTAGCACTTAGCTACAAGGCTGGCAAAAAGATAACCTAGATGGAAATCAAATAGACAACTCTTTAATGTAAATTTCATTGATCCTTCACTGAGTTGGTGACATTCAACCAATTTTTGAGTCACCAAAGCCCTTTGGTTACTATACATTACTTTTTACAAAAAACTTTTTGTATAGTTGTGTAATTTATTTATTATCTGATAAGTCTTTCATCATCATTGAAATAGGAGAACAAGCAATGAATGCCATATACAGCATAGCAGTGAGTACAGTAACCATTTTGAGAACCCAAAAATGTATGGTAGCTTCCATGAGAAAGGATAAAATTGTATTACTTATCGTACAACTACTCAATGTGTTTGTAGTAGATTGGGCCCTTAAACTATTTTTCGTCTTTTATTTAGGATGTTTACACCTGCATGTAGACATTTCACATTGTAATATGGTTAATTGGCTATAGGTTTTTCTCTTTTACAGAATTGAAGAATTATGATAGATCTATCATAACCTAGAAAATGCCATCTATTGTACCTTCAACATATAATTTGTATCTCATCAATACTATCAGATTGTAATTATAGAAACATTTTGTTGTGCAGAATTGCTGCAGACTGGCCAAGTTCAATTCAAATTATCAAGCTTATTCCCCAAGATCACATAACCAACAAGTAAGGCTTTTTAACATTATCTCCTATTATTTTCTTTTCCTGAAAAGAATAAATTTTTATTTCACTTTTTACTCCGCTAATGTACTTGATAATTCCAGACGCTAACAAGGCAAAGCCGATTTCCTAATATTTAGGCCAATGGACACTCATCAATTCTTGTTGCAGCTTGCTGAAAAGAAGCTTGTAAGTATTGGAAATATGCTAGTTCTGATTTCTTTTTGCTTCTAACTCAAATACAATACATGATATGGCTTTTCTTCTTTCTTTTATCCTTTTGCTTCCCCAATATTATTTTTAATAAGTTGTCTGTCTGAATCATTATAAGGATCAGAGGTAGATCATATTCCATTGGGATAGGGTATGAAGAGACAAAATAGCAATTGGAGTATGCTAATTAATCATCAGGTTAGGTATTTGAAGGTGTGGTGGCTTTAGCTTTCTTTTGCTTAGGTGTACACAATCTTTTATGATGCTAGATGTGCTTGCAAATTAATATTCTTTCCAAGATGAGGAGTTGTCTGTCCTAACTGTTTTGATCCTTCAAGATTGAGTGTTGGTACTTGTTACACATGGAAGTGGGTAGCTACTAGAAGAATTGTTTTTCCTATTATGATCAGCTTGCAAGCTTGCATCCCTATGATGATCTACAGACAGCTACCCGCAAAGGTCCTCCATCCATGATCCAGTCAGTGCTTTGTGACATCCACCTTACTCATTAGATGAAATAGTGTCATCTATTGTAAGGTACATTAGCCATTTTGTAATTAAGTGCTTGCATTTAATGGTTAATGGAATTCTAGAATGAATCATATGGTGAATTGGACAGTTGACCGCTTTTGGTTGTATTCTTGTTCCCATTGATGTTAGTGGTTATCCCCAATGTTATCAGAAATGGAATGGACCAGACTGAACTAGCTTTTTGAGGGAAACCCCATCCGAACTGGTGTCACAGATAGAAAAAGGCCAGTTTAATAACGAACCGGCCGGTTCTTGTAGAGAACCAGTTGGTTTGGTACAAACCAAACTGACCAGTTTTGTACAATACTACCAAGGACCCTTTGAACACAATTTTTTTTTTTTTAAAGACCAATAATTTATGAGTGGGGAAGCCTAATATTTTACCATATTGCCCTACTAATGCTATGCAATTAATGGTAATGTAAATTCTTAAAGTAAAAGTATTTTCATAAAGTAATTCTTAAGGTAAATTCTCCTTTATCTTTCATTTTCATCTTTTTACTTAAATTTTTAACTTTACCATCAACTGAATCAAGATGTTTGAGAGTGGTTTCAACCTCATTGGATTTCATACAGAGAACGTAAAATTTTAGATCCCACTCAAAATCTAGCCAACTCAACAATTTTTCAGGATTTCAGGGTTGGGGAGATTACAATGTTTCCATTGGAGTTTGTGATGTAGGAGGGTATGGAACTAGAATTCAATCAAGAGAACCAAGCCCTCTACGTAACTTAATGTTAGTGGCATTGATTGTTGAACTCCTCTATCATGAACCTATTGTTTTTTCACAACATTGGAATCTAGGTTAGGGTCTTAGAATCTTTGACACTACCAATCCAAATATTACAACAAATT
Organism: Pinus tabuliformis; assembly: GCA_031772625.1. NCBI lineage: Eukaryota > Viridiplantae > Streptophyta > Pinopsida > Pinales > Pinaceae > Pinus > Pinus tabuliformis. The sequence goes on from CM062818.1 coordinate 711,536,995, forward strand.
ATTTTGAACAATGGAATATAAACAACAGTAAGTCAATTAGTGCACAAAATTGACAATTTTTTACAATTTTCAACAACCCAACTTCGTTATATTAACAAACTGTAATACCATTGTTTCGGTCTCTTGTACCAGGGATAATGGACCTCGTACATCCACTGATATAAGAATACAAACTAGGGCTTGTTATCAACAACTAAGACAACCAAACTGCCCAAAACAAGATATAGTGATTGTCTAGCTGATGTAGTCAACAATCATTGCTGCCTTTAACGTACCTTGAACACAACTGCTGGTCCTTCTGCTCCCATTTTGCAGCTCTACTTATATTAGTGGTCTTGCTCCTTTAGGTCACTGAACACAACTCACAAATCTAGCATCTAGTTGATCATTCATCCATCAATGCATTAACACATAGGGACTCCTGTTGAGTTGTTCACAACTTTGTTTGGGAACAATTCTAGATTGCCCACTGCTGCTCCTAAGTTCCTTTGGAACTTCTTCCCTCTATGTGTTGTTCCAATGAAGACAAACTTTGGGCGGGAGGGCTGCCACCTATCACTACAAGATGTCCTTCTCCAACAATGAACTTGGGCTGGTTAAATTTCTCCCTTTGGCCTCCTTCTTTTGTCCTTCAAAGATTAGTCACGGAGCTCTTGAAACTTCACCCTCCTTACTATTTCCAATGTCCTTCTTGCCAACTGATCTAGGGCTACTTTGGGCACCTACTGGCTGCCCTCCAACAACATTAAGATACCTAACAAATCTCTATCCATACTGGTCCCAAACTTGGACCTCAACACCTAGCAACAACCAATAACATGGATGAATACATACCTTGCAAATTGTTGTGCATACCTCCTGAAGTGTCTACTCACTAAGTTAGGGCACACTTACAGTCCACGTCAACCCTCCAACTATGGTCAAATCCTCTTCAAAAGCTTGCAGTCTCAGTGTTGCAAACATCTCGATAACATCCCGATTTTATCTCAAAATCATGATTTTTTGGCCTAGCTGATGTTTAACGATTTTTAAAGATATTTTTATGGTATCTCAATTTTGCCAACGTTTGCTGATTTTCACCAATATTTTCCTGATTTTTATGATTTTTTGGTTTTCCGGACCCTTGCTGATTTTATCCCGATGCCAATTGGTCAGTACGGTTGGGGAAAGGCTATTCAAGGATCTCTGTGTGCCATTTATGGTACTTGACCTAAAGTCTTTCTGAATTGATCTGGAAGTCATTTTAAAGATTGCAAAGAAGATAGTAAAACATTTGTTCTGAAGCTTGATGTGATTATACTATAATATCTCAACTAGTGTGGCAAATATTGCCTAATGTCAGAATCATCATGATATTCTTAACTAGGGGATTTCTCAGATGTTGAATATATTGCTGAAAAACCACAAATCAATGGAAAAATTTACCAGATCCATGATAGGTTTCCTATAAAATCTGATTGTTTTACTTTGTCAACTCATTTTGACAATAAGAAGCAAGCGATTGAGAACAAAGGAGAAATTCACTGCCTTGCATTGAGTTAAGGGGGGAGTCAAATGTTATCATCACCGTTGGTAGATTTATTGTGCAGTGGGGATTGATTGCAATCTGCTGTGGGGAATCAGTGGAAATTGACTTCATATTGACCCTCTTAGTGGCCCCCAAAAGTCAAAAAGGCCCAGAATATCTTGAATCAATGGCAGTTAAATAGGGAAGATAAAATCATAATTTCTTTTCGTTATAGCATGCAGTCTTAGATCAAGGAAGTGTCAAGAAGTTAATTCAAAAATGTTGTTAACTAACAGACAATTCCTTTACAGGGTTTTTCCTCATAGTACTTTGTAGTTGGTCAATTTTTGTACTTTTCTATTCGCTTTTTTGGGTCAGCTCGGTTTGATATAGCAGGAACTTTTCGTATAAAGTATCATCATTGAAAAATCTACATGCAATGATATGAAATTAAGGATGTCCTTCGAATTGATCGTGCTTGTTATTCTTCTCTCAGTTTGCAGTGATCCAGCTCCCTACCCAGACATTGTTGCTATCAACCTTAGACGAGCAAGGCCAAATGATTGGCAGGCTTTTCCCAGGGTAAGTTGGAGCATTAAGATACGTGGTGTGAATCTGACTCCACCTTCTAGAATCAAATTAAATCTTTCTGATTTTTCGTTTGGGATGCTATTTTTTTCAAGCCACAACTGCCAAGCCAGCCACATGATTCTACAACAGCAGCAGTAACAGCCACAAGGAATGGCTTCGGCGATGGGACAAGCATTTGCCCAAGGCCAACTATCCAATCAAACCAGACCACAGCTTATGTCACAAGGCCAATTCCTTATGTCACAAGGCCAGTTCCAAGGTCAAGGTCCTGCAAGCATGCCAGGTGATGGCTACCTGTCTTGAGGATAGGTTATACCCTGATTATTTTCGCTTTTATTACAGAGATGTGAAAATGCTGTCAATTCAAGGGCTTTATTCTGTTGAAGTGGGTCACCCATTTGGTGCCCTGGACTTATAGTTTGCATTGAGAAACTTTCGAGTCATATTGACCTTGGAAATTGGTAGTTTGCAATGTTCTTTTGCATTACAAAGGTTTTCATGTGTTTCACGGTCATGATGTGTTGTGTGTTCCTAGCAAAGTTGAAACTTCTCCCAACCGACTCGGGTCTCACTCCCACCCTCTCCCTCTACAGTGAAAGAACCATTGACACAAGTGACACTTACACTCACCAGGCACGTGAACCTCACTTCTTGGAAGACAATGCAGACCACTCTCCTGTGCTGACAAGTAAGAGTTGAGGAAAATATTTAAGATAATGGCAACCAGGCCATCATATCGGATGAGACTCCCACACCAAATGGTGTGAGGTCTAGTTGGGACTTCATACTGGGGTGACCCCCTGAGTGTTGGCGGGTCCAACACCATCAACATTTCTGACGCTAGAAGAAGGGTAGCCATTTGGATATGGTTGAATGTCTTCTCACAGTCATTCATCAACCATCTTGTCATGGCAGTAACTTGCACTCTCTCTTACCTACACGTGACTCTGCAGTTGGTTACTCCTCACCTCCTAGGACTAAACACGAAATTCCATATGACCACCTTCGCTCTGTCCGTCCCATGACTCGTTAGTTCGCAAAAGTAGGCGGACTAATCCCAGGCATACAACATCTTCCATATGCATCAAGAAAGCCAAAAGCCACTCCTACAGGGGTTGTTGTATCACCAGTGGAAGAAGCAGTCCTTACCACACTTGAAGGTCTGGGAGAAGCTATTGAAGACAGAGAGGAACCTCCAGTCTTCCAGTAAGGCGAACGAGACAACCTTGTGATCATGAGATCAAACTCTAGTACAAGAGGCAGAAGGGAAGGCAGTGAAGGTGGCGGAGGCAGAGACGAACCAATGGACTTAGAGCCGAAACCGTCAGATTCCAAGAAAGAGGAGGAGGACGAAGAAGAAGAAGAGATGGTTGACCCAAATCTGGAATGGCTGATTCAGGGACCATTGGTTGTCCCAACTGTTTTGCATAAGATGCTGAAGCGAACAAAGAGAGTGAACATCAAGTTCAACCTTGACAGCACGGTGAAGGCAGAAGATCATTTGGACAACATCTACCTACAACTGCAGACCCTTGAGGTACGACATAACGACGTTGCTTGTAGATTGTTCCCATGTACCTTGGACGATCGCGCAACTACATGGTATCACAACCTTCCACCAAACTCCATACAGACCTGGGGTGGATTCAAACACATGTTACCTGAAAATTTTTGCTAATGACAAGACCTCAGCTATGCTACCAAAAGAATTGGGAAGTCTGAAGATGGAGGGGAAAGAAAAGATAAAAGACTTCAACCAGAGGTCTACACGCATATTGAACAAATTTGCAGCGGACACCAAACCTCATGAATCCATCACTATTGATTACTACATGTCCGCACTACTGACCAGCATTCCGTAGTTCATCAAGCGAGTTGCGAAACCAACACTCTTGGAAAACTGTGAAGAGGCTATTGTCGTCGAAAAATACCTACGTGCGATTGGAGTCATCAAGGATGATGAACCAGCAAAGGAATCCAGAGATGCGAGCAAGAAGTCCCAAGTGATGGCGAGCAAGGGTAGAGACAAGGAAGAAAATGATATTGAAACCCTCACTCGCCTCGTCAAGAACTTAACAATGGAAGTGTCTAAGCTTAAACAACGAAAAACAGACACATTTGCAGGCAACCATCTGCCTAGACAAAGACAGGGAAGCAACTCATCAGGTAGCAACCGGTTCGCTGAAAAAACTGTGCAGAGCTCTATGTTCAATGTCGATCAGTGCACAGATCCCAAGTTCTGTTCATTCCATGAAGAACATCACCCTGAGAACTTCTGTTTGGACTGGAAGCAAGTCACAAATTAAGTATACGGTCATACATTCGATGCAAAGAGCAGTATGCAAGAGAAACCAGATGACAATGATAATGACGAAGGTATTGCACTTGATGAAGCATCAAGTTTTGGTCATGTGGTGAATGTATATTAGTGCTTGCAAGCAATGCCGAAGACGAACAAAGAGAAGTAGCCCCCAAGACAAAATGACCGTTACAATCTTAGGAGTAAAGGGGCTCCCCTTAAGCTTGGGGAAGTACAAGAAAATATGAGATTGTTGATGAGGAAGGCTGATCCATCGGACACCCCAAAGCAGAAAACACAAAACAAGTCTAGGAAGACAATGATGGGCAAGAGTACCTCCATGAGCAGTAAACTGCAGAACACTCCGCTGGACAACACGAACATCAGTGCTGCCTAGACACCTCATTGAGTCTTCCACCTCTGGACTACAACATTGTAGATGACATGAAGAAAACTCGAGCGAACATCAGTTTTTTCGAGTTAGCTAAGATTTAGAGTTAGCGAGACATCCTGCTGCGCGCATTGGGATAGACATCAACGGACAACACAATATCTACTAGCAAGGAAACAATAACACCTCCTGGATCACTTTCTACTATGCTCAACACACTCTAGATGGAAGAAGCAAACTCTGGTTTCCTTCCCTTCCTACTATCATTTGACTGCAATGTTCACAATTGCTTGGTTGATTTTGGCATGACAACCAACGTCACGTCGCTCTCCATTGCGGAGAAGATCAATGCACAATGGAGTGAGACATCCGTGCAGATCATCCAACTTGATCGAACATCGATACTAGCGATTGGTGAACTACGAGACATGATCATTCGATTATCTCATGACGATCGACTCCACCAATGCATCAACATAGTTGTTGTGGACATACTGGAAGCATATCGCCTACTACTGAGCAGAGACTGGTCCAACAAGCTGGACAAATATTTTTCTACAGATTGGTCGCACATGTGACTTCCATACAAGGGCAAATGCAACCAAATCTAGGTAGTGTCCGAGAGGTATATGAAGCACAATGTCACTCCCCTTAATGGTGAGAATGAACCATTTGTCGTTGCAAAACTCATGTTTGGCAACTGCCTCTTAGAAACAACGTTGGGGCGTTATCGTGCACGACCAACTCCAACCCCACCAGACACATAGTTGGGTCTCCTTCCTTTCCAAACTGACGGAAATGAAACATGTATGGCTCATTATAACATTATTATTAGTAGTAGTAGCAACATCAATAGCAACAGAGCAAGTGTGTCAAACAGCCTGTGTACATACGAGTTGTGGGCTATGTATTTTGACGGATCAAAGACACATGACGACTCAGGGACCGGGTGTATCTCGGTCACCCGAAACAACTGAAAATGCATGATTTCTAGCCGCTTGGAGTTCGAGTGCATAGAAAACGTTGTTGAGAATGAAGCACTCGTGTTGGGTTTACAAAGGGACATCAACCTCAATGTGGTCGCACTCAAAGTGATACTACACCCCAAAAACAGTGTTGATGCTTTCAAGGACACAAAAACTGATGAAGATGAGCACGAACAACCCCTAAAAAATGCAGCTGATGGCAAGAAAGGAAACCCCATCCCCAAGGGTGCGGTTTATCTCAACAAGCTATATGACCTGCAAAACCTCTATCAAGGGCCAAGAAATAGTAGAACCCACAGGTCCACCACTATGAACGAACAGAGAAACCTGGGAACCAATCATGATCCGAAGATAGTCAGTCTCGGTACAAATTGCACACCACAATAGCAACAAGTCTTTGACCACTTGATCAAACAGTATCGGGATGTGTTCGCGTGGGCAGATGACGACCTGAGTACACACGACACGTGAATAATCCAACACGGGATTCCAAGTAAGGGAGGAGCCAAGCCATTGCAACATGTTGAAAATGCAACAAGATGATGGAGCTTAGTGAAAAGAAGTCACCTTCATTAAGTGGGCCTGCAGGCTATTTTTCGCGCAAAGTTTATTTTTAGACTATGTCTATTTTTAGACATATGGATCATGGTCTATGAGTTGCAGGATGCTATTTATGGATGATTGGTCATGTTGGTAAAAATAGATGGACCTCTATTTTTAGACATATGGGTGGAGTCTATTTTTAGACTGCCAGTCAAAAAATAGAACAGTCAAATATTATTAGCTCTTAATAATATTTGGACTATAAACATTATCTTATCCTCTTGCAGCACTTCAGTTCGAGCTACAGATGTGGCACATGCAACTACCAGAAGGAAATACGCTCTTCTTATGGGTTAGTTGAGCTATTGCATGATGGAATTCAGTTAGAACTCAAGTGATTGAGTTTGGTGGAGTTGATTGAGGAGTTGATGGAGTTGTGTTCAGTTTGACTTAGTTGAACTAGTTGTATTTAGTCTAACTACCAAATACACTAGTGATGAGTGATGTGAATTAATTATTAATTAATTCACTAATTATTAACTCATAAATCAACTAACGAATACACCAGTTAACTTAGTGCATGGACAATTCAGTGGAGACAAGTGTTAGAGGTGGGTGAAAGGGTGAGACTACTATCAGTTGTGACTATAGTTGTGCATGAGATTTGCACAATCATTGATTGAGATTGCCAATGAGGATTGCGCAGCACAAGCCAAGGGAATTCAAACTTGGATCTGATCTATTCTCAACTTGGATTGCGCAGTAGAGGCAGGCAAACAGTGGAGGAGATTTGAACCCGTGACTTGTTCAGATCTGAGCTAGTTTGTGTGTAGCATGTGGAGATAGTACTGAGTACTTGTGAGGAGTATTGTACTATGTATTGTTACATGTTCTCTATCATTATAATATATAGATATTTAGGGGTTTTTAGCCGTATGCTTTCCCCATTACATATTGTGTTGATATGTGTGATTGATGTTTCAATGTGCACATGCAATTGTTTTTTAATTCTGCAAATTGATGATCAATGGTAGAGGAGGTTATGTATTATGCATGCATTCCAAAAATAGTCTATAATAAGGATAATCTCTCTGAATAAGTGTTATATTATTCAAATTTCTACATGGTATCGGAGCGAAGTTGATCATCAGATCTATTATTCAGAAAGTGATTACATTTTATTTCTTCAGGCAGAGTTTGTAATCGGGCCAAGTAGCCTCTGGATTCATCCTTCATTTGGAAGGTGAGATATCCGGTAAATGCCCATACAGTCAATCTCTGTATGAGAAATACTTTGTTCTCATTAATTTTAGATCAGAAGCGGTTAAGTTTTGAGTTGGTGGAATTCGAATTTGTAGCAGTGTTTTCTTGGTGTCGAAGTTGAAATGTCTTTCAACGGATTGCGATTGGAGTATGCCCTTGAAGGCAGCTCGAATTATATTGCATGGAAAGACAGGATGGAGGCAGTGTTAGATGACAATGGGTTGAAGGAGTTCATAGACGTTGAGGTCCCAAAGCCTACTGATGCTGCTCAAGTTGAGTCTTGGCAAAAGAAGACAGCAAAGTGTCGAAGGATTCTGTTGGAGGGCGTGAAGGATCACATTGTATCCAGCCTGCATGGAAAGGCTTCTCCATACTTGATGTGGAAATCGTTGACAGATTTATTCCAACGCAAGAGCGACCAGAGGAAGTTGGCGCTCAAGGATAAACTCAGAAACATTAAGTGTGAGAAAGGAGACAATATGCCCAAGTATCTCACGAAGTTCACCCAATGCCGGGATGAGCTGGGAAGTGTGGGGGTGGCTGTCGATGATGAGGACTTGGTGAGATTTGCTCTCCTTGGTATTCTGAAGAGTTGGCATTCCTATTAGGGCTCTGTCAATGGTCAGGAGAAATTGCCAGGATGGGAGAGACTTTGGTCTGATCTTGTGCAAGAGGAGATCAGGCGGAATACCAGGGACGGATCTTCATCAAAGGCATCTAATGAAGAAAATTGCGCTCTGGCTGCCAAAGCAAAGAAGGGGAAGAATAATAAAGCTTCTCATTCCGGTGCGAAAGGCAAGAAGTAGGACATGTCCAAGGTGAAGGGATTTCATTGTCACCAGCGCGGACATTATGCCACAAATTGTTCGCAGAAGAAGAAAAATAAGCAAGCTGCTGGATTTGCAGTAGGAGAGGCCTTAGCCTCGCAGTTTGAGCTGGATTTTTTACTGATCGCATGCTTGGTATCAAGTGTGATAGGATCGGTATGGTTCTTGGACAATGGTGCGTCTTTTCACATGACAGGAGATCGAGATTTGTTTTCTGATCTGGATGAGAAAGATCTTGGAGTGCACATCGAGATTGGCGATGATGGTAGATACAGTGTGACCAATATCAGTACCATTTCATTTGAGAGGGAGTCTGGTAAAACCTTTGTATTGAAGGAAGTGATGCATGTTCCAGGATTGAAGAAGAATCTTATCTCTGTGGCGATGTTAGAAGACAAGGGATATGATGTTGTCTTCAGCGAGGGAAAGGCTTTCCTGTGCAGTAAGACAACTGGAGAAACCCAGAAGATAGGGGTTCGAGTCAAGAACCTTTATCAATTGCATGTAGATGGCTGCGCAGCAATGGCATGCAAGGTAGAAGGATTGGTGAGCCGGGATGATGGCGAGCTGTGGCACCGGAGATTGGGCCACCTTCACCATGGAGCCTTGAAGATACTGCAGCAGATTTCTACTGGGCTTCCTAAAGGCACTCTTGCGCAGTCAGATCAGTGCAAGGGGTGTACTTTGGGAAAATTTGTGAAAGCCACCTTTCACGAGAAGGATAGTCGTGCCATGATGATCCTTGAGAGAATTCACACAGACATGTGTGGACCTTTCTCAGTAGCTTTGACAGCAAAGCACAAGTACTATGTGATCTTTGTTGATGATTTCTCTCGAAAGTGCTGGATCTTCTTCATGCAGAAGAAGAGCGAGACATACTCAAAGTTCTGTGAGTTCAAAGCACTGGTCGAGAAGGAATCGGGGAAGAAGGTGAAGGCTCTTAGGAGTGACAATGGTGGTGAATTCATCTCTGGCGAGTTCAAGGACTTCTACAGCGCAGAACGGATTCGAAGAGAGGTCATAGCTCCCCATAACCCATAGTAGAACGGGGTTGCTGAGTGGAAGAATAGAACGATCGTGGGTGCTGCACGGTTGATGTTGCATGATCAGGGCCCCACCCCTTCACTTGTGGGCGAAGGCATGCAATACTGCAATATATGTGCAGAACCGTTGTCCTCACAAGATACTTGGCATGAGTACACCCGAGGAGGCTTATTCTGGTAAGAGGCCTGACATTTCCCATTTGAGGATTTTTGGTTCTCCTATTTACATGCATGTGACGAAGGATGCCAGGAAGAAGTTGGAGCCGACCGCAGAGGTTGGGATATTTGTGGGGTACACTGATACGCCCCATAACTATCATGTGTATTTTCCAGACAGTCGCAAGACTGTTGTGTGACGGGATATCAAATTTCGGGAGGAGAAAGCCATGAAGTGTTCATTTGAGAGGGAGCCACACTTGCATGCAGATGAGGAGCTATTAGTTCCTAAGGATGAGCTTCAGGATGTGGATCAGCCACAAGATGAAGTTCATGGAGTGGAAGAGACCACTCATGCAGCGCCAACCATCAGAGGGCAAAAGCGCACTACAAAAGCTGAGCGACTGGCTCAAGATGCAGAGAAGGTTGTAGGATCACCTACAGCATAGCGCAGATAAAGACAGTCACCTGATCGGTACACTGGATACATGGCTCTTGTGAGCAAATGTGTCATGACTGAGCCATCCTCTTTCGAGGAAGCTGTGGAGGATCCCGCATGGGTAGATGCCATGGTGGAAGAGTATGATTCGATTGTCAGAAACAGTGCATGGGAGATTGTCCCAAGACCAGAGGGGAAATCAATGATGGGTTCGAGATGGATCTACAAAGTGAAGTAGGAAGTTGACGGGAGTGTGGAGAAGTACAAGGCAAGATTTGTTGCCCGAGGCTTCTCACAGATAGAGGGGATCGATTATGAGGAGACCTTTGCACCTGTCGCAAGGTATTCTTCCATACAGACGATTCTTGCTCTCTCAGCGCAGATGGGGTGGCACATCCATCAGATGGATGTGAAGACTGCGTTCCTCAACGGAGTCATTGAGGAGGAGGTGTACATAGAGCAGCCTGAAGGTTTCGAGATCTTCAGCAGCGAGTCGCATGTGTGCAGGCTCAAGAGAGCGCTGTATGGGTTGAAACAAGCACCTCGTGCTTGGTACACACGGATAGACAGTTATTTCACTGGACTTGGATTCTCCAAGAGTGAGGCGGATCCTAACCTATACCAGATTGTGGTGGAGGGTAAGTTGCTGATCATTGTACTTTATGTAGATGATTTGATTTTGACGGGAGATGAGCTGTTGATACTTTCATGCAAGGAGGATCTTGCTAAAGAGTTTGAGATGAAGGACTTGGGCCTCCTTCATTATTTCCTGGGATTGAAAATTTGGCAGCGCAGTGATGGACTATTTATTTCTTAGGGTAAGTATGCCCGGGAGATACTGGAGAAGTTCAACATGCATGGTTGCAAGCCTGTTGATACTCCTCTTCTGGGAGGTTGGAGGAAGGAGGATGCTACTTCAGTGGAGGTAGTGGATGCCACTGTTTATCGATAGTTGGTGGGGTCGCTTATGTATCTGGTCAATACATGACTCGATATATGCTATGCTGTTAACCAGTTTTCACAAGCTATGGTTATGCCAACCAAGCTCTTCTGGAAGGCAGGCAAGCATGTATTGCGTTATCTCAGAGGCACATCGGGATATGGATTGTGGTACAGACAGGAGGATGAGGTGAAGCTATGTGGCTTCATGGATGCAGATTGGGCAGGGAGCCCAATGGACAGAAAGAGCACATCTGGAGGGATCTTCAGTATCGGGTCGACAGCAGTTTCTTGGTACAACAGGAAGCAAAGATCTATGGCACTCAGCTCAGTAGAGGCCGAGTATATGGCAGCAAGTTTGGCTGCATGCAAGGCTATATGGATGAGGAAGATCCTGGTCGGGTTGTTTGGGTCACACTCGGAGCCTACTGTGATTTATTGTGATAACTAGAGTTGCATTAAACTCTCGGCTAATTCAGTATTTCATGATAGATCCAAGCACATCGACATCAGGTACCATCATATCAGAGATTATGTGCAACGAAGAATCATGTTACTTTCATACATTCCCATAGAGGATCAGGATGCTGATATCTTGATGAAGGCGCTCACCAGGAGAAAATTCGAATACCACAGAGGCAGGATAGGGGTTGTAGATAATCCATATCTTGTTGAGAGGGAGTGTTGAAAATGTAACAAGATGATGGAGCTTAGTGAAAAGAAGTTGCCTTCACTAAGTGGGCCTGTAGGCTATTTTTTGCGCAAAGTCTATTTTTAGACTATGTCTATTTTTAGACATATGGATCATGGTATATGAGTTGCAGGGTGCTATTTATGGATGATTGGTCATGTTGGTAAAAATAGATGGACCTCTATTTTTAGACATATGGGCAGAGTCTATTTTTAGACTACCAGTCAAAAAATAGAACAGTCAAATATTATTAGCTCTTAATAATATTTGGACTATAAACATTATCTTATCCTCTTGCAGCACTTTAGTTCAAGCTACGGATGTGGCACATGCAACTGCCAGAAGGAAATACGCTTTTCTTATGGGTTAGTTGAGCTATTGCATGATGGACTTCAGTTCGAAATCAAGTGATTGAGTTTGGTGGAGTTGATTGAGGAATTGATGGAGTTGTGTTCAATTTGACTTAGTTGAACTAGTTGTATTTAGTCTAACTGCCAAATACAATAGTGATGAGTGATGTGAATTAATTATTAATTAATTCACTAATTATTAACTCATAAATCAACTAAAGAATACATCAGTTAACTCAGTGCATGGACAGTTCAGTGGAGACAAGTGTTAGAGGTGGGTGAAAGGGTGAGACTACTATCAGTTGTGGCTATAGTTGTGCATGAGATTTGCACAATCATTGATTGAGATTGCCAATGAGGATTGTGCAACACAAGCCAAGGGAATTCGAACTTGGATATGATCTATTCTCAACTTGGATTGCGTATTAGAGGCAGGCAAACAGTGGAGGAGATTTGAACTCGTGACTTGTTCAGATCTGAGCTAGTTTGTGTGTAGCATGTGGAGATAGTACTGAGTACTTGTGAGGAGTATTGTACTATGTATTGTTACATGTTCTCTATCATTAAATATACAGATAGTTGGGGGTTTTTAGTTGTATGCTTTCCCCATTACATACTGTGTTGATATGTGTGGTTGATGTTTCAATGTGCGCATGCAATTGCTTTTTAATTCCACAAATTGATGATCAATGGTAGAGGAGGTTATGTATTATGCATGCATTCCACAAATAGTGTATAATCAGGATAATCTCTGTGAATAAGGGTTATATTATTCAAATTTCTACACAACAAAAGCTAGGTAAAACACATATGTCGTTTGAACTCCTTATATAGAAAGAATTGACTAAGTTGTTGGATGTTTGGATTACTTACAAAGTTCGTCACCATACATGGGTTTCTAATTTAAGTTCTACACATAAGAAATCCGGGAAATTCCACTTATGCATTGATTTAAGAAATTTTAACCGCTCCTGGAATAAAAACAACTACCCCGTGCCATCATTAGAGCCTATGCTGCACGCAGTATCTGAAATAGTAGTGTCATCTTCACTTAAAGATCTTTCGGAATACCACCAGGTTCCGATAGCAGAACCTCATAACCTTATACTGTTTTGTGAGAAGCTTGGCCCACACACACTCAGTCTGCAATCACTTGATAGGAGGGTTGACAACCTTCCTGTCAATGACCAAGATCTCAAGCATTAGTTCTAGTAGGCCGGGCCGTGCCCGTGCCATGTACATACTCTGCTTGCTACTTGTTGTTTTCATCTTATTTGCCTTGCTTACTATCTTTGTTTTATTTTGGTTTGTTCTGCTTACTATTTTTGTTTACATTTGTTTTATTTGCTTGATTCCTTACTATTTTTGTTTTTGGAAATAAGTGTTGCCAACTACTACGTTTTTGCTTTTGAATAGAGTATGTGGTTGAGATTTGAAGAGACTTGTGACACTGCAACACTTTGCTTTTCTTCTTTGTGCTTGGTTATAACCTTCAGTTGATGAAGTCTTGATGGAAAATACGATCCATCTGCAACAGAAGTTTTGGTCCAACCATGAATTTGTGTCCACACTGGGAAGCCCCATGCTTGTACTCAGCCTTCTGCTCTATGTATTTCAGCTCATCCAACTAGTAGAAATGGAGAAGGGGAAATCTAAACGAGCAAACCTATGTCAGAGGTCTTACATGCTTCTTTGAAGGAACAACCTCTTTTGCTCTCAATAAGTCAGGATCCCTCTTCCGCCCCAAAATAAATAAGTGCCTATGCACAATCCTCTTGAATATACAAAGGTGAAAGAAGAGAAAGGCTTCCTGCGTAGAGAGGTGAAGCATGCAACTCTGCCAGGGTACTGTCCAAGCCTGCTGGCAATGGTGCAATGCGTGTGTTCCTGCATGACTCCATCGGGGTATTGTCCAGGCCTGCTGGCAGCGGAGCAACACCAGAGATGAAAACTTATACTCTGAAAATCCTCAACTCGTGATCTTATCTACCCTTCCCAAATTCAAAACACTGTGATCAAGCTAAAATTTTGATTGTGTTTGACTGAGTTGGCAAAAGGTGAACCATGTACGTCCAGTGGTAAGTGGGGAAGCCAAAGTAACCTGCACAATGATTCAATACTTCCCGAAAGACCAAGGCCCTGTGCTAGCAATGAATCAAAATAGAGAAGTTGGAGTTCTATTAGTGTGTCGCCAAGTGTTGTAGCTGCTACAACTACTCCAAAATTTTGGTTTGCACCCAATTTCAGAGCCTCCCTTGAGAGTTTCACTTGATGATTGCACACACTCAGGTTCACTTTGTCAGCTCATATGAGTCTTTGCACCCACCTTTCTTGATCATTACACCCAAGATTTTTCATGTTGAGGTCAATGTCATGCTTGTGACCATGTTCTAGTCATGCTCAAGGTCTTCGCTTCGTGTGTACATGTTGTGTTCGCTATGAAAACATCTGTCGCACTTACACACGGAGTCACATACACTGTTGCTCGAGCGTCGTAACGGTTGACCAATGATCAATCACAAGTGTTGCTTTTCACTCACACCGTCGGTCAGTCATGTTGAGCATGTGTGTCTGGATGGTTTGTGTCGTCTCGTCGTTAAGTCATGTAAGTGTGTGTTTGCAAAATCATCTTTCACTCGTTCACACACTTAGTCATTTCTTTGAAGTTTTGACGACCATACTCCCCTTTGACAGTTGGACCATCACCCTGCCATCAACTCAATCGAATGTTACCTTGAACAACGCAGAAGCAACAAGCAAGCCATTTCAAGCTGCTATGTCCGCAAGCAAATCAATCAGCCTTCATGCTGGTCAACCAAAGAGTTTGACCCCGCAACCACCCTGGAACTGACTCCTCTCAAAAATTGCAAAGAGGCTACAGACCTTACCTGCTTCGCTGACTGAGAAAATTGCGCAGACAGGTCGGATAGACACACAATGCCTGTCCCTGTCTCCCTTAGAAAATTACGTAGTTTTTCCTGCTAGCCCTCTCGACAGTTGACCGGCTTCTCACCCATAAAATTGCGTAGTTTTCATGAGCAAGTCCTTTGCTGCCTAGTAGTCCGCTTAGCTCAGAAACTGTGCAGAGATGACCAGCAGGCTAGCCTCCCAGCATCAGTGCAGTTGTGTCCACCAGCAGCTCTCAGCAGCTGACTGCCAGTTCCCCTTAGGAATTGCGCAGATTTTGCTGCTAGTGACCATATAGCTAGCTGACAGTTCCCTCCAGGAATTGCGTAGTTTGTGCTACCAATGACCCAACATCTGACTACCAATTCCCTCTAGGAATTGCGTAGTTTTTTCTGCCAGTGACCCAATAACTAATTGCCAGTTCCCTCCAGGAATTGTGCAATTTTTGCTGCTAGGCTCCTAATTCTTGCTCGTTCCATAAATTCATAGATTTTGCCTGCCCAGCCTTCCCGTAGCCTAGACTGTTCCTCCCAAATATTGTGTAGTTTTTTCCTCTAGCTGAACTAAACCCCATAGACAATCACTATCAATCTGGATTGCCCATTTTCATCACCCAGTGACTCCTGCGCAAATTTCATCAGCAGTGCCCGAAGCCTCCATCCCGCCTCGCAACCTTGTCACCTCTTTTGGTCACCTGCATCCGAAATGATCATGCATCATGGTAGACTAGGAGGTTTATGGATTTGACGTCATCTCGTCATGACTGACTGCAAATACAGATGCACAAACAAACATGGTGTGATGACGGATGGGATGAATAAAGGGAGCACATGCAGAAGGACATGTTCGCGAACAGACAAACAAATGATTTATGCAAAGAGATGTACTCAGAAATGGATGATCATGCAAAGATGTATTCATGGACAGACGAACGAGCAAACATGCAAGATGTGTTCACGGATGGACGGACGGAAGAACATGCACCTTTCGCGAACGGACGAACCTCTCAAGCTTGCCAAGATACAAGCAAGAAGCAATGTGTGAATGCAAAATCAAGCGAACCAACGACCATTGAAGACTCTGCGCACTTTGCCATGTAGAGGTGAAGCTATGACACACCATGAGGAAATTCATCACCTAGCAACACTACAACTCGTCATGCACACCAGCAGCAGCATGAATGTACCAACTTTGTCATGTTGAGTCATGTCATGAGTCATGTCGTCCACATCTCTACTATAGGCCATACCATCAATCAATGTAATGTAACGTGGAAGTCCAAGAGACCCACTTGTAAACTCAAAAAGTCATGGAAGTCAAATAGTCATGAGGGTAGTCGAATATCCACAAGTGTCAGTTTCACCCTTGGCTATAAATACCCCCTCATTTGTACATGCAAAGGACTTTTCACCTCAGCTACTCCCACATAGCCTTGAGAGTCTATAATCTTTTCTTTGAGGAGTAAGTAGTGGCTTCAACACCCCTCACATAGGGTTGCTGATGTATGATCTAGCGATGTGTCTTGGAACTTTCGCTTAATTCAGAAGGTTGCTAACAGGCCAACACCTTTTCCCACATGTATTGTAACTGTTGTACGACCAATCTTTAACACTTGTAATGCATGTTGCTTTAACCTGTTTTTAACACTTGAACTAATTCACTTGTTGTAATACACATATGTTAATGAACATGTGTTGTGTATGCTATTAATGTTGTCTTGCCCATGTTGACTACTCTCCCAGACATCAGAAAGACCTTTCACATAAAACTTGCTATAACAACCATTGCACTTGTGCAAACTAATTCGCTGATTGTTATACGTGTTATCTTCCCTTGTGTGTTGTGACTGCGGCATCCGTGTGGACTGTTTTGTCGGAAATTGCACATGTCCTCCTATGTTGTGTGTTCCTATCATAGTTGGGACTTCTCCCAATCGAATTGGGACTCACTCCCACCCTCTCCCTCTATGATGAAAGAACCATGGACACAAGTGACGCTTACACTCACCAGGCATGCAAACCTCACTTCTTGCAAGACAAAGCAGACCAATCTCCTATGCTGACAAGTAAGATTTGAGGAAAATCTTTAAGATAATGGCAATTGGGCCATCATATTGGATGAGACTCCCACACCAAACGGTGTGAGGTTTAGTTGGGACTTCATACCGGGTTGATCCCCTGAATGTTGGTGGTCCAACACTGTCAATAGGTCATTGTTAGAAAGCCTCCATGTGTTATTATGTTTAATTATGGACAATTGAAAGATTTATCTTGTTTTATTGAGTGACTATAATTGAATGCACTATTGGTACACTAATTTGTTGTTGTGTTGATCATTTTCAGTTTTTGTTGTAATAATTTTGATTACAAAAAAATGTCAATAAAAAATTTGCTAGGTAATTTCGTTATGCCTATGATATTTCTTGACTGCAATAGAAGATGTGAATGCATTGTTTCTAGTGTTCTTCTAAGGCTAGCACCAAACATGCCAAATACTTTAAAGAATTTCTACATCAATTCTTCCTTTGTATTTCAAAAGATGCTATATTTTTCTATAGATGAGTGACGATGGACTATTTTTCGTGGTTCCTATGGCACTATATTACAATGCCATTATTGACAAATTTTGAGCTAAGATTTTTTTCTTTTACTTTTAGAAATTTAATGAAGTTTTTGGCTACCAAAAGATAAAAATGGTTCAAGGCCAAAATTGGTCTTGTACTACAACCAAAGTAAAATTGGGTGATAGAGATGCACTAACGATTATGAAACAAAAAAAAAAAAATGATGAATATTATGTTGTAGACAAAAATAACAATAATAAATGATTAATATGAATGTCATGATTACATTTGAACAATATATTTTTTAATGTAGTTTTGAAAAGAGTAATACTGTGAGCACATAGGCAAGGATGAGATATTCTTGATTGCTCATGAAGAGCCTTAACCACAATTGGCCCACAAAGAATAAACATTATCAATAGTGGGATTTGAACTTAGGTGGGGATGTTATTAATGCTTCCTCTAAATTATCAAGGCTAGGCTTGATTGACATAATTATTAATAATTATGTATTATATAATTAGCTTTTATTGTATTAAATATTATACTATATGATTATTTATGTTGAATAGTTGACATTAATGCAAGGTTTCCATGTAGACTGAATCAATGAAAATTTATTGATCTTTCAACTAAAGGTTACTCTCTTTGTCCTTGGAATTGAGTTGCTTAGGGAGTACAAATATGATTGAGAACTACTATCAAGCATTAATTGTTTTATCACAACAATGAATGGAAAGAAAAGCAATGTTGAACGTACAATAACAACATAATAACTAGATCCTAGATCAAATGTCACTCCTTAGGCAAACACAATTTCCTTCTTCTAGGCATCTAAAATATCGGGGGAATCCTTTCCCTTGTTAAGCAGGGATCTCCTTTATGTGATTCATTCCTAGTGCCTCTTCTTTTTAGTCCTCGAGTCCGCTCTCATTATTAATCCATTTTGAAAGCCCAATCTAAAAAATAGCTATAAGCAACTAACATGAATGTGTTCCCTAATGGAGTCATTGAATTTTATTGAAAAAAAATTCAAGTCATAATTCATTTGATTTTGATTTTTCTACTCCATATTCAAATTGTCCAAAATTTTGTAAATGGTAAGGAGCACTGCTTTAGTGTCCACTTCATTATTAGTTTTTTTTTTCACAAATTTTGGCTTAGACTGATTAGACTTTGTTTTGAATTTCACTATGACCAAAATCTCCATAAACATTCCCACATTAATGTAGAGATTACCATCTTTGACTAACATGTACACTTGCTTATCAAGGTTTCATGCTTATTGGGGGTTTGAACTTGGGTGATTATTAAGGAAACATTGTTTTTCAACCATTTAACCATGTCACATTAGACGATAAATGTGAAAGGGTTAGAATTTAAATCTAATTAAGATATTTTATAGTTAGAAAATTGATAGTTAGCCAATAAAAAAGAGTTACCTCTCTAGGCTACTCAACCACATGATGATACAGAGTTATATGCCTTATGCTCTAATGAATTGATATCATAGATTGTCCCATCTAAGGTTATTGAAATGGATAAAGTGCATGCAAAATAGAAATAATAGACCAACCTCTCAAAAACTACATCAAAAAGCGGTCAAGCACATTAGTATAAATAAAGTTATCATAAAAAGAAAGTATCCATGACATGACAGTGAGGTTTTACTTGAATGTCTAATTATTTTATATTTTTTATCATAGGGTTTATGAAACCATTAGGGGGTTTTTGAGGTCTAAAATGGGCCTTCTAAGGAAATTATAAAATAATAGTGGAAATAATAAAATAAGATTAGATTACATCATCAAATTTTAGAGGGAAAAAAGACAAAACTATTTTTTCAACTCGTATTTTCAACTTATCTTCGTATGGGTTTACTCAAATTTCAAGAAAAAACACTCGTTGGATGCAAAATTTGATTCCTCATCCAAGGAGTACCCATGTTGCATACTTTCGATGGACCCTGCTACACGAAAAATGAGAAATACATGAAAAACGTGATTAAAATCATGTTTTTCATGTATTTCTGATTTTTCGTGTAGTAGTGTCCATCGTAAGTATGAAACATGGGTACTCCTTTGATGATGAATTAAATTTTGCATCCAATGAGTACTCCCGTTAGAAATTTGAGTAAAAACATAGGGAGATAAGTTGAAAATATGAGTTGAAAAATTAGTTTTATTATTTTATTATTTTTTAATCTTTGTACCTTTTTACTCCAAAAGTGGTGAACCATCCCCCATGGTTGACATCATCATCTTGAATCCTATTGGTCCTTATAAAGTTTATTTTTCTTGTACATTTTTCTTAAGAGACCCATTTTAGACCTCAAAAATACCCTAATGAAAATTTGTAAATTCAAAAATTGACTTCTGTAACACCCTCCTCCCACATCTACTTAAGTAACTGGCCACACAGGGTAAACATGCGATGAGAGACTACTATGATTAGATTCAACCTCCTATGTGACCTTAAGGAAATGGAATCAATGGAAACACAACATCAGCTACAGGACCCTTGAGAACCATCCCAACACTTTAGGCAACTTGACCCTGGGTCCCACTGAAGTTTTTGATCACTTGACCTCTGGACACTCTCATGACATAGGTCGTCCAGTGTCTAGGAGGCTCTGAAGATCTCATCCTATAGGAATGCCAACGTCCATGGACTATTTTGTCTAGTTCCGTGCCAATGTCCCTGGGATTTAAGCCACTTTTTTCAGTTCGAGAGTCGGGGTCACTCTCCAGAATGGAATGACATCTTTAGAAAAGTAAAATAAAAGGGAAACAATGATGCAAAAGAAATTAGTTGAAAAAGCCCTTAACCAAACCCCTACTGGCCATGACAATCATTTCGTCAAACATATCACAAATGTGTAATCTACAGGTGTAAACAATCAGATTTAAACATAGGGATCTCATACTTATCTGAGAATCACTAAGAACCAATTTTCTCTCATGTCATTTTCTGCATTATCATCTATTAGGTCATAGATACATTGTCCATTCATACATTCATTCATTTAGCATGATGAGAGCCATACATAGTTGTTTCCATAAAACTTATACCTAACCAACATAGTACCAACAAAATCACCATAAATACATCAACCATAATATCCACATATAAACCGATACGTTTACATGTGGAAAACAAAGGGAATAAATTTCTCATTAGTGAATATAGAAACCAACCGGGGATGGTTCTACCATGTTCCACTCAACCATAGATTGGCTGAGCCAAATATCTCTTCAGCCAATCACCCCCGTGCTATATTCCAAGCATGAATGTGGGACTCATAACCAATCGAAAAGAACCAAACAAGAATGCATGCTTCCAGAGTTCTCCCCCCACACCATGAGGAATTTGAGTGCCTCCTAGCCTCTTAGGCTTTATCGTAATCCACAGTCTGATCCAGGGATCACTAGGCCCTACACCAAGACCCACTCTATAGGCTTTACTGTACATCTCATCTCGGGACTACTAGGCGCAACGAATAACAATCCACCTCTTGGCTTTACTGTATATCCCACCATTCACCGACAAAGATCCTTAGGCCCACTAAGGTACACAATCTTGGCTTTACCGCAACCCATAGTCTAGCTCAAGGGTTACTAGGCTAGTGGCTTTACTGTGATCCACAATTCGGTTTAGGGACCACTAGGCCATGTGTTTGTCATTTTGGATATCCACCACACTTAGTGTCGAATCCATCTGACAATCCAACTCGACTGAAGTATGAGAACCCATCTCATCAAGGCTAGGCTGAGAAAACACTGTCACACTTGGAAAAGTGCATGCCATGACAAAAAAAACCACATGCAACACCATGCATGCCAAATCTAGCAAGGAAATCACACATGCAAAGAATCTTGTTGTCGCTGCTTGATTTTGCTTTCCCTGGCTTGATCTTCACTTTCTCTTGCCTCCTTTTCCTTTCTTGATCCAATGCCAAAGTACTCCAAGAAAATCTAAGTGTCCAAGAGTGAGAGAAAGAGGGAGAGAATAATGAGAGAACTCCAAAACTCAACTGCCAAAAAGTTACCCAGTGATACTCAGAAGCCTTTTTATTAATGAGGCCTCTATTTTCTTCATTTTCCATTAGTTTCCTTGAATTTCCTCCTCACATGCAACTTGTGACCATTCACGTCTCTTTTCTCCTAATTTCCATTATTTTCATAAATAAATGTGCCAAAAATGCCATTTTGTCTTTCCAAAACCTTAGCGATTGCCTTTGCCAATTTCCTTAGCCATAATAAACCAAATGAACACCCCTTGGGATGTCTTTTCCAACATTTAGTTTGGAATAAGTGTCCCATCAACCATGGTTATTATTTTTACCTTTATTAACTTTTATTACATGGAATTTTCACCAGGGTTGTTACATAACCATCCCTCTTGGGGGACACTGCCATTGGTGTTAAATCACACATACACCTTAGCAAAACCGTTGGAAAGAAAACATACTACTCATGGAACTTTATAACATAACTCGATGAAATATTTACAATGATCACCCTACTGAATGCCAACGCACATGATAACATAACAACATGATATCATAATAACATGACAACATAATAACATGACAACATGACACCCATACCGCTTATTGGAGCTGTATAACATAGATGATGGAGGCATTTACATCCATATACATATGTACATATACCAAAACATCATCAAAACATGGACCAAAACATATACCAATGACATGTACCAAAACACCATACCCAAAACTGCTTTGCCTCAACCAAAAAATAAAGAAGGATAAATAGCTCGTATTTGATCTGGCATCTCCCATGTAGCTTCACTGGGCCCAAAGTGCTTCCACTACACTTTAACTTGTTCGATTGCTTGTTTATGGGGCATGAGCACCTTTTTCTGCAATATACAATGAGGCTCTGGCTAGAATTATCCATTTGGTTCCACCTGCAATACAAACCAGTTAATCACATGATCGACATCATTAACATACTTCTTAAACAATGACACATGGAAATCATCATGGACTTTCACTATCGGAGGTAGTGCAAGTCGATAGGCTACTGGCCCAATTCTTTCAATAATATTGAAGGGTCCACAAAACCATGGTGCCATCTTGGGACATGATCCAATCCGCAAGGAACTTTTCTTCGGTTTGATGCGCAAGTACACCTATTCCCCAACCCGGAACTCCTTAAACAACATGTTCGATCTGCATAGCTCTTATGCCTATCTTGTGTTGCCTTTAAATTTTTCTTGATTACTTGCACTTATTTTTCCATGTCTGCCAGCATGTCCGGTCCAATGAACACCCTGTTAATTGAATCACTCCCACTGATGGGAGTATTGCAAATTTGCCCATACAATTCTCGGAAGGACTCATCCTCATGAATCCTGATAACCATTGTTGTATGTGAACTCAACTAAGGGAAGATACTCCTTCTCCCACTTCCATTGCTGATGCATCACGTACATCCTAAACATGTCCTCCAATATCCTGTTGACCCTCTTTGTCTATCCATCAATTTGATGATGATAAGTTGTACTGAAGGCCAACTCTGTGCCCAAACATGCAAACAACTCCTTCCAAAACTTGGAAGTGAACCTTGTATCCCTGTGTGACACAATCTTCTTTGGAACACCGTGCAATTTGACCACATCTCTAATGAATACCTATTCTACATCGCTAGCTGAGAATCTAAATTTAATTGGGATGAAGTGTGCAACCTTTGTCAACCTGCCCACACCAACCACGATGGAATCATGTTATGTCACTATCCTCGAAAACCCTGTGATGAATTCCATGGACATAACCTTGCATTTCCATTCTAGAATTGTAATTGACTGTAGCGGTCCAACTGGATGTTTACACTCTGCCTTCACATCAAAACACATAGCCACAAACTCTACTACATCCCTCTTTAGGTTTGATCAATAATAAAATATCTTCACTACTGCTAGTGTCTTCTAATAACCTGGGTGACCCGAATATGGTTTCGCATGAGACTCTCTCAAGGTGACCTTCTTGAGCTTAGGCTAATGTCTGGCACATATATCATATCTCCTAATTAGACCAATCCATCTGCTGTAAGACAATAGTCAACATCTTGTGCACCTGTAGCTGTACCTGTGCCACTACTTGTACTTGTCCTTGTACCACTACATGTACCATCAATTGTACCTATACTAGTACCAATACCCTGCTGCTACTTGTGCATATATCTAAAATCTTGCTTACCTGCTTGGAAGATCCTATCCTGTAAGTTTGCCCCATAGGAGTTCATAGCTACTAAGTGATTTATTTGTATTCACCTACTAACAACATCTACCACCTTGTTCTTTTTACCTTTGATGTATATGATCTCGAAGTCAAACTTGATGATCATGGCCAACCACCTAGCCTGCCTGGCTTTCAAATTCAGTTGGTCAAACAAATACCTCAACCCAATGTGTTCACTCATCAGTAAAAACCTCATGCCGAGAAGATAGTGCCTCCATATATTCAAGGCATGTATGATCGCTGCTAACTCCAAATCATATGGCAGGTAGTTCTACTTGTGCTCGTTTATTTTCATGACTCATAGCATACCACCTATCCATTTTGCATAAGGAATCCACCAAGTCATCTCTTTCAAGCATCCGTGCACACTACAAACTCTTTGTTCGGATCTACATTCTGTAGCACTGGGGCATGTGTCAACAATTGCTTAAGATCCTAAAAACTATGCTCACATTCCTTTGTCAATTCAAACTTCTTACCTTTCCTCTACAAGGATGTAATAGGATAAGAAATATGTGAGAAGTTCCTGATGAACCTCCTGTAATAGTCTGCCAACCCCATGAAAGATCTCACCTCATCCAAATTCTTAGGAGCTACTCATTCCATGATGACCCTTATTTTTTCTTGATCTACTGCAATTTCCTCATTGGAGACAACAGGTCACAAGTAATGTACCTCAGTCTAAAAGAAACTACACTTGTCAAGCTTAGAATACAATTGATGCTCTCTCAACAACCTCAACACTATTGCTAAATGCTCAGTATGCTCTTCCTCATTTTTAGAATATACCAATATATCATCAATGAACACAATAACAAACTTATCCAAATATAGATGCATCACACTATTTTTCAAGTACATAAATGTAGCTAGAGCATTATTCAAACCAAATGAAACTACAACAAACTCATAATGCCCATACCTAGTCCGGAAAGTTGTCTTGTAAATGTCCTCCTATTTGATGTGTACCTGGTGGTATCTTGACCTCAAGTAGATCTTAGAGAACACAGTTGCTCCTTTAGCTGATCAAACAAATCATCAATCCTTGGGAATGGATACCTATTCTTAATGGTCGCTTTGTTCAGTTGCCTGTAATCAATGCACAATCTAAGACTACCATGTTTCTTCTTCACAAACAATATCGATGTGCCCCAAGGCGATACACTTGGCCTAATGTATCCCTTGTCCAAAATTTCATTTAATTGTAACTTCAATTCAACCAACTCTGATGTGCTCATCCTGTAAGGTGCCTTTGATGCTGGAGCTTCCCATGGCACTAAGTCAATAGAAAAGTCTACCTCCCTATGAAGTGGCAATTCAATAATTTCCTCAGTAAATACATCCTTGAATTTCTATAGAACTGGGTACCTTCTCAACACATCTGCATCCTCAACTTCCTTACTCTTGTCACTAGAAATGTGCATTCCAAATAACATACACCCTTTCCTGCGACTACACTCTACCTGCATAGCTATCACCATCCTAACGGATCTGGCTTTATTTTGACCCTGTAAGACTCTTGGTTCCCCATTGTCATCAACACAATCAATGGATTTTTCATAACTATCCACTTTGGTCCTATGAAGGTACAACCAATCCATGCCCAACAACATATTATATGATCCCAACGGTAATACATTCAGATGTGCTGTGGTAGGCATACCATTCAAATCAAATACACAAGCTCTTACCCAATGATGAACTCGCTTCTTTGTACCTTTAGCCAACTACACTAACCAAGATTATGCATGCAATTCCTTACTCGAACCACACTTATCCACCAAGTCAGGACTAACATAGCTATAGTTAGATTCAGGGTCAGTAAAATTAGAAATAACTTGATCACAAAGCTTACCGTCTGTTAGTGCTCGAATTTGCCTCAGGCTGAGGAAGGCAGAATCCAAGGCAACATCAAACCACTTAGCCTCGTAGCTAGCCCTACGAGAATAGGAGAGGGATCTCTCCGAGTCTATCTCAGAAAAAGGTTTTCAAAGGGCTAAGATGACCAATAAAGAACACTGATTTTAGGCTAGTAAACTGATAGGGAAAGTTTGATTTCAAATTTTTAGGGTTTTGTTGGAAACTTGAGCACAACAATTTTGGGTGCGGGGATGAGACACAATTTTTGCAGAGGTCTTTTTGGGGCAAGGTAGGAGATTGTATTGATGCCTTTGAAGGAAGTGAATGGATAGGTATGACTGGTGAGGAGCTAAGGAGAGCAAGAAACCATTAGGAGTTCTCCTTAAATAGATGAAAACATAGATATTAAGCAAACTTAAAGGCAGAGCATAGAAACCATGAATTCTACCTTAACACTTCATTTACTTAATTTGCAGAAGAGAAGAGTAGGAAAATGATACACATAAAAAACTTACAAGTACATGAGAGAAACACACCATCAACACAAATAACCACAGGAATCCCAAAGAGTGCTGCAAAACCCTGGTCTTTCCTTTGCCAAAATTGCAGAGATACAATGTGTAATACAGTCTAAGCTTATCCCTCAAGAGTCCAACCATGAAAATGACTAAGAAAATACATAATATAGGCAAGCTAACACATTCCCTTGCCTCTAGGGGTTGAGCTCATCATCCTAGGAGCTGTTTCAACCAATTCTAAACTGAGCACTACAATCTAGGCAATCAAAACAACTTGCCTCTATAAGCTAGGAAACCAATTCATTCATTAATTTTTTGCTATTTTATGAATGAATCTTCTAGAATAGGTAAAAAAGTGTCATGTCAACATGAAATTACATCAATTACATCAAGGAGGATGAAAAATCCCACCAAAAAGTCAAAACTGGTCAAATGCTGCGTTTTCCTGAGCTGAAGGTGAAAAATTGAGAAAATGTCCTGATGCGTAGCGCGCCATTTCTCAACGCGTAGCGCGCCTTTGAGCCCACTTTTGGGGCACTTCCTGGCATCCAAATGAAGAAAAAGTGGGCTTTTTGGAAAGGTATGGATGTCTAATCTCCAGCCCAAGTGGAATTTCTCAATTTGGTGGCCATTTTCCTCTCCAAAAATGCAATCTCCCAAGACTGCTTCCTGTGTGTCCAAAAAGTGGCAGAAGGTCATTTTTTGCTTGTTTTTTGACCTTTTGAGGGCCCAAACCTTGATGAAATGTCCTGGAAGTGGCTGAGCAGGTGTATTTTGTCATGAAAAATCAAAAAATGCTAAGTTTTCATGAAATGGACCTCCCCAACTTAAGGGTAGCGCGCGGCGCGCTACGCGTTGAGCCAAAACCCTGATGCGTAGCGCGCCTGAGCCCTACGCGTAGTGTGACTTTCAGATGCTTTTTGGAGGCCTTCCTGGTGTCAAAATTGGGCGCAGAATAGCTTTTTGGAAAGGTATTTGAGTCTAATTTCCAACAAAACTGGAATTTTTCAATTTGGAGTTCATTTGCCTTGTCAAAATTCAAATCTCCCAAGACTGGTCAAAATGTGCCAAATGAGGCTGCCTCAAGGCAGATTGCTGTTGCAGTCAACTTTTGAATGCCTTCCTCAACTCCAAATTGAGCTCATGATAGCGCATTGGAAATATATTTGTGTCTAGTTATCATTTGACTCATCAAGAAAGTCATTTGGCCAACCAAGCTAGGAGCAAACTTGATTTTCCCAAGGTCACTTCAGAGGTGCATTCGATTCTCCTAAGGCAACGATATTCTTGACATTTCTCTAAAACCATGACACCTGTGTAAAATGTGAAGGAGGTTTTTATTCTTTGGCATTTTTTGGACAAAAACCTCTCTCAGGTTTCCAAAATTCATCTTTTATTGCTCTGAAACATCTTTTGAGTGAAACTTATCCCGATGTGTGAAACAAAGAATTTTGTGGAAATGAAGCGAAATGAAGGGGATGAGGGGCTTGTAAATTATTGGGGAAATTATTGGAAGTAGGGAGGGATGTTAGGAAGCAGGGGAAAGTGAAATCTCAGAGATTGAGTGAGGGGAAGGGGTCCAAAAGGGAAAAACACAGGCCCAACCTAGAAAATTGCCAGGTTGTAGCAAGAAACTAGGGTTTGTGCGAAAATGAGGAATTTGGGGGATCTCAGTGATGGGAAGAATTTGATAAGGTACTTTAAGGATAGGGGAAGGTGTATGAACATCTGGATACAAGTTTTGCTAATGATTTGACCATCCAAGAGAAATTTCCTTCAAAACCCTAGGAGAGGGAAATGACCTTGCCTAGGCGCAACTGAAGCATGAACAAGGTGTAAAATGACCCAATGGAACATGACATGATAATGAAAACCCTATGAATGATGATAGACTCAGCAGAATGATGACATGGACCGACATTTGGACAACTTTAGAAGGAGTGAAAGCAAACCCTAGACCTAATGTCTAGTGACCAAATTTTGCTTGAAGACTCACTGAAATGACAAAATTTGACCTTGACACTCTGAGACCACTTTGTAAGAGCATATTTGATCACTGGAGGAAGGCTGGAAAGACTGACACTAACACCGTCCATCTCAATTATAGATGCTTGGTGCTCTGCCTGTCTGTTGTCCATGACAGCATAAATACGAGGAATACTCTGCCCCACATCCCCAACACTCTGCGCCTCCTGTGCATTGTATATCTTAGGCCAACCACCTTGATTCTACAGACAATCTCTCCTAAGGTGTTCCTCACCACATGTCCAACACTCCAACCGTTTAGTACCATTACCTCGATGTTGCTGTTGTGATCCATGTCCCTATCTAACTGAATTAAACTTCTTTTAAGGTGCCAAATTTTCTTTCTCCTCTGCATTTTGAAGCCTTTCTCTCTTAGGCTTCCATTTACCTTTACCTTTGTCTTTCCATTTCCATCCTGGTTGAGATTCATTCTTACGCTTTGATTGTTTGTAGCAATGCTTCAATTTCCTAATGAGTTACTGAAGTGACCAAGGCTCATCATACTCAATCTAATCTCTAAATATTAATGGAAAACCATTGACAAATCATTGAACTTTAGCCTTCTCATCTGTAAGATATGGTACATACCTCAATAGCTCCAAAAACCTAGTCATGTACTCTTCATCTATCATTAACCCCATCTTTAGCTCATAGAATTCTTTGGCCTTACTATCATAGTACTTTTCTGACAAGTATTTCTTCCTGAAAAGCCTCTTGAACTCATGCCAACTCAAGTCATCCATCGTGATGTCTTTGACCCGCTTCACGTCTTCCAACCAAATGTCCATTTTACCTTTCAAGGTGAAGATAGATATTATTGCCTTCATGTTATCTGTGTACTCATGCAACTCAAAGAATTTGTTCATCCCAAGCATCCAAGCCTCTACATCTTCCGACTTCTTCACATCTCCATCAAAAGTAAATGGCTTTGCTTTCTTAAACTCATCTAGAAAGTATCCCCTATCACTCTTTTTTTCAGGATGATAACGATGACGGTTATGATGCATGTCAGAACCAGAACTAGAATAGTACATGTACTCATCACCCCTCCTATTCGGAGTGTCCAACAACCTTCCATTTGTCACCGTATCAGCTCTATCCAACCTGTGTCTACTAGGAGACCTACTGCCATATGCCCCATTAGTTCTATCCTCTTGTTTATGGCTGATCCGAAGTGGCCCTTGTCGGTGCAGTTCAGACAAACTTTGAAGGAGTATTGCATTAACCTTTGCTTATTTCCCTTGTGCCTGTATGATCCTGTTATTGTCTTCCTTACAACTCCTTATCTCTTTCGTGAAGCTAATCAATGTGTTTGCTAAATAACAAGAGTGTCCACCACGTTTCTCATTCGATTCATAGGGAGATTTGTTGATCAATGGTTGTCATTGATGTCAACCCAAGTAGCACCAGGGGATACCCCGATTTTGCATGCGAATTTTTAATTGAAAACTTACTCTATTCTAAATCAAGGATCTTCTATATTGATTCTACTCATCGAGATGTTTCCGTTGATATATGGCACACCATGTAATTCTTCACGGTTTGAGATATATTCGTGTTTGAAGTTAGTAACCCCAGTTAGTAGGCTGAAACCCTATGGGGTTGTGGCATGGCACTCATAATTTGTTCTGGTCATTGAATAGTGAATTATTAATAATGTTTTTTTTCTCTTAAAATCCCTCCAACATTCACTTGTTGATGACCCTCTCAACTCAAGACATTCATTTAAATAGTGATCATCATATCCTCCTCTAGTAGGGAGTTGTGGCTTCAAACAGGTCATCGTGAAATTTTCACTATAACTTTTTATCTGCGAAGCTTCAGAAGCCAAAATTAAAATTCATTTTAGTATAAATCTTGATGAACTGCGTGACAAGATTTCAGATCTTGCTTCACTATATTTTTGGAGATATGATGTGAGGAAGTTAGGGGTTTTGCAAACTCCATAATTGCATGTCAAATAGGTGACATTGGGAAAATCGTCATAACTTTCTCTCCGAGCATTGGATTCAATTTTCATAAATAGTGACATAAATAGGACAGGCTATAGTTTGTTGGGTATCATTTTCAAGGTTGAAGGGCACAATAGAAACACGTGGCACTTTCTACACGTTCGCTCTACTGAACCAGACTATAATAAGGTCATCGTGGGATATTGGGCATAACTCTTTCTTGAAGAATCCAATCTTGATCGGACCTATGGGATTGGAAAGAGAACTCAGAGGGATACCACAGGATGAAATTTCAGACCCTAGAGATTTAAAATTACATAGATACAACAGATTCAATATCGAGCTTCTAGAAGGCAAGAAAAAGCATGCATTTAAGGATCACTGCAGTAATGATCCAGATTTAAACAGGAATGCAAAAAATTATAGAGATAACCATAAACACAGAGATGCAATGGAAATAATACTTCATTTCATTAATGTAAAATACTGAAATATGCTTACAAACCATAATAGAAATAAACCAGCTAGGGCGATGGTAGCTTATCTCTGAGAAGAGAAGTGGCGGCTACATGCCTCTGAACTGTGTTACAATGAGGCTCGAAGGCCTATTTATTGTTGAGAAACAATGGAAAACCCTAAACATCCAAAAACCTAACCCTAGAATATGAAACGCCAAACAATGGGCCCCGTTTGGGTAAATTGGTGCATGAACTTCCCAGGGTCGTAACTTTGGCATATGATCTCCGTTTGATGCGCATGATATCTCATTAAATAGATCTATTCGAGAAATACAACTTTGGGAAGAGAAACATTAGTCCTTGGACCCATGTTTCTCCTATTTTTCCCAAGAAACGTCGTTTAGGGCCTCAAAACGACTCCGGAAGTTCAGGACCCGAAAAACTGCTAAAAATAGTAAACTGTGCTGTAATTAAGGAAACTAAAAAGATGAAAGAAACAATGGTGGGGGTCCAAGTGGACTTGGGAGGTGGCCACCAATATGCACCTGGATCATTCCTCCTCCCTTAGGATGCAATGGTCCCCATTGCATTGAGTTCCTCCATGAGATGAGGAAACTTCTGCTGAACTTGGTCCCTAGTGAGCCACTTGCCCTAATGAAGGAGTTGGCTTGCTTTGACAACTCGATATAGTCAGATATTCTATTGGCAAGTATAATTGATCTATGTGTCCATTATTTGATCAGTTGCAGCTTGTTCCATGCAATTTGGATTTAACTATGTGGGTGTGAGTTGTTCTGCAATGTCGGATGTGTTTAGTAATGGTGGAAATTATGGCCAAAGCTGGTCCACATTGAACACTAGGTGCAGGCCAAGGAATGGGGGAATGCTGAGCTCAAATGCATTGTCTTCCACAGCGTTGGTAATGGTGTAAGGACCATATTGGAGTGGTCTAAGTTTCCGATAGGCTCTGGTAAGGCGTTCCTTTTGCAAATGCAACCAGACTTTGTCGCCCACCTAAAACTTGTGTGTCACCCGATGTTGGTCGTGTCGCTGCTTGTACTTGGCATTTGATTCCTCCAGAATGTCATGGACCTGCTAGCAAATATGTTGGATGTGCTCAATGAAGCTGGTTGCCTTATCTGTTTCGAATTGGACATGAGTCGAATCTATGTGAGTAGCTGCAAATGGCATGGCCACATCAATGGGACATAATGGCTGGAATCCCAAGCCCACCTAAAAAGGACTGTGGCCAGTCGAGATGTGAAAAGCTCGGTTGTAGCTGTATTGAACATAGAGGAGGCTCTTGTCCCATGTGCAGGGATGGTTTGAGTTGTACATGCGCAGAATGTGTATAATCATCCTGTTGACAACCTCTTTTTGGCCATCAGTTTGAGGATGGAAGGTTGTGGACTTAGTGAGTTTGGTGTCCAGCATTGACTAGATGCTGGACCAAAATGTACTAAGGAACCTGCTGTACCAATCTAAGATGATAGACTGTGGGATCCCAAAGTGTACCCACACTTGTTCAAAGAAGAGTTTAGCAGTGGCTTCTGCTATGATATTCTTCTTGCAGTCCGCCATAATGGCCATCTTCGAGAACCTATCAACAACTACAAAAACATAGTCATTTCCATGCTTAGTGGAAGGAAGGCTTGACATGTAATCCATGGAGATGGATTCCCAAGGTTGACTAGGGGTAGGCAGCGGGGTATAGAGGCCTTGCTTCTTGATGGTCGGTTTGGCAATGGCACAGGTAGTGCATGATTTGATGTACTTCCCGACATCCTGTCAAAGATTCGACCAATAGAAATACTTCTACAATACTGCCACCATTTTGTCGACCCTGAAATGCCCAACAACTCGACTGCAGTGTGCTTCCCAAATCATCTTGGCACGCTCACTTGAAGGAACACAAAGGTGACCCAGGTGGCATAACAGGGCATCCTGGAGGTGAAAATCTGGAACATGCTGACCCTCCAAGAGTGTTTGGTATGTGTGGCCGAATTTTGGGTCACTTTTGTAGAGAAGTGGCCAATTAGAAGTCTCGTGCCCACAAGAGTTGAGCATGGTGGTTAACGCCATGATCAGTGGTCGACTAAGGCAATCTGCAACATTATTGGTGCTACCCTTCTTATACTTGATATTCAAATGGAACTGTTGCAGGTATGTGGACCACTTCTGATGGCGATCATTCTACAATTTTCCTTGGGTCCGTATGAACTGCAAGGGTCGGTGGTCTGTGTGGATGACCGTTTCCTTCCCCAAAATGTAATGCTTCCATTGTCGGCAGGCCTGCACAATGGAATACATCTCTTTGTCATAAGTGGGATACTTCCAGAGTGTGTCTGAAAGTGTCCCACTATGATATAACACTGGATGCCCATGTTGAGTAAGGACTGCCCCAATAGCATAGTCAGAGGCATTTGTCTTGACCTCAAATGGTTGTTGCAAGTCTGGTAATGCGAGCAATGGTGCTGTGTAGAGGTGATATTTCAACTCTGTGAATGCCTTATGTTGAGATTCAGACTAAAAGAATTTTGCTTTTGCTCCTCCCTTGGTGACTTGACTCATGGGCCAAGTGATATGAGAAAATCCCAACATGAACCTGTGGTAGAAGTTGGGAAGACCTAGAAAGATGTGGAGCTCTGTCAGAGTGGTTGGAGATGGCCAATCCCGCATGACTTGGATCTTGGCTAGATCCACATGCACCCCTTGTTCATCAATAATGTATCCCAGATACTAAACCTGGGTCATGCCAAAAGTGCATTTCTCCAAATTTTCACATAACTTATGTTGCCGCAGTGTTTGGAGAACCTGTCAGATGTGGTGGATGTGCTCTTCCCAGCTCTAGCTGAAGATTAGGATGTCATCCAAGTATACCACTACAAATGAGCTGGTGAATGGTTGCAAGATTTCATCCATTAGGCTCATGAAGGTTGCAGGAGCATTCTTCAATCCAAAAGGCATAACCAACCATTCAAAAAGGTCCTCCTTGGCTTTGAAGGCAGTCTTCCACACATCAGAGGGTTCGATTGGTGCCTGGTAATATCCTAACTTCAAATAGATCTTGCTAAAATATTCCCCCCCCCCTTTAGTTGGTCCAAGAGGTCATTAATCCGTGGGATCGGGTACCTATTACAGACATTGATCTTGTTCAACACTCGATAGTCAATACAGAGTCTCCAAGTCCCATCCTTTTTTTGTACCAACACGATCGTGCTCCCATAGGGTGATGAACTTGGATGGATGTGACCTTTCTGTAGTAGCTCCTAAATTTGCCTCTTGATTTCATCGTTCTCCATAATGGAGTGCTGATAGATTGGTCGATTGGGTAGCAGCGCACCTGGGGTCAGATTGATGGAGTACTTGACCTGATAGTGCAGAGGAACCCCTGTGGGGGAGGTGAAGATGTCCTCGTACTCCTCCATGACCTTGTCCATCTGTAGTTGTCGTGCGGAGGGGCCGTGTCTGGAGGTCGTGACCACCGTCTTCTTCTTTCCTTGAGTGTGTATCATCAGGAAAATAAATTTCCCAATTTTGGAAATGATCTTACTGCATTGTTTTGTAGTAACCAAAGAGATGGCGGTAGGCGCTGCTACCTCTGGTATCCTGTAAAACTTATTTCCCAAAGTAACAATAACAGCATGGGGCCTTGATTCATACACAACATGTCTCTTCCACAAGTATGGTTGTCCTAATAATACATCACAAACTTCAAGAGGAGCAATGTCACACAATACCTCATTCGTGAACGGCTTGATGTTGTGTAGAAGGTGACATTGATGGCTCACGTGAAGATCATGTCCTTGGTGAAGCCACCTTATGGTGTACGGTTGTGGATGTGTTGTGGTCGATAAGGTCAGCGCTTCACGACCTCTGTCGAAATGAGGTTCTTTTGGATCCCGCTGTTGACAATGAATTGTAGTAGGGATCCCTTTACCCACATCTTGGAGTGGAAGAAATGATCCTCCTCCTCTGGATCTTCAGGTTCCTCCTTTTGTATCTTCGTGGTGGCAATGGTGGCATTGGGCTCCGCATCGATAATCTGCTTCCCTTTGTCATTCCCCTTGTTGGGTTCTGACTCAGAGTCGGAACATGCATTTGATTCTGAAACCTTTAGCTCAGCCACCAGTGACTGCTTGGCCCAACACTCACTTGTGTTGTGAGTGGAGCTTTTATGGAACTCACACCACTTTCCCGTGTCCTTTTTCAGCTTCGTGACATTGTTCTTTGCTTACAGCGTTGGTGGGTTGTCTTGGGCCACCCCGCCTTGGCTTTGTCCTTTGTTCTGTGGTTTGGGGGTACCTTTCCCTTGCTTCAGATTCGCAGATCCCAATTCTCGCTTCTTCTGTTTAAACTTTTGCTCGACCTTGACGGCATATCAGTATGTCGTGCCAAGCGAGGGGATGTTGAGGAATTCTATTTCTTCCTGGATGTACTTGTGTAGGTAGCCGCGGTATTTGAGTACCAAATGCTGCTCCGAATCCTTGATACCCAACTTTGTGCGAAGGGTATGGAAGATATTTGTAAACTCAGGCATGTCTTGGTATCTCCCCTACCACAGCGTGGTACACTTCATGTATTGATCCTCATAGCTTTCGACATGGTAGTACTACTCCTTGATGGCATCTCGGAATGAATCCCAAGTGGGTGTGGCTGAAAATAGTAACCTATGCTACAATTAAGGAAACTGAAAAGCTGAAAGAAACAATGGTGGGGGTCCAAGTGGACATGGGAGGTGGCCACCAATATCCAACTGGATCAAGTAAGGACCACACATCAATAGTGAAGGGTAAGTCTCCTACAACAAGGTATGTATGATTAGTGTTTACATTTATTTTGAGTATCATCTCTGACATATGTTTTTTCAGGACAACGTAAGTATATACAGGGTCTTGATTATATCTCTATGTCTCTATATGTCACAGTCAATTTTGATATCACATTTTGGATGTCCTATTCTTGATACTACACATTTAATGCTACATATTCTTGATGCTACACGAAGTCTTCTAAATATATATGATGTTTTAAGTTCATGTTACTCGTCTTGTCATACTTGATAGAATGGTCTTTGTTGTTGTACTTAGAACTTGGTCCATCACAAGTCTAGGGTTTGTCATCAATTTTTATTGTATATATCTTTAGGTCAATTTTGGATATAGTATTGCCTAGAGTCCAGGCTTATATCAAGAGTGGGAGTCTTTGTCTACTGCTACAACAAGTCAACAACAAAATTGAGAAGCACACTTCAGGTACACATTGTAATTTTAATTTGTATTTATTCATTATAAAGCACTTTGATTGTGTTTTGCAGGCAGAGGTAAGTTGAAGGGTATTTTGTTTAGTTTTGGGATTGGTTTCACCAGGAAAATTTTGCATGCTGGTAGAAGAAGATTCAAGTACAACATCAAGCAAGAATTCTAGAGTAGAAGTATCAAATCAAAGGAAGCATTGCGGCGGGACATCCTTGAAGACATGACAATCAACCATATATCGTGAAGTATCGTTAAGGCCAAGAGTCATCATTGTAAAGTTGTAAAAGAGTCATTTATAAAAGAGCCATCATTTTAAAAGAGTCATTTGTAAAAAAGTCATCATTGTAAAGATTGTAAAAGAGTCATTTCTGAAAGAGTCATTTTGCCTAGAGTCAAAGAGGCAATGTTGGGAGGTATAGGAGTCACTGTTGGGATGATGTCATGGTTGGGTTGCAGGTCATAGAGTGATTGGGTATTTGGTCAAGTACATGAAAATCATTGTACATCTTATTGTAACGTGGATTGTTGTCCCTGGTTTGGGAATCAACACACTTGTCTTATTTTAGTCATTATAGGGTGGCAGGGAGGTGCTAGGCAAGTGGATGAAGATGCCTACAGGTTGGGGCCTGTGAACACTTCAGGGTGGTAGGGTGGTGCTCGGGTGCGCTGTGGCTTGCTAGGGTGTTGGGGCATCCATTCAGTTGATTATTGAAGAAACCAGGGCATTGGGGCATCCTTCTAGTGGGAGTTGGAGAAGAATGCTTTTCTAGAATTCTTGGAAGTTGTTGCTTTCATTTTAGTTCGGGATGAAGATTAAAATAATTTATTAGAAAAGAATTCAGTGTTTTTGACCAGGAGGGAGTTTAACACCTAAAATTCTTGTGCTTACTATGTTATTTTATTTACTCTTATTACTGCATAAACATTAATAATAATTGAAGGTTAACTAATTCTCTGAAAAGATTTGAAAGTGATAATTGCTAAGGAATACTGATTCATTCCCCCTCTCAATATTTCCAACAATTGGTATCAGAGCTTGGTTCCTTCAATAATAGTCTAACAACTAGAAGGAGATCATGGAGTATACTAAGAATATATTTCCTTTGTTAAATGGAAATAATTATGCACTTTGGAGTGGAAGAATGCAGGTTCATTTGCTGGCACAAGGATATGAAGTATGGGAAATCATTGACAAAGGTTTCACACCGACCCAGGATGAACAAGGTAAGAAAATACGCTATATGATGCAAATTCTAAAGATCTTATTATCAATGGGCTTATTGAATATGTTTATCTTAAGGTATCGAGTTGCAAAACTGCTAAAGAGGTATGGGGCAAGTTTGAAAATATATATGCAAGTGACTCAAAGGTGAAAGAAGTAAAGCTTCAAATTTTCAGGGAAAAATTTGAGCAACTCAAAATTAGGGAAGATGAAGATATTGATGCATACTTTTAGTGCGTTGATGAAACAAAAAATACATTGGAAGGTTTGGGAGAACCTTTTGAAATGAAAATTGTTGTCTGAAAGATCCTCAGAACCTTGCCAGCAAGATTTAACCCTATTGTATTTTTCTTGGAAGATAGATAGAATCTGACCAATTTGAGCATAGATGAATTGCATGGAATTCATATGGCATATGAAATGAGGATTGAAGAATAGGATAACATATCTCACTTAGAAACAACATTTTCCACATCCAAGAAGGATAGTAAGGACAAGCAGATTCCAAAAGAAAAAACTTGCAATTGTAAGGATGAGGAAAAAGAAGAAGATGAAGAAGAATACTCAGATAAAGAATTTTCCTACTTCACACAGAAAATGAGAACATGTATAGGAAAATTCAAAGATAAACTTCCATTAATGTGTTTTGATTGTGGTGAGGTTGGGAATTTTGCAGCCAAATTTCCTTGCAAAAATGAAGCTATTACGAAAGGAAAGAAAAGTTATAGGAAGTTCAACAAGAAAGACAAGAAGAAATGGTTTAAGAAAAGTTTCTTCTCGAAAGAAGATAGCTCCTCATCTGAAGAAGATACTGATAACAAAGAAGAATTCAACGGAAGAGTATTGTTTATGTCCAAGCACAATAAACAAGAGGTAGCTGATGAAGAAGGAGACGAAGAAGAAGAAATGATTGAAATCGAATTTCAAAATGAAGTAATCATGGTTATCAAAGAAATTAAGGCTGAAAAGAAGCATGTTAACACTATTGAAGACAAATTGAAGACAAAAAGGGAACATGTCCTCAATCTTAAAATTAAGGTTGAAGAATAGAAGTGAATTGAAGAATCTCTCAAGAAATAATTAAAGGAAAACAACAAGGAAAGAGAAGCATTGGAACCTAAAATAGTTTCTCCATGAAAGGAAGTAAAAAATGGAATTTTTTTTCAAAACTATGCCAACAGTTCGAAGACTTTGGACAAACTCATCAGCAACCAATAATCATACAATGACAAGACTGGTCTTGGTTACAAAGAAAAATTTGAAAAGAAGTCGAGTCCTTCTATGACAATTAAAGAAGATGGATATGCAAAATCTACCAAGCAGATAGATCTCTCAGCTAAATCAAGAGATCAAGACTCACAGGAAGAACCTTGGAAGACAATTCCTCAAAGAAGATTTCCTCCTAGGTACCAACCTATATTTTATGGTCATTATTATTCATGTGGAAGGTTTGGACATAGAGCTGCAGAATGTCACATGTATGTTTGGAATGAATATAATTCCAGGAGATCCTTTAGAAATGGATATTCCAGAACTCAACATAATATCAACAAATTTGATCATTTGAGAGATGATGTCGAATGTTACAAATGTAACAATTTTGGACATATGGCTATGGATTGTGAAGTTCCAAACATGTACAACTATTATTGGCAAAACCCTAGAATAAAATTTGCATGATCACGAGATAGACACCAAACAAAATATTCTATGAATAACATCAAATGTTACAAATGTCATAAATATGGACACATAGCTCATAAATGTAGGTAGAAGATGGAATCAACCATGAATGAAAAGCTTGACGACGAGAATAAGAAGGTTTGGAAAGGAAGACAAGTACAGGATGAACAAGTACAATATTAGAAAGAAAAGCAAGAAGGCAACACGGTCCCAACAATTATGCTTTCACGATTTGTAACAGATTGTGAGGAATCAACCACTACTTCGGTTAATGACTCGATTCAAGATGGTCTGTTAAATGACACACTATTATGAACAATTCAGCTTATTGACTCCTAGAAATTTGAAGATGAGGAGTCTATGCAACAGTATATGACACAAGTCTACGATTGACAGATAGGTAGTTTGAACAAGATGGTAGTTTCATTACATGTTCAGGGGGAGTAGAACAATTGAAGTATTACAGATTCAAGAAAGGAAGCGCTGACAAGCAATTTCTATGTGAAATTGGATCAAGACAATCTAATGACTATCAAGATATATCAGTAGGATAAAGGAATATTCATATATCAAATCAAGTACATCAAGGAAATGCTCAAAAAATTTAAGATGGAAGATTGCAAGCCTATCCTTACCCCCATGGTAATAGGTTACAAGAAGATTCATCAATGGATGTGGACCAAAGGTTGTATAGATCCATTATTAGTAGTCTCCTATATGTGACAATCTCCTAGCCAAATGTGATGCAGGAAGTTGTACAAGTAGCACGATTCCAATCAACACCAAAAGAATCTCATATTATTGGCATCAAAATAATTCTTTGATACCTTAATGGTACAACAAAATATGGTCTATGGTATCCCAAAGGAAATGATCTGGTTATCCAAGATTATACAGATGTAGATTGGACAAGAAGTGTTGATGATCATAAGAGTACCAATGGAACAAAATTCTATCTAGGTGGTTGCCTTGTCTCATGGTTAAGTAAAATGAAATCTTCAATCTTGTTATCCACAACGGAAGCAGAATACATCACGACAACAACTTCTTGTAGTCAAATTCTTTGGATGAAGCAAACCTTGCAAGATCTTCAAGTTAATTTTGATGAGCATATTCCCATCTTCTACGATAACACCGGTTCCATTAGTATCTCCAAAAGATCCTGTGATGCATTCTAAAACAAAGCACATTCGATCAAATATCATTTCATTAGAGAGCAGGTCGTTGAAAATAATATCAAGCTTGAATATGCTGGCACAAATGAACAAATTGCTGGCATCTTTACCAAATCATTACCTCTTGAAGCATTTGATTATCTTTGTCAAAATCTTGGGATTCTCCCAAGTTCTCATTAGAATCTTTCTCTTATATAACTAAGTAAAAATGGGGAGTGGAGGTGTGTACTGGTCTGCAAGATGACAGTTTGACAGGGGGAGTTACCTTTGCAATTGATGACAAAGGGGGAGAGAAGGTAGTAGGAAGAGGTGTCATGATCGCAAGGGGAGTACTTGTGTTGCCATCAATGCCAAAGGGGGAGATTGTTGATTAGTGGTTGTCATTGATGTCAACCCAAGCCGCACTAGGGGCTACCCAATCTTGTATGAGAATTTTGAATTGACAGCTTACTCTATTACGAGTCAAGGATCTACAAGATGTATTCTAATCATCGAGATGTTTTCGTTGATATATGGCATGCCACCTAATTCTTCATGGTTTAAGAGATATTCATGTTTGAAGTTAGTAACCCTAGTTAGTGGGCTAAAACTCTATTGGGTTGTGACATGGCACTCATAATTGGTTGTGGTCATTGAATAGTCAATAATTAATAATGTTTTATTTTTCTCCTAAAATACCTCCAACGTTCACTTGTTGAGGACCCTCTTAACTCAAGACATTCTTATAAATATTGACCCCCGTTTCCTTGTCTAGTAGGGATTTTGTGGCTTCAAATAGGTCATCGTGGAATTTTTGCTATAACATTTTTTATGCGAAGCTTCAAAAGCCAAACTTAAACCTCGTTTGATCTGACATCTTGATGAACCTTTTGACCGAATTTCAAATCTTGGTTCCCTATATTTTCAGAGATATGGTATGAGGAAGTTAGGGTTTTTGCAGGCTCGAGAATTCCATGTCAAACAAGTGACGTTGGGAATATCGTCATAAATTTCTCTCTGAGCATTGCATTCAAATTTCGTAAATAGTGATAGAAAGAGGACGAGATGTTGTTTGATGGGTATTGTTTTCAGGGCCAAAGGTCGCAATAGTGACATGTGGAACTTCGTAGAAGTTCACTCTACTGAACTCATCTATAATCAGGCCATCATGGGAGATTAGGCATAACTCTTTCTTGAAGAATCCAATATTGCTTAGACCTATGTGGTTAGAAAGAGGACTTAGAGGGCCACCATAGGACAAAATTTCAAACCCTTGAGATATGAAATTACATAGATAAAATAGATTCAATATCAAGCTCCTAGAAGGCAAGAAAAATCATGCATTCAAGGATCACTGAAGTAAGGACCACACATCAACAGTCAAGGGTAAGTCTCCTACAACAAGGTATGTATGATTAGTGTTTACATTTGAATTTTGAGTATCATCTCTGACATATGTTTTTTCAGGAAAACATAAGTATATGCAGGGTCTTAGTTATATCTCTATGTCTCTATATGTCACCGTTAGTTTTGATATCACATTTCGGATGTACTCTTGCATAGAGTCCAGGCCTATATCAAGATTGGGAGCCTTTGTCTAATGCTGCAACAAGTCAACAATGAAAGTGACATGCACAATTCAGGTACACATTGTAATTTTAATTTGTATTTATTCATTATTATGCACTTACATGTGTTTTGCAGGTAGAGGTAAGTTGAAGGGTATTTTGTTTTGTTTTGGGATTGGTTTCGCCGGGAAAATTTTGCATGTAGGTAGAAGAAGATTCAAGTACAACATCAAGCAAGAATTCAAGAGTAGAAGTATCAAATCAAAGGAATCATTGCAGCAGGACATCCTTGAAGACATGAAAGCCATCCAAATATCATGAAGTATTGTTAAGGCCAAGAGTCATCATTGTAAAGTTGTAAAAGAGTCATTTATAAAAGATTCATCATTGTAAAATAGTCATTTGTAAAAGATTCATCATTGTAAAGTTGTAAAAGAGTCATCATTGTAAATATTGTAAAAGAGTCATTTGTGAAAGAGTCATTCTGCCTAGAGTCAAAGAGGTAGTGTTGGGAGGTATATGAGTCATTGTTGGGATGATGTCATAGTTGGGTTGTAGGTCATAAAGTGATTGGGTATTTGGTCAAGTACACGAAAATCATTGCACATCTTATTGTAGTGTGGATTGTTGTCCCTGGTTTGGGAATCCACAGTCTTGTCTTATTTTAGTCATTATAGGGTGGCAGGGAGGTGCTAGCTAGGTGTATGAAGTCTCCTACAAGTTGGGGCTTGTGAACACTTCAGGGTGGTAGGGTGGTGCCAGGGCAAGTTGTGGCTCCCTAGGGTGTTGGGCCATCCATTCAGTTGATTAATAAAGAAATGAGGGCATTGGGGCGTCCTTACAGTGGGAGCTGGAGAAGAATTATTTTCTAGAATTCTAGGAAGTTGTTACTTTCATTCAAGTTGGGGATGAATATTAAATAATTTATTAGAAAATAATTGGGTGGTTTTTGACTTGGAGGGGGTTTTCCACCTAAAATTCTTGTGCTTACTGTGTTCTTTTATTTACTGCTATTACTGCATAAACATTAATAATAATTCAAGATTAAATAATGCTATGAAAACATTTAAAAGTGCTAATTGCTAAGGAATACTGATTCACTCCCCTCTTAGTATTTCCAACAAGAGTCTTTGTAGTCTACTATCTTGCTAGTCATTTGATCTATTTCTTGCAGGACATACTATGTCAGATAAACCAA
The DNA here is from genome assembly GCA_031772625.1 of Pinus tabuliformis. Classification (NCBI taxonomy): domain Eukaryota; kingdom Viridiplantae; phylum Streptophyta; class Pinopsida; order Pinales; family Pinaceae; genus Pinus; species Pinus tabuliformis. Next base: position 711,579,654 of record CM062818.1, read on the forward strand.
ATAATAATAAACCAACATATCTTAGTATAATTTTGGGAGGATACTTCATCTGCAAAATCATCCAAATGAGTGTGATACATTTATAACATAATCATACAGACATATGGGCATATATAAATAAGTGCATCAACATGTAAACATCATTCTAGCTACAATCCAGTCATCAATGCATGACCATATCGACTATGCATACCACGACCTCATGCATGACGACAACCATTACATCACTGTACACTTGACAACATGCAAACATGAACATGCATAAGCAACACATAACCAACCACACACATGCATAAACACATATGATCAAGCATGAACGAATGATACTTGAAACCGAACTTACAAGAATGATACATGCAACCTAGCATACAAGAATGCAACCAAACATACAAGAATGTAACCAAGCGTACAATAATGATATATGTAGGCAACATATAACAATATGTAACTAACCATACACTCCCGATAATGCATCCCACAATAACAACATCAAATTTCACATGGTGACATCACTGTAACAATGATCGACATTATCCAAATGCAACAAGCACATGGAATGAAAGTGTAAGAGACACACATGCAGCTGACATACATGCATGAACAACATAGCCCATCCAGTCTGAGGGGTGAACCATGATCTAATACCACTCTCTAACACCCTCCTCCCACATCTACCCAAGTAACTGGCCAACCAGGGTAAACATGCGACCAAAGGCTACTATGATTAGATTCAAGCTCCTATGTAACCTTAAGGAAATGGAATTGATGGAAACACAACATACAAACTTTCCACATCAGCTACAAGACCCCTGAGAACCATCCCAACAATTCAAGAAGCTTGCCCTTGGGCCCCACTGAAGTTTTTAATCACTTGACCTCTGGATGCTCTCATGACATAGGCTTGCCAACATCCAGGAGGCTCTGGATGTTGTCATACTATAGGCATGCCAACATCCAGGGACTATTTTTTCTATTTCTATGCCAGCGTCCGTAAGATTTAAGCCATTTTTTCAGGCCTAGAGCCCAGGTCACTACCCAGAATGGAATGACATCTTCAGAATAGTAAAATAACAGGGAAACAATGATGCAAAAACAATTAGTTGAACAAGCCCTTAATGAGATCCCTACTAGCCATGCCAGGCATTTCGTCAAACATATCACAAATGTGTAATCTATAGGTGTAAACAATCCAATTTAAGCATAGGAATCTCATACTTATCTGAGAATAGCTAAGAACCATTGTTCCCTCATGTCATTTGCTGCATTACCATCTATTAGGTCATAGATACATTGTCCATTCATTTACAAGTAAAAACATGATGAGAGCCATACATATTTGTTGTCATAAAACATATACATAACCAACATAGTAACAATAAAAATACCATAAATACATCAACCATAGAATCCACATATAAACCAATACATTTACACATGAAAAACGAATGGAATGAATTTATCATAGGTGAATATAGGAATCAAGCAGGAATGGGACTACCACGTTCCACCCGACCATAGATTGGCTAAGCCAAATGTCTCTTCAGCCAATCATCCCTGTGTCATATTCCAAGCATGAATGTGGGACTCAGAACCAATTGAAAAGAACCAAACAAGCATGGATTCTACCAGAGTTCTCCACCTACACTGTGAGGAATTTGAGTTCCTCCTAGTCTCTCAGGCTTTACTGTAATCCACAGTCTGATCTAAGGATCACTAGGGCCTACACCGAGACCCACTCTCCAAGATTTATCATACATTCGATCCCAGGAATACTAGGCACAACAGAGAGAAATTCACCTCTTGGATTTACCATATATCCCGCCATTCACCGACAAGGATTCCTAGGCCCACCGAGGCACACAATCTTGGCTTTACCACAACCCATAGTCTAGCTTAAGGGTTACTAGGATAGTAGCTTTACCATGATCCACAGTCTGGTTCAGGGACCACTAGGCCATGTGTTTTTCATTTTGGAGATCCACCCCACTCAGCTTCGAATCCATTTGACAATCCAGCTCAACCAAAGTATGAGAACCCATCTCATCAAGGATATTAGGAAATGGTAAGGCTAGGCTGAGAAAACACTGTCACACTTGGAAATTCCCATGCCATGACAGACAAAAAACCACATGCAATGTGACCATATATTCAAAATCTAGCAAAGAAATCATAGATGCAAATCAATACCTGCAAATAATCCTATTGTCGTTGCTTGATCCTACTTCCCTGGCTCGATCTTCACTTCGGTTTGCCTCCTTTTCCTTTCTTGATCCAATGCCAAAGTGATCCAAGAAACTCTAAGTGTCCAAGAGTGAGAGAGAGAGAGAGAGAGAATAATGTGAGATCTCCAAAACTCAACTACCAAAATGTTACCAACTGATCCTTAGAAGCCTTTTTATTAATGAGGCCTACATTTTCTCCATTTTCCATTATTTTCCTTCATTTTCATCCTCACATGAAATCAATGACCTTTCACCTCCCTTTTCTCCTAATTTCCATTACTTTCATAAATAAATGTGCCAAAAATTCCATTTTTCCTTTCCAAAGCCTTAGCCAATTTCCTTAACCATAATAAACCAAATGAACACCCCCTAAGATGTCTTGCCCAACATTCAGCTTAGAATAAGTGTCCCATCAACTGTAGTTATTATTTTTTCATTTTTTAACTTTTATTACATGTAATTTTCACAAGCGCTGTTACAACTTCCCTGACATAAGTGATTAATTACTAGCCATTGTTTTTTTACATGTAACCTCTTATCACACCCTCCCACATGTAAGGAGGGAGTAAGATATTGGTCATGGATCATGAAGAACCTTGATAAAAAATTAGCTCATAAAGAGAAATTTTTTCACAACCATGAACCAAATCCAAGTGAAAGTATAATAATATATTTTTTCAACCACCCAAAGTAGATCTATTTGATAATAAATAACCTCTATTTACTATAATTTTCTTTTCACAAACATGTTCCTCAAGATAAGGAATTACAAGAATTTTTTTAACGCATTATTAAAAAATTAAATACAAATAAGGTTGACTTCTAAAGATAATGTATGTTGGATTATATATATTAAGAAATAAATAACTTGTTTATGGATAGAAGGTTACCATGATATATTAGTGATCTAGGTTGCTCTGAGAGGCTAAAAAATCGAAGTCTTTGGATTTCATTAAAACTTGGGCTAGAACAAAGAGTTCATCATCTTGATTCTAGTGGCACAACCGACACTCAAATCTGACTTCCTATGTGCAAGTTATTAGCAGTCAAAGTTCAAGTCAAAAGGAGTAGGACTTTTATTGCCAGCTAAATTTGGTAGCCCAACTAAATTTGATAAAATCCACTAAATTTGTGACAAATTAGCACTAGATAGTGGACAAAAATGACCAAATTGTCGCCTGTTTAATTTTTTCAGTGACCCAAACATTTTTTATTGTTGTTTAAAAATAATATTTTTGTTTTTTTAGGTGGCGGGCCACCAGACCGGCGTACCTATTGACCCATTCTCAATGGTCCAAACTAAAATAGTTGGCGGGTGGTCAAACCCCACCAACCCACCACATATATTATATATATAATATAAAACGACAGAGGCAGGAGTTGAACCCACGTTGGCCACCAGCCTGCCTGCCAGTGACGCTCCCAAATATGGTATAAAACAAAATTGTATGTTTAAAATGGTGTGGTAGGTATGAAACCTGGGACCACCCAAAGAAAATACTATCCCGCCAACCCGAATTCCATCTAGGTTGGCTTTTAGATATTAATGAAAAAAATGATATCTACACTCATTCACCATTCGAACCATGACATCAGAGGAACCACGAGTGGAGGGCCAAGAAGAACTATACCAGAGGTGGAACCATGATTTGGAGGAATCTCTTGGATTCCCTAGGGGTTGAATTTTGATGGGGTCATAAATATGTTAACTTTATACTCAAATCACTCAGAATTTTGCTAAGAATCTAATGGTGCATACGGTTCTATGATCTAAGTAGATGATTTTCTATAGGCAGAACGTTGAGTGGAACCTTGACGCAAGAATCTACACGGAATATTTTAGATTCCCTCGAGGCCCAGATTTGACAGTTTCATAATGGGGTCAACTTTATACTCAATTTTCATGATTTTTCACAAGAACCACAATGGCGTAGTGTGTTTCTTCACTTGAGTAGCCAATTTTTAGGCCATTCTTAAACTTGGAGGTATAAGATGTATTTTGCCATGTAATCATTTGATTTTTGTTGAGATTATGATTTGAATCTGATCAACGGATTTAAGAGGTCCATTTTATGCCACTTTTTTGTGAGGTCCATTTATGCCACCTTGTGTGAGAGGACCATTTTATGCCACTTTATGTGAGAGATTATTCCTTTTCTATGTTGAATGGGAACATCTTGTGAGTGAGAGATTTTTGTAGGAGAACGTCTCTTTGGAGAGACATGCCACTCTAGATAAGAGTTTCATCCTTGTGTTGATAGAGACTTTTCCATGTACTCATCATATTTTGCAAAGACTAATGAAGTGGCCACCCAACTCTTGACCTAGGGCCTAGAGATCTAGTCCACATTAGATGAAGTCCATTATCATATCATATGTTATGATTTACTCTTGATTATGGTCAATGGATTGCTAAAGTATTGTTTAGAGAATGTTTTTCTCATGATTCACATGTAAATATAAGTGTCAGTAAAAGGTCCTACATAAAGAATATTTTTGTTAAGTAAATGGTCACAATTTTTTTTGGATCAAGTGGTATCAGAGTCGTTTAACCATTTTTCCAGGGATTGTGAATGTCCTCATGGGCAAAGGATTGAAGTGAGCAAGACTTAAAGAGTTGGAAGAGATTAACCATTGCATTCAATATGAGAATGTAGAGCTTCAAGTCTTCTACACAATGCAGAGGAAGAGAAGCAGAAATTGAAGCTCATGTTAGGAAAGGTTGTCGAAGAACAAATGGGAGAATATTCCACCACAAAAGGAGAGATGGCCAAAGAAGATGACCTAGCATCACCAACGGAATTGAAGGTAAAAAGAAATCTTTCTTCTGATGATGTTATTTCTATTGGAATCATTGAGATACCTATTCCAGGAACGGACATGAGACTCCTCACCAAGATGGGGTATAAAGGAGGAGGACTTGGTATTAATGGCCAAGGAATTACTCAACCATTGGAGGTTGTACAAAGACCTCGATTTGCAGGATTGGGGTACATTGAAGGAGAATGTTCGAAGGCAGCATAAGCAAGGGATTCCTCAAACAAAGAACCCAAGCCATTTTTGAAACCATCAAGGAAAGAGGATGTTTGAGAACACATCACAATCTTCCTGTGATAGTGAGCATTGCAGAGGAAGAGCTAAGGCAAGAAATTTTCGCCAGGATTGCAATAGAGACAATCAAGCAAAGCATAAAAAGTCTTGGTATTCTAATGTTCCTTTTGGTTACAAGTAGATTGATAATGGTGAACGAAATTTATTTCATATAATGGTTTGTATAACCATGTTGTTTCCAAGTGTTGGAAAAGAATAGCAATGAGGAAGAGAAGAAGACATGAAGACCCTTCTCCACATAAGAATATGAAGAAGATTAGGAAATTTTGGAGGAATATGAATTTTTGCAACCATTGCAACAAGGGTGGACATCAGAGAGCCACATGTTGGAAGCTCCATCCAGAGCGACGACTAAACAAGGACATGAAGCATGTAAAAACACATGTGAAGGAAACAGTTAGTGAAGCAATTCAATGAGCAAATCTGCTACAAGAAGAAGACCCATTCACCTGGTTCGGTGAGAGATGGGGGAATCAAAACATTTTCTTAGCATGGCCACCTTGTAAATCACATGTTGCAAAATGTTTGAAAAAGTGATGTAGTGTTTTCCATCACTTATGAATACAACATGGTGATATTTTTTGCCTTTTTAGCTGATAGCTTGGGAAATGATTTTTGATGTAAACTTGACAATGAGAATGTTATAAAATCTTGGCATGTATGGGGTTTTATTGGGTCATGTTTGGTCTTGTAATTGAACATGTATTAACAATTATGAATTTGCATATGATATAGGTGTCATTTTCGTCATTCTGATTTCCAAATTACAAAGGTGAAGGAAAGGGAAGGTGGCCTAGCATAGGCATCTATTTTGTAGATCGAGATTGTAGTCATGTTTATACTTTTAGAGGAACAAAAGATCCTTAGTGGGGAGGAATGATCTTAGGTGGCTTTGGAGAGGCTAAAAAATCAAAGTCTTTGGATTTCGTCAAAACTAGGACCAAAATGAAGATCTCATCATACTAATTCCAATGGTGCAGATGGCACTCAAATCTGACTTTGTATATGGAAATTATTAGCATTCAAAGTTAAAGTCAAAAGGAGCAGGACTATTGTCACTAGCTAAATTTGATATCTTATCTAAATCTGGAAGAATCCACTAAATTTGGTGGAAGCTAATTGTGCGATAAATTGACACTGGATAGTGGACAAAAATGACCAAATTGTTGCCTGTTTAAGTTTGTCGGTGACCCCAACAGAATTCGACAGGATGGTTTTATATTGTTGCTTAAAAATAATAAAAAACAAATTTTCTTTTGGGTGGTAGGCCACCAGAATGGTGTACCCACCGACCCATTCTCAACGGTCCAAACTAAAATGGTTGGTAGGTGGAAAAACCCCGCCAACCCACCACATATATTATATAGTCTAATAAGTGTCCACCTTTGTTGGCTTATTTTCTTCTAACTAGTTCATTATATATTTTTTGCCTTTATTTTTCATATTTTCTATATTTCTCTAGATAGGGGACATTGTAATCATAGCTATTTTAATGTTTTTTTATTGATCATCGATTTGTAATTGTATAATGATGGCGGAAACAGAAAATAATATTTTTCTTTTCATTTGGTGAGATATTATGCATGTTGGATCAACCAACATGTTTGTTAGGAGTAGTGGGGAAGTGTAATGGGACCCTAAGCATTTCCATGGAGGCTTAGCTACATATGTTATGTTAAAAAGATAGAAAGGAATAGAAATAGATAAAATACATTTAAGACAAACTTCATGTTAACATTGAAGCACTAACAAATATATGGACATGTAAATGGCATTAAAGTTTGTCAAATTTATTACATGTTTTTCAACAATAAACCCATAAAACCCAAAATAATAAATAAGGGAAGTGCATAGTACTCATGAGTCATTATATATTTATGCATAATGATTAAAAATGAATACATGTGGCTATGTTTCCCATTGAGGGTGAAAAGGTAAAAATATCTGCAACTTCATGCACACTCGCCGAACTCTCCAATACAAGGTAAACCCTCAAGTGTGCTCACCAATATTTCCAAAAGAAGTGATACATATTGAAAACAAATTACCTCAAGTCATTTTTTTATCATATTTATACATTTTCACACTTATGTTGGTTCACATATGGTGGCAAACTAATGGATAAAATATCAATAAAGGGGAAATGAATGCCACATCAATAACTAATGACCCACTAAAGAAACGTACATGAAATAACATACTCCACCAAACCATCATAAATTGTTAAGTCAATAAGATGAATCAACTAGATAATGACCCATATAAATTGCATCCAAATGCATAGTAAACCAGGTGCCATATTGAACTAGAAGCAAGGGACAACTTCACATGATAAATAAAAAACCATGCACCAACATGAACCAAGAATGGCCAAAGCATGAATCATTGTGTACCCTTTGAGCACAAACCTATTGCACCAACCAAATTGCACCAAACCATTACAAATCCTATGCAAACTTGGGTGACCACAAACTCCCCTAGGGTCGACTCACCCATGAATCAACTTAAATATGAATTTTGACATATGTAATCAAGTTCACCAACTTGTATCAATTAGTATTGTCAACTCTAGGTTCCAATGTCGTCCCTTAGTTACACAACCATAAGAGACCTACTTGAAATTGCTATGTCCCTAACATCTACCAATAAAATGATACATGTCATCATCTTGCATCATCATCAATGTCCAAAAACACATATAGTCATGATGCCACTGCTTCAACATCATCCCAACTACTGAACATGCCAAATATCCTAAGAAAGTAGCACATACACCATGTAGTGGCCAATCTAGGATGCTAGATTAGACTAGATTTAATATCGACTAGGATAGGTAAACTTAGAGGCACATGTCTAAAGTCTATAGACCTAAAGGAATCTCAACTACCTAACTTAAGTGTTTACTGTGATGGGCTACAACACTCCTTTACAGGAGGTTAAAATATGTTTCCTCTCACCTTAACACTCAGATCACCTAATTTATCTAACTATCCTAAAGATGCAGCGTATTACTAGACTGAGTTTTCAACCCTCTTACAAGGATGTTATGCACAAAAGCTCTTTCTAGCTAACACACTAAGCTTTCATGAAAATCAAAAGCACACTGAATTTTAAATGCATGGAAATAGAGTTTACAGAGATGCTTTAAAATCTAATGATCGATCAAATCTTTTACAAGATATTGTTCAATGATCTAACAATTAAATCCTCAAACTATCACCATGAGTATCATTTGCAAGAATTTCTAATCAAATCAATAAACTCACAGACATGGAAATATGTTAAACACTATGCACACTATTCAAATTCAAAACGGTATGGAAATGAAATTAACAGTATACCAATCCACATAGGGCCCGTCCACGCTTCAATGGCACACTGAAGAAATCTCAAGCAACGAGAATGTTAACGCATAAGCACTGTTGGAGTAAAACGGTGACTGTAATTAAGTTCTGTAGATTGAAATCATATACAAAAGCCGCATTCTGGAACAATACACAGAGACAATAATAATCGTTGAAATAATACAATACACAGTCTTTATCTGCTTGTCTCCTATCTAAATTGAATGTACATACATTAAGCAGATGTTTCTGGTTTTACAAAAGAGTGATTTTTGTCCTTTCTAATCTAAACCGATTTCCAAAACAAAACGAAATTAGTTTGGGAAACCATGGCTTTTTGCTGCCTTTGTGACCAAAAGGCTGGGTTTGACCAGCGTTGAACGCATATCCAAGAGCATTAGATTTGCTGTTGAATCGATTTTTCACCATGCATGTACATCTGTGATCACGTTCCTATCCTTTGTTTTGCTTTTCCTGCCATGCCATGTGTCACATCATAAACCATTTACAGGAAGTCATGACATCCTGTAATTTTGCTGAAAATTCCTAATTATTAACATAAAAATTCACAAATTAACTTTAATGTAAACTAACAACTATAATGCTATTGATTAATCAATTTCGAGGGATATGAGGGGTTTATTGAAGAAAAAGATAGACAAATGATGGTGTTTCTAGAAGAAAAGGATGGAAATGAAATGGTACCAACATCTTCCCCAAGCTCAATGATTTAGCATGTCCTCATGCTAATCCTGATGTACTCCCTTTATATTTTGTTCCTGCCTGTACCTCCACTGCTTGTAACAATGCATCTATATTCTTCTGAGCTTGGGCATCCTTCTGAATGTTGAGCTTATGCTTCAAATTCTTGTATTTCTCTTTGAGAGCTTTCTTTTGAGTATAGCACTTGGTTGCCCACTTGCAAATGTCAGTTTGTTCAGCCTCGAGTTCTTTGATTTGCTCCTTCAGCTTCTCATTTTTCTACTGAGTCTCCTTGCTCTGACCTCTCAACATTTCATTCTCCTTCTTGATGACCTTCTCTAGCATGTTGGCCTCCATCAGTTCTTCTTTTAACTTTTCAATTTGTTTTTCTAACCTCCTTTGTTTCTTATTTGCAGGTGGTGACTCTTTCCCTTGTCTGTTGTTGCTCTCAACTTCCATTTCGGCTTCGGGTCCAGGCTATGAATGAGCACTGCTCTCAATGTCCTTTGGTGCATGTGCATTTGATTCTGGTTGATCTTCTGGTGTCTGGGTCTTTTGTATTCTCCTGGATCTTCTTGTATATGTAGTGAAAATATTGTCTTGTTCAATTTTTTGGGCAGCTTCTTGCCTCATCTTTCTCGTCCTTACACTACCGTCGGGTGGAGGGACATTGCTTGTCTTGCGCACAGGGATCTCCTCATCAATGTCAAGCATAAATCCTGAGTGCTCTTGCTGTTCCTCTTCTCCATCTTTGATTTGATTGGCAACCAGAAATTCCTTCCATGTTTTTCCCCTCCTATGCATTTCAAATTCAATTAGAATTTTAATTAACCCAAAATGATATAAGCTTTTATCCTCATTACCCTTTTTATTTTGAATAGTTTTTGACATCTTAGTCAAGCTCTGCAAGAGGAAATAGGGTAGACTAATGGTGCATTGCCCTTTTAGGTGCAACGGGAGTTTGATGTGATATAAATAGACTATGCTATAACGACCCTCACACGTAAAAAATTTCTGAATAATATACACCATTTCATCCCATGGGTGTATCAACCAGCTCCTAGGGACACCCTTTTTCTAGGTAACAGATGAAACCCTCGACCTAGACATGAATTGGGTCCATGATTTTTCCTTGAATTGTTTTGTTTTGAAATATTTTTCTCCTTCTGGGCTGATCCCCAAGGATTGTGCTATGGTGTCTTTTGAAATCCTAAAAGAGAAGTTGCCTATCAATGCTTTCTCTCCATTAAATGTAAAGGCAAACTGCTTAGTTACTTCTTCATTGTTCCCATTAAACTTCTCCAAGAAGGGTAGCCATTGCTTTTCCTTTAAAATTGTAATACAATCATCATGATACTGGGAACTATCAAATGTATTAGGCTTTGCTCTATTAGTCATTTTGACAAAGAAACTCCTGTTCTAACCCTCCTCGTTTATGCTTAATAATTCAACAAGGGTTTCTTAATTTGTTACCTCTATTTTGCGCTCCACTCAATCGATCTGGTAGCGCCCTCTATTCTCGGGGTCTGCTTCTTCAATGGCTTAGGCAGCGATCGAATGAATGTCCTTGGATTATGGTGGAGGTGGAAACTCGTGAGCCCAATTACTATGATCTCCCTTCATAGCACCTGCTGTCCTCGACCTTATTTGAAATCACAGCATTTGAATTACTGGTATGGAATGCCCTTTTTACAAACTGAGAATGAAATGGAACTTTAACAACCGACTTGACCCAATTCACTATAACGATAATGACAGAGCGTATTCTTATTACAAAAACAAAGGAGTAGCTATACTGGGTTGTATAGGTACCTTCATGAGAACGTCGTAAGCATATATGGAGTGTTGGAGTGATGATAACAGATAGTTGTTTGCATGAGTCGACTTAGGTCGAGCGATCATGTTATAACTTAGCCGATTCAAAAAAAAAATCAATGAATGAAATCGTTGAACACCTGGCTCTCCAATGATTCACCACCTGTCCCTTGCTCATTGGTACTTGGCCGGTTAGAAGAATGTTGGACCGATAATAAGGTTGGATGGTCGATTCAAGAATAAGGAGTTAATAACAAGGTTTGAAGGGTGGTGTAGGAGAAGATTTAAAAATCGTAGGAGTATGGTGATAGGCTAGAGTGTATTGGGAAATGATAGTAGTTAGGAATATGACAAGGGTGATGGGTATAGGGGTGTTTTTGAAATTGATCATAAGCAACCATAGTCATCACATTTAACACTAAAATAATCCAAGAATTTAAATGTTAAAAATAAAAATTACAACAATGCATTACATTTTATTGGTTGATCAAGAGTTGAGTTGGCATGCATAGGTAGGACTAATCCTTATTGTTCAGATATGACTAATCTTCACTATCCATAACAGGTCCCTTCTGAGATGAATTTGGATACAACAGGTCCCTCTGAGATCTGGAGAATGTTTGTGTAGCTTCTTTGAAATCTGGAAAAGAATTATGTGTGTGCAGCTCTCTTGATCTTTGGTGTTGATGGAGCCTCGGTGATAAGCAACCTTTGAAATTCTGTTGAAACCTTGTTGAAGCTTTGCTGAAGTAGCTTGAGATAGCAGTCTTTAACAGGTCCCTTTGATGTTTGTTGAACAGGTCCCTCTAATGTTGGTGCTGGTAACATAGTCTTCTGAACAGGTCCCACTGCATATTGCTTGAACAGGTCCCTCTGATTAGAACAAAGACAAAAAAAACTTCTTTATTGAAATAGTGAAGTGCTAAAACAAACTCTTTGAAAATTTACAATGAGGAGATGAAATAAGGAAAACAAAAATGCTGATGCTTCTCCCCCCATTAAAGCTTTGACTTGTCCTCAAGTCATTATTGAAGTGATGAATCAAACAGGAAACAAATAAAACAAGGAATTCTTACCAGCCAAAGAATTGGTTTTCAAGTAAGAATTCTGGGTTAGAGTGTGCCAGAGTCTGGTTTTCACATCTAAACCATTATTATTATTTTTTTTTTTTTTTTAATTTTTTTTTTTTTGAAATTTTGTTTTTTTAAATTGAAATGAAATAAACTAAGGTAGAGATATCACAACTGAAGGCTGTAACATCTCAACCTCCCTTTGGTGATATTCAGTTCGAAGAAAATCCTGCTTGCTAATGGGCTTATGGTAAAGTTTCAACCGATGGCCATTGACAAGAAAGGGGTGGCCTTCTCCATCAATGGTAATAAGCTTGACTGATCCATTTTCATAAACTTGAACTATTTCATATGGGCCCATCCAATGTGTGGTAAATTTGACTTTATGATCTCTGAATTTAGAGTCAAAGAGTAAAGCCCAGTCTCCTTCTTTGAACTGTTTCTTCTTGATGTGTGCATCATGCCACTGCTTCCTTTGTTTCTACATTAGGATTGTTGTCTCTTCTGCTTGCTGCCTCATTTCATCTAGCTGGTTCAATTTCTGAATCCTCTCTTGTTGGGCTTCATTGAGATCAATTCCTAAATCTGCAGCCATATTATAAGTGTGTATTTGGAATTCAATAGGAAGCATTACCTCTTTGCCATACACCAAATGATATGGTGTAAATATTGTAGTGTTCTTCCACGTGATTCTATAAGCCCAGAGTGCATCTTTGAGCTTCTCTTCCCAATTCTTTATGTTCATTGCTACAGTCTTAGTGATAATTCCTTCCAAAGTTTTATTTGTGGATTCCACCTGGCCATTGGCCTGTGGATGGTAAGGTGTACTTTTTTTGTACTTGATTTGATATTTTTCTGTGATGTCTTTAACTAGCTTTGAAGTAAAATGAGTACCTTGATCAGTCACTATCTCCCTTGGTACTCCATACCTTACAAAAATTTCTTCAAAAAGGAAGTTAACCACTATTTGTTCAGTTGCTCAGACTAGTGCTTTGGCTTCAGCCCATTTTGTTACGTAATCAATACATACTAGGATGTACTTTTTACCTTTGGAAGTTGGATTGATGGGTCCTATGAAATCAAGAGCCCATTTTTCAAATGGCTCTAAGTGTACTTGAGGCTGAAGTGGCATTTCATTTGTAGCTTTTGGTCTACCCATTCTTTGACAGCTATCACAACTCTTCACATACTTCTTGGAATCCTTAAAAATAGATGGCCAGTAGTATCCAAGACTAAGAATCTTGAATGCTGTTCTTTTAGCTACAAAATGCCCACCACACGGTTCATCATGGCAAGATTTTAAAATATAAATTATTTCATCATTTCTTACACATCGTCTAATAATCATATCATAGCCAGTGTAAAATAAATCTCCATTAACCCATGAGTATTGAGCACTTTGTTTGATTAGCCTCTTCTTTTCCTTTGGAGTAAAATATGGAGGTGTTCTTCCTATGGACAAATAGTTGGCCAAGTCAACATACCAAGGATTCATTATTGAAATTGCAAATAAATTTTCATCTGGAAAAGAATCTTCAACCAGAACAACCTCACCTAGATTTTGCAGTCTCGAAAGAAAATCTGCCGCCTGATTCTCCTTACCTGGTCTATCTAACACTGTGATATTAAATTCTTGTAATACTAACAACTATCTGGTAATTCTACCATTAGTTACTAGTTTATTCATTAAATACTTAATGGCAGAATGGTCAGTATGTACAAAAACCTCATAACCAGTTATATAATGTCGGAATTTATTCACAGCATGTATGATGGCAAGCATTTCTTTTTCAGTGATTGTGTAGTTTAGTTCTGCAGGTGTCAGATTTTTACTGATGAAATAGATGGCATAATGTAAAGACTCTTCTTTTTGGCCTAATGAGGCACCTACTGCAGTATTAGATGCATATGTAAAGATGTGAAATGGTAGGTTCCAGTTAGGTCCTTTTAAGACTGGTGTGGTTGATAACTTTTCTTTGAGTGTTTCAAATGCTTGTTGACAATTCTCATTCCAATTGAAAGGTATATCTTTTGCTAGAAGTTTAAATAGAGGTGAAGCTATTTTACTAAAATATTCAATAAACCTTCTGTAATAGCTTGCATACCCAAGGAAACTTCTTACCTCTTTCTGATTCTTCGGAATTAGCAAATTGACAATGATCTGGATTTTTGATGGATCAACTTTAATGCCTTGAGAAGAAATATAGTGTCCTAATACTATCCCTTCATTTAACATCATAAAACACTTTTCATTGCTCAGGGACAGATTAGCTTCAATACATCTCTTCAAAACTTTTTCAAGATTCTCTAATGCATGCTCAAATGAATTACCATAAACTGAAAAATCATCCATGTAAACTTCAACGCAATCAGAACTAAATCAGCAAAAATAGCTAATACAGCTCTCTGAAATGTAGCTGGAGCATTGCAAAGTCCAAATGGTAAAACATTATAAGCATAAGTGCCCCAAGGACAAGTAAAAGTGGTTTTTCCTAGTCCTCTAAGGCTATCCTGATCTGGTTGTAGCCACTGAAACCATCAAGAAAAGAGAATGATGATTTCCCAGCTAATGTGTCTAGCACTTGGTCAATAAATGGTAGTGGGAAATAATATTTGAGGGTTGCTTTGTTTAATTGTCTGTAGTCTACACAAATCCTCCACTTACCATTTTTCTTGGGCACTACTACCAATGGGGATACCCACTGACTGTCAGAGATAGGATAGATAAAATTGTCTTTCAACAGTTTTTGTAATTCCTCTCTAACAATATCTTGAAGCATGGGATTCATTTGTCGTTGTGGTTGCCTCATTGGTTTGATATTACTATCGGTATAAATATGGTGAATGCATGTTTCAGGGTGAATTCCGTGCATATCGGTGTAGTCCCAAGCAAATGCTTTCTGGTATTTTCTCAATAATTGAATAAATTTTTCTTCCTGAGATAAGTCTAGGTGAGTGCTAATATTCAAAGTTTTTCGTGGACTAATCTCTATGGTCTTGCTCTGTGTTTGTGATAGATTGAATGAGAAAAATGTTCTGAAATGTTGTTTGCAAAGATTGAATGGTGCATGTTTCCTGAAAATTTTGTGCCAAAAGTTCATCTGCAGCATGATATTGGTCATTTCTCAATTCTTAGGAAACATCAGGTTGAGAAAGGAACAACTCTACCAAATCATCATTATTATGTTCTTGAAAATCATAGATTTGGTTAATGCTGAGCATAGATTGAAATTCTTCCTTGTCATTGTATTTATCGTCAAGCCATAAATTGTGTGCTACTGCTAGTGATTGTGCTGATGGGTAAAGAGTGAGTTGTTTTCTTTCAGTTCCTCGTGAAATGATTATATTACCTGATCGACATCCTATGAATGCATCAGCAGTTGCTAACCATGGTCTACCAAGGATGATGGGGTGTCCTCCTAAATTGGATTTTGGCTGAAGAACTAAAAAGTCCACTGGGTACTCCCAAGAGTCCAGTGAAACAATTATGTCCTCCAAAATCCCTTCAGGAATCACTTTAGACCTATCAGCGAGTTCTAGAACAATTGTTGTGTGCTGCAAGTTTGTGAGCTGGAGTGTTTTCATGGTTTCAAGAGTCATCACATTTATTGCGGCCCCAAGGTCAATTAAGGTGTTTGGAATATGTATGTTGTTAATGATTGTAGTGACTCTGGGAATACCAGGATCAACATATTTTTCCATTGAAATGGTGTTTGTCATAAGGCCAGCTAAATTTCCAATAACATGAATGGTTTGTGGATCAACTCTTTTCCTAATAGGCTTTTTAAGGCACAGTTCTTTGATGGCTTTAGTATATATGGGAATGTCTTTTATGGCTTGTAGTAATGGAATTTTTATATAGACATTCTTTAGCTCATCTAAAACATCAAACTGTGGTATAGACATGGGAAGTTTGGCTTGAACCAATCTGTTTGGAAAAGGTGGTGGATGCAACGGTTGCATTTGTTTATTTTTGATGTCGTCATTTTGTTTCTTTTGAGTTGGATTTTCATTTTCTTCATTTTCTTCTTGTTTTTCAGCTATTGGAGGTTCTTTTTGAAGTACCTTACCAGACCTCAGATTGATATTTTGTAAAGGTAATGTGGGATATGATGGTCCCTCATCTACATTATAGGCTGGTCTCTCTGCTCTGTTATTTGGATTTGGTACAGGTTGAGCAGGGATTTGAGTAGATCTAGGAGGTTGTTGGTTAAATGGAAGTTGTAATTGTGGTGGATTTATTGGTGGAGGAGCAGGTAATGCTTGTTGAGTGGGTTGGGGTTGATGTGGGTAAACAACTTGCTGCTGAGGATATTGCTGATATGGTTGAGGATATGGCGAATATGGCTGATGATATTGTTGATATGGCTGCGAATATGGTTGGTATGGTTGAGGATATGACTAATATTGTTGGGAGTATTGCTGAGATGGTCTCCATTGTTGTTGTGGGTAATTTTGGTGCTGCCATGGCATGGGTACATTCCACAAATTCTGAGCATACATCTGATCATGTGCAGGAAATTGCAAATTCTGGTTTGGGAACATACCATGAGGTGGAGGTCTAGGTTGCCACGGTCTCTTTGCGCCCATGAAATACACATTTTCCATATCTGTGTTAGCTGCCACATTACAATTCTGCAAAACCTTGACTTTAGAGCAATGAAATATATCATGATTTTCAGTACAATGTTTTCTAATGGGCAGTCTTTTAAGGCATGTTTCTTCCGGCATTTTGGACAAAAGACAACCATCATTTGATCTTCCTCTTCTTGTCTTTTCTTAGATTTAAGAGTGTCAATTTGAGTTCCTAAGGTACTCAATAAATCTGTTTTGAATTCCTCTAACATGTTTCCTATTTCAGCTCTTGTGACACTTGCTGAAACAGATTTTGTGGCTTTGGATGATATGGTTCTTTTTCCAATTTTGGCTTTGCTCCTAGAATACTTTTCACATAACTCAGAAATTTCTTCAAAAGGTAAAGTGGAAATATCACCTTTGCCCATCAAATTAAGATCATCTAAGTATTCCTCTCAAATGCCCTTCAAAAATATTGTTCGGATCAGATCAAGAGGCATGGTTCTGTGTTTTGATTTTTGTAAATTGTAAACAAACCGCTCTAAGTACTCCTCTAAATTTTCATCCTCTTGTTGATTCATCCTAAAGATATCATCTTTGGAATCTTTCGATCTACAATAAGGCCAATATTTCTTTAGGAATACTCTTCTCATGCCATCCCAATCAGTTATTGCATGTTCACCAAGCCCCATGAACCATCTTAATGCTGATGCTTTTAATGTTGCCGGGAAGATTCTAAGCCTATGGGCATCATCTGTGTAACCATATGTTCGACATACAATGTCAAACTCAAACAAGAATGAATCTGGTTCTTCTTAAGCCATGCCATAAAAGTTTGGTAGCACAGATGGAGGTATGTTTTTCATTATTATTTCGTCATCCTCTTGTGGTTTGTGGATAAGAAATTTAAAGGTTGACTCTTCCTCTTGACCTTGATTTGGTGGTCCTCTTTCTGATCCATGTCCTTCTTCAGCCATTTTGATAGGTTCCTCTATTGATTTAATTTTGTGTTCAGTGTCACTTGTTTCAAAGAGAAGTTCAAGGAAAGATTGTTGAGTTACTGTGCTACTTTCTCCTTTTATAGAGGATTCAGGGAAATGTTTCTTCTGTTATTTGTGTGCTAATAGAATCTGCCTCTTGATGAGTGTGAGTCTTTGCCCTGATTTTTGTTTATCCTCTAGTGTTTGTATGGTGATTTCCTCAGCTGGTGTTGTGTGTTCAACTTTTCCTAAAGAGTCTGCTCCTGATGGTAGGTTAGTTTTTGGATGGGGGGTTTTTATGAATCTACCTTTATTATCTCTAGATCTAGGCATAAGTAAACATGACTTCTAAAATAATAATTAAAATCAAATCTATGTTGTGTTTTTTTTCGAAATCCTCTAACTGCGCCTCCCCAACAATGGCGCCAAAATGTAGTGGCCAATCTAGGATGCTAGATTAGACTAGATTTAATATCGACCAGGATAGGTAAACTTAGAGGCACGTGTCTAAAGTCTATAGACCTAAAGGAATCTCAACTACCTAACTTAAGTGTTTATTGTGATGGGCTACAACACTCCTTTATAGGAGGTTAAAATATGTTTCCTCTCACCTTAACACTCAGATCACCTAATTTATCTAACTGTCCTAAAGATGCAGCGTATTGCTAGACTAAGTTTTCAACCCTCTTACAAGGATGTTATGCACAAAAGCTCTTTTTAGCTAACACACTAAGCTTTCATGAAAATCAAAAGCAAACTGAATTTTAAATGCATGGAAACAGAGTTTACGGAGATGCTTTAAAATCTAATGATCGATCAAATCTTTTACAAGATATTGTTCAATGATCTAACAATTAAATCCTCAAGCTATCACCATGAATATCATTTGCAAGAATTTCTAATCAAATCGATAGACTCACAGACATGGAAATAATGTTAAACACTATGTACACTATTCAAATTCAAAACGCTATGGAAATGAAATTAATAGTATACCAATCCACGTAGGGCCTGTCCACACTTCAATGGCACACTGAAGAAATCTCAAGCAACGAGAATGTTAACGCATAAGCACTGTTGGAGTAAAACAGTGACTGTAATTAAGTTCTGAATATTGAAATCATATACAAAAGCCACGTTCTGGAACAATACACAGAGATAATAATAACCGTTGAAACAATACAATACACAATCTTTATCTGCTTGTCTCCTATCTAAATCGAATGTACATACATTAAGCAGATGTTTCTGCTTTTACAAAAGAGTGATTTTTGTCCTTTCTAATCTAAACCAATTTCCAAAAACAAAATGAAATTAGTTTGGGAAACCATGGCTTTTTGCTGCCTTTGTGACCAAAAGGTTGGGTTTGACCAGCGTTGAACGCATATCCAGGACCATTAGATTTGTTGTTGAATCAATTTTTCACCATGCATGTACATCTGTGATCATGTTCCTATCCTTTTTTTTGCTTTTCCTGCCATACCACGTGTCACATCATAAACCATTTACAGGAAGTCATGACATCCTGTAATTTTGCTGAAAATTCCTAATTTTTAACATAAAAATTCACAAATTAACTTTAATGTAAACTAAAAACTATAATGCTATTGACTAATCAATTTCGAGGGATATGAGGGGTTTATGGAAGAAAAAGATAGACAAATGATGGTGTTTCTAGAAGAAAAGGATGGCAATGAAATGGTACCAACACACCAATATGATTAACAATGGTATATAAACATAAGATTTTGTCCCTTTAAAATAATTGTCTTTGTATCAATATTCACAATTTGAAACTCACACTTCTAAATCATTTCAATCATACCACTATCAACTAAGACAAACTATGATAGAGAAGTTAAAGGACACCATTACCACATATGCTTAACTAAACCCACATTGCTACATTTTAGAAGATTTAAATCCAAAAGTTACTACATAAATTGCCATAAAATCAAATAGTTTAAAATTGAATTCCTTCATTTTTTCACTTATTTCCCTTTGGATTACAATTAGGGATGATAATATCGTTTTTATTTGTATCCAACTTACATATACAAAAATTGTTGCTTTAATGACTACATTAATTTCAATTTCATCATTATTACAACCAATTACATATAAATTGAAGGTGAAAGTAAAATCCAACATAAATTCATCCTTAAAGACGTCATTAACATCAAAATTAAAGTCCAAAAAAATGTGAAATATAAAAGAAAACTAACATCAACTATAATATTAGCTATAACATTGTACTAATATGTTAATAGCATGAATTATGGTAACATAGAGCTCATAATAACATCAATTTAAGGATGTATTAATAATTACCATTACATTAACTATATCATTAATTTAATTTATACAAATGTGTCTCTCTTGCATTGAATACTCAACCAATGTAATTCTTTTATGGGTGGTAAGTTGAGACATTACTCTAAACCTATTTGCAACAAAAAAGAAAATACTTCTATCCATTTTATATATATATCTATATATCTATATATATATATATATATATATATATATATATATATATATATATATATGCTTTTCGAAGGAAGGAAAATTCCTCTTTTCCTATATTTATTTGCTTATTAAATTTATTTCAATTTATTTGTATAAGGTTCTGCAGTGAAAATATATGATCCAAATGCATTTTATGATTATTTATTAATATTCCTCAATAAATAATTTGTGTGATATTAAATATATGATTTAAATGTATTTTATGACTATTTATTAATATTTCAATAATTATTATTTAACAAAAATGAGTAAGGATTTTATTAAAATATCTGCACAGACGCAATAATTATAATGGAAATCAATTACATTTTTTTTTTTCTCAGAGGATCTTCTAAGGAGGTACTGACTACTGTAAAAAAAAGACTATGTAGAAATCAAATTACTACAATAACCTAACATACATAGACTTTGCATAATTGGCCAAGTAGGACATATTTACAATAATGAAACATTAGTAAAGAGGAGAGAAAGCTTCGTTTGGAAGCTTGTTGCAATTTAATTGCAATTTCCCCATGGGTTAGCTAAATGCAATGCTAGTTATATTATGGTTTTTGTTTGCTTTGATCTACTGCTTCAAATCCTTCTCTACCATTGAAGTGTGTCAATTTCATCACCTTGACAATTTATCTTGTCTTTCAAGGACTAAATCTCATCCATGAGAGAGATAGAGGATGTAATATGATGGTGAAGTTTCCAATTAATGTCCATGTTCTCTAGTTGTAGGGATTCAATTTGTTGTGAGCATACTTTACACATGTTGTTGTCCCCAAGAAAAACTAAATTCCTTTCCTAGTCAACATAGTTGGAGTGCTAGGGAAAAAGGTGTCAAGTGTCAAAGAATACAAGGGTTAGAGGGTTCAAAGGGCTGATGACAAGGCTATCAAAAAAGAACATAAGTTTTCAATGATCTCAGAGCAAGAAAAAGTCAAACAAGAGTAGGAACACTATCATGGGAAACCAATCTATTCTAATGGGCAGGATGAAGGCTTCTTCGTAACTTCACAATATTGAGAGCATACAATTCAAAGAGGACCAAGAGTAGGATAAAATTCCAAATAAAGGAGAAAGGCAACCAAGAGCAACTAACAACGAAAACAACATGAGAATTCACACATAGGGACAAGAGATGCTTGCAAATTAAAGGGCCCAGATGAGTAAGGAAGACTTGCTAAATGAAACACCCATAAGCTTGGAAATCATAGCCACTAAAGCAAATTGGGACCTGATAGAATATGCTTACCCAAGAAGGCTATGAGACCTCGCAAGTGTTAGAGAGAAAGTGTCTAATTTTCCCATTTGGCATTATGCAGACTCAACCCTTTTCCATGAATGTGTAAGATTAAGTCACATATCCAATTATCACCAATAAATTAAGAAACTGTAGCTCGTTTAGAATTAGCATGTGTAGTACGTCATTAGGAGCGATTGAGCAACAACTCCCACTGAATATGCAGTTGGGAACTATGGCAAAAAAGTCAGGCATAGGGAATGGATTTAATTTTAAATCCATACATCCCATGCACAATATTTGAACTACCACCATTAATTTTCATTTTGGCCAACCTTCTTGATTTGATCACTGAACTAGGTGCAAAGTCATATTGAGGTTGGTTGTGTCGTATGATCTCAATTACTAGATAATTTAGAGTTACTAGTAAGAATTCCCATGCATGACTCGTGCTCACTCCTGGAGCCATGAAGCCCATTTTGATATTCCCCTTAGTTGGATTATAGAGTATAATGTTTCTGCTCATATTTCTACTTGAACTATAGTGATGCAACCATAGCATAAGATACAATTTCATTTTCGTTGAACTTAAGGTATATTTCTCCATCCGGGGGAGTCATTTATCCTCGTTTGACCCACTTTTAGAAGGAAGGCTAGATTATCCTATGTATATTCTTCCATATTTCGACCTTTGAATTTATGAAAGAAGGACTTCAAGAGTAAGTGTTCCAGTGCACATGCAATTATTTGGAGTTTGAGGTGGTTCTCTTTAGGAGATGATTGTTTGTCCAAGCATTGAATAGCGAGGAGATAATGTCCTAAGATTATGATCTCAGAGATTCTCATATCTTTGGCCAATATTAATCCAAACAAAAGGTCATAAATTTTAACTTAATTATTAGTCTTCTTTCTGAGCCCTAAGAGTATTCAATAACTAATTCTCCTTAAAAATTAAATATAACCCCTCCCCCTTCTACTACCATATAATTATTAATAAACATTGATATTTTAACAAAGTAATAATTTATTTTCAATATTAAATATTATAATATTATTTATTTTATATTATTATAACCATTATTTTTAATATATTTCCCTTATTTAAAATTTTATTTTCTACATTAAAATATATATATATATATAAACAACGTAATCACACATTAAATATAATAAATTATATGTAAAAAACCACATCCACACACATAGATATATATATTTCATATTCAATGGTTATGTAAATAAATACAAAACATTATTCATATCAAAACTTTTATCTTTAAATATATATATGAAAAGTTTAAATCAAAATGTATTATTAAAACTTGATATGTTTACCAGTGTTAAAAACTATATATTAATACCCAATTATGATATTGAAAAAATAATGGTAATTTTTTAACCATATAATTGGACAAAAGTTGCCGGTGTATGCTTTTTCTTTTTTTGTTCAGTTATTTTTAATTTGAATTGAAAAATTAAACAAAAAAATCCAAATACTCTATTGAAGGAAAAATCCACAATAATCTATCTTCCATTAAAGGTGTGTAAGATTGATAATATTAGAATGGTTTCTCAAGTGAAATCTTTTAATAAAATTTATGTTTCCCATGTAATAGAAGAAAAAAATAAATTAGAGTAGTATAAATTATAAAAAAAATTAAAATAGTATGTAAATTAATAAAATTAAGTTTATTTTTTCAATTTTTTTTTTTTTAAGTTATGCTAAAATAGACCAAAAAAAAAAAAACATTGTTAAGAATAATTTTTTAGTAAAAGCTATTAAAAATGTCATTTTTAAAGTTTTTTATTTGAGGTTTTTTAAAGGTGGTAAGTAGTTTTTAATAAAAATGGGATATTGATACATAGATTTGGTGTAATGACGTCATTCCACTAATATAGTGGCATATTGATTTTTCATGATTCATGCATATTAAAGGGATAATAATCCAAAAAAGACATTGATGTTCAATTTTTGTCTTCACATATTGCTGGTCCCATTTGTATTTGACACCAACACAATTATGTGCACTAAAGAGGAAATGACCCAAAAAAGATACTTGTTTGCCACATTGGTGTTGGATTATTAATGCTTCTTTTTCCCTTAATTCTTAGTGTAGTTCCGTGACCCATGCAAACTAGAGGAGAAACAAACCAAAAATAGATATTGGTGCCTAAATTTGGTCATAATGCATCGATGTTCCACATTGGTCTTGAAACACTAGTGCTCCATAACTCACACACACAAGAGGAGAAACAACCATTTCAAAAGATACCACTACTCGACTCTAGCAGTGGTAAATCAATAATCAACTATGATAAAGGTTCACTAATCCTTCGTGGAAAATGTGCGTTAGAGTGGAAATGCACTAAAATAGACAGTGATGTTCCACTTTGGTCTTGGACCACTAACACTCCACTTTAGGCTAGGTGCATTATTGTGGGCCAAATAACTATATTTCTCATACTTTTACATGTATCTAAGATACATGGAGCTTTGTTTTGGGTTGGTGTATTAGTCCTCCACTCTGGTTGAGGTGCATAATGCATTAAATGAAAATACCATTTTTTTTAACTTATTAAAAGTAATAAAAGGATAGAAGATAACATTTAAAATGAAGGACCACTTCTAATAAATAGAAGTCGTTCCTAAGAAAAAATCTTACCCTACCTTGTCATCAACTTCCTGACTGCTCAATTTGTCTTTGTAATTCTTGCCACCATGGAAAACAGTGTAGGAGAGAGAAAATATCCACCCTATAACAAAGTTACTATAGGGGATCATCAACTTGGTTAATCATCTAGTCCTCATCCTAATGAGGTTGCAAAAAACCTAGGCTCAAATCAACAACAAGGATCCTCAAGGTAGGCTTCAGCTAGTCATAGACCTCAAGGAAGATTCCTTCCAAAAGTAGCCATAGATCTAAAGTTTGAGTTTCATTCCAATTGAAGTGGGGAGTACATTCAATACAAGAGAGATCATGCTTTAATCGGCAAATTTATGGGCATTTGGCCCTCAAAAAAACCCCCCACCTACCAGGTTCACCACAAGTGGAAGCCAAAGGGATAGATCAAATTGGAGTTGGGAGTAAGAGGAATTTTCACCATTATCTTTACCAATGTGGAAGATTGCATGATTGTTATTGAAAATAACTCATACTTCTTCAACTCTACAGGATTATATCTTAGGTTTTGGATGAAGATATTTCTTCTAAACAAAGAGGATTTTATGGCAGCCCAAATTTAGATTCACATGTACTCCTTGCCTATAAAATTATAGGATGAATAAATATTATCAGGCATTAGAAATTATCAAGGTCATTTTTTTCACAATATCTGAAATGACTAAATAATAAAGATACATATCTTATGTTCACATATCTGTCTATATGAATATATCAGAGCCCCTTCCCAATTCAATTGATATATATTATCAAGATGAACTCTGGAAGAAAACCTTACACTATGACCACATTCCATCTCGTTGCCATAAATGTCACAAATACAGGCATCTTTAGAGAATTTTCCCCATGTAGTTCTTGCGACTATGACAGATCAAGGCAAAGTTGTATATTAGGATGGCTTCTCTGGATGGACTAGTTGTTTCCATGGATCGAAGCCTCCACTCTTATAGAAACACCTTGGAAAAACCCTTGTTACTAATAACAACTTTGAACTACTTGAAAATCTTGAATCCCTAGCCCCTCCTCTAAACCCCTCCCCCAAAGAGATAAATATGCTTGATACTAGTAACCCTAAAGAATCCTCTGAGGTTCATCATGTTCCTTCCTCACAATGCCCAAATTTAGATCCTTAAGAGCTATTTAAAAAAATGTTCTAAGCTACTGCATAATTATGAAGGCATTGAATAAATAGATTTAGATGCTCTTGACCTCCCAATCATTGCTAAAGAATGGAAACATAAAGACCCAAACTCGCTTCCAGAGCATCATGTAAAAATACTAAGTAGATCCATTCTTATATCAAGGAAGCAAGCCGAAAAAGCATCAATAGGAAAAAATAGTGCCAATCCTTTATGGGTTCATGTCCAACCTATGAATGAGACTACAAAGTAGTACAAGAATGAGAAGAAAAAATACCATAAGATAAATCAACAAATTATGGAAGAACTAGGTGACATTCTTGTCAACTCAAGTAGAATAAGGTTGATCTCAAAGGTTTATCCCTCCACCAACTCATCCCCCCCATGAAGATAATCTCCTGGAATATTAGAAGCCTCAATTTCAAGGGAGATAAAAGGCATATGAAATAAAAGTGGTTCACGGAATATCAAATCTTCTTAATGATTTGAGAAACTAAAATTTCTAGTGAATTTATATGCAATTTGAAATAAAATTGGGGTTTAGGATTAAATTAAGTAGCCCTTTACGCCCAAGGTTAATCAAGATGCCTTGTTATCTCTTGGAACTCTCAAGAGGTATTCATCCTTAATATGTTTTCTTCTTTCATAATTCTAACTATAAAATTTGATCTCATAGGATTGTCAAAATCTTATTTTCTTTCAAACATATATGGCCCTTCACTACCAAGAGAAAATTTAATTTTTCTTAAATCCATCAAATAGTTTAGGTTCTCATCTCCTCGACATCTTGGATCCTTAGGGGGAGGATGTTGGAAAATCAAGGATTTGTATTGTTATGTTGATTCTCCTTTAGTTGATAATTACTTGTGGTGTTTGTTGGCTCTTTATTATTTAATTTTATTTATTCATCAAACAATTTCCAAAACATGAAGATCACAAAGACATAAAGAAAACAAGATATAGGCTCCAAGCTAGGGAAAAATCCCACAACTAGGGAAAAACCAAAACAATCCTCTTCTTATAGAATCATATCAAAATGATACCTCCAAGCCCCAAATACCAAGACAACTACATCCATAAGATCCCCAAATTAGTGCTCCATTCTTTGTTATGATTCATGTTCAATAAGATAATCAATCTATCATAAGATTCCTTCTCCATCGTCCTTCATATAACTTTCATTTTACAAACCTTGTAGTCCTTTTTCAATTTTCAGATCAAAATCATTAAATTCCTTTATCAACTTGTATTACAGTCCTTCATAAACTAGTATCTCATCACAAAAAATATTCTAGTAGCTTGCATAACTCCTTAAGAATTCACATATTTCCAAGACTTCTAATCTCATAAAACTTACATTCTCTTTAGGTCATCAACTTACATCTTATATCGAAAAAGATTTGTTTTTTCTATAATAGATACTATCACAGAAGATCCAAATTTTTTCTTTCCAAAATGAATGAGAACAAGTGCCAATATATACTATCCAAGATGCTTATCCAATCCACCATTCTCCTTATCATGTCTATGTTCTTGACTTAGGATATCAATCCTAATCCATTACAGTAGCTGACACAAGGAAAATCATGCTTATTCAATCCATTCTCCCTATCCGTGATGCATGTGCTAGACTTATGGTGGTTATTACTAGTCTAGTACATGACAAAGGGAGAACTAGTTTCCCACCTTACTCCCTCTGAATCTGAGAAGAGAAACCCATGCTCACTCCCTTTGAAACAAGGATAATTCATCAATAAGGCTCAACTTGTGTCAAAAGTACTCATACTTCCCTTACACCAGCTACATGTTATAGTTGTAGCTTCTTCAACCAACCCTCTTATCACTCATCTTACAACTTCTTGAACTAGGGTTCCAAATATTCCTCTTAACAATTCATGATTCTATATTCAAGGTCTTCACCAGTTGCATCTTGAACTGTGTCCAACATTACTTCCTGCACTGCTTCCTACCTTGAAGATAGCACATCACACAATTCATTCAACTGAACAAGGTTACCCAATCTATTGTTTAGTCAATCTTGAACACAACTTGACTACCTTTCCAATCATTCTCAATCAGTTAACAGAGTTCTATAGACTCAAACAATTCTTCCCTCTAGCTACTACTCTCATATTTCCCAAAATATTCAACTCTTAGGGACTTTACCAAACCACCCTTTAGTAGTGAGAAGGCTACTTCAACATCATTTCTCTTAGGGTTTTCATACTCATCCCTCTTATCACTGATCAAATCAGTGAAATAGGGCTTCAAGAATTTGCCTACTGACCATCTCCTTGTTGTTCATAGGATGACAAAAGTTAGGGCTACTTGAATAACCTCTGACATTCAATGTTCTAAAGGATTCCATAAATCAACCCACCTATTAATGAACTCACTGCAATATGACATCACCAAATATGCCCACTTGCTATCTCTTGGAGCAACCTCACAAACTTAGGGATGCTCCAAGAATGGTAGGCGTATGGCTTATATAAACTTCCCTCACAACGTTATTCTTGATTTACCAAGATGATAATACTTGGGGCTTACTATTCCAACCCACTCAATAGTGACTTGTTACAAAAATCACAATAACTAGGGCACACTTTACAACCCACACAATAATGGTTTTATGAAATCATAGTTTCTAAGGCATCTACACTTGTTATCCAAAACCCTTATGATCATCCTTCAACATTTAGATATTCAAAAAGCATAAGAGCACAAACCTACCTCCTTTTGGAACTCATCAAAGCTCCTAAGGATCCACGATTCAAGTCATAGTCCTCTGCAACACGACAATTCATATCTCCTGTGGCCACCTCAGTCAAAAATATCATAGTTGACACCTTCCTGGTTGGCACAAGGTTTTCTATACACAAATTTGGGCCCTTGTTTATGCCTTACCATATACCTTGTAGTCTCATGCCCAAAATTATACAGGGTGTCAGTCCTCCTAAATATTTAGAAAATGTCACGACCAGATGCATAGAGATCATCCACAATTCGCATGCCCAAAAATTCATGAAAACCTTAATCAATATTGAATATGAGAAATGATAACAAGCTTTTCCTCTCCCTCCTAACTAAATCAACTCCTTAAGGTCTGCAATTTCTTTGTGCTTAAACTCTTGATGAATTGCGTTTGAGGATTGTCTTCTTCTTGTAGCCTAAATAGGCCTACTTGGTCTCCATTAGGACTATATTTTCATGAAATTATTTGATCAATATGATTGCTTTCTCAAGGTTGTTTTAAGAACAAGACCTCCATGAGTATGCCTAAGTTACAAAACTCAACTTACTCTTTGAAAATTTGGTCCTTTTTGAGAAAAGTATTTTAAAAAAGATGCAATGGAATGGAGGTAATGGAACTATAGATGTGTTGATGCTCCATATATTGGATCATTGTAATAATCCACTGTAACATGTCATGACAAATGTACTATAGAGATCCAACCATTGGAATATATCTTTAAGGGATGCGAGCCACATATGAGAGATATAAATCATAGAATTCCTAGTCATAGAGTCATGCAAACCTCAAGTGATCATTGTCTCATCCTTTCATAAAAAATCATAGTATATGAGCCATAGGAACCCCATTTAACAAACCATAGATGAAAACCACAAGAGTTTAGTTACAAGGAATGTGAACTTCAGATCATAAATGTATCCTTAAAAAAAGAAGCATGAGCCCATAGAGATGCTATTTGAATCAATGTAATATGTAGCGAGTCATTGTAAACCATCCTCAAAGATATGTGAACCGATATGAAAACTGTCACATAGTATAAGCCATGTTGTTTTATCATTTGCGAGCTGAAAACATGGTCTTTTTCATGTTTATACTATTGTAGCTATAGGAGGTCAATTCACAAATAATCATTAGAGGTCATAATCTATAGGCGCGAGCGAGTCACTTTAAAATGATGCCACTATATTGTTAAGATTATGGTTTATATATCAAGGTTTCTTTTCACACACAGTGATTTATGAAAGTTTTCCCAGTCACTATTCATCACAGGAAAGACAAGACAGCCAATGGACTAGAACCAACAGAATGTGATCTCCAAAACTTCCTCTAATGACCTCAGCTCTGATTCCATTTTGTAAAATCAATGATTTGTAGTATTATGTTGGTTCTCATTTAGTTGATAATTACTTGTGATGTATGTTGGATCTTTATTATTTAATTTTATTTCTTCATTAAGCAATTACCAAAATATGAAGATAACAAAGACACAAAGAAAAAAATATATAGGATCCAAGCCAGGGAAAAACCCCACAACTGGGGAAAAACCTGAACAATCATATTCTTTTAGGAATAAGATCAAAATGAGACCTTCAAGACCCAAAGACCAAGACAAATACCTCCATAATATACCCAAGTTAGTCCTCCATTCTCTGTTATGATTCATCTTTAATAAAATAATTAATCTGTAGCAATCTGCCATGTCCATCATCTTTCTTATAGCTTTCATTTTACATATCTTGTAGTCCTCCTTCAACTCGCAAGTCACAATAATTAAAGTCATTTATCAACTCACATTACAACCCTTCACAACTAGTATGTCATCACATAAATAGTTCTAGTATCTCGCATATCTCTTTAAGAATTTGCATTTGTTCAAGACTTCTAATCTCAGAAAACTCACATTCTATTCAAGTCTTCAAACTTGGGAAACTCACATATTATACCACAGAAAATTTTCTTTTCTACCACAGAGAATATCATAGAAGATCCATAAATTTTTCTTTCCAAAATGAACAAGAATAGGTTCTAGTATATAATTGTTCATCACTACGAAGGGTTGTGTCTATTCAGCAAGTTGACCTATCCATTTGGAGGGTTGACATGGTATTTATGGAGGAAATTTCGATCCTTTTTAACAATTTTTTTTTTTTTTTTTTTCTATTTTATAAAGAGTCCAAATGGAATTTGACTCAAATTCAATTATTTGACTTCAAAAAAACCTAGAAGCATGAAGAACATTCTTGACTAAATAAATAATATTATAAATTCATTTCTATTCTTTTACATAAAATATAAATTGATACAAGTACAAAGATAAATATGAAGAACAAACCTAGTTACTTCTCCAAAAGGGGATCAAGCATCTTCCAAGATGTCATGACTTCTTCTCATTTGGTCGACCTGAACACCATCAATGACACTTGTACTTGGAATAACCACAGAGGTGGCTCCTAGAAAATAGATTGAAAGATGAATAGGTATCTCATCTCTAAAAATGTCATGTCTAGGGACATTTTCATGGAGGCTTCCATCCTCCCTAGCCATGGCTCTGATTTGTGATTGATAAAATTAAACATCAAAATCAAATTCCTCCCTAGAAATAGGCCTTCTTTCCTAGAGTGTTTCTTACTCCAACACCTTGAATTCCAACATATTATCAAGGATTGGTGGGATGAACTAATTGAATTGGAAGGATTGGCCATGTTTTCCATATAAAGGAAGCTAAAGCACATTAAATATCAATTCAAAACCTAAAATAAGGAAAGATTCAAGAGCATAATTTGGGACAAATAGAATCTAGAAGCCAAAATGGAGCACATCTAGTAGGAATACATTCACCAAGGAAGATCAAAATACCTCATAAAGGAGGAAGAGTACACTCCCACTTATCTTGGAGAAAGAATGCAATAAGAAATAAATAATTTGGCAATAAAAATATAGAATTAGATGGTTGAAAGGAGATAGAAATATTTCTTTATTCCACAATTCAATGTTCAACATCAATGCCAAAATCATATTTCTTTGTTAAAAGACTAGGTAGCTTTCAAGGTTCGGGATCTTGAGCACATGGCTAATGTGCTAGTTCAATATTATAGAGAGCTACTATTCAACCCCTATCTACATTACTAAGAGGCTATACATAAAATAGTTGAACACATTCCACCTCTAGTTACCAAAGATAAGAACGAGGCTTTCTTATGAGAGAACTATAAAATAAGTGGAAATGGTAATAAAATCTATGCCTTAGAACAAGGCCCTTAGACTAGACAACTTAATTACTAATTTTTTTAGTCCTACTAGTCTATAATCATACTTGATATCTTGCCAAAAATCGAGGAATCAAGGAGATCAAAAGCCATCTTGAAATATCTTGATACTTCTTTGTACACTTTAGTTCCCCAAAGAAACAATTTGAGGACCTTAGCGACTTTCATGTGCTTTCATCCCATTTCTTTGTGTAATGTAATCTACAAAGTGGTCACCAAAATAATATCCAATCACCTCAATCCTAGCTATCCTCAACTCATTTTAGTGGAACAAACTAGTTATTTGGAAAGGCATCAAATTTTAGATGGTATACTCAATGAACATGAAACTCTTCACTCTTTAAAATATTCAAAGAAACCTGGCATGCTTTTAAAAATTGATCTCTCTAAGGTGTTTGATAAAATAAATTGTAGAGCTACCTCTTCAACATTCCCCATGCCTTTCGCTCGACCCTGTCTGCCTTTCAGATCAAGATCCTTATCTCCTTATAATTCTTGTCTATTTTTCTAAATGGATCACCTATTGCACTCTTTTTAGTCTCTTATCGTATCTGGTAAGGAGATAGGATGCCACCTTTTCTCTTTATTATAAAAGTTAAGGGTCTTTCTCAGACGTTCAAAGTGGAAATTAAGGAGAAAAAATGATTGTGTCTATTTGTTGATGATCTCCCTCTATCGTAGAAATAATTTGTGGATGATATGTTGGGTATGGACATTCCAACTATTTAAGAAGTGAAATGATTTTCTCAAATTTTGGAGGACTTCTCTATTGCCTTAGGTATGGAAATAAATAAAGGTAAATTTCATATTTTTTTCCTTAATACACCATTGGTCGTGCAAAAACATATTGAAAAGATGTTTGGTTTCAAAATCAAAAAATTGTGATCAAAATACCTAGGAGCACCACTTGGGGATAGTTCCCACAAACTTAATTTATGGGAGGATCTCATCAACAAATTCAACAAGAAGTTTACCAGTTGGATCTTCTCATCACTAAACTTGGTAGGAAGACTAGTCCTCTTCAAGCTGATTTTACACGCTTTTCTCATATATGATAACTCCCTCCTCCACCCTTAACTCAATTAACTACATACAATGGCCTTTCCTATGGGGAGGAGAAAAAATGAAAAAAAATGGGTGCTTGTAGCCTAGGACAAGATCTGCAGACCCAACTTAAAGGGAGATATGGGGCTAAGAGATCCTTCGAATTTAGTTACATTTATGGGAGCCAAGATATGGTGGAAATGGATGTAAGGAGGTCAATACATTTGGAAATGTATATGGATAATGAAATAAACAAAACACATTCCTATTAGGAAGCTCATAAGAATTCCCTTCTCCCAAACAGTCTCCTCCCTTTGCAACTAGCAAAAACAAGAATGCATTTGATACAACAACACCACTTCTGGGAAATCCATGATGGATAGACAACCATGTTTTGGTAGGACTCATGGCAAAGACTCCTGAAATTCCAAAACCAAAACGACTTAAGGGATTTTCATCTACACCTCCCAATGCCTTCACAATGTCAAATACTATTGGGATGCTTCTGCTGGGTCAGGAAAAAGGTATGTTTTCTCTTCATAAATAGCTTTATTCAACATTTATGATCACATGACTATATTTGTTTATCGATCAAAGTAAAGGAAATAACAACTAAAGTTGGGTAAAAGAACTTGATAACAAATTATATAAATATAGAATGAGAAACTGACTTTTGCTATCTTTATATACAGAAGACACAGATTGAAACAATAGTTGTTCAATCGACAGAGTAGCATCGGGCCGTAAAAGGAAGAGGACAACGTCTTAGGCAGACAAGGTAGTGAGAGACTAGGCAGACGGATGCTATTTCATGACAAGATTAGATTATGTATAGCGAAATCCTCGGTATCCCCTGATCCTAAGGATTCATCTTTATCTATTTATTTTCTAAATGTAATATATAAGGCCAAAAGGCAAAACTGCATAGAGTTCAGAATTTCATAACTTGTAATTATTTTTTCGAGACATGTATTACCGTTACCTCAGTAATTTTGTAACAGTGTTGCTTATTTTAATGAAGAAAGATTGTGTTTGATCCATACCTATATTCTGAGTATTTCCTAGCAGAGACTTCTGGCGAGTCTCGGCCCAGTCAAGAGAAGTTCTATTGCTTTCTTGTGTTATAACCTTTTCTATTTAGTTGTTACTGATTGTTAATTCCAAGTTAATATCATTTCGCTTATTTGTGAAGATTGACGATTCTGATTCATATTGTTGTTCATTTAGATTCAAACTTAGCTGTGTGATATATCTGAGTAACGCTTTGATTGGATTGGTTATATTGGTTATAGTAGTAGATTGTTGTTCATTCTGAGTTATGTTATCATAGATCTTAGAGATAGCATTAATTAATTTCCATAATTTGCTTATATAAATCATTTGCTATTTAGATATCATTTATCATTATATGCTTGCTTGTTATTTAATTATCAGTTGTCGTTCAATTAAGATTTGTTGTTCAATTAGGATCTGTCGTTCAATTAGGATTTGCTATTCAATTCGGGTTTGCTATAGATTACCATTGTTGTTCAGTTGCTATATTTCTCTTTCTTGATTAAGTGAGTTAGTCTTAATTCTATTTGAATATTGTTGAGCGTCATTCTTTGCACTTACATTCAAATTCATTTGATTTTGGAATAAGTTAAATAGAGTTTCAAAGTGTGTTAAGAGTTCTTTCAAGAGTTCTTTCCTTCATAGTTATTTCTTTCAGAATTGTTTGGAGTGAGTTGAAGAAATAGTTATTAGTGATTGCAATGATTTATCATTATATAACCTTTGAATTCACAGCACATGTTATGAAACCAGCTCACAAAAACATATAAAAGATAGATCAGCACCTTAGAAATAAGCCTCTTCGAGGGGGAAACCTCCTTTACATTACACAAATGAACAATTCTTAGATGATACAAATAACAAGGCCTCCCTTCTATATATAGGAGTCTAAGGGGTCATAATACAATCAGAGCCGACATAACAATAATAATGTAAGGGCATAATAATAACAATAGTGGGCTTCTATGGGGCACAATAATAACAATATGGGGACTACATGGGAACAACAATATAATAAGGGGGTTGTACTAAATAAAATAAGGGGCTACACTAGTAGTATAGGGACCTAACATGTCCCTCTCCTTCAAAAAGTGTTGTCCTCAATGCTTGAGTAGTTCTTGATGCTTTTGTATAAATTCTTGTCCTTCCATGTGGAATCCTTAGTGGGTAAGTTCTTCCACTTGATGAGATACTATGAAATTGATCTATTTAGTAGCTATCAATTTCTCGGTTCTCTGGCTACTTTAGGTTCCAATATGATTTTTCCTTCCTTGTCAAGTTCTCGCAATACTGTTTGAACTAAGATCTTATGCAAATTTTGAATGAGTTCCCACTCCTTGGGCATATGGATATTTGTAAGGCCTGATGTTTGGAGGAACACTTCCTGGAATCAAATGAATAGCATGATCATGATTACGAATAGGTGGGAGGCCTTTGGGAGTCTCAAATACCTTGGAATGATTATCCAAAACGTTTTGGAGATCTGGAGAAATACATGATTTCGATGTGGGATTCTCTAGTGAACATAATTGTGCAATTACACCCCATTGTTCTTTATTTAGAAGCTTTGTCATGCTGTTAGAGTTGATTATATTTCTCGGTTTCCCTTCGATACCCCTCAATTCAACTTCCTTTCCTTCCCAATAAAATTTGAACAAAAGTTCTTGAAAATTAAAAGCTATCATACCCAAATATTGTAGCCATTAGACTCCTAGTAAAACATCACCACCACCCATTGGAATAGAAAGCTTTGGGCTATTCAATACATATTCTCCCATGGATAGCTTGATATTATGGCACTTTTTAGAGCAATTTATGGTTCCTCCACTTGCAACCATCACTTGACACTCTAGTGCTGGATATAGGAAGAAATTCAATTCCTTGGTTATCTTACAATGAATAAAGTTATGGGTACTGCCTGAATCAATCAACACTATTACCTTTTTCTTCTTGATATGTCCTTCTCTCTTGATAGTTTGAGGAGTGGTAATTTCGGCCAATGCATTACAAGATATGGTCGGATTCATTTCTTGATGCATGATGTGATATTTCACTTCTTGAACATTTTTCTTCTTGATATGCCCTTCTATATTGATAGTTTGAGGAGTGGTAATTACGACCAATGCATTACAAGATATGGTCAGATTCATTTCTTCTTTCTTGATGTGATATTTCACCTCTTGAACCTTTTTCTTCTTGATATGTCCTTCTATCTTGAGAGTTTGAGGAGCGGTAATTCTTTCCGATGCTTTACAAGATATGGTCGGATTCATTTCTTCTTTCTTTGGGGTGGGTTCCTGGTGTATATCCTCTTCTTTTGATGTTTCTTGATCCTTTTCTTCCTCCTTTTCATAATCTATGTAAAATATTTTCTTCTCAGCACACTTATGACCTTCAGTGTATTTGCTATCACAATTGTAACAAAGCCCTTTTTCTCCTTTTTCTGCCAATTTTTGTGGTGTAAATCTTGTAGGTTGTGGAAGGCTAGGAGAAAAAACACTTCCATAATTATAGTCATGAGCGGCGGGATTCCTTGTTTCCATAATTTCTCTTTCAATTTTTCTTGCCAACCTGAATGCCTTCTCCAATGAATCAGGGTCTCAAAGACGAACTTCGTGTTGAATGTTATCCTTTAAAGTCCCTATGAAGACATCAACCATTTTCTTATCTGGAATATCATTTACCCTTATATTCAATTTTTGGAAGTCCTCAATGTGCTTTGCCATTGAACCCTTTTGTTTGAGATTTATCAATTGGCTAAAGAAGGTGTTTCACTTTGTATCCTCATAATGTGCTATCATTTCCTCTATGAAAATTAACCACATGACAAGTGGTTTATGAGAACAAAGCCCTTTATACCATAAAAATTGATTCGATTCTAAATAATTAGATGCAATATGTACCTTTTGTAACAGTGGTACACCATGTAGATCAAGATATTTCTCCATTTGTAGTATCCAATTTAGCGGATCCTTGCCATCAAACTTCCTCATCTCGCTTTTTGATTTTAGGAGCTTGATCTTGAAACGACTGTAACTCTGTACTTTGGGATCTTCAAGTTCTGAAATTTTAGATTGTAATAGCCCTCTGAGTCCTCTTTCTAACTCCGCAAGTCTGATCGCAATTAGATTCTTAAAGAAATATTTATTCCCAATCTCCCGTGATGACCTAATTATAGACTAGTTCAGTATAGTGAACTTGTACGACGTGCCACGTGTCACTGTTTCAACCTTAGGTTTTGCAAATTATATCCAAACAAAATGCAATTTGTCCTCTTTCTGTAACTTCTAACGAAATTTCAATCTGATGCTCAGAGAGAACGTTATGACGATTTTCGCAAGGTCACCTATTTAGGATGTAATTTGGGAGTCTGCAAAAACCCTAAATTCCTCAGATCATATATCCGAAACTATAGCGACAAAAGATCTGAAATCCGGTCCCAAAGTTCAGACTGATTTCTTCTCAAATGATTTTTTTTTTGGGTTCTGAAACTTCATAGAGAAAAAGTTATAGCGAAAATTCCACAATGACCTATTTTAGATGAAATTCTGGAGCTTGCAAAAACCCTAACTTCCTCAGATCATATATCCTAAAATATAGTGAGACAAGATTTGAAATTCAGACCCAAGGTTCAGCAAGATTTTGTATCAAATAGGTTTCTTTTCTTTAGCTTCTAAGATGTCGCAGAAAAAACGTTGTAGCAAAAATTCCACGATGGCCTGTTTGGAGCAGCGAAACCCTAGAATCCAAAGCTCTGATACCAAATGTTATGAAACCAGCTCACAAAAACATAAAAAATATAGATCAACGCCTTAGAAATAAACCTCTTAGAGGGGGCAACCTCCTTTACATTACAAAAATGAACAATTCTTAGATGATACAAATGACAAGACCTCCTTTCTATATATAGGAGTCTAAGGGGTCATAATTTAATTAGAGCCGACATAATAATAATAATTTAAGGGCACAATAATAACAATAGTGGGCTTCTATGGGGCACAATAATAACAATATGGGGACTACATGGGAACAACAATATAATAAGGGGGTTGTACTAGTAACAATAAGGGGGTTGTACTAGTAACAATAAGGGGTTAAACTAGTAGTATAGGGACCTAACAGCACATATAGTGCTGACACTCTTGAGATAAAAAGACTTACCTTGGGTTGATGATTAATGTAGGAATTAAGATTTCCTGTAAAAAGACATCTTAGTGCACCAACATTTTGGCGCCGTTGTCGGGGAGAGTGTTTCAAAGTGATTTCCTTTTTATCTTGCTGTGAAAGAATTGGGTTTTAAAAACGGAAGGTAAGAACCTACGTACCTAGTAAGTAAAGTGCTTTCTTATGAGACTTCTTTTCAGCAAAAGCTTAGAGGTTAAATAAGAATCAGTTTTTATGAATGACTAGGAATAGAAAGATATAAAAAGAGCAGAACCCCCACTTAAATCCACAAAACCCAAAGGATCAGTGAACCATGGGAGAATGACCTTATAGATGAAATCGTGAGAAACGCAGAGTCTTAAGCATTAGTAGGATTTCGACCAGTAACTAGAAAAATTCCTATTGTAATCCCTCAAGCAGTAATTTCACCATCTGCAGCTTACACTGAGATTCAAAGCCAAATTGGAGGATTTGAACAGAGTCTTCAATCTATAACCAGTTTACATTCTCATCCTCTCCAAGAGGGAAAATTGTGTAACTTAAGAGAAGGAGAAGGAGAAACCAGTGGGACTGCTAAGGCAGAACCACAACTGTCTGAACAGGGGTCTCCTATGATCCCAGATCTAGGCAGTGCTGTAAAGCTAGCTCGGGTTGCTAATTCCCTGCTTACTCAAAAAGCACCCCCTGAAATTCCAGAAGGTTATTGGCACATCTTTGATCAAATGGAAAACCAACCACCTCAAGGTCAAACCTCAACATTATAATATCCCATAGTCGATCAAGTGGTCATTGCCCCCATGAAGGCTATTCCTCTAGAGAGAATCCCAACTTTTCACGGGATGGTCACAGAGGATCCTGATGCCTTCTTGTTTGAGTTTGATGTCCTTTGCAGAGGATATGATTACACCACTGACCCCCAAAAGCTAAAACTGTTCCCCTCTACCCTTAAAGGAGCAACCTTAATATGGTTCATGGGTCTTGGTGGATGAACTATTAATTCTTGGGACGATATGAAAACCTCGTTCCTCACAAGATACCAAGACTTTTGCAAGACTAGGGAGCTAAAAGATAAAATCTTTAAGATGTTTGCAAAAGATAATGTAACTCTAGAGGAGTATGTCGAACGGTTTAATTATAATTTTTAGAGATCTCCACACAACAACTTACCTAAAGAAGTCCTAATAGCTATCTTAATTAAAGGGATGGAAAAAGAATGGTTAGAAATTCTAAATTTAATGGGGAAAAGAGATATTTCTCAGGAAAATTATGATTAAATCGTTTGCTTGTGTATCAGGTGTTCGCGAGGAAGCACACGCACATGAGAAGGAAGCTGAGATCCCATGAGCAGGGGAAGAAAACCACACAATGGAGGCGTAACACAAATGGAGATCAACAACCTCCTAGAAGATTTCAAAACAAACATCTTGGGCACCCTCACAACGTAGTTGGACATCTTACAGGCTAAACAAAATCAAGCCTTAGCAGAACAAAACTTGGCCATCTTCTGTCCACGTTGTCAAAAGAAGCATAGCCAACGGGAGTGTCCATTAGACATGGTCCAGACATGCGCTATCTGCACCAAAGATCATGCCATTGAACAATGTCCATCACTGTTGGGGCTGAAAGTAGTATTCAAGGAAGCAGAAGAAGAGACAAAGTTGGTGTATCTAATGAACCAACGTCGACAGTGGTAGGCTAAACCTATAGGTATGTCACAAGACGCATCCCAGTTCTTTCCTTCTTCACAGTTTAATCAGCAACAGAACCTTGGGGCAGCATGGCAAGGCCAATCACCTTACCCAAATTGGAAAACCCAACCATTCCTTATGGCATCCTGGCCAACTCAATCCTTTCCAGGTAATGGCTAGCCAAATTCTCCTTTTACTCTTGTTTGGCAGGGCAATCCCTATCAATCCCAGTGGCCTACCTCCACCTCTCAAAATCTAAACTGGTCTCCAAATTGGCAATGACCGCTGGGGATATCCAATGCACCTATGGGGACAGGTCCTCAGCCTCAACCTGCACTATTAGCTCCATATACA
Source organism: Pinus tabuliformis (assembly GCA_031772625.1). NCBI lineage: Eukaryota > Viridiplantae > Streptophyta > Pinopsida > Pinales > Pinaceae > Pinus > Pinus tabuliformis. Next base: position 711,619,374 of record CM062818.1, read on the forward strand.
TTACAAAAAAATCCTCAACCTCTTCTATGCCCTCAATTGCTAGCTCAGCCGAATCTGAATCCTAATAACAGACCAGTCCAATTGGTACAAATTATCGAAAGCTTAGATTATGAGATTGAGCAAAAAGAATGTAATGAACTCAGATTGAGGTCAGGGCGTATCATCACCCCTGGGGAAAACAAGGATCAGCCATCAATTGAAATTGAAACCCCACCTATACATATACCACCACTTGTAATTAATACTGAACTAAACCAAGGGGAAGAGACAGATCAGCGTGAAGACCCTGAAAAACTTATAGTCACTTCTCCCCCATTCCCTGAAAGGTTAACGATACCCAAACCTACTGTTTACCCAGATTTTGATCTTGTAGGGGAACTAAAAAATATTTGTATTAAAATTTCTCTCCTCTAGTCTATTCAATATATTCCCATCTATGCTAAAACAATCAAAGAGCTATGTGTAAAGAAGCCTATGAGGAAAGAAAAAAATTCACCCACCATTCACATTGTAGGAACCTTATCTGATTTACTCTTGGGAGGGGAAACTCCGGTAAAGTATGAAGATCCTAGAAATCCCATAGTGATAGTTCAGATATATGGCCTCTCTTTTCCCAATACACTAGTTGATCTGAGTGCAGCCATTAATATTTTAACAACAGAAACCTGTCAAGCACTTGGTATTACAACCCTAGAACCAACCACCACTTTATTAGAACTGGCTGATCGTTCGGTGGTAAGGCCAGAAGGGACCTTACAGGATATTATAGTTTCTGTTGATTCATGGGAATATCCAGTAGATTTTCTTGTCATAAACCCAAAGAGTCGATTGGATGGGCATCCTATGATTTTGGGCTGACCTTGGCTAGCGACAGCTGATGCTTATATCGGCTGCCGAGAAGGCAACATGACTATTGCAAAGGGGGATGTTGTAAAAAATCTTGTGTTATATCCTCCTGCCAAGCCTAGTCTGCCCATTGTAAAAATATGTAAACAACCACCAACATACCTGGAGGAAAGAATCTTCTCACCACTCACAGTAGTAGAGGCACTGGAATTCAAAGATTAGACTGAAGATGACATTATCAACAATTTTATCAATCAGCCAGCTAATGTGAGCAATGTAAAGTGTCAAATGTTGAAAGCAATCATTGATAATGAAGCCATGGAAGATCCTTTGAAGGATACTGATGACCAACATATCTAGACAACCACTGTTCATAACAGTAAGCCTGTTGAGATCGAACCAGGAAAAGTTCTAAACATTAATGATAGTCTGGATAGCAATCAGTAGCAAAAGCTCATACAGGTCCTGCAGAAATATAAAGGGGCTTTTGCCTGGGATTATCTTGACATGAAGGGTATAGACCCAGAGCTATGTACACACCACATCTATACAGAGAAGGATGCTCAACCCTTCTAGCAATGTCAATGAAGATTGAATCCACATCTCAAGGACATTGTGAAAGAAGAGTTACAAAAGCTGCTGGATGTGAACTTCATTTATCCTATTTCAGACAGTAAATGGGTCTCTCCATTGGTGGTCGTCCCCAAGAAAAATGGGAAGTGGTGTATTTGTGTAGACTACCGGGAATTGAACAAGGCAACACAGAAAGATCACTTCCCCCTCCCATTCATCGATCAAGTCCTTGATACTTTGGTAGGGAAGCAGTTCTTTTCCTTCCTAGACGGTTTTAGCGGCTACAATCAGATTCAGATCACCCCTGAAGACCAAGACAAAACAACCTTCACCTATCCCTGGGGTACATTCACATACAGAGTATTACCATTTGGCTTGTGTAATGCCTCGAAAACAATCGAGAGAGCTATATTAAACAATTTTTTTGATTTGATAAATGAAGGACTTGAGGTGTATATGGATGACTTTACTCCATGTGGGGATGAATTCGACCAAGCATTGCAAACATTAGAAAAAGTTTTAGAATAAAAAATTTCTACAAGGTTATGTTTAAGCAATTTCAAGTGTCACATGATGATGATCGAGGGCGTAATATTAGGACATTATATCTCTGCAGCAGGGATATAGGTAGATCCAGCAACAATTCAGGTAATTCTTTTACTGCCTACTCTCTACACTCAGATAGAGGTACGTATCTTCCTAGGATATCCAGGCTATTATCGTAGGTTTATTAAAAACTTTTCACAAATTATTCTGCCTTTATATGCTTTAATTGGAAATGTTGATTTCAAATGGTCTCACAAATGTGACAAAACTTTTACAGGTCTAAAGAAACTAGTCTCAATAACACCAATATTATGTGGACCAAACTAGGAGCTGCCTTTCCACATATCCACGGACACATCAAATGTAGCTATAGGCACTGTCCTCGGCTAGGAGGAGGACAGGAAACCTTATGCTATATATTATATTATCAAAAATTTCACTTCTGCAAAACTTAATTATACAGTAACAGAAAAAGAATTCTTAGTTGTTATTTATGTAATAAACAAGTTTAGACATTATATAACTGGATACCAAGTCTTTCTGTATATTGATCACTCTGCCATTTGGTATCTAACTAATAAACCTATCACAAATGGTCGAGTGACACGGTGGCTATTGCTTTTGTAGGAGTTCGAAATTACTATCAAGGATCGTCCGGGGAAGGAAACCCAGTTTCTGATTTTCTATCTCGAATTCCAAAGGTGAATGACCCATTGGCAGCAGACAACCAATTTCCAGATGAACATCTATTTTCCGTAGCAGTCAAGATGCCATCGTATGTAGATGTGGCAAATTGTCTGGTAGTAGGGAAGCTACTGAGGCATTTGACGACAAGAGAGAGGAAATAGATCGTTCAGCGCAACACCTGATTCTCTTGGATAGGCAGATATCTTTTTCACATAGGGGCTGACATGTGTATACGCAGATGCATTTGCGAGGATGAGATTTATGACATCCTAAAATATTGCCATGACGAGCCCTGTGGGGGACACTTCATAGATCGTAGGATAGGGCATAAGGTATTATAGATGGGCTATTATTGGCCCACTATTTTTAAGGATGCTAAGAAATATGCCCAGGCTTGTGATAGCTGCCAAAGGATGGGCAGGCCTGGCCAATCTGATGAAATGCCTCTGCAACCCCAATTAGTCATAGAACCCTTCGAGAGATGGGCATTGGACTTTGTTGGCCCATTCCATCCACCATCCAATCAGAAGGCCTACATACTGGTTGCCACAGATTATGTGACGAAATGGGTGGAAATAGTAGATTTACCAAGAGCCATAGAGGAAGCTATGATTAACTTCCTTTTTGGGCTATTTGTGTGGTATGGTTTACCGCGAGAAGTGATCACAGATGGGGGAGGGAAATTCGTAGGACACAAGATTACTGCCACTCTCAGAAACCATCATATTATGCACAGGATCACTTCCCTATATCACCCGCAGGCCAATGGGCAGGTAGAAAGCACCAATAAGGTCATTGAAGCGATTCTGACCAAAACAGTCTCAACACATCAGCGAGACTGGGTTGCTAGACTGCTAGAGGCCTTGTGGGCCTATCACACAACTTGGAGGAATACTATTGGATACTCTCTGTACCAACTCGTGTTCAGAAAAGAACCTATTTTTCCGATCGAATTCAAAATAAAGACTCTAAGAATGGCCCAGGAAGTGGGGCTGGATCTAACAGAAGCCCAAACCAAGCGACTTCAACAGATCAACGAACTAGATGAGGCTCGACTGCTCGCTTTGCAACGGACTAAAATTATTCAGCAACAAAGGGAAAAGTGGCACAACAACCTTATCAAGAGGAAGATGTTTCAAAAAGGGGATTGGGCACTCCTTTACGACTCCAGATTCCAAGATTTTCCAGGCAAATTGCAAACAAGATGGCTCAGCCCTTATGAGATTCAAGAAGTGCATAGAAATGGTACTCTTACCTTGACTACCATTGATGGATCTGGCCATTCTTTTAAGGTGAATGGGCATCGAGTGCGTCTCTATCACAAACCGCTCACCAAGGAGTCTTTCTGCGAGCAGGTACGCGAGGACCCCTCCATGCAAATCTTAGCTGCAGGGAGTGATGACCCAGCAACTTTTCTTTCAAAAAATTGAGATTTCTTTAAATTGTAAATAATGTATATATTCTCTTTGATTGATTGCAATTTAGATTAGGCATCACCATGTAAATATGAGGATTTTTTGAGTGCTTGATAAGTGTTATTCAATCGATTGAACAGTTGTTGTTCAATCGATTGAACAACACTTTTACGTTTGTAATTTTTGTTGTTCAAATGATTGAACGATTGTTGTTCAATCGATTGAACAACACTTTTATTTTTGTTTCTTGCTGTTCAATCTATTGAACAACACTTTTACGTCTTTGGTTTTCGCTGTTCAAACAATTGAACAATTGTTGTTCAATCGATTGAACAATTGTTGTTCAATCGATTGAACAACACTTTCTCATTTTCATTTTTGTTGTTCAAATGATTGAACGATTACTGTTCAATCGATTAGAAGACACTTTTACGTCTTTTGATTTTTGTTATTCAAATGATTGAAAAAATTGTTGTTCAATCGATTGAACAACACTTTTACATTTTTATGATTTTTGTTGTTCAAATGATTGTTGTTCAATTGATTGAACAACACTTTTGTGTGTTTCTCTTTTTGTTGTTCAAACAATTGAACAATTGTTGTTCAATCGATTGAACAACACTTTTGTGTGTTTCGATTTTTGTTTTTCAAACGATTGAACAAATTGTTGTTCAATCGATTGAACAAAACTTTTACTTTTTTGCGATTTTTGTTGTTCAAACGATTGAACGATTGTTGTTCAATTGATTGAACAACACTTTTGTGTGTTTCTCTTTTTGCTGTTCAAACGATTGAGGAACACTTTTACATTTTTGAGATTTTTTTTGTTCAAACAATTGAACAAATTGTTGTTCAATCGATTGAACAACACTTTTAAATTTTTGCGATTTTTGTTGTTCAAACGATTGATTGAACAACACTTTTACATTTTTATGATTTTTGTTGTTAAAACGATTGAACAACACTCTTGTGTGTTTCTATTTTTGCTATTCAAATGATTGAACAAATTGTTGTTCAATCGATTAAACAACACTTTTACATTTTTTTGCAATTTTTGTTGTTCAAACGATTAAATGATTGCTGTTCAATCGATTTAACAACCTTTTGTGCATTTTTCTTTTAATTTTTTTTGTTCAATTGATTGAATGATTGTTGTTCAATCCATTGAACCACACCTTTGGTTTTTTTAAATAGGACAAACTATGAATTCTTTAATTGCTGACCATTGTGCCATCTTTCTTTTTCTTTTATGTTTTGAATAAACACCATTTGAATGGATTTGTTCCTAATATAAGATCGCGAAGCTAAGACACCAATGTCCCAAGAACCAGAAGAGATGAAGGAGATGCAAGACAAAGGAAGTTGGAAGACCGTAGAGAAAAGAAAGAAAGCTACAACACCAATCTCGCCAAGAAAGACGAGGAGCCAGACAAGTAAAAATTAAGAAAATTGTAGGTCCGATAGACCAATTTGGTCTCAGTGGACGTTAACCATCATCATCATCATCAAGAAAAAATAGTAATGATAATATCATTATGACCTATGAAGCCTTTTGATGGTTATCTTCATTCAACAACTGATACGGTGTATCTTTATAATGACTGGCTGAACATCTCTTATTTGGACACATCATAAAATGATTCACTATTTTCAAACCATGTTGGCTTATGCTTATACTTTCAAATGGATAAATCCCATTGATACGATGATATGGGGGTAAGAGTATAAACCTTCATTGGAATATTTTTACTTCTTACACCATCCCTGACTCTTAAGGAGCAAATGAGCCTCCCTCTTGTTACAATAAAAATTTCAAAAGAAAAAATGGAAATAATGAAATATGAAAATGCATCAAACATTCTCTTAAAGAGGATAGGGGGTCTCATCTCGAGCCAGCCTACCATGCTCATAAGGATGTAACAGGGGACATTCCAATTTGGCCACCAAACCAAGGTAATGACCTTCTTGATTATTAAAATTGTCAGAAGGACAGGGGGTCTCATCATGAGCCAGCTTGATCACTTTTTATATCCTGGTGAATGGAACTATGGTCATCTGGTCACCATGCCAGCATAGTGGTCTCTTTATGACAAGCAAAGAAGAACCATTTCTACACTAAAAGGAGGATTTTGGCTCATTTGTGGGGTTAAAAAGCAACCATGTCGAGGCTATGAATGTTTGTCGGTAGTAGCGGCTTTGCTTGTGGTATGGGAGTACCATCTTACACTACCAAATGATTTCTATCTATTACCACCTATGGATTTATTTCCAAAGGGAATTTTCCATTTGAACAACACTCTTCCAAGTCGAACTGCATGGTAACTTATGTTATATATTCATCATATTTTAATTGTCCAATCATTTTATGACAATCATTAATACATACCGCCGATTATGCCTTTGTTATTAATACCGCTTACGGTGAAAATATTTTGTCATAATGAATTAAAATCTCTGTTTTAATTTTTTTTTTGGCCATTTCACATCTGATGACGTGTATTTCTTTAATTGCCTCACCAATTAGCACACCGCTTTTTTGTATTGGTTGCCGGTATTTATGAATTGTCAATTCTTTTGCTTGATTTTCATATGCTTAAAGGACGTGGACACCCTTCTCTTGTCAGTGGGGGGATGGCCTGCGTATGAACGACATGAGTGGCAATTATGGATAATTGTGTGATAATCATTTGAATTAACTTCCGGGTACAGACTGCATGATCATTATGAATGTGTAATAATTATCAAGTATTTCTGATTGTGGAAAGGACGACAAACATTATGGCTAGCATGCAGACTCATGATCTGGTGTTAAGTATAGTTGACGGGAAAAATGACTTAACTAAATATGACATTAATTCTCAAAACATCGTCATTTCTCTGTTAATTTCTCTAACGTTCTCTGTTGTTGTTTTGAATTGTGGAAGTGTAAAACAATTGCATACAAGTGAACCAGTCACAGGTACAACAGCCATGGGAGGAAGAGCTATCCGAAATGAGCCCTTAGTACTCAAGGTATCGGACCAGGCTCAAGCAATTCTTGAGCGCATAGGATGGCTGCAATATCTGAATAAATTGCAGGGATTTCACGAAGAAATGACACTCAAATTCTTGCAGAACTTGCAGAATGGCAGCACCACAGTCAAAGGCAGGGAGATAATAGTTTCTGAAGTGGTCATAGCCGAAGTCACTGGACTTCCGGCTAAGGGAACCAAATGGACAGAAAATCACGTCCTTTTGCACAATGTGGTTGCAGTGTTCTAGGACTCGGATGAGCAGTTAGCCAAAACAAGGAAAGGGATTCACCCTTCAGTGTTAAGACAACCTTAGCAGGAGTTGACAGTCATCATGCAATAGTATATCACATGTGATGGCCGCCCAGATGTGGTGAAGCCCCGTTAACTCAAATTGTTAGCCATCCTAAAACATAAAATTTCAGTTAATTTTTCGTTTTATTTGAATTCTCTATTACATGATGTTGCTCGTTGCATTAGGAAATCTAAGGACCCACGCACTGTCATCAGTCATCATGGACTGATTAAATTTCTTATCATACATGGACTGGCCCAGCAGCAGTTAACCTGGGACAATATTGTAAATCCTACTTTGGCCCCACCTCCAGAAAACACAGCAACAGAGTAGCAAGGGCCAAGAACCCTACGTCCAAGAAGGACATTGAAAATAAAGAATTCCTCTCTGCCCCTGAATCCAGCAAAGCGTAGGCGCTCTGTGTGGGTTAGGGCCCAACAATGTATCCCAATTCAAATAAACGAGGCTGGACCATCCTGCACACCACCTCCAAGTCTGCAAAATTCCCCTTTTCAAGATTATGAGGATGAAGTAGCCAGGGCATTGGAGAACATGGGGATATTTCGTGAGGGTAGAGAAGAATCTAGGAATGTTGAAGAACAAAATTGTACCCCAACCAGTTTGCCTCTGCTAGTCATGAGCAAACCTTGCCATTTACTGATACCATGGAGGGACAGAGGGAACCAATCCCTTCTATGGAAAAACCCCTTGAAGTCGAGGTCCATGAAGAGGAAGTCATTAGAGAAGAAAACGAGACAGCGGATACTGGTCCAGTGGAACCCCTAGTTGAAAGGAATCCTGTAGATGAAACCCTGGGAGATGTAAATCAACCAAGTAATAATATTGTTTCTAAGTCCCCTAAGGACGAGGCCTACCCAGAAGAAAATCCAAAGAATGAAAATTGTTTAGGTGACACCATTGTATTGGGATCTCCTGAAAGAGAAATCCATGATGAAGAGGAGCTAGAACGTGAAGCTCCATCGGGAGAGACAGTTCCAGATGGAACCCTCCCTGATGATGACACAATACCACCTGTACAATAACTAGAGGATGATGCATTCAACCCACCACCAATTGGAAGTCCCAGAATAAAGAAGTCCTACAAGGACAGGCTCAGAAAAATGCTTAAGAAGTATAGAAAACAAAAATGAATAATTGGGCAACTAAGGCAGTGGTTAAAAGAAGCCATTAGAGCTAGGAATTTGAAAGTAGAGAAAGAAACCACAGGCACATAGAGAGAACATTGTTCTAGAAAGGATGTTGAAACCCAAACTGAGAATCTTTTGGCCTGTCCAAAGGAAACTCAAACAGATCCATGTCTTGTAAAAAAACTGAAATGAAGACCAAAGACCCTTGTGTTTTCTCACAGGAGACCCAAACAGACTACCATACCATTAATTCTGCTATTCAAACAGATGCTAAAGAGGACATTCAAATTGCTCATTGCATGATTCAAGAGGTAGCTGAAGCTGCTGTTCATACCAATCCCATGGAGACCTAGGATGGAGAAACCCAAATAGAGGAGACACCTGCTTATATCCCCCTATTAAGGGAGGCATTTATTAGAAGAATGCAGAATGAACTACTAAAGGTTCAGTAAGAGTTAGCCCAGCACAAGGAGGAGGTAGTGCCCCTACGGATACATCAAGAGTTAAAGAAAAAGTTTGAGGCACTTACAGTGACTGAGGATGAGACCTTTGCTCAGTACAAGGCTGAACAGAAAAAGGTTGAGAAAGCACGAGATAAATTACAAAAGGCTAAAGAGTAGTTGGAAACTGTCTGCTCTCTTTATTCAGATACCCTATCATGCAGAGCCCTTGCTACAAATTATGCCTTATTCCTCCTGGAGAGATACCTCTTGTTGAAAGTCAAAGCTGTTAAGGCTAGGAAGTCTGTGGAAATCAAGACTACCCCAGATTTTGTCAAGTGCTTTAGAGAACAGAACGAGCAGGTACATCGCCTCCTTTGTGAACTTTATATGCACAATTTCATTCTGGAAGATGACAAAGATAGCAATCGTGGCCCCTTTATAGGGGATGTAAAACTCCAGGCATTCCTCTCTTTTGCCACTAATCAACTCAAGTGGGTCAAGGCTCACAATACGTTTAGGAAGCGTGAAGAAGGAATCGACCTATGGGTGAGAAGGGAACCAACCAAACCCCTACATCTCTTCGTCAAACACAAGCAATTCATGAAGCAGGATGGTGTTGTGGGCCAAATCAGGCCATTTCACATGAATATTGTACAAGCTGGAAAGGAGTACTTCCAAGATATTAAGGAGGAAGCCTTGTTTGCAGCCAGACAAAGGTGGGAGGTCTCTAGCATTACTGTTAGAAATCGAGAACCATTTGGATACCGGAACTTTAAAGCTACCTCCTCTCATTTCTACAAGTACAGTAACATGGTCTTAACCATGGGGCCTAAATGGATAGGATGTCGGTATAGGACTCCAATCATATGGTATCCTCCAGAGAAGTATCGTTGTGACTACACCTTGAAGGATCAAGATGTTACCCAGGCTTTTGCTATACTAAAGAAGAAAAATGGCTTCAGAAATTATAAGGAGGAGGTATATCCTGCCTATTCCCTAACTCAGCTACACATCAACTATTTAATTGCATGAGGACATGCAACAAGGTAAGCTGGGGAGTATGTTGGGTCAGGAAAAAGGTATGTTTTCTCTTCATAAATAGCTTTATTCAACATTTATCATCACATGATTATCTTTGTTTATGGATCAAAGTAAAGGAAATAACAACTAAAGTTGGGTAAAAGCACTTGGTAACAAATTAGATAAATCTAGCACAAGAAACTGACTTTTTTCTATCTTTATATGCAAAAGACGCAAATTGAACAATAGATGTTCAATCAACAAAGCAGCATCGGGCCGTAAAAGGAAAAATATAGCGTCTGAGGCAGGCAAGGCAGTGAGAGACTAGGCATACTGATGTTATTTCATGACAAGATCAGATTATGTATAGCAAAATCCTCAGGATCCTCTAATCCTGAGCATTCACTTTTATTTATTTATTTTCTAAATGTAATATATAAGGCCGAAAGGAAAAACTGCACAGAGTTCAGAATTTCATAACTTGTAATTATTCTTTTGAGACATATAATACTGTTACCTCAATATGAAGAAAGATTGTGTTTGATCCATACCTATATTTTGAGTATTTCCTAGCGGAGACTTCTCGCGACTCTAGGCCCAGTCAAGAGAAGTTCTACTACTTTCTTGTGTTATAATCTTTTCTATTTAGTCGTTACTGATTGTTAATGCTAAGTTAATATCATTTTTCTTATTTGTGAAGATTTACCATTCCGATTCATATTACTGTTCATTTAGATTCAGACTTAGCTGTGTATATATCTGAGTAATGCTTTAATTAAATTGGTTATATTGGTTATAGTAGTAGATTGTTGTTCATTCTGAGTTATGTTATTATAGATATTAGAGATAACATTAATCGATTTCCATAATTTGCTTATATAAATAATTTGTTGTTTAGATATCATTTATCATTATATGCTCGCTTGCTGTTCAATATCAGTTGTAGTTCAATTGAGATTTTTTGTTTAATTAGGATCTGCCATTCAATTAGGATTTGTTGTTCAATTCAGATTTGCTATAGATTACCATCATTGTTCAATTTCTATAATTCTCTTTCTTGATTAAGTCAGTTAGTCTTAATTATATTTAAAGATTACTAAGCGTGATTCTTTGCACTTACATTCAGATTCATTTGATTCTGGAATAAGTTAAATAGAGTTACAGAGTGTGTTAAGAGTACTTTCAAGAGTTATTTCCTTCATAGTTATTTCTTTCAGAATTGTTTGGAGTGAGTTGAAGAAATAGTTATTAGTGATTGCAACAATTTATCATTAGATAACCTTTGAATTCACTGCACATATAGTGCTGACACTCTTGAGATAAAAAGACTTACCTTGGGTTGACGATTAATGTAGGAATTAATATTGCCTGTAAAAAGACATATTAGTGCACCAACAGCTTCTAACTCAAAACAAACATGGAGACAATGGTTAATTATGAGGGAATGGAACCCCAAGCCTAGGGAGGAGTCTTAGTTAAATTGTTTGTAGAAGCTTCATGAAAGACTCATATCAATATCCAACTTAGTTGTTAAACTATGATGGGGTTATGGACCAAACCGTTCTTTTTCCATCCTTGAGGCCTATAGCCTCGAATCATGTTTCAAATAATTGCTAAAATATTCCATCTAGAGTTGCATCTTGTAGATAAATATATCGCTGAAATTTTCCATCTTGCTATGGCTCCTAGTTAGAGAGAAAACCTTAACTTAGTACAACATTTATAAATGAAAGCATATGGGCCCCTCCTACTATTCTGTATGCCTTCAGGGAGTTGAAAATGTGAAGCACCTCTTCAATAGTTGCCCCTATCCCAAACATCTATGCAGTGATTTAGAAGCTAGCATGAAGAGATCAGATCATGATCTATCCAATATTCCTCACACCATTAACAATTGAAGGGATCGAGATTTTAATAATCCTATCTTGAACTGTAATTTGAAAATCCTTCTAAGAATACTACTTTTGGATATTTCAAAAGAGGGGAATCATCTCATATTCAAGAATTTCTCCCTCCAAAATTATATTTGGATCATAGTTAAAAAGAATGTAAAGGAATAAATTACTGCATATACCTAGTCAGATCAAGACCATTAGGGCCTGGGTGAGGAGGCCTTTCTTCTTCAGAGTTGGTTCCCTACTCTAGGACTCACAATTTACCCCTCCCTTCGCCGTACTACAATGCGTATTCCCTCCTCTTGGAGCTCTCCTCCCCCCTAATTTTCTAAAGCTTAATTTTGACAATGGTTTAAAAGGTAACTCAGGTGAGGTGGGCTATGGAGGTATCTCAAGGGGTAATTTGGGATCCCCTATATATGTTTATTCGGGATTTATGGGATATAACAATAACAACAAAATAGAATTGAAAGCCTTGGAAGAAGGATTATTGATTTCCTAGACTCAAGGCTACATCAAACTTATGGGGGAGGGAGATTCTCAACTTGTTATAAACATTATATACAAGATCCTACATGCCACCCATATTAAAAAAATATCACATAGTTGGAGAGTCGAAAGCATATTCATACAAGTAGAATTGCACCTTCCTTCCATTCTAGTGATCATCCCTACTCACATTAGAAGAACTAGAAATAAAATTGCAGATACTATTATCTAATTAGGGATGTGTCTCATCAGCTTCACAAAACTCCTCCTCATGGAAATATTTTGAAGACTCTCCTCTCAAGTAAGAATGTTGGGCCATAGGTAAGCAAGAAAAATCTCTATGACTAGTCTCTTTCTAATTTATTCCTCCATTCACTTTGTATATCTCTCAGATTGTAATTGGCCTATGTGGTCGAGTTTATAGTTTTTAGTTTTTATATCAACAAGAAGAAATATGCCATATAATCATTTGAAAATGTTGATATTCTAGGCCTAGTCTAGTTTTCCTAGTGATAGACCGATATAACTCCATAACTTAATGTGTACTTCATGTTTTTAGGAAACACAAAATGTTTACCTTAGAAAAAAAACACTTAAAATTAGGTGAAAATTATGATTTTTAACTACTACATTTCATTTCACATGAGAAAATAAGAAAAGGTGGTGAAGCTACAGGAGATTAGAAGACCAATAATCATGAATGACAAAGGCTAAGAAAATTTTATCCATGAAACATTTATTTTTCGTTATTATTATTTCCTTTCTCTCCATTAGAGATTTTTATTTTGGTTACTTTTCCCTTTTTCTTTTATGGTTTTAATTTTTTTAATGATTTTTTTGCACGATTAAGCATGCATAGTTGACCTTTCTTTTGTAGGTCACATTACAATGCAATTTATTTTATTTTATTTTTTGTTAGGGTTTTTCCTATTTTGTCGATGCTTTCGAAGGTTTTTAAGATTCGAAGTTTTATTTTTGTTTTATAAGTATTTATGGTATGTTTTTTAATCACCTTGTAATAACAAACATCACCAACAAATAGTGAGTTAGACTGAAAAAGTGATTTAAAGTTATTCTAGCAAAGTGAGTTAGTTGACAAAGCATGGAGTGCACTTTTTTTTAAAGTAAGTATGCACCATTACAATCACTTTGAGTGCAATTTAAAAAAAAGTAAAGATGCATTATTGAAGTATATTTTATTTATTGCTCCAAGAAGTGCATTTTACAATCTAGTATAGGGGTGATGTGCAAATATATTGCTTAATAATTTAAAAAAGATAACAAAACTCAAAGAAAATAAACCATAAATATAAAAAATTACCATGTCAGGAATTATAATATAGATATCTAGGTTCTAATAAACATGATTTTCAATAAAAGGTCAAGCATTATAAAGAACTCACCTTGGTGTTGACACCGAGATGTTGCATGTGCATCCACAAGGAATTGCCTACGTAGGAACAAAAATCTGCTTCCCAATGTTTGTGAGAGTGATCAGGAAAGGGGAAAATTTTGTGTTTTAATTAATGTTTATACAGTGATTTAATGGAATTTGGCTTCTACATACACTAGATGTCTGGAAAACAACTCTAGGAATAACGAGTTTGGTAGTGATTTCATTGGATCATTATTAGTTTTAAGAGCAAATGAAAGTGGGAGGATACCATGTTTGTGTGTAAATATTAAAGATTATTATTTCAAGTATGATAAATTTAAGTAGTCTACTAGTGATTGGTTAACATCCAAACTTATCCTGGATAAGGTTTTCGCTCCAGTGATGATAAGGCACAAGGTAACTCGTGAAGGTTTGAAACATCTTCCTATGAAGGATTATAATGTTTTCAACTCTTATATTTTATTATATGTATCATTTAAATATTTTTGATTAAAACACTGAGTGATTAATCAATTAACAAGTTTCATTATGAATAATCTAATTTTTAGTGTTTTTAATTTCAAAATTATCTTTGTTCTCTCTTATTATAATTTTTTTTTTTTTTTTTTTTTTTTTTTTTTGTCAATTGTGACTTTTTCAATCTTCTATTTATAAGATAGAATTTTAATTAAAAAATATAGGTAACCTATTGAGATAGGTTAATAACTTTCAATTATGATTGATTCACCTAGTATCAACCTTATGGATATGTGATGATAAAAATGCTATAACTTTTTAAGGATTTTAAATAACAATGTTTGAGTTATAAAAATATAGATGAAAGCATTCCTTTTAAAATACAATATTTTAACTAATTTTATAGTTACTTATTGAGTTGATTCAAGAATTTGTGGACTATCTTATAAGTGTTACAATTCAGAAAATACAGTCAAGACTTTGGCCACTTTTTATCAAAGTTGTATATTTCAATAAAAATATTTATTTCAAAAAATAAGAATTAATGAAATTATAATCTATATAGATCTATTTTAATTTTACATCTACTAAGTGTTGATAGTGATTAAATCTCTTAATATGTAAACTTATTTCTAAGTACACAAATTCAAAAAAACTTTACATCTAAAAAAATTTGATTTCTTTCGACGTTGCTAGATTTGGAATTAAGATAGATCACATAAATTTCCTTGGATGAATTAAGATATTAAAGGAGATAAATTGAAGGGGAGGGGGGAGGAGGAATGAAGAGAGAGAGAAGGAGAGGAGTGAAAGAAGGACTAGAGAGAGGGAGGGAGACATAAATATGAATGGGGGAGAGAGTGGGGGAGATAGTGATAGGGTTGGGGAGAGAGAGAGAAGTTGGAAGGGGAGAGAGTGAGGGAAGAAGAGTGACATAGAGAGAGAAGGGGAGTGGCAAGGGAGATATGGAGATAGAGTGAGTATGTTTGGGGGTGATATAGAGAGACAAAGAATGATAATGGAGAGAATTAAGGGGAGACAGAGAGATGGATGGAGATAGTGATAGAGTTAGAAGGAGGGGAGAGAGAGAGGGGGGGAGAGAGAGAGAGAGGGAGGTAAGAATAAAGACATAGTGAGAGAAAGGTGGAGAGAGAAAAAGAGAGTGATAAGGAGATGGAGGGAGAGGGAGAGAGGAGAGGAGGAGGGAAGAGAGATATAAGGGGAGAGAGAGGGAGAGAAGGGAAGGAGAGAGAGAGGAGGAGGAAGGGAGAAATTTATAGCTATGGAGAAAGAGTGTCTATGTTTTTGGGGTGATATAGATAGACAAAGGAGAGATAGAGGGAGATAGAGATATAGATTGAAGGTGAAGAGAGGGAAGAAGAGAAATATATAGGGAAGGAGGGAGGGATGGAGAGATAGATAGACATGAAGAGAGTGTGTGTGTGTATTTAGGGGGGTGAGATAGAGAGGAAAAGAAAGAGAGATGCAGGGAGATATAAATATAGATGGAGGGGGGAGGGAGGGATAAAGGTTTATTGCGCTAGATGCATTGATTTTAGTAGTTATGGTGATTTCTAGTCCTATTGGATTTCTTGCACTAGATGCATTGGTTTTAGTGTAGATGTTGATTTCTACTTATATTTGATTGCTTGCACTAGATGCATGGATTTTAGCATAGATGCTAATTTCTATTCCTATTTGATTGCTTGCACTAGATGCATTGACTTCAATGTAAATGCTTTCTAATTCTATTTGATTGAATGCACTAAATGTAGTGATTTTAGTGTAAATGTTGATTTCTATTTATATTTGATTGCTTGCACTAGATGCATTGATTTTAGTGTAAATTTTGATTTCAAATATTATTTGATTACTTGCATTAGATAGATTGATTTTAGTGTAGATGTTTTCTAATCCTATTTGATTGCTTGCATTAGATGCATTGATTGCAATGTAGACGCTGATTTCTGATTTGATGTAATTGGATGTTAATTCAGCCTATTAATATGGGAGAGAAAGAGAGACAA
The DNA here is from genome assembly GCA_031772625.1 of Pinus tabuliformis. Taxonomy (NCBI): domain Eukaryota; kingdom Viridiplantae; phylum Streptophyta; class Pinopsida; order Pinales; family Pinaceae; genus Pinus; species Pinus tabuliformis. The sequence goes on from CM062818.1 coordinate 711,635,621, forward strand.
GGTACAATGTTTACCACATTAGTTCGAGTTAAGGATTTGTATTCCATAATTTTTCATCATTAAAGTTATTAACAATATCATCATCTCAACAAACTAAGGTAAATAAGAAAATTTAAAATTAAAACTACTCTTCAAGATATATATATAATAATACATAGAGGGACATTATTAAGAATTAATGCATTTTGTGCTCTTTTACTAGAAATTGCATAGTTGGAATAGTTGGTGAATTTACACATGTTATCATAGAATATTCACAGGTAATTGAGGATGGTTACAATGTTATATGATAGTTATAGTTGGGAAATGTTATAGTAGGTAGAGAATAACCCATGTTGTTATAAAAAAAAAAAAAAAAACTTGATTATAGATGTGATGGCATAAATTTAATATCTTACGTAAATAATTAATGTAAGGACCGATAGATAAACTTGCCTTTGTCAATTTAGACATAGAAATTTATATGAGTGGCACTACAATTAGGGGTTATGGAAATCCTGTAGAATCAACGTTGCCATTTCTAATCTAATGTTGTAGATATATATTGATGCATATAGTAGAACATGTGAGGGTAAACCAAGTATGATAGGTGAGGAAATACATCCGAGTGCTTATGCTAAAGGTCGTTCCGAGATTTACAAAGTCAGAATCATTTGAAGCAGTACATATACATATATATATGAACAAGTCTATCATTACCAAGAGTATTCGAGAATATGAGGAACAAGAAAATCTAGAAACAAGGGAGACATCAAAATTATGGAATTAAAATGAACATAAATACATACAAAAATTATTTATGCCTACTATTCCTATACCGAGATCAATAAACTTATGATGTAACAATTCCTTGAGAAAGACAAAACTGGAATTAGAGCCGACATCGTATGCAGGGAATTCTTAATTAAAAACATTTAGCAGTTGACTTAGAAGTACCAGAAACAATAGGCATTTCGTTTTGGTAACAACACATACGCTATTAAATCATAATCACAGTATCAACATAAAGGCTCCTTGCACATGAAAAAAAAACATATAAACCTTTAGTTTGGCACGAATGCCTTAGACAACATATGTCTTAAGTACAAAAATAGGAACTAAATATTTATTGAGAAACAAAGATTTAAAATGGCATACATAGTTTGATTTGTATGTACCATCTGCTACTACCATAAAAGAAAAAAGGCAAGTGCCATAGATTATCAACCAACTCAGACAGTCATATCAAAATGTAATACTCCTTAAATTGAAAGAGTTAAAAACATATCGTTTATATAATTACATATCTTTCCTTAAATCACAGGGGAAGGGAATAACCCAACGACCCTTAACCAAAAGAGTTGTTCCATACATAACAATATACCAAATTGTCACATGTATTCAATAGCGAATCAGTTCAGCCAAAAGCTTTCGAAAAATAAAATGGCTTGTACTAGAGAGATCCTGTGATCATGCCCAAAATAATCGAAATAGAAACCTAAGAATAAAATGGAATGAAAACCCCCATGTATGATAAAAGCACTGAACCCGAAACTGGGAATTCGCCCAGAAGAAAGATTGTAGAATCATTTCTCTCAATAGAGAGGCCAAAACTTAACATGAGATCGAACCAAAGAAGTCACCTGTGTAGCCATGGAAAAATAGGTGTGAACAAGTAAGGGGTGTGTGGAGGGTATAAACCCTCTAGCATCTAAATAGAATAGAATAAAATGTAGGACATGATGGTAGAAACAATTTCCACAGAAATGACCTTAATTGCAAGAGGTTGGAAAAATAAAAACCACACAGTAACCCATGACCGCCTTGTACTCAATAAAGGGAAATACACTCTAAATATTTCCATGGAGAATGCCCAGGGAAGGGAGGTTATCCCTCTTGTGTAAGTGACAAGATGGTTGCCGAATTCCCCAATCAAGTTGTGCTAGGGAGTTGTGAATTGAAACCAACACAATTAGGTGAATGAGAGAAACAACTGCAGAGTGGAAAAATGCTAACTTAGAAAGAGAAAACCATTTGTAATGGAGCAACTCCAGAGAGGAGCGAAGGGAGCAAGTTGACCAAGTAAAACCCCAACAACTTCACCAAACGACTGTAACATTCCTATCCTTTTTAAATTAACCAATGAGGGAGAATGACTTTAACATTACTATTTCACCAAAAATGAAAAAGTGAGGGAGAAGGGGTTAGGTCGGTGGAATGAATTCATCACTATCCTCCCTGTCCCTAGACATAGGAAAATGGAAAAGCATAATATCTATGGAGGTGAATTAGGAATGAAACTTTCAATAAATCGTAACGCAGAGTCAATGCTAGCCAGATCATGAGACCAATAGAAAAATCCCTCTTTTTTCCCAACATTCAAGTCATGAATGACATACCCGGTAGAATAGAGGGAAACAGTGGGACAAAAAGCATGTAATATGACAACTAAGAATCCACATCGAAATCCCGGGTGATTTTGGTGTTCCTACGTGAGATTCCAACACATTCACAGTTAAAGAAAAAAAAACAAAAAAAAACATAAACCCATGAATGGAAACAAATTAAACCAATGGTTGCAAAAGGGTTTGAAGCCAAGGGTAATTTATATTAGCGTGGAAATTCGTGACAAAGCTCGAACCTAGAGCTATGATCTACTCTTGAAGAGGAAGGAAAACCCCCACTGGGGTTCTGGGAGGAACCTACAACATGTAATTGATAGGGATCAAATATGTTAGGGTTTCACAAAGAAAATTGAAGAAAAAAACAAAATATTGAAACCATTAATGTGAATAAGAATACCTGGAGGAGGGATGTGGCTAGAGAGTAGCATGGCACCTGTGCTAGTGTTGAGGGCTAGGTGTTGGGAAGGAGCCAAGGAACGCATTGTTTTCGTAAGGAGGAAGAGCCAACAATAAAATGAGTGAAATGAGCGAGGAAATAGGGTTACCAACAGTTTAGGGTTAGAAGAATGGATCTGAGTCATTGATGTCCCATCTATCATCTCCACCATCCACAGACCACCATCAATCCCAATGCTTCCATGGTCACGTGATCTACATAGGGTAGCAACCAACGTGGAGGTGTATGAGAGGGTGACTAGAGTTCCAAGGAGAATGGCGTAGTGCATATGGGGTCATATTAAGGTAAGGTGCCATGGTGTGGTACCATGGGTAAAACACACTCTGTATTAGTTAAAAACTTAGGGAAGTGATGCAATTTAATAGTTTAGGATATAAAATGTGTGAAATGCGCCAAAGTAGCCATGCCCAAGGGAAGTATAATCCCCCCTAACCTTTAGGTTGTAATATTTATGGTAGGGTGAATGGGGTAATTTCCCTCAACCATAATCTAATAGCATGGTTAACCACCGGGGTTGGTAAGGAAGAACAATGACAAGATGTTAAAAATCCATTGACTCAGAATTGCACCTCTTAGCTAGAGTGGTACCTTTTAATTAATATGGAATAATGTGATTCTTATGGAATTTGTGGTAAGGTATTTTAATGTTAAATTTCCCTATCTGAATTAATTACATAATTTAGAGAGGAAGGAGATATTTTGAAACAAAAGAGAAGAAATAAAATTGTTGAAGGGAATGAGGTATGTTATAGATGGTATCAGAGCCCAACAACACCACTGGGCCTAGGGACTGTCATAGGAGTTAAAATAAAAACAATAGGTTCTTTTGAAAGAAAAACCAACGAAATTACACTGGATCACTTAACTTGAAATTTGTGTGATTACAAGGTACAAGAGCGATTTCATTTAAAAATATAATGGTTGAGGAAATTCCAGCCAACACTAGAAGTGCGGATCTGTATGTTGAACTAGGAGATGTTGTCACCCCGGAAAATTCTCAATTCTTGGAGGTCATTAGGAATTTTCAGCAAGCACTGGTGCTGTTAAGGAACATCAATGAACAATTTCTAAAAGTCATCAAGGAACAAGAGAGAATGATTAGAGGGCTGGCAGAAAAATTGAGCCATAGGCTAGTGAAACCTGAAATTAAGAAAAGTGGAAAAGCCACACAAAGTCTGAACCATCTAGAAGTGGGGGGAGTCTGATAGGACATACCCTAGAAGTTAAAAGAAAAAGAAGCAAACTGAATTGCAAGGAGAATTCCGAAAGATTAAACCCCCTACTTTTGATGGGGAAAAGGAAGAGGATGTTGAAGCGTGGTTATTGAACATGACCAAATACTTTCAAGTTTATGAGTATGAGAGCAACTTGAAGGAAAAATTTTCCATTTACTAGCTACAAGGTAAGGCTGCTCTCTGGTGGGAAGAGGCTAAAGGGGTGCATTTACTTGAGGAAAGGATTGTGTCATGGGAGGAGTTCGAGAAACAGTTTAAAAATTGATATTTGAGTGAACAATATTATGATGATTGTGCCAAGGAATTCCATGAACTTAGGTTGGGACAACTCACGATGGATGAGTTTGTGGTAAAATTTACAAATTTGCTGCGATATGTACCTTACATTAAAGAAGAAAAAGCTAAGGTACAATAGTTTGTGAACTGTCTACCTACAATATACAAAGAGCGGATTGAATTTGACAATCTGAAGACAATGGAAGAGGCTCTCAGAAAATCCAGACTATGTTACCAGTAGTTCAGAAGCAAGGGGGAAATTTTAAATTTTGGCCAAATAAGGACAAAAGTAAATCTGTAATTGGCACAAAATGGCAGAAACCAGGATATGAGAAATTTTGGGAAGGATCATCAATGGAAAAAGTTTAGCAAGGGGAATACAAATCAGCCAATACAGTCTTAGGTTGGATCAAAGACCATGAATCTAGATGGGAAGAAGAACAATGGGGGAAAAGAAAGAGAACCATTGAAATGTTGGGGATGTGGCGAACCTCATCTACTGAGAGATTGTCCCCATAATCCTAGATATGTTCACAATATTCAAGCTATGCAGGAAGCTACCACAGTTAATGATATTGCCCAGAATATTCCTAGGATAAGTGTTGCCTTGGAGGATAGACAATCGAAACATCAATCAAACATGATTGAAATCGAAGGTACTCTCTCCAATCAACCTGTTTTTGTTTTAATTGATCCCGGGGCTAGTTTAAGTTATATTGGACCATAAATGGTGAGAAAATGTGAACTTAAAACTGAGATATATATAACTGCATGCCTAATATAGCTAGCAACCAGAACTAGGAGAAAAGTAACCAACCAAGTAAGACAATGCCACCTAGACCTAAATGGCTATTTGACCACAGTAAATCTAAATGTTCTTCCCTTAGGGTCTTATGACATACTAATAGGTATGGATTGTGTTACACTAAAATTTGTCACCATGACTATCTACAGTTAGTATGGCTCTATCAACTGTCATACTATCCTCCTTGGCAAGTCTCATACCTCTGCTCCTCATGTCAAACTCCAAGAAAGAGAGAAAGTCCTTAAAAAGTCAATTAACTCTGGTTACGCAGTCTCTCTTAGCCTTACCTGCGTGTACGCACCTCCAGTTCATAAAACCTGCGTACTTGTACGCTCTGTATGTAAAGGGGTGGGTGCGTACTCCTGTAAAGGTCAAAAGGCGCAAGTTTCACTTCAAAAAAGTTACTTGTGGTCATTTCTAGAGCATTCTAGAAGATGGTTTGACGTGGATTGAGCGCCTCCAAATGGTTCATGCATTCCTATGTAAGAGGAACTTATCCCATGAAGAGGGGAGCTATCCCATTGAAAGAGGGGCTTATCCCATTCATGGTGGACCTGATTAACTTCCTCCAAAGCCCTATAAATACAAGCATTGGGCTAGAGGGAGGAGAGGTTGAAAGCTGAACATTCCTAAGGGTAGATGCTGCTGAGATTAGGACTCCCTTATAGAGCTTGAGAGGAGAGATTCCCATCCTTTCTTAGCTTCATTTGGAAGTGGGTGAGCTGATCAAAGTAAAAGAGAACTCTTGCTGGACCCTGGGAGGGACCTGCACAACACCAAGGCTCAGGTTGTAATGGTTTCTTTTGTTTCCACTTAATACAATTAAGCTCATTTTTCTCAGCAAGTTGTTATACATGATTTCTTTCATATACTCCTTGGTATGTATGAAGAATATGTTTTATTTTATGAGTTATTCAGGTGCTATGTAATCATTTGCTTATTAGTGAATGCAGGTTTCGAAGAGAAGGAGGAGCTCATCCGGATCGGCGAGGCTGGACTGCTACAAAGCGTTGGACTAAATGTATGTTATAAACCCCTGATTACTTGTATTCTAAACGCATATTTAGGGAAAGATAGTGTTTAATTGTCTTGTTTGTCACTAGAAAGCCTTAGCTTCTAGGGAGGTCGGTTTTGTCCGCAAAATTGACTCTTTCCGCATGACAGATTGGGTTGAGAAACACAAACCAATAATAATTTTCTTAATGAAAATAGGGAGTTGTGTGAATCCACAAGGACAGACATAGATTATTCAAGGGGTGTCCAATCCCATATCCATACAAAAAATTTCAACTGTGAAAATGAAAAGGAGCGCACCGAAAGGCTATTAATTATTTCTGATTCATTTGGAAGAGGGTAGCAAGAAAAGGCAAGAGCCAACCTTAGATACTCTACTCATCATTAAGGATTTCCAAGATGTTTTTCGGAGGAGATTCCTAACTTATTGCCACACTGAGACATAGAATTTACCATCGATTTAGTATCAGGTGCAACCTCGGTGTATAGAGAACTCTACCGGATGAGTCCACCTGAGTTGACAAAACTAAAAATGCAGTTACAAGAGTTGCTAGATAAAGGCTACATCAGGCCTAGTGTGTCACCATTGGGGGCACATGTATTGTTTGTTAAGAAAAAATATGGCACATTTAGAATGTGCATCAATTACAGACAATTGAACAAGTTAACTATCAAGAACAAGTATCCATTGCCTCGTATTGATGATTTATTTGATCAAGTAAGAGGGGAAACCATATTTTCAAAGATTGATTTGAGAACAAGATATCATCAACTGAGAATTAAGCAGGAGGATGTTCATAAAACAACGTTTAGGACCAGATATGGACACTATGAGTTTGTAGTGTTACCATTTGGCCTCACTAACACTCCAACAACTTTTATGTGCCTAATGAACAACATACTTAGAAAGTTTTTGGATAAATTTGTACTTGTATTTATTGATGATATCTTAATATACTCCAAAGATGAGGATGAGCATAAGGAACACCTAAAATTGGTGCTGCAGACATTAAGAGAAAATCACTTGTATGCTAAATATAACAAGTGTGAGTTTTACAAACCCAAAATACAGTACTTGGGTCATATTATTTCTAAGGAAGGACTCGCAGGGTATTATCGCCGATTTATAGAAGGGTTCTCTAAAATAGCACATCCCATTACATCTTTACAGAGAAAAGGGGTAAAGTTTGAATGGACTGCAGAGTGTCAAAAAGGTTTTGATAAGCTTAAACAATTACTTACAACAACTCCCATCCTGAAATTAGTAGATCCAAATAAAGAGTTCACAGTTTGCACTAATGCTAGTATGGAAGGACTAGGGGGTGTGTTGCTGCAAGGTAACTCTGTAATAGCATATGAATCTAGAAAATTAAAGACCCATGAAAGAAATTATGCAGTATATGATCTGGAGCTAGCCGCTATCATACATGCCTTAAAAATGTGGAGGCATTACTTGTTAGGATTTTTGTTTTATCCTAACAACAAACCATATCAGTCTGAAATACCTTTTCAATCAACAAGACTTAAATGCTAGACAAGCCAGATGGATGGCCTTTCTTAGTGAGTTTGAGTTTGACATAAAACACATTAAGGGGAAAGAGAACAAGATAGTGGACACCTTGAGAAGGCATGCCTATAATCTAATGGAGGTGGCTGTTAGTAAAATTAACACTGATTTTCTAGAGAAAATCTGGAGCTCCATGGCCAGTGACCCAAAATATTTGGAAATCCAACAAAAATTACAACAAACTAGTGTTCTTGGTTATGCTGAAAATGATGAAAAGTTTATGATTTATAAGAACAGATTGTATATTCCTGATGTTCATGATTTGAAACAACTGATATTTGATGAATACCATAAAAAACCTTATGTTGGGCACCTAGGTTACCAGAAGATGGTTACAACATTAAGACAAAAATTCTTCTGGCTAGGAATGAAGAAAGAAGTGGTTGAATATTTAACAAAGTGTTTAGAGTGTCAATAGGTAAAGGTTGAGCATCAACACCTGGTTGGGTTGCTAAATCCCCTACCTGTTCCTGAATGGAAATGGGAAATCATTTCCTTAGACTTTATTACAGGGCTACCTAGAACAAAAAGACAACATGATTCCATCATGGTGGTGGTGGATATGTTAAGTAAAGCAACTCACTTTTTTCCTATGCAATCTATGTTTGGTACAACAAAAATTGCTCAGATTTTCATGAAAGAAATTTTTCGACTTCACAGAATACCCAAGATGATACTGTTCGACAGGGATGCCAAGTTTAATTCCAGATTATGTAAGGCATTATTTGGTGGCATGGGCACCAAATTGAACTTCAGTACAACATACCATCCCCAAATGGAAGGAACTAACCAGATTATGGAAGATATGCTTAGAATGTATTTTATGGATCAATTAACAAAATGGGAGGACTTTCTGCATTTGGCCAAATTTACCTACAATAACAGCTACCAGACATCCATAAAAATGAGCCCCTTTGAAGTCTTGTATGGCAGAAAATTCCATAGACCCCTTAGTTGGAGTCCTCTAGATGATAAACTGATTCTTGGGCCAAATGCATTACAGGGAATGGAGCAAAGAGTGTGAAGGATTCAATAGAATATTAAAGCAACACAAGATCGACAAAAATTTATGCAAAGAGTTTAAAGTTAGGGATCATGTCTATCTAAGAGTAAAACCCAAACAAGTACATTAATAATGGGCCCCTGTTCAAAATTAGCACCCCGATTTTGCGGGCCATTTGAGGTTTTGGATAGAGTAGGACCTGTAGCTTATCAACTAGTGCTACCAAGTCACATTAAAGTTTATAATATTTTTCATGTTTCCCTTCTTAATAAGTATGTACATGATAAGTCTCATATTATTGACTGAAAAATGTTACAAGTGGAACCCAAAGGAGGCTTCATGGCAGAACCACTCTGCATTCTTGATCGGAAAGAGATTTGGCTTCGAAATAAAGTTGTCACTCAGGCTAAAGTGCAATGGAAGCACTATACCCCTAAGGAGGCTACTTGGGAGTGAGAAGGTGAAATACAAAAAAAAAATTCCAGCAGAAAATACCTATGAATTAAACACTGAGGACGATGTGAGTATAAGGGGGGAAGGATGTAATATCCCTCTATTATGTAATGTTGTTTTTAATTATTTGTGTTGATAAGAATGACAATAAAGCCATGAAGATACTTTGGATAAATTTTTGTAAATAAGTATTTTTGTTATTAATAAAAAGAAAAAAAATTGAAGGAACCTTAAGTACTTGGAGAAGACACTCAAGAATGAGATTGGTTGCCAAATTTGGAAAAAAATCTCATTGGTGAATGAGATTGGATAAATTCTTCATGATAATGATTCTAGAAAATATTTCTAGATAAAACTAAGGGATGGAAGATAAAATCCCTTAGAAGTTCTTAGCTAAAGAAAGATGCTAAGTTGGTTGCACTTAAAGCACCGCAAGAGAAAAAGGCAGGCTTTTAAGGCAAAAGCGTAGGCAAGTGAGCAATAAATCCCATAAAAGAGGGATGTAGTTGAAAGGGAAACAATATCATGAAGAAGGGTATAAACTACCCATAGAGGGAATCAATGGGGTTGTTGGTTCTCTGGAAAAAGGGGAATTGGAGGACATTTCGAGGTTGGGTGGAAAAAGGGGAATTGGAGGAAAAAGGGGAATTGGAGGACATTTCGAGGTTGGGTGGTTAGTGTCTTGCTCTAGTACATATTTTACAGTGAGCATGACTTAATTTTTCTCGTTAGATCTATAATTTTTAATGCATTTTGTGCTCTTTTACTGGAAATTACGTAGTTGGAATAATTGCTGAATTTACACATGTTATCATAGAATATTCACAGTTAATCGAGGACTGTTACATTGTTAGCTGAAAGTTACATTTGGGAGATTTTATAGTAAGTAGAGAATAACTCATGTTTTTATAATTGAAAAAGAACAATAAATAACCTGATTATAGATGTGATAGCATAGATTTAATCTCTTATATAAATCATTTGTGTATGGACTGATAGATAAACCTGCCTCTAACAAATTAGACATGGAAATTTATACAATTGGCACTACAATTGGGGGTTATGGAAAGCCTGTAGGATCAGCGTCACCATCTGTAATCTAATGTTGTAGATAGAATAAGAAAATATAGGAACAAGCGAGACATCAAAGTTTTGGAATTAAAACGAACATAAACACATATATAAATTATTTATGCCTGTTATTACTACACCGAGATCAATAAACGTATGATTTAATAACTACTTAAGAAAGAGACAAAATTGGAATTAGAGCCTACATCACATGTAGGGAACTCTTAAGTAAAAACATTCAACAATTGTCTTAGAAGTACCATAAATAATAAGCATTTCATTTTGGTAACAACATAGACACTATTAAATCATAATCACAGTATCAACATGAAGGCTCATTGCACTTGAAAAAATAAACATATAAACCTTTAGTTTGGCACGAATGCCTTAGACAACATATATCTTAAGTACAAAAATAGGAACTGAATATATATTGAGCAACAGAGATTTAAAATAGCATACATAGTTTGATCTGTATGTACCATGTGCTACTACCATAAAAGAAAAAACCCAAGTGCCATAGATTATCAACCAACTCAGATAGTCGTATAAAAATGTAAGTACTCCTTAAATCGATACAATTAAACATAGGGTTTATACCATTACATATATTTACTTAAATCACAGGGGAAGGGAATAACCCAATGACCCTTAACCAAAAGAGCTGTTCAATACATAAAAATCTACCAAATTGTCACATGTATTCAATAGTGAATCAGTTCAGCCAACACCTTCTGAAAAATAAAATGGCTAGTAACTGGAGAGATCCTATGATCATGTTCAAAATAACCGAAACAAATACCCAAGAAGAAAATGGAATGATACCCCCCGTGTCTGATAAAAGCTCTAATCCTGGAACTGAGAATTCATTTGGAATAAAGATTGTAGAATTGTTTCTCTCATTAGAGAGGCTAGAAGTGAAAATGAGCTCGAGCCAAAGAAGTCACCTGTGTATCCATGGAAAAATAGGAGTGAATGAGTGATGGGTGTGTTGACGGAAGAACCCCTATAACATCTGAACATAATAGCAAAAAAAGGTAGGACACGATAGTAGAAACAATTACCACAGAAATGACCTTAATTGCAGGAGGTTAGAAAAATAAAAACCACACAGCAACCCATGACCTCCCTGTACTCAACAAAGGGAAAGAAACTTTGAATCTTTCTATGGATAACAACCAGAGAAGGGAGGTTATCCATGTTGTGTAAGTTACAGGATTGTTACAGAATTCACCAATCAAGCTATGCTCGGGAGTGGTGAATTGAAACCAACACAATTAGGTGAACGAGAGAAACAATTACAGAGTGGAAAAATGCTAACTTATAAAGGGAAAACCATTTTGAATGGAGAGACACCAGAAAGGCATGAAGGGGGATAGTTGACCAATTCAAACCCAAAAAACTTCACCAAACGACTATCCTTTTTAAATTAACTAGTGAGGGCGAATGACTTTAACATTGCTATTTTACCATTAATGAACAAGTGATGGAGCAGGGGTTAGGTCGATGGAATGAATTCATTGGTATCCTCCCTTTCCCTAGACACAGCAAAAGGGAAAAGAATACTATCTTTAGAGGCGAATTAGGAATGAAACTTTCAATAAGTCATAACGCAAAGTTGATGCTAACCAAGTCACGAACCCAACAAAACAATCTCTTTTTTTTTTTTTCCAGCATTCATGTCATGAAGGACATACTCAGTAGAATAGAGGTACATCATCATAAAGAAAGCAGGTAAATCGAAAATGAAGAACCTGCATCGACACCCCGAGTGATTTTTTTGTTTCTATAGGAGATGCCAATGCATTCACAATTAAACAAAAACAAGAAGAAACATAAAATGATGATTGAAAACAAATTAAATGGTTGGCTGCAAAAGGGTTTGAAGCTAAGGGTAAATTACTTTACTGTGGAAATATCATGACGAAGCTTGACCCTGGCGCTATGATTTGCTCTTGAAGAGGAAGGAAAAACCCCACTGATGGTCTATGAAGAACTTGCAACAGGAAAGCGACAGAGATAAAAGATGTTAGGGTTTTGAAAAGAAAATCAAAGAAAAACAAAAAATATTGAATCCATTACTGTGAATAAAAATACCTCAAGGAGGGTCGTGGCTGTAGAGTTGCATGGCACCTGTGTTAGTGCCGAGGGCCAGGTGTTGGAAAGGAGCCGAGGAACACATTGTAGCTACCAAGAGGAAGATCCAACAACGAAATGAGCAAAATGGGTGAGGATATAGGGTTACCAATGGTTTAGGGTTAGAAAATTGGATCTGAGCCGTCAATGTCCCAATTATCATCTCCACCATCCATAGACCACCATCAATCCCAACACTTCCATGGTCATGTGACCTACATATGGTAGCAGCCAACGTCGAGGTGTATGAGAGGGTGACCTAAGTTCCAAGGAGAATGGCACATTGCATATGGGGTTGTATTAAGGTAAAGCGCCATGGTATGGTACCATGGGTAAAACACATTCTATGTATTAGTTGAAACTTAGGGAAGTGATGTAAGTTAATAGTCTAGGATATAAAATGTGTGAAATGTGCCAAAATAGCCATGCCCAAGGGACGTATAGTCCCCCCAACCTTTAGGTTGTAATATTTTTGGTAGTGTGAATGGGGTTATTTCCCTCAACCATAGTCTAATAGCATGGTTAATCACCATAGCGAGTAAGGAAGAACATTGACAAGATGTCAAAAATCCATAGACTTAGAATTACACCTCTTAGCTGGAGTGGTACCTTTTAATTAATACAAAATAACAAGATTCTTATGGAATTTTTGGTAATGTATTTTAATGTTAAATTTCTCTATCCATATTAACGACATAATTCAGAGAGGAAGGAGGTATTTTGAAACAAAAGAAAAAAAAAATTGTTGATGGAACTGAGGTATGTTACACCAACACTGCTTCCAAGTGTCCTTAGAAGACTAACCTTGCCATAATGTAGCTAGTCCCATGCAACTTCAAACAATGTTCCATACTGCCAATGAGAAGGGAGAGTAAAGAAAAAGTGATCCACTATCTCCTCAACATTTTATAGAGGATAAACCAACTTGGCCCTGCCATAGTTCTCTTTTTTAAATTGTCATATGTAGGGAATTTATTTTCCAATAAGCACCACTAAACGAGTCTGGCTTTACTGGAGCAATTGGTCTTCCATAATTGTCTCCACCACCAGGCTAGATTTCCTATTCTCTTGCCATCAATGATGTACATATAACCTGCTTTTGTTTAATTTCCCCAAAAGGAGAATACACCCAACACAAAGCATCTTCCCTATCTCTTAGAAAAACGCAGAAGATGTTGAGAGTTGTGGTATAATGTTTCCATTGAATTGTGTATTCAATAAAGAAATTAAGTTGGTTAGCATTAGCCCAACCCGTTGCCCACAAAGAAGTACAAGCATTATTAGCAACCTAGTTCAAAATGACCCTACCACTTATATTAAGAAATTTAATTAACTCTTGTGGTAAATGAAAGTTTTCTCTGCATCACACCCAAGGATAAATACCAATACTTAGCTTTTCTTCATTTCCAACTTTCTAGGACAAACCTTCTTTAACCATTTAAAAATATGCTAAAACCACTTCCATATAACTGAAACATTTGACCTTTGCTTATTCAGGATTCTTATCCTTTCTTCAACAAAAATTGGATGGATGTACTTGACCTATGTCCACAAAATATATGTGGATAATAACCTCCAACCAAATTTTGCTACTAATGCCTTAGCAAACATGTGTACTTTTTTCATATCCCATCCTCCCTACATCTTTGGAAAATATATTTTATCCCATTTAACCCAAGGGAAAACCCAACCTTCCTTTGACTCCATCCATAAAAATATAAAATATGTCTTACATATAATGTTTAGAACCTTGGTATCCATGAAAAGGAAATTCAAAAAGATGGAATATATTCCAATACTAATTGTATGAGAATCAATCTACTAGCTCTAGACAACCATATAAATACCTACACCTTTAATCACTTTTCATTTTTTGCAATGAGCCAAATCCAATACTAGCCTTTTTATAATCATTGGGTTTCAGGTGGAAGCCAATATAATTAAATCCTTCATAAAAAATGTTAGATTGAAAAGGAAACTAATAATGAGCATTAACGGACTTGTCCTTAGAGAGACCTAGTTGGGAGAGAGTATATTTTTGGAGATTTGCTTGCATATTGGTAGCTTTCTCAAAAAGTGACTCGGATCCTTTGATGGTTGCTAAATCACTCTTAGACCCATAAAAAAAAGAACAATATCATCCAAAAACAAAAAATGTGCAAATGTTAAATCATCAACTACAATAAAACCCTTTAACTCACCCCTCTTTTTTTTTTCATCTAGTAATCTGCTAAGCCCCTCAACCACGAGTAAGAATCGTAGTGGAGAAAGTAGGAAACCCTACGCCAATCCTTGTTGTGCATGAAAAAAAGTTGAAGTTGACCTATTGATAAACATTGAAAATTATAAAATGGCTATGAAACTAATGATCCAATTAATAAAATGAACTTCAAATCCAAAATGGGTAATAAGCAAAGTAATGTATATCTAATTGACTTTGTCATATGCTTTGGAAATGTCAATTTTAATGACTAGGCTCTTAATTTTCTTGGTTTTTAAACTATGAGGGCGTTCCTGAGCAACTAGCCTCATGTATCTGTTGACCTTACAAAAATGCAAAATTTTCCTTAGATACATTTTTAGATGGAATTGGATTATTCTTGTTGGATATGATGGTATCTATGACCTTATAAATGCAATTGTGTACATATATGGGCTTGAAGTCATCATAAGAGTGTGGAGAATCGATCTTGGGGATGAGAACAATAAAGGTAGAGTTAAAAGAATCAATCATCCTCCCTCATTGTCTACCATAGATTAAAGAAATTTTGAGGTCTAAAATGGGCCTCCTAGGAATATTATAAAACAATAATGAAAATGATAAAATAATATTGAATTACATCATCATATTTTAGAGGGAAAAAAGAAAAAACTACTTTTTCAACACGTATATTCAACTTATCTCCCTATGATTTTACTAAAATTTCAAGTGGGATAACTCGATGGATGCATAATTTAATTCCTCATTCAAGGAGTACCCATGTTGCATATTTTTGATAGACCCCGCTACACGAAAAATGAAAAATGCATGAAAAATGTGATCAAAATCACATTTTTCATGTAGAAATTTCCATCGACAATATGCAACATGGGTACTACTTATATGAGGAATTAAATTGTACATCTAAAAAGTGCTCCCGCTTAAAATTTGAGTAAAATTGTAGGGAAATAAGTTGAAAATGCGAGTTCAAAAAGTAGTTTTTTTTTAATATTTTCACTTTTTTACTCCAAAAATGGTGATCATCCCACATGGTTAACATCATCATCTTGAATCCTATTGGTTACTATAAATTTGATTCTCGTTGTACATTTTTGTTTTGAGGCGCATTTTAGACCTAAAAATTTCTCTAATGCTCAATGACCTTTAGGAGATCCCCCTCTACGATATTTGTTGGGTCAATTTACTATGAAAATTAACACAAGTATTTAGCTATCAATCAAGGCTTGTAAGCTTGGAAGCATGTCCAAAGTATATGGATTTTAGTTGTAGTCAATTTCAGAAGATGAAATATAAATATTGGAGGAAATGTATATTACAAATATAAAATCTAATTAAGTAATTTCTGATTCACTTATGTAATATGTGCAAAATGAGGCTCCTAACTTAGGAGAATCATGTTGTCCTTCCCTACAATATTACTTCCATGAAGAGAAATCCAAAATCAATAATTAACAACAATTTTTGATGTAGAAGATGTATGAGAAGAGGCTCCTAACTAAGGAGATCCAGGTTGCCCTTCTTCACACTTCTATTCTATCATTGTCACCATTGCTTTAAAACTAGAAATTTAGAAATAACTTTAAACAAGGAAAAGAGGATGAATTTCAATTATAGTTCCTGATAAAATAGAAGGATAATTTAACTTAAATTCTTGTTTTTCCCTTCATATGTAGATTATAATTAAACCAATATTCATCCAGCAATCATAATAAATCTTTACACATCTAAATACATTTGAAGCAAAAACTAGTTTATGAAAATTTATGCTAAATTAACCAAGAAGTGCACTTAGCTTGGTGTGGGGGCCCTCCACCCTTTCCTTGCACACTTGAAGAAATCTCAGCTACAAAAAATTCAGTCAATCACCAAGCATGAACAACAAATGAAAATGAAATAGGTTCTTCAATTAACTTTCAGTCTTCAAAGAGTCTCAATATCAGATTATACAAATTCTACCTGCTCAAGCCTTCAATAGTCTTGGCTTAAATAGAGAAATAATAAAAAAACTTGACTAAAATGTCTCTAACAAGCATATCTATCCTAATCCCATCTATCTTGGTTGAATCCATCCATTCAATTACACAAAATTTGGAAAATCCCCAAAAATACTAAATTTGGCTTACTTCCTAGGTATTTTCTAAATAACAGGTCATGTTTGACCAGAGTTGATCGGGCATGTTTTAACTCGATTTGACCGAACCAATAGATACATGTCTATTCTTGGTTCCTAACCTTTCCATATCTATGCTCATATTGTGCCCAAGTGTCCTGCAAGTATGAATTAAATGGAGCCATAACCAGAATTTCCAGTTCTGTCCAAAAATACACTAAAAACACATTTTTTGCAAAAATATCTAAAAATTGAAAAACATAATTTATATACCTGAATATGCATAAATTGGTAAAAATATGGTGTATATGGATGGTTTATGGTTGAAAATGATGTAAATTAGGTATATTTTAATAAGCAAAATTTGATCAAAATCGAGGGCCAACAATATCATAGCTTAGTGAAGAATTCAACCGACCAACCATCTAGCCCAATGATCTTATCCTTATGAAAACTATGGATAACCTTTTGTATTTTAGTCTCAGACATTGGATTCATTAATCCTTGATTTTCTTCATTGTTTGTATCCCTAGGGAATGATCAAGATAATTAGATAACTTCAACAATGGTCACTTCAAGAGGAGCCTTGTAAAGATTATTGAAGTGTTATTTTCCCATCCTTGTGAGATCTTCAAATGTTATAGCTCTACCACCACCCACATCATCCAAATCCCATATCTCGGTGACCTTTTTTTTTCCCATGGAAAAAGTTGTAATTTCTATTAATTTATAAGAAATTACATTTTGTAGATGCCGAGGCATATGCATATGGAGGCATGTTTGCCTATCAAGATACATAGAACTGTCTAAATAATGAAAAAGCTTAACTGCTAGTCGCTGTTACTCCACGCAGGGAGTCTGTAATCAACCATATTGTATCAAAACTTCCCTCAACAGAAAGAGGGAAAAAGGTTCAAAATTGTATCATCTCTGCACAAAGAGAGATATATGATGTACTGAAACCAACACTGTTGTATATAAAGCCATACAAAATAATTTATACCATGAGATCAACAAAAATACTTGGGCTTAAAGCCCAATTTGTCCATGTTCTACAAAAGGTCTGTGGTAATATTGATGGTAAGTACCATCAATTTCCTCCTGTATCAACTAGTCATTGCCCTGTAGATGCGCTGCCTCTTTTGAAAGTTGATCAGCCTCCGAGTTTTGTTCCCTGTAAATATGTCGATAGACAAAGGAGTCAAAAGTGGCAATCAGTCTACGAGCTTCTCCTAGAATATGCCTCAAAGTATATGCATTGCAGTGAGATGTATTGTTGAGCCAATTACACACAATTTTTGAGTCACCAAACAATTGAAGATGTTTGCAATGATGTCTTAATGCAAAGTATATAAGATGCTTTGCTATACAGAGTTCAACAAAGTTGTTGGTACCCCTGCCCAGGTTTATTTGAATTTTAAACATGTGTGACTCATTCAGGAATAGAATGGCTCCCCCTCCACATCCTGCTTCCTGAGCAGAACCATCAAAGTAGGCCCATGGAAAGGATTTGTCTATGATTTCAAGTATGATGGTGCGCGGGGGGGGGCTATGGTGTCATCCTCGAGTAGGAGATCATAATCAACGATAGTATGAAGAAGAATGGAAGGCCAGTGAGGGTCCTTGAGATTGAAAATGGAGTGATTTCTGGCAATCCAAATGGCCCAACAGACCAGGAGTGGCATGTTCCTAGCTTTTCTTGTGTGGGCTTGGCACCAGGAATTCTAGGCCTCTTGGATGTTGTTATCGTGCCAGGGGTTTAGGGAAGGGTAGTGAGCAGTGATACAGTTCCAGAACTCCTTAGTGGACGGGCAGTTCAGGAAGAGGTGTTCGGTATTCTCTTCATCAAGTCAACAAAGATGACATCGAAAAGGGCCATGAAAGGTTCTTTTCATCAAATTGGCACCAGTAGGGATCTTATCAAAAAGAATGTTCCACAATAACAGGCGGGTACGAGGGGCAGCCTTGAGTTTCCAAAAAGATCTCCAATTCGGGTCAATAGACTGTGGTTTATGGGGGTCCATGAGTCTGATGTATCCTTCTTTAGTGGAATATGTTCCTTTTTTGCGAAAGCCCATATAATCTCATCCGGTTCCTCTGTCAGTCGGATATGAGCCTGTGAGAGAGCTTTGATGTATTGTTGCCAGTCAAGTTGCCATTGCTCAGGGATATCCAAATCGTGTTCTGATTTCCATGCCTGATGAAGGACGGTGGAATTATTACGATCGCCAATGTGCTTGATGAGAATGATTCCCCTGTGATTTAGGTGTCTTATCAATTCGGTTGGCAGCCTGTGTGCGTTCCCACATCCTACCCATGGATTCGTGCCAATACGGACTGCATTTCCTTCATTTATTCTCTAGGTAATTCCTTGTCGCAACAGAGGAAGCACGTTCATCATAGCCTTCCATATGTTGGAGATATTACCATTCGAGGGGTGTGTCTGCCTAAACCAATCCATCAAATTCATGGGCCATATGTATTTTGCTTGAGCAACTCGAGTCCAGAGGCTGTTAGAGGAAATGAGTTGCCAGCCTAGTTTAGCAGCCAAGGCTTTCGAGATCTTGGTGACCTTTTACAAACCGTTAAAAAGTATTTGTATTTTCATCTCCACTTTGCAACCATATAGCTTTGCTCTTTTGCCTCCATTTCTCCTCCTTATCAGCTAAAATTTTCTTCTTGGTAGTCTCTAGATGGATGATCCTATGTTTTTATTCCTTCAACAAGTATCCCCCCCATCAAGAGCTTCCATACACTCCATCTCTTTCTCCACATCTTTAAGCATTTCCTCCTTTGTTTTTCTTTTAAGGGAAAACCACTCAATCATGGCCTTTTTTAACCTTTTTAGGTTTTCAATAAATTGAATCGCTATATGCCTAACCCTGTCAGGGCTATAAGGTATCTAGTGTTCCGCAACCAAGTTATGAAAATATTCATCGTTTAACCATACTGCATTGAATTTGAAAGGGATTCTTAGTTTATTAAATCCACTTTCACCTCAAGAAAAATAGGATGGTGGTTAGATTCACCCCTCACCCCTTACCACTGAAAAAAGAGAGTGATCCTTTCCAATAAAGAGTTAGCCATTAGGAACCGATCAATCTTCCTGGCTATCATCACTTCACTAGTTCACCTATTTCTCTTGGTGGGCTTATACTTGAACAATTCCACATTGCATAGGTTGTGATCCTATAGAATATGAATGAAATAATTAGATAAGGGGTTAATTTGAGCACGAGGGCCCCAAATTTCAGATGCCCCAAGAGAGAAATTCATGTCCCCCACTACCACTAAATTATCAACCTGCACATAAGAACGAGCCAAAAACCTATCCTAGAAGGTATTCCTATCCTAGTAGGGCCCATAAATATTTACCACTTTTAGATCCATTCCCAATTAAGAAGAAAAAATATGAACCCCCAACATCAAATGTGATCCCTAGGAGCCTAGAATTATTTATTTATAATTTCGCGTGGCATATATTTGTAAATATAATTTATTGTTTCAAATTAATAAATTTTATAATTATATATCCAATAAATATTTTCCATTTAAATTCTCAATAAAATATAAAAGTATACAGTTTTAAATATATAAAATGTCAAACTTTTATTTAGTATCTAAGATAAAATTTGTCATCATAATTTTTGTATGATTTAGGATGGCTCTTATTGTTGTGTTATGAAGTATTATGTAAAACAAAGGATTCAAAGTTTAAATTTTCCATGGATCAAACCAAAATAAATAAATAAATAAATAATTATTTCAATTTTAATTCTAATGTGTTTATTAATTTCAAAAATTAATATTATTAATAAAATAATAATAAATATAAAGTAAAATTGTAAAATAACTAAACTAATTATTAATTACTTGATAGATATTATTTGGTATTAATTATTAATGATTTGTGTTTATATGAAACCACTATACTTGGAATGGAACATCCCAATAAATTCGACTTACCAATCATTTTTTAAAAGTATTTATAAGAATCTTTGATAAAAAAATGTTGAAAAACCTCTATTTTTAGGTGTGAAGGTTATTATTATTATTATTATTATTAACAAAGTCATGTAAATTAAATGGTTGTTAAATTCCAATAAACATCAATCCATAATAAGCATCAAAATACTTACTAGCACTTATTACAAAAAACGCTGACGATAAAAATGTCTACTGTGGAACAATTTCCAACATCACAATTTCAAGATCATCACCACAGAAATCTACAAACACTAATACATCTCATGTTGTTAATATATATGTATACATATATATATATATATCTATATATATATCTATATATATATATATATATATATATATATATATATATATATATATATAGATATATAGATATATATATAACAAGATTCTTAAACCATGGAGATTTAAACCCCATTTTACATGAAAATTCCTAATCTGTAAATAGGCTTTGCATGGACCAATACCATGGCATATCAATACCACATGCCAAAAAAATAACTCTTTTTTTTTTTAAAAGAAAATGAGTAATATCTAGATTAAATCTACACTTTATCGCAACAAATACACAGGGAGTGTATCACTTCAAAATTCTCAAAATGACAAATAACCACTAGCTATAGACTTAAAACAACATAACAACTTCCTATAGAAATTAATACAGCCAAGATATTGCATTGAGAACGAAATTGATACATTAAAACCAAAATGAGGCTTTCCTTTTAGCAGCATAGACATAACTGCATAGAGACTACAAGATGGTCAATCAACATCATTAGCAAGTAAGTTAATATCTATATCCAACTTTGATGTCATTCAAAGACTGATTTTGCGTGACAATAGGATCTTTTTCAAATTGAAGGTCTTCAATTATCAACCTTAGCATGTCTATCTCATTGTCAAATTATTTTCTTCTAGCTCAACCTGAGCATGATACATCTTACAAAACTTCTTTTGAAGGTTTTCAACAACCCTTTGCATGGTGTCATGGGCTAATAAATAGATAGAACATGCATAATCCTCTGTGGAAGAATCCAAGGGAGGAGAGGACATCTCTTTGAAATAATCCTAGAGAAGATTGAGCCTACCATATAGACAGAGTAGAAACAACTACCTTATAATCACTGTAGACAATGAATTACCAGCAGAAGCACAACAAGAATTTCCAAAATTTGTATCCAAATCACTCATAGAAAAATCCCAACTCTTAGGGCATAAATAAAGCCCCCAATAAAGTTTACGCCTTCCCTTCACAATTGGCTTCCACAAGTATACATAAGGGAAGTGTTGTGTACAACAACACAAGCCCCATGAGAATAAACTATTTCACTAAATCTTCCCCTTATACAAATAGAATAAATTTTCCATCAAAAAGGAATTAGAGTTACCTTCAGGCCAAGGAGTGGAAGTAGGAATTGGACTGATGAGCATGAGAGACCTAGGGAACCTTGCATTCCTGAAAGCCCTTTTCGCAAAACAACACATGAACAAAAGTTTCGAACCCATAGCTTCCCAATTACCAACGAAAGGACCTAGTCTCGGAGAAGGATATCCTCATAGAGCCTATTAAAGAAATCTCGATTAGATGCCACATCTAAAATCTCATACAGGAACCAACACCCAATCTTCACCCACCAAAGAGATAAGCAAATGCCTAAGGCCGATGCCTTCCTGAATGAATCCATGGGAGATATTGACATCCATTTAAGCTCAATGTGCTTATCATACCACACAAATTGCATCATTCTCCCATTAATGTTACTTGTGTGACATCCATGAGAATTCATCATAGTTCTATGGTGAAGGTTATTCCAAGGAGTTGGAAAAGGATTGATTCAAGTTGAAACATGCGAGGAAATATAGAAACCACCTATGTGACAAAAAAAATCCTTTGCTGCCACATTCTTTAATTTCTTGAGGGAATATATTAACCAAAGTAACCACCTTTAATGAATTATTTGTGAAGAAAGGACAAAGGAATGAAGAATTTACATGAAAACTAATGATGGGAGGGTGATGAGAAAAGACAAGTGAGAGGGTAGCAGAACGAGGAAGTAGGGAGAGGGAATAAGAAGAGAGGGGAGAGGGACTGGGATTTGTAGTCATTCATCTCTTCCTTGGTTCGCCTTAGTTTCCAATTTAGGAGACAAACTTTAAGAGATGAGGTAGGACTAGGTTGGAGAGAAAGCAAGCTTACCCAAAGAGCTTCCATATTTTCCAAGGCCAAATCCAGATTGAGGGTATTTGTTTCTAGATAAAGAGATAGAACCTTAAGGGCCACAAATTGGGAAGAGAGATGAGATGATTTAAAAATACTCGAGCTTCTAGAGAGCCAAACCTGCTAGAAAATATAATTTTGAAGGGCGAGGCAAAAGGATTTCATGGAGGATTTGGATTGAAGGGATCCTGCATACTACTTTTTCCATGAAGTGAAGAAGATTTGAAAGTGAGAATGCCAAGGCCAGTTCAACCTAGAGGAAATAAGACCCAAAGTAAGGGACCAAACTGTATTCACATATGGACAATCTAAAAACATATGCGATATAATATATTCATGTTTTTCACTCATAGGGCATTTTGAGGGGCCCATAATGCCCCTTTTCTTCAATTTATCTGAAAACAAGATCTTTTTGTGAAGGAGAAACTAGAAAAGGTATTTACTTTAGGAATAACATTAGGTTTCCAGATTTTATTCTAGAGGGAGGACTTAGGAGGAATATGGGAGTTAAATAGCTTGTCCATTTACCCTTGTCTGACAATATAATGAGAAGCTTTCTAACCCAGTTTTTCCTACTAAAATCAATTAATGGGAGCACTTAAAACCAATTTTTTAATTAAATCTTCTCTAAGAGGCTTTAAATCATTAATAAGAGTCCCCATATTCCAATTTATCCACAATCCCTCAGTATTACAAGAAGAGATATTGGCCAACGTGTACAACCCCTATGAGTGCATGTAGCCCATCAAGGGGTGCAAACCTTTGTCATTCACCAAAGGAGGCCCATTGAGAATGGAATCCTCCCAGATATTAATATTATCTCTGTTATCACTCAGATTTTCCTTGAAGTTGTTAGAAGAAGGAAAGGGGTCTGAGGTAACCACAAACCAATATTTTAAGTACAGAATCTAGCCAATCTGTACTCAGAGAGGGCTCTCTCTTTATGATTTAGCTTTGTTTTGTGAGATATTAGGCTAGTTATGAAAGCTTGGGGGGTTTTGATTTTGTTTGGTGGTGGAATTCAGGAGCAGATGGATAGAACAAGGTATTTCAGGCCATTGGGCTATGGAGTCAACTGGATGATGGCTTAACTGGATCAGGTTGATTTAACAAAGGAGAATTTCACAGGGCAAGATAGCTAAACAAAAGACAAATGATAGCTTAAAATGGGTGAAATGGTCTTGAACAGGGAGGAAGGGCAGTGAAGAATCCTTCAACAAAGTCCAAGATGAGGGGAGGTGGGTGCTCATTAACAAAAAGAAATTAAGTATTGTTTGTTAAATGGTCACAGTGATGAACTATGGAAGCTGGGAGCAGTTAAGAATTTCCTACCTATAATAGCTTGGAAGAAAACATTAAGAAAATAAATGATTTTAAAGACAGAATGCAGTAAAGCTTTTTCTGAAATATAACTTTTCATTTATCATTCAAATATGAAACACATATGAATATTTATTAAACCAGAAAACGGTAAAAACATAAGATATAAAGTACTTTTTTGTTTCTCGTTTGACACAGGTATCCTGTAGAAGTCCTTTGCTTTATTACTTTGTTCCAGCCGGCCATACAAAAGTTGTTCAACAACACTTCAATTCCAAAAGTACATTGTCTACAGAAATGTCTAAGAATCCACCCTTAGTACTTCAAATAAGATAGTACTTATACAAAATTCACATCAAAATATCTCTTAAGTAAGAGAGATACATTCTAGGAAAACTAAATATATTTTACATGAATATAGAGACAGATGGTCTCGAAAGTAGACACTGAATGTGAACTGATCGTTGCTATCCTTGTTTTGTTGAAGGAGCTAGAGGCAGGTCCTATGAATATGCATCTTGTTGTTGTGCTAGTAACTCTGTGCTGGACATCTGATTTTATCTTTTCACTGATACTCTTTTACCTGTTTTACCATCATTCATCCTTTTTTACTAAAATTGACTATGGTAAATACTTCAATTTACTTCACTTTTTACCATGGTAAATCATAAGGTTTCTGTCATGCTGGTCCATTGATCATCTCTCGGTATTCTTGTCCTTGTCAATTTTTTGTAGATTTCATATGCTTGTGTATATTTTACAAAATTCGGTTGCATTGGGAATAAGTGCTTCACTTCATGCTCAATGTAAAAAAGGTTCTCCAAACCATCATAGAGAACTCTCCCTATGGGCAATGCCTTGACTGCAGATGAACTGGCCTAACTGTTAGCTTGCCGATGTAATTTGTTGACATAATCATCCCGAAACATTAGCTTGTCATTGATGACTAAAGGACTTGGGAGTCCTTTACTTTGTAAGATGCCAAATTTCTCCATGAACTCATCTATGTCTTCCTTCATATTTTGACATTTGCATTCCAGGCCTTGCATTAGATTCCTTTTGGTAAATAATTTTTTTATTTCGAGGATAGTAGCAGTCTTATCCTCAATGTTTAATTGTTCCAACTGATGCCTGTTTCTACTATTTAGAAAGTTTATTAATCTGATAGCTTCTTCAGGCTTCCCTCCTAGTTCTTCCCTGGTTTTCTCAACCTCTTGAAGAGCAACTTTCACTAAGTTGATTTGTTCAAAAATGATTTGAATTGATGACCAAATATCATTGATGGAATCAATGATATTAGTCCATAATATCTTTCTGATATTAGTTAAAGGCTTTTCAAATGTAAGGTCCTTTTCCAATGTTTTAATCTGTTGGGTCAAGCCTTTTTTTCTCATCTCTTCTACAAAATTGAATTTTGATACATCATATTTTTGCTCTAAAGTAATGAATTTCTCTTTTACTTTTTGCAGTTCAGTGACTTGGAGCTTCATTTCCTCCATGGACTTGATCAACTCTTCTGTACTCTAATTTGAGGTTCCTGCCTATGATGTACCTGTACCTGTTGCTTCTATAGTTGCAGCTGTTTCCAAAGGGACATTTGGTGCTAAAGCAGTTGCCAATGTAGAAGGGACTGCTGTAGAAACCATTGGCACTACATTTTGAGGCTGTGTGGTTGACTCACTTTGCCTGTTTTGTAGTGTTTTCTCTAATTCTTGCTTTGTCTTTTTTAGTTGCTCATTTAGCTTAAGGACCAGGTCCATAAGCTCTTCTTCATTTTTATTCTCAATCACTTTAGCAGTCTGAGAGTGAATGAGTGGTGGCAATTTCAACTGCTTTCGTAGTGCAGCTATATCTTCATTCTTTTTCTTTATTAGGCTCTGTGCAGCCTTGATATCCTTTGGGTTATGGCCCAACTCAATAATCAACTCCTCCAATGATTTGATTATGTTGTCCTTTTCCTGTGAGGATGCATTTTCTAGTTGCAACTGGGCAGTAGTGTTGCTCAGTGAATTTTGCAACCTATGTGCCATCATTGCGTTGCTAGTCAGTGTAGAATAAACCATCTCCCCTATTTGTTTATGTAGTTCTATCTTATCTATGGGGTGGATGTCTTTAACTAAGACCTCAAAATCTGTCTTGAGTTAGTCTACAAATGACTTGGGCTGCTAAACTGTGGGCTTTAGAAAGCTCATCTGCATTTTGCCTTCTTTAACGTCATAAGCTGACATCAATCTGGTTTGATTTGTAGGGGCCATCTTCAAGTATTGAGCATAGGATTGGGCCTTCATCTACTCATTCTTGGTCTTTATTTCCTTGAATTCTCCTTTTATGTCTATGATCTTCTTAGATGAAAATATGAAAGATGAAACTTCTACACTCTGTTGTCTTTCAAGCTCTTGTCTTTGTGAGCTGGAAGGTGTCCCACCTATTGGGAATGTATGTAGACTGTCTCCACTTTCTTTTCTCAAACTCCTTGTTGTTTCCTCAAAGAATTCTTCCTCTGAATATGGATTTAGCCTATGCCTCTTCGCACCAGGCTAGTCTGAAGGACCACTGGCAGGGATAGTTACTTCCCTGTCTCTTTTCAAGTTCTTTTTGTCATTCAGAGGATTCTGCGCAACTGGGGGATTTCCCATATTAACCTGAGCTGGATGAGTTCATGGTGGAGCTCTTTCTTCAGAGATTTTAGGCTGCTCTAACATTTCTGGTTGTTCTAATGTTTGTGGCTATCCTGATGCTGGAGTATTTGTTCCTTGGTCTTTTTCCTGTGGTGGTTCTGTTGGGGGAGCACTAGTTTCCTGTGTGTGCCTTTGAGAAGTCTCTGTTGTAGAGGCACTAGGCTCTGGTGTTGGCCTTTGAGTAGATTCAACTAGTACCTGTTCAAAAGAGTCTAGGTCAAGTCTCTTTTCTAAGTCTTTCATCACATTCTCTACCTCAACTTGATCACTATCCATTTCAACTAGAGTTCCTTCCCTCCATTCATCCATATTTGCATACTGTTCTATCTCAGGGATTCTGTGATGGATATAGGGTGATAGCTTATGTTTCATTCTCCTATCACAAATGAAACCTTGTGGGTCATATCTCCAAGAAAAGCTTTTCTTTAGTCTCATTGTTGTTTCTATGATTTCTTTTGCTCTTTTCCTTGCTTCTCTATTGTTGCACAAAAATGGGCCTAAGTGGTCTTTAATCCTCAATTGGGCTTTCTTCTTTGCCTTGGTGAAATGAATTTGATCAGAGTTTAACATTTGCCTATAATATTCCAGGGAAAACAATCTCATAGGAACATACTTAGGTAGCTTGAAAGGAGGGAGTTCACAACCATAGATTCAGATCTCAGTGTGATTCTGGTACAAGTACCAATCACCTATCTTGTATTGCTTTGATAGTTGAAGGATTCTCTTGATTTCATCACTAATCCTAGGAGGAGGATTTCCTGTCAGCATGGTGGTCATAGGGTGGACAAACTGGTCAATGAATTCATTATATGAATAGGGGCAAGTGTACGAGTAGTGGAAGATGGAAGTACATAAAATGACTGATCTGGGATTACCCTTTGTATCAAGTTTATTTACAAAGAATGGGAACTTGTCAGACTAATAGTAAAGGAAAAGGTGATATATGACTGTAGAACACTTGAATTCCTTTTCATTTTCTAGCCTCATGAACTGGTCATGGATTTTTTTACCAATGAAAGCAGCATATATTTGACAGCAGGAGGTTGACTAGGGGTAAAAATGGACATGAAAACTAGAGTCAATTCATACACATACTCACTAGTATTGAAACCCATGACTGCAGTAATCATATTGACTATATTTTTGCCTATCTCTGTGAAGAAAGATTACATGTAGGGGGGAGGATCTTTGGGTTGATGTTTCTTATCCATAAAAGTCTGGCAAAGGCGACTGAGTTCAGATTAGGACATTTTAGAAGCTTTCTCTAGTAATTCCCCAAGGGAAATGGGGGTAAGGTTTTGATCGGGCTAAAACTGTAGCATTTCATTGATTGAGTCTGCAGTAATTGTGAAGAGAACAGTTTGGTTGGGGGACATTTTTGCTCTGAGGGTGGGATTTTAATTGGCTTGACATTGATGGATAATGTCAGGGAAAATGTGCACAAAGGGGAGTATATACCTTGGGAGATTTGACTCCCAAAGTCCTATGGTATCAAAGCCATTCATGTAATTGTCCTGGCATTGAAAAAATACTTTTAGGGAGTTTTTATTAGTTTCAAGGTCTTTTATTTGAATATCTTTATCTGCTAAGGGAAGATAATCCAAATCTCTCTAAGGAGTAGTGATAAGAGGTATATTAAGGGCCATGGGGATTTCCATTTCTGGTTCTTGTGGATTCAGATATGAAAATGGGGTTTTCAAGTAGAGTTGGTGAAAATAGAGGGTCCTAGGAGTCTTCAATTTTAAATTCCGCAACTGAATTGTAATGAATTTTGGGGTTCTATATAATAATATAATATGGGCATAGGTAATTTTGTTTTATAGGGGAATTATAATAAAATATTAGTGGTTAATATGACTAAAATGAATGGGAAAGCGCTAAGTCCAATGTTTTCCGAAAGTATTTCATCATATAACATATTACTTAGGCTAAAGTGTATAAAAGGGTTTTTATGCAGATTTATTTCAATTTCCCCAAGTAAAATATGATTTTACTTAGGAAAAGTTTTATCAAAGGAATGAGTGATCTTATGGGGGGGTAATGTTGATGAAAGGGACTTAAGTACTTTAGGCATTTCCAATTATTGGGTCGAGGGTCCGGTCCTTCCAAAAGTCAGAGAAATGCTTTGAGCCCCTCTAACTCTGACAATTACTTTTAACACGTAGGAAGTTAGTGAAACTTTAGGGAAATGAGTGGGGAAGTTAATTATTTTGACTTTGAATGTTGATGTGCCTTCCATATGATACATGCCTTTGCCAAGTGATGAAAATAAAATATTTAAACATTTAAACTTAACATTAACCACACATTTTTTCTGCAACCATCATCTACCTATCCTACCTACTTGATCCTAGCATTTTCACTTCTTTATTAGGGTGCACTTAGACTGGCAAACCCTTATCAAAATTTCTTTTTATTATACATGGTGATGCCTATCTAAGTCTACACTTATTACATCCAAGGGCTCAGATTAAACTATTGAGCTCCTTTTTCACTCTACCTATCTACTTATCTGCCAAGTTTACACTATTTGGTTAGATCTTTATTCTCTATTTCTAAAACATGAAATAACCAAGTTTAAACTATTTGGTTACCATGGATTGTGGCATATGTAACAAGTTGCAAAGAATCATTATTGTACAAAGTAATATAGTAGTCGCATTTGCTCTTACACAATTTCCTGGTCTTTTATTTTTGTTGGGGTTCATTTTCCTTCATTTTTTGACCTCTTTTTTATTCTTTTTACCCTTTTATTCTTTTTCTAGGGTATACCCTCTTTATATTTTTTAATTTTTTTATTTTTTTTATTTTTTACAAATGTGGAAAATCTTTGCAACAAGTAAAGGTATGAACATATTTCAAAGCTAAACCAAGTCAATCATGATGTATGACACCTATTGGTATAGGGGCGTA
The DNA here is from genome assembly GCA_031772625.1 of Pinus tabuliformis. NCBI lineage: Eukaryota > Viridiplantae > Streptophyta > Pinopsida > Pinales > Pinaceae > Pinus > Pinus tabuliformis. The sequence continues at coordinate 711,665,469 of CM062818.1, forward strand.
ACAATGGCTCCACTTGGGGAAGGCTTTTCCTGGTGGAAAGTCAAGAATAGTAGATTAATGGCCTCTGAATGACTTTGACTGTGCTCTGCAATCTTCCTTTTTCTTGTTGCTTTATGTATATGTATGACAATAATACTTCTGAAGCTTAGGGCCTTCTCTTCGAGCTTCAACTCCAAGATCTTACTATCCAATCAACACTTTGAATTTACAAAAGATATAGTATGTACAGTTAGGAACATGGTAATATTAGTAACTAGGATCAAAGTAATGCTTCAACATATGACCATTGACTAGTCCTCCTTACACTTCTGTACCATATAACTCTTTAAGAAAATATGCATTGTTTCCTCTAAAAGCATAGATGATCTATGGCTATTTCCACAGGAATTCAAACTTTCCATGTTTCCCCTTGTCTTCTCTTCTTGAATCCCATATTAGTACTTTATTTCCAAGGTAGAAATCTTCTGCCTTGGTTCTTCTGTCAAATATCTTCTTGAGTTTCTCCTGCAATACTTGGGATCTTTGGTACACCTCCTCCCTGGTTTGTTGCAAATTTATAGTTTGGTTTATCCTTCTTTGTATATCATTAGGTTCCACTTGAGCTTCTTGGAGTATTTTCATGACAGGAACCCCTAATGATGAAGGAAAAACAACCTCCATGCCATATACTAACTCATAGGGACTAGTTCCAATGGATTTTTTGGTTGTAAGCCTGTCTGCCCACAAAGCATTGATCAATTTTTTGTTCCAAGTTTTCTTATTTTCTTCCAACAGTTTTTTGATGATATTAATTAGACTCTTGTTGGAAGATTCTGCAAGTCCATTCCCTTGGGGGTAGTAGGTTGTGGAATGGCCCAGTGTGATGTGATACTTGTTACAGAAATTAATCATTTTCTTTGACTTAAAGGCTGCAGCATTATCAGTAATGATTTTAGTGGGACAACCAAATCTGGACAAAATATTGGTCTCTAGGAAACCTATGATAACAATGTCATTGGCTTGTCTGGAGGGAATGACTTCTATCCATTTAGTAAAATAGTCAGTTGCAGTGAGTATCCATTTTTGTTGGCTAGAAGAGGGTGGATAAATTTCTCCAATGAAGTCAAGACCCCATTGTTGAAAAGGCTTCTTGGTGGAAATAGATTTCAATGGTAAAGGTAACAATTTTCTTTTTCCTTCAAATATTTGGCATTTATGGCAAGAAGTTACAAATTTTTTCACATCTGCAAACAAGGTTGGCCAATAGAATCCAACCCTTAGGATCTTGTCTACAGTTGACTTCCAATAGAGATGTCCACCACAGTCTCCTGCATGAAATTCTTGGAGAGCCTTGTTAGCTTCATCTTTTAATAAACAATTTAACAAAATTCCTTCATGATTTTTCCAAAAAAGAGTATTATCTAAGATGCAAAACTTTGAAGCTTTCATTTTCAAAAACCTATTCTTGGTTCTGGATAACCCTGGAGGAGCCTGCAGGTTTTGTAAAACATAAATTATATCATCATACCAAGGTGAATCTGAAAAGGCCTGGTTGATTTGTGGAGTCACCATCTCTTGCTTGTTATCTAGTTCTGCAATGAGATTTATGTCTAGGGCTTGGCAATTAGTTTCTGCCATGAGTTTGGCCAATCCCTGACCTTTTATTAGCTTGGTAGGTTTTATCTCTATATCATACTCTAAGATAGTAGCTATCCATTTTCCTCTTTTACCATCAACTCCATCCTGAGTTAGGATGTCTTTGACTACTGCATTAGGAACATAAGCTATTACATGAGAGTATAATATATAGACTCTGAAATATTTAATAGCTTTTACCAGTGCAAAAGCTTGTTTCTCCATTATTTTGTATTTTAATGATGCATCTTTGAGTGCTTTACTAAAAAAGGCTATAGGTTTTTCACATCCCTGATCATCCTTTTGTAGTAAAACTGTAGCTATGGTGTGTTTTGATGCAAAAGAAAAAATGATGAAGTCTCTATCAAATTGTGGACTCGTGAGGACTGGTGTTCTAGTTAAGGCCATTTTGATTTCTTCAAATGATTGCTTGGCCTTTGCTGTCCATTTGATACTTGAATCCTTTTTTAGCATATTATTTAGTGATCTAATGAGTTCAGCTAAGTTAGAAATAAATCTCCTTAAAAATTTTATCTTCCTTAGGAAAGATGAAGTTTTTTAATACTTCTTGGATGGCGTATCTGTAAAATAGCTTCAATCCTAGAAGGGTCAATTCGAATGCCATCCTTGGAAATGATGTGACCTAAGATTTTACCTTCCTCCAAACCGAACAAGGACTTCTTTGGATTCAAAGAAATGCCATACTTTCTACATTTTAAAAAGACTTGCCTGAGATGCTCCAACTACTGTTGATCTGATTTAGAAAAAACAGTTAGATCATCTAGATATATAACAAGAAAATCATGAATTTCTTTGGCAAAGGAAATGTCCATTGCTCTTTGGAAGGTTGCTCCTACGTTTTTTAGTCCAAATGGCATTTTCATGTATATGAAAGTACCCCATGGTGTTGTAAAATCAATATTCTCTTGGTCATCAAGATGAACCAAGATTTGGTTATATCCTGAAAACCCATCTAAAAGTGGAATTCTAGAAGAACCCACTAACCTTTGCAAAATATGATCCATTTTGGGTAAAGGATAGTTATCTTTAAGAGAGAACTTATTTACATTTCTCAGATCAACACATAACCTTATTTCCCCTATTTTCTTCCTAGTAGGTACCAAGTTAGACACCCACTCTGAAAATCTAATAGGGGAAATAATCCCTGCTTCATACATGCGTTTGATTTCTTTCTCAATTAATGGTAATAACACAGGGTTAATTCTTCTGAGTTTTTGTTTAAAGGGCTTTTGATTTTCTTTCAGAGGTATAGTGTGCTGAATGATAGAGGTCTCATAGGACTTCAAATTTTCATAACTACAGACAAAGACATCATAGAATTCCCTCATAAGTTCAACATACTTTAGCTTCTGATCAGGAGGTAAAGATTTTGACAATTTTATCATTTTTGGATTATCTTGTGTTCCTAAGTTGTACTCTTTGATATCTGCTTTTAATGGCTCCATTTTAGGTTTCTTGGGAATGTCATTGGAGTCAAAAAAATCTTCTAAAGGAGTCAATCCTTTGGGTAAATGATTGTCCTTTAGGTTGATAACCTCTGTTTCTTCTTCAATTATTTCATCTAGGTCCATTTGTTTCAGGTCTTGAATTTCTTTTTGTGTGAATTTTGTAGGATGAAGCATATTTATTGAATTTAATTCTACAATGTTAATTTTTACCTCATTTATTTGATTAGAACTAGTAATTGTATCAACATCTATGTTAATGTTAGAAAACTCTTCATCTAAAGTTAAAAAATTATTGATCTGCTTATCACTATCAAAAACCTGCCAGTTCTTCAGATTATCAGGGATGGTTGGTCTGTGCCTAATCTCAACAGTATACTGATGATTAGGTTGAAAAGGTAATTTGCAGGTGCTGGCAAACATGGCCAAGCTGTGGGCTTGCATGTTGTGTTTTCTAGGGATAGTTGCAAGCTGGGTTTCCAAAAAAGTGTTGAGAATTTCTATGACTATTCCTCTATAATATCCTAGTCTAGGATCTTTGGTTGAGTAAGTCCCTTTGATATGTTTAATTATTAATTCTGAATCTCCTATGACAGACACCCTAATTGCTCCTAATCTTTTAGCAAGTTTAGGACCTAACAAGAGAGCCTCATATTCTGCCATATTATTGGTACATCTAAAATTTACTCTGTAGGCATGGCCTTCAACATGATCATTTTCTAAATTGTACACCCAAACTCTTGCTCCCGCTCCTAGTTTATTGACTGAGCCATCAAATTCTAAATGCCAAAGGATTTTATACTCATAATTTGTGTCTGGGGTAGTAGGAACTTGTTTAACCATGGCATTTGGGTTTTCATTGTCATTTGACTTTTCTCTGCTATTTGATACCTCTTGAATGCGAATAGTTGATTTTTCTTTTTCAATTTCTTTTGGTTCTGCTGCTAAAACCTCTAAAGTATTGGAAGGACTGGCTTTTGCATTGTAAAGAATGAAAGAATCCATATCAGAGTGTACTGAGTATATGGGGAAATTTTGGGGTCTTTCCTGACTACTTACTATGTATTTCATCAATGTTTCTTTGTATAGTTTCTTGGGTTGTCCAAAAACCGATATAGTGGCATATGACATATCCAATTGAAGAGATCCCTGAAGCTTAGCACCCTAGGATCTGGATAATAACATGCCATATTTGGGTGGTATATCTGCTACCACTATGTCCATTAAAATTCTTTTTGTAGGGTATTGAACCAATGAAACACACAAGTCTTTTATCAGTCCTAAACATCTCACCTGACTAGAATCAAAAGAAAATAAATCTTTGTATGGTCTAGTGATGTCTAGGTCTAGCTTTTCCATGACAGACTTGGGCATGAGATTATGAGATGCACTAGAGTCAAACATGGCATTGTGAAGAATCTTATCATGTATGTTTAAGCTAACATAGAAGGGAGGAATTCCTCCTTCCAATGGTTTTCCATTCACTTCTGGGCCAAAGATTAATTCGGGTTGGTCATCAAAAATATTAATTGAGTCTTCAGTTCCAGTAATTTTCAGTGATCTATTGATTTGAGTTTGGTAGGCATCATGTTTAGCTAATTCAGATAATGGGACAAAATTTTTTAGCTTGCCTACTTCTGTTTCCAGATTAAAGGGTTTTTCTATTTGGAATTTTGGGTTTCGAGCAGTAATATTTTCTTTGTTTTTTGTGTTTTCTATGTTTTTCTCCTTTTCAGGAGTAGAATCATGATTTGTTGATTCTCCTAGATCAACCTTTGGAGGTTCTTCCACAGTTTCCTTGGAAGGAATGAAAGTGGAAGGTTGTTCATTGTTTGGTTGATTATCAGAGACATCTTCAATTATGGGGTTAGAGGGGTTAGCGTTTGATCTAGAAAGAATCTGCAAAGGTTTGGTTACTGTCTTACCTTTTTTGGGCTGATTTTGAACCGTTTTCTTGTTTGTTTCAGGGACATCAATTCTCCTACTTCTTAGATTGTATTGCTTGTGCACCTCAAAGATGGCTGAGTCATATCCTTCTCTAAAGTCGAATGATTCCCTTGATTGGGTTTGGAACTGTTTAAGTATGTGGGCCTCTTGATCATCTTGGGATAAGAAAACTTCTCCTTCATCATCAAGCCCCATCAAATTAATTTTAGTATCTTCTTCTGGGCCTTCAGAGTGGGAAGCTTCTGCATAGTTCTCCTGGAAAGGGGGTCTAATTTTTTGGTCAAGACCATTCTTTCCAGTGTTCTGGTTTTGATTTTTCTGAAATTAGGATTTCTCCCTGTATTAGCTTGCTGGCTATCCCAAGGAGATTTCCTTTCAATTGTCTCCACTCTGTCTCCTAGTCTATCCATTCCTTTAATTATGGCATCTAGCTTTTGTTCAAAGGGTGAGCTTTCTTCCTTTAATGGTATCCTCCTTTCACTCCTGGCCTTGGCTCTTTTAGATAGCAGGTTGGCTTCAACACTGACTGCTATGCTTTGCATATCTTCCAAAGTAGGGGGATTTTGTTCTCTCAGCTGGAAAGCCATATCAGAATCAAATCCATCTGGGAATTTGATTAAGGCTAAACCAGGTGGGGGTCTAAGATCTAGTGGGATGGCATTATACACACTGTTGAATCTAGTGCAATAGTCTTGGACAGTTTCATGGGGTCCTCTTCTTAGGTTTTCATATTCAGATAGAATCTGAAGGGGGTCTTTCCTTTTCTCCCACCTGTTCAGGAATTGCTAATAGAGAGTTCTTAGGTTGTCTATACTATTTGGTGTTAAGGCTCTGAACTAGGTTCTAACTTCCCCAGATAAACTTTGAATGAATATTCTCATTTGCACATCAACAGTATCTATTTCATAAATTTCAAAATAATCAGTCATCTTCTTGGTGTGTTGTTGGGCTGTATATGTTCCAGTGCCATCAAAAGTAGTGATCTTACTTTGGTAGTCCTAGGGCATGGCACCTAAGTTTGCTGGTAGTACCAGGGGAGCATATCTGTTGGCCATTGCTATTGGTAATGGTGAAACAAAAGCTGGAGTTGGAGTAACAGTGGATGTTTGAGTTGTGGATGGAGAGCTGGAGGTGATGGTCAGATGTGGAGTGGTTTGAGGTTGAGAGATATGAGGGAATGATAATGAGCTTGTAGAAACATAAGTGATTACAGAGGGATTAGGGGTTCCTTTAGTGGTAAGATCAGATTGTGGTGAGTTCTGCAAATGTCTATCAATTGAAAAATTGGCTGCTTGGATTTCTAGTTCTCGGATGAACTCTGGGTCTTGGACTAGGTCTACTAATTCAGAGTCGGATGAAGTCCTAAACAAAGAGGTTCCAAAGTATTCATCAAAGGGTAGGTCTTCGAGGTAAATCCACTTAACAGGACAAGATGAGGATCTGAATATGGGTCGAGGACTAACAGAACTTTCTTGTCTTCTAAGAATTCTGGGGATCAGATTGGGGTTCTCAAACACTTGTGGTGGATTGGGATCAGGATTAGCTCTTGTCTAACGAGTCCTTTCTAAAGCTATATTTTTAGGTTTTGTTTTTGGTTTTCTTAACATATATCAAAACAACTTTTATGATTTCTTTAAGATGCTTTTGGATTTAAGGTTTAAATTTTCTTAAAGATTTGTTTTGACTGAGGAATTGTCCTTCCCTAGTGGAGTTGCCACTATGTTATCACTTAGATTTTCTTTGAAGTTGTTAGAAGAAGGAAACAGGTCAGAGGTAACCACAAACCAATCTTTTAAGTACAGAATCTAGCCAATCTATACTCCGAGAGGGCTCTCTGTTTATGATTTAGCTTTGTTTTGTGATATATTAGGCTAGTTATGAAAGCTTGGGGGGTTTTGATTTTGTTTGGTGGTGGAATTTAGGAGCAGATGGATAGAACAAAGTATTTTAGGCCATTGGGCTATGGAGTCAACTGGATGATGGCTTACCTGGATCAGGTTAATTTAACAAAGGATAATTTCACAGGGCAAGATAGCTAAACAAAAGACAAATGATAGTTTAAAATGGGTGAAATGGTCTTGATCAGGGAGGAAGGGCAGTCAAGAATCCTTCAACAAAGTCCAAGATGAGGGGAAGTGGGTGCTCATTAACAAAAAGCAATTAAGTATTCTTTGTTAAATGGTCACAATGATGAACTATGAAAGCAGGGAGCAGTTAAGAATTCCCTACCTATAATAGCTTGGAAGAAAACATTAAGGAAATAAACAATTTTAAAGACAGAGTGCAGTAAAGCTTTTTCTGAAATATAGCTTTTCATTTATCATTCAGATATGAAACACATATGAATATTTATTAAACCAAAAAATGATAAAAACATAAGATATAGAATAATTATTTGTTTCTCGTTTGACACAGGTATCCTATAAAAGTTCTTTGCTTTATTACTTTGTTCTAGCCAGCCGTACAAAAGTTTTTCAACAACACTTCAATTCCAAAAGTACACTGTCTACAGAAATGTCCAAGAATCCACCCTCGGTACTTTGAATAAGATAGCACTTATACAAAATTTACATAGAAATATCTCCTAACTAAGAGAGATACATTCTAGGAAAACTAAATATCTTTTACATGAATATAGAGACAGATGGTCTCGAAAGTAGAAACTGAATGTGAACCGATTGCTACTGTCCCTGCTTTTGTTGAAGGAGTTGGAGGCAAGTCCAATGAATGTGCATCTTAGTGTCGTGTTAGTAACTCTGTGCTGGACATCTAATTTTATCTTTTCACTGATACTATTTTACTTGTTTTACCATCATTCATACTTTTTTACCAAAATTGACTATGGTAAATACTTCAAGTTACTTCACTTCTTACCATGGTAAATCATAAGGTGTCTGTCATCTCTCGGTATTCTTGTCCTTGTCAATTTTCTGTAGATTTCATCTGCTTGTGTATATTTTACAAAATTTGGTTGCACTGGGAATAAGTGCTTCACTTCATGCTCAATGTAAAAAATATTCTCCAAACCATCATATAGAACTCTCCCTGTGGGCAATGCCTTGATTGCAGATGAACTGGCTTGACTGTTAGCTTGCTGATGTAATTTGTTGACATAATCATCCCGAAACATTAGCTTGTCATTGATGACTAGGACTTGGGAGTCCTTTACTTTGTAAGATGCCAAATTTCTCCATGAACTCATCTATGTCTTTCTGCATATTTTGACATGTGCGTTCCAGGCCTTGCATTAGATTCGTTTTGGTCAATATTTTCTTTATTTCGAGGATGGTAGCAGTCATATCCTCAATGTTTAATTGTTCCAATTGATGCCTGTTTCTACTGTTTAGAAAGTTTATTAATCTGATAGCTTCTTCAGGCTTCCCTCCTAGTTCTTCCCTGGTTTTCTCAATCTCTTGAAGAGCAACTTTCACTAAGTCGATTTGTTCAAAAATGATTTGAATTGATGACCAAATATCATTGATGGAATCAATGATATTGGTCCATAATATATTTCTGATATCAGTCAAAGGATTTTCAAATGTAAGGTCCTTTTCCAGTGTTTTAATTTGTTGGGTCAAGCCTTTGTTTTTTCTCATCTCTTCTACAAAATTGAATTTTGATACATCATATTTTTGTTCTAAAGAAATGAATTTCTCTTTTACTTTTTGCAGTTCAGTGACTTGGAGCTTCATTTTCTCCATGGACTTGATCAACTCTTCTGTACTTTGATTTGAGGTTCCTGCCTGTGATGTACCTGTACCTGTTGCTTCCATAGTTGCAGCGATTGCCAAAGGGGCATTTGGTGCTAAATTAGTTGCCAATGTAGAAGGGACTGTTGTAGAAACCACTGGAACTACATTTTGAGGCTGTGTGGTCGACTCACTTTGCTTGTTTTGTAGTGTTTTCTCTAATTCTTGCCCTGTCTCTTTTAGTTGCTCATTTAGCTTAAGGACCAGGACCATAAGCTCTTCTTCATTTTTCTTCTCAATCACTTCAGCAGTCTGAGGGTGAATGAGTGGTGGCAATTTCAATTGCTTTCTCAGTGCAGCTATATCTTCATTCTTTTTCTTTATTAGGCTCTCTGTAGCCTTGATATCCTTTGGGTTATGGCCCAACTCAATAATCAACTCCTCCAATGATTTGATTCTATTGTCCTCTGCCTGTGAGGAGGCCTTTTCTATTTGCAATTGGGCAGTAGTCTTGCTTAGTGAATTTTGCAACCTATGTGCCATCATTGCCTTTCTAGTCAATGTAGAATAAACCATCTCCCCTATTTGTTTATGCAATTCTATCTGATCTATGGGGTGGATGTTTTTAGCTAATACCTCAAAATCAGTCTTGAGTTAGTCTGCAAATGACTTGGGCTGCTGTACTGTGGGCTTTAAAAAGCTCATCTGCATTTTGCCTTCTTTGATATCATAAGCTGACATCAATCTGGATTGATTTGTAGGGGCCATCTTCAAGTATTGAGCATAGGCTTGGGCCTTTAGCTATTCATTCTTGGTCTTTATTTCCTTGAATTTTCCTTTTATGTCTATGATCTTCTCAGATAAAGATCTAAAAGATGAAACTTCTACACTCTATTGTCTTTCAAGCTCTTGTCTTTGTGAGCTAGAAGGTGTCCCACCTATTGGGAATGTATGTAGACTGTCTCGACTTTCTTTTCTCAAACTCCCTATTGTTTGAATCCTCAAAGAATTCTTCCTTTGCATATGGACTTAGCATGTACCTCTTAGCACTAGGTTGGTCTGAAGGACCACTGGCAGGGGTAGCTACTTCCTTGTCCCTTTACAAGTTCTTTTCCTCATTCAAAGGAGTCTGCACAACTAGGGGATTTCCCATATTAACCTGAGCTAGATGAGTTTGTGGTGGAGCTATTTCTTCAGAGATTTCAGGCTGCTCTAACATCTCTAGTTGTTCTGATGTTTGTGGCTATCTTGATGCTGGAGTATTTGTTCCTTGGTCTTGTTCCTGTGGTGGTTCTGCTGGGGGAGCACCAGTTTCCTATGTGTGCCTTTGAGAAGTCTCTGTTGTAGAGGCACTAAGCTTTGGTGTTGGCCTTTGAGTAGATTGAACTGGTACTTGTTCAAAAGAGTCTAGGTCAAGTCTCTTTTCTAATTCTTTCATCACATTCTCTACCTCAACTTGATCACTATCCATTTCAACTAGAGTTCATTCCCTCCATTCATCCATATTTGCATACTGTTCTATCTTAGGGATTCTGTGAAGGATATAGGGTGATAGCTTATGTTTCATTCTCCTATCACAAATGAAACCTTGTGGGTCATATCTCCAAGCAAAGCTTTTCTTTAGTCTCATTGTTGTTTCTATGATTTCTTCTGCTCTTTTTCCTACTTCTCTATTGTTGCACACAAATGGGCCTAAGTGGTCTTTAATCCTCAATTGAGATTTCTTATTTGCCTTTGGTGAAATGAATTTGATCAGAGTTTAACATTTGCCTATAATATTCCAGGGCAAAAAATCTCATAGGAACATACCTAGGCAGCTTGAAAGGAGGGAGTTCACAACCATAGATTGGGATGTCAATGTGATTCTGGTACAAGTACCAGTCAACTATATTGTATGCTTTGACAGTTGAAGGATTCTCTTGATTTCATCACTAATCCTAGGAGGAGGATTTCTTGTCAGCATGGTGGTCACAAGGTGGACAAATTGGTCAATGAATTCATTGTATGAATAGGGACAAGTGTACGAGTAGTGGAAGATGGAAGTTGAGAAAATGACTGATCTGGGATTACCCTTTGTATCAAGTTTATTTACAAAGAATGGGAAATTGTCAGATTGATAGTAAAGGAAAAGGTGATATATGACTGTAGAATACTTGAATACCTTTTCATTTTCTAGCCTCATGAACTGGTCATGGATTTTCTCAGCAATGAAAGCAGCATAGTTATATTTGACAGTAGGAGGCTGACCAGGGGTAAAAATGGACATGAAAACTAGAGTCAATTCATCCACATACTCACTAGTATTGAAACCCATGACTATAGCAATCATATTGACTATATTTTTGCCTATCTCTATGAAGAAAGATGACATGTAGGGAGGAGGATATTTGGGTTGATGTTTCTTATCCATAAAATTTTGGCAAAGGCGACTGAGTTCAGATTGGGACATTTTAGAAGCTTTCTCTAGTAATTCCCCAAGGGAAATGGGGGTGAGGTTTTGACTGGGCTAAAACTGTAGCATTTCATTGATTGAGTCTGTAGTAATTGTGAAGAGAACAATTTGATTGGGGGACATTATTGCTCTGAGGGTGGGATTATAATTGGCTTGACATTGATGGATAATGTCAAGGAAAATGTGCATAGAGGGGAGCATATACCTTGGGAGATTTGATTCCCAAAGTCCTATGGTATCAGAGCCATTCATGTAATTGTCCCGGCATTGACAAAATACTTTCAAGGAGTTTTTATCAGTTTCAAGGTCTTTTATTTGAAAATCTTTATCTGCTAAGGGAAGATAATCCAAATCTCTATGAGGAGTAGTGATAGGAGGTATATTGAGGGCCACAGGGGTTTCCATTTCTGGTTCTTGTGGATTCAGATATGAAAATGGGGTTTTCAAGTAGAGTTGGTGAAAATAGAGGGTCCTAGGAGTCTTCAATTTTAAATTCCACGACTGAATTGTAATGAATTTTGGGGTTTTGTATAATAATATAATACAGGCGTGGGTGATTTTGTTTTATAGGGGAATTATATCATAAAACATTAGTGGTTAATATGACTAAAATGAATGGGAAATTGCTAAGTCCAATGTTTTCTGAAAGTATTTCATCATATAACATATTACTTAGGCTAAAGTGTATAAAAGGGTTTTTTTGCAGATTTATTTCAATTTCCCTAAGTAAAATATGATTTTACTTAGGAAAAGTTTTATCAAAGGAATGAGTTATCTTATGGGGGGTAATGTTGATGAAAGGGACTTAAGTACTTTAGGCATTTACAATTATTGGGTCGAGGGTCTGGTCCCTCCAAATGTCAGAGAAATGCTTTGAGCCCCTCTAACTCTGGCAATTACCTTTAGCACTAAGGGAATTAGTGAAAATTTAGGGAAATGACTGGGGAAGTTAATTATTTTGAATTTGAATGTTGATGTGCCTTCCATATGATACATGCCTTTGCCAAGTGATGAAAATAAAATATTTAAACATTTAAACTTAACATTCACCACACTTTTATTCTGCAACCATCATCTACCTACCCTACCTACTTTATCCTAGCATTTTCACTTCTTTATTAGGGTGCACTTAGACTGGAAAACCCTTATCAAACTTTCTTTTCTTTTACATGGTGATGCCTATCTAAGTCTACACTTATTACATCCAAGGGCTCAGATTAAACTGTTGAGCTCCTTTTTCACTCTACCTATCTACTTATCTGCCAAGTTTACACTGTTTGGTCAGATCTTTATTCTCTATTTCTAAAACATGAAATAACCAAGTTTAAACTGTTTGGTTACCATGGATTGTGGCATAGGTAACAAGTTGCACACAATCATTATTATACAAAGTAAAATAGTAGTGGCATTTGGTCTTGCACACTTTCCTGGTCTTTTATTTTTGTTGGGGTTCATTTTCTTTCATTTTTTGACCTCTTTTTTATTCTTTTTACCCTTTTATTCTTTTTCTAGGGTATACCCTCTTTACATTTTTTAATTTTTTGATTTTTTACAAATGTGGAAAACCTTTGCAACAAGTAAAGGTATGAACATATTTCAAAGATAAACCAAGTCAATCATGATATATGATATCTATTGGTATAGGGCATAACAATCTCCATTCCCATGGATTCAACAATGGTGAGAGAAAATCAAAAGGGAGGTTGCTGAAAGAAGCTTCCCAATAGGAGAGCCATGAGGAAGAAGCTCATCCGAGGATGAATGAAAGTATTTAACCTTCATAATTTGAACCCACCAAGAATTTGGATGAGTTTGAATCCTCCAATCAATTTTAGCACCATTTGCAATATTCACTATATCATGGTCTTTGATACTTAGGCCTACATGAGGTTTCAGTGCTCTGACAATATTCCAATTAACTAAACGAAACTCTTTTGTGTTGGTTTTACCTCCTTCCCAAAGAATTTTCTTAGATAAGTTATGGTCCCGCTAAAAATGATTTTAGGAGCTAATAAGGATGAGAACTGAAACAAAAAGGTGGCAGAGAATAGTGACTTAGATAAGACCCTTCTTCTAGGTAGATTGAGCCATCTAGCCCCCCACTTCTCCATTCCAATTTTGATCTTTTCTAGAACTTCTTGCTAAGATTTGAAGAGGACTTCTTAAGACAAATAAGAATTCCCAGATATTTGAATTTAGTCCATTTCCTACCGAATTTAAAATCGAGAACATCCTCAATATTTTTTTGACGGATTGGATTGATATTCCAAGAATAAATATTGGATTTGGTCTCATTGATTAAACCTCCAAAAGCCAAAATAATATTGTCTAATACTTTTTTGTATCTTTTATAAATTACCACAGATGCCCCTCCTAGAAGGATCATATCGTTAATGAACTGCCCATGGTTTATTATTTTAATTCTATTAGAGAAACGAATACCCAAAATTTGACTAATAGTTCTTTTGTGCTCCAATCTTCTGCCCAAAGAGTCGTCCATAATAATGTAAATAAAAGGAGAGAGTGGACAACCCTGCCTTAGAACCCTAGAAGCTTTAAAGAAATGAGTTCCTCTACCATTAATCAGTGGGGAATCCAAGGAGATCCAATATAAAGGCAAACCCATTGTTTGATTTTTTCATGGAATGAAATTTTATTCATTACCTTAAAGAGAAATTGATGTCAAACCTTGTCAAACAAATTTTCCGTATCTAGCTTTATGACCATACCTTGGTCTCCTCTTCTCTAGCTGGAATCCATCGCTTCTTGAATCAAGAGCGCATTGTCAAATATTTGTCTTCTAAGGACAAATCCTCCCTAATTATCATTAAGGATATGAGGTAGGAACTTTTTAAGTCTTAGGGCTAAAAGTTTGGATATTTTTTTCTACGAAACATTACATAATGAAATTGGTCGGAATCTTGCAAAGGATGAGAGGTTATTTTCTTTTGGAATGAGAGAAAGGAAAGAAGAATTGATACCTCCTCCCATGCAGAGTTGCTTGAGTGAATAACCAAGAAATTTAAATATGTACTTATGGATCAGATCCTCGAAATGTTGGCAGAAGAGGGTCAAGAGAGCATCAGGGTCTAGAGTGTTGTCCGGATGGAAGGAAAAAAAAATGCCTGCTTGATTTCTTCATTTGAGGGAGGAGAAATTAGATAGTTGTTCATATCTTCTGAGACTAAGGTAGGAATAAGCTCTAACACATATTAGTCTTCTTCTTTAGATCATTGAACTGGAGATTGTTATAGACTTCTATAAAGCTCCACTATTGCCTCTTGGATCAAATGGAAGTCTTCTAATTTGTGACCTTGGTAGTTAGTTTCCACGATATTATTTTTCCCTTCTTTGTTTCTGGCTTGATTATGAAAAAACTTCATATTCTGTCTCTAGATTTAAACCATAAAATTCTTTATTTGAGCCTCTAGAGGTTTTATTTCTGATGAAGTAAAGCATGATAATAATTGAATGTTTAGACTCCCTAATGCAATATATCTTCTATAACATGGGAAAATTCTATTTGGGAATTAGATATTCACCACTTGACTTTCCAAAGAGATGCCTGATATGTTGATCTTCCTTGTTTCAACCATCGTTTTATATCATGTTTGAGCCTTTTGATCTTATTCTCCCATATACCAATTGGGCTCCCTTCCACCCATTGGTTCCAGGAAGTAGTAACCACCTCTGAAAATCCCTAAGACTGAAGCCATAGAGCAGAGAACCAAAATGGTATGGGACCATAATTTTGAGGGATAATAATTTTTAACAAGATGGGCCTATGGTATTATCCGTTCCATGGGAGGATTAACGTATGAGATTCATAGAGAGGATAGAATATGTAACCAAAAATCTATCCAAGCAGGTTATTATATGCCCTGACCGTGACCTTTCATTATTCCAATTATATTGCATCTTAGAGGGCTTTATATCAAACAAATTTTGATTTCTAAACAGGTCCTCCATTGCTTCTTGGTGTGGATCCCTTACTAGGGATCCTCCTCTTTTTTATTTTTTCTAAAGAATGATGTTAAAATTTCCACCTATAATATAATTTATACCAAAACTTGTGTCTTTTATCTCCATTAAGGAGGTTGAACATTTTTGTTTTTCTCTAAAGGAAATAGGCATGTAGATATTGACAACGGTGCATACTTGGTTGAAGGTTAGAATTTTAAACATAGAGGCAATCCAATGCTAGGTTTCATTATTGTCCATGAGGATTAGCTTATCGGGATCCCATAACATGCATAACCCTCTAGAATCTCCTCAAGAACTAATGGCAAGATGGTTACTCTTATTCCAAATCCCATTATACCTAGATGAGAAGTTCTTCTGATCCAACTTTTTCTCCTGGAAGAGGGTTATTACTAGTTTTTCTTTCAGAAGCAGAGATTTTTCCTCTGATATTATTTTATTAGATCCCAGACCCCTACAATTATAGGAGACTATATTCATTACTTACCTTTTGGAAGAGGAGCCCCTTTTACAGGGCCAACCATGTGTCATTTTTTCCCATCTTTTATACCATGGTCTGCCAAATGTCTGTGAATAGTGCTTTGGTGACCCAATTCCTTTTCTTTTTCTGCTTGAGCTACCCTGATCTCCCTATTATTTTTCCTTCCAATGTGATTGGTTCTCTTGTCCTTATCTATTATCTTTTCAGATTCTGATTTTTCATCTGCTAAACAAGTTATTCTTGATGGACCTATACCTTCTTTTGGTGAGAGAGAAATATCCTTATTGTCTTCTGATAGGTATGCTGAGGCATTTTGAGATGCTTTAGGAGCTCAAGTCTCCTCTTCCGAGACTTTATATAGACTCTAATTCTACAGTGATTGAGAAATTGGTTCTATAGATTTTGGGGAAATCTCTTCTCCGTTCAATTATGCTAAGGATACAATTTATTTTTTTGAGAATGATTACTGGAGAGACTTGTACCTTCCTTGTTACTATTTGTCTTACTGGGAGCTAGCCCCTCTGGAGGGGTCTGAGCATTATTCCCTAGATGCAGGCCTTGCTACTTATTAATATTTTGCCTTCTTCTAGATTGCTTTCACTGGTCCCCCTGATATCCATGATTCTCTTGGGGGGTAGGAACTTTGGAACAATGTCTTGAAAAGTGACCGTAGTCATGGTAAATATGACATTTAAAAGGTATCTGATTATAATAACCTTCCTGGATGTGCTTCCAATCATCCATACATAAAATAATTACAGTAAGAAACCCTTTCTCTAGGTCTACTTCTAGGGTTTGACATAGTCTCTATATTTCCCAAGGGAGTCTCCTATAAGCATGAAAGTCACATCATTCCAGTAGTGGAGAGGAAGTGTAACACACCCTCCTCCCGGGTCCAGCCAAGCAACCACCCAACCAAGAGAACATGTGATGAGAGAAGTTACTACAAGGGATTCAATATTCTTAGCAACCTTAAGGAAATGGAATCAATGAAACATCACACACAGTCATCCAACATCATCAACAGAACCCTCAGGGGAAAAGTCAACCACTCAGACAACCTGTCCCTGGGTCCCACTGCTATTTTGGATCTCTTAGGCCATATTAATTCTCATGCTATGGGCAAGGGAGCGACCAACAACCTTAAGTCTCTCTCACAGGCTTCCCTGCCAGTGACTGTGGACCAAAAGTGTCAGTTTTGTGTTAGTGACCGCAGTATTTAAGCCACTTTTCTAGCCTAGAATCCCAACCTCTGCCCAGAACTTGATACAAACATTAGAATTCATCAAATACATGAGAACAATGTTGATCAATCAAAATCAACCTTGGGACTAGGTCTGAGCATCCCCAACCAGGACTGGCATTCTGTCAAACTCTTGGCATCAATGCAACCTACAGGTCTAGGATACAAGACAAAGCATAAATGATTGAAACAACTTATGAAACATAACCATAAGGATCACCTCCTTCTCCATTCAACTACTGCATCATCAATTAGGTCTTGCATCCATCCATTTAACATTGACAAGTAAATACATGAAATAACCATGACATGAACCATTCATTTAACCATGCTTATAACCAGTATAAAACCATGTAAATATTAGAGATAGGGCAACCATTAATTCCACATATAAATTAGTGAAAAAGTAAGAGAAATTATCTTTTATTAATTATCAGAAAATCCGACCAGGTTTGGGACTTCCACATACCACCCGACCATAGACATAGATGAACAAAATCTCTCTTACATTAGTCACCCACGTGCCATATTCCAAGCATGAATATGGGATCTCATAAAAAAACCAATCTAAAAGCAACCAAGGGAATCCATAGGTTAAACCACCTCCAATATCAACAAACAGTGATGACACCAAATCGAAGTTGGAATGCCATATGGAATCCATCACTATCCTTGAGGAATTTTACATCTCCTTGTCTCTCGGGCTTTACTGCAATCCAATCCTAGATCACTATGCCCTAAACCAAGACCAGTCTCTCAGGCTTTATCGCAATCCAAACCTAGATCACTAGGCCCTAAACCGAGACTTCTCCCTCGGGCTTTATCGTGTATCTCACCAAAACTAGTCAAGGGATTCCTAGACCTTTGGGAATGAACCTTGAGACCATCTCCACCCCAGATTCAAAAATCCATCCGGTAAACCAAAGCTCAAAACCAAAATAAACATCCCAACACCATGACATTTGGAAAAAGGAAGGCTAGGTTGAAAACCACTATCATAAGCCAACAAAACCATGCCACAAACAATAGGAGAACCATACACCAACATGCAAAGGCATGCATTTCCAAACCAGCTAGGAAATCACACACGCAAAAGGTTACTTGCAAGTATTCCCGTTGAAGTTGCTTGATCCTGCTTTCCTTTCATTGATCCTTGCTCCCCTTCCTTTCCTTTTTCTTTCTTTTCCTTCTTTGATCCAAAGTTAGAGTGCTCCAAGAAAACTCTAAGTGACCAAGAGTGAGAGAGAGAGAATAGTGAGAGAGATAAAAACTTGAATTGACCAAGAGCTTTCCAACTGATCCTCAAAATCCTTTTTATGAATGAGGCCTCTATTTTCTTGATTTTCCATTATTTTCCTTCAATTTCCTCTTCACATGAAACTTGTGACATTTCACCTTACTTTTCTCCTAATTTCCTTTATTTTCATAGATAAATGTGCCAAAACTGTCTTTTTTCTTTTTCAATGCCTTTTCCTTTGCCAATTTCCTTAGCCAAAAACACACATCCAATGATGCCCACTAGGATATCTTTGCCCAACATTCAGCTTGGAATAAGTGTCCCTTGCATGTGGTCTTATTTTGCCTTTATTAACTTTTATTACATGAAATTTTCACCAGGGCTATTACAGAATCCCCTCCCCTTGGGGAACACCATTCTCAATGTTAAACCACACCAAGACCTCAAGAAAACCACCGAAAACAAGCATACTGCCCATGGATCTTTATAAGTTAGATCGTTACAGTATTTACAATGAAGGACCTGCTCAAAGAAAAACATCATGACAACATGACAAGATAACAAACATACCGCTTACTGGAGCTTTATAACACAACTCATTATGGTATTTACAATAACCACATATACACATATGCACATTTTCTAAATCAGTAAATAAAAGGATACAATGCCCGTATCAATCAACAAGGGAATCCAGAGGATCACATCTCCACCCTCAAAAGTTGTACCAGGATTCACCTCCTTCCCAGGAAGTCCAGAATCCACTGCCACAGTCAAAGCTACAACCAATGTCCAACACTATAATCCTGTGCGACTGATATGAAAATGGGGCACTTAAGCTTCTTGTCTAATTTACAATAACCTCTCCCACTTCCAAAGCTTTAAAATTTTCCCAAGTCTTAATGATAACCTAGTGCGGAATTAAAAATGCTTGACAATATAGTGTATGCTTATGTTTGTTTTAAACTGATTATATGCTTTAAAATCTATTGCTTGTGTTGTAATTTGATGTGCTGAAATTGGTGTATGAATACATGTAACATAAAATAAAGCAACAATAAACAATCACACAGAAATAACAATTTAATTAGGAGTTCACCCACAACTCTTGGGTTACATCTCCGTGAGCTCTAATCAATTCAACTAGGCTCTCTGGGATTATGGTATTAGTCTTTTTTATAAGCTCTTGGCTTAACTTCTATTGTTTTACACAGAAACAGTGGGTTCAAACACCATGTTATTCCCTAGCTCTTGAAGTTCTGGCTCTTGGCTCTGGCTCTGCCTCTTCAGCTCTGGATTCTTTATTCCCTCTATCAGTTTACGGCTCTCTTGGCTTTTCACTTTGCTTCCAAGTGACTCCCTTGGCTGCCATTTTGCTTTTGTGCTGCCTCCTTTGCCGTAGCTTCCTGCTTTGGCTTCACTTTAGCAACAAAACCCTTGACAACAACCTCAACAACCAACTATCAACAATCTCCCTTGACTCTGTCATTCTGTGGCTTTTTAAGCCAAATCGACGCTATTGGTTCATTTTCCCCCTCCGGTTCTCTGTCTTCCAGCCACAGTCCACTCAAATCCCTTCTTTGAGCATTAGCAATCATTGCTAAATGCCTCAGGGATGGATGCCACCTATTCTATAACGAAAGGGGCAATCGGCTCTTGAAATCCCCAATTTTTGGCATTCTTAGCCTATGCAGGTAAATATACCAAACATGGGAAAAATCCATAGAGAACACTGTTCCCTGGACGTCAAATCTTCATAACTGTGCACTATGTCCCTATCGGGTCCGCCCGAAATCGCTATTGCAAGTCGCTTCGCCCCTCCCGTGGTTTCCCTTTGTATTTTTTTTAATACATTAAAAATATTGAAAATACACACAAGACTGCCATTGGACAGATCTCAAAACATATGGAATACCATTTATAATTTTATCGGGTCCGAAAAATTGCATCGCATATATGTATATACATATCTCTGCCCCTCTGTGTAGGTCCGATTGCGATATCATGATGCGATTGATCACAATCGCATATCGCTCATACCCTGGGCTGGTGTAGTGCTCTATTGTGGTCGCCGCTTGCGATATCACTTCATTGCAATCGCGAATTGTGATGTCACGATTGATATAATTATATATTACACTTTGATATCCATAGACTACCACTGTCGATTGCGATTGCCAATCGGATCTGGACCATTGATCGACGAGATTCGACTATTCCTGTTCATTATCAGTTTAAGCTTCCGATAGGCCTTATTTCACTATTTTATTTAGACTTTTGGGTCCTGATAGTGTTATCCAATAAGTCTAAAACTTCTCCTTTTGTGATGGTTTTGACCTTTTAGGAAATTTTGAAGACTTGAAGATTTAGAGGGTTATCCAGGATACATTTTTGGATCAGCCACTTGTCCCCTCAACAAACAATTACCAACTCGTTGTTCCACGGTGCACTCCTAATGTGCATCTCATTCCATCTGGTAATGCTAATGACCAAAACCAATATATCTGTGACCTTCCCTTCTCTTCTACACAGTCCCTTGGGAAATCTAGTCACCTCCTTCCATGCAGTCACTCACCTTCCAAGTTCCCTGGAATCCCCTAACTTGGGCGATCCATCTCTTGGCAAGGCTTCCTCACATTGGAATATATAAAACCAAGTCATATACCTACTTCAAAACTATCATACCAGTTGTAGCATGCTCATGGCAATCAATGGACACTGTTGGGTACCAATCTCCCATAATGGACCTGCTCCCAAAGTGCTTTACCAACATACTAATGCATGTTCCAATTTATTTTGTTGTTGCTACCAATTCTTGCAGTTGATTTCAACCACTCAATCAGGAATGTTCATGAATTCATGTTCCAAGCACATAAGCTCCATTAGATTCAAATAAATTGAAATAACCTCAAATCATACCTCATTGGTAGCTTGTCAATAAGGTATACTTTCAATCCTTTTTACTTCTTGCCACAACAAGTCAAACTAGCATCGTTGACCAAATCATCATGTATAAACATATCAGATCAGGTTAGCTCAAAACAAAACCATCATAGATCAACATCATAAATCACATGTAACTATCATAAACCAGAATCATATATCACATATAATCATCATAGACCGGAATCATAAATCACATGCATTATAAAACTGAATTAAAATGCTTATACTTATCCTTTCATCTACCCTTAACTTCTACCTTTGTTTCTATTCCATATGCACTCTAGATTGGTTTCCACGCCAGACAAACACCCAATTCCTTCTCCTCAACCATGTGCACATACACATAGTGTGCATCACACACATACGACTACACACGTCATAAAACACCATGCAATGCATGCATCTACACCAGTACCACATGTACCGCATGTACATAGTACCATATGTGCACTGCAACCACCTGCACAACATCACATGTACACGAAACCACCTGCACAACGTGCACACAATGCCACATGTACATTGTACCACTATACAACATGTACAAAATACCACATGTACATAGTACCACATGCATGACATGTACACTACACCACATGTACACAACATCACATGCACGACATGTACACAATGCTACCTCCAAATAACTCCACTTTTACAACATGTACATAACACCATATGCACACAACACCATATGTACATGGAACCACATGTAAAACATGCATGCAACACCACATGTACATAACACTACATATCCAACATGTACATAGCACCATCTGTAGACAACACCATATATCCGACATGCATATAGCACCATATGCACACAATGTCGCATATACATCATGCGCACAGTATAATATGTACATGGAACCACATGTCCAATATGTACATGGCACCATCTATACCCAACACTGCATATGCAATATCCACACGACACTACATGCACATAACATCACCTATGCAACATGTGCACAACAATAGTACCACACATCCAAAACCACAATGTCTTTACCAAGCAACCTTGGTTCCAGTGTCTTATCTATGCTTTTCCCAGCATGTTGCAGACCACACTGCTTTCATTTCATTGTTGTTTCCCTTGGTATAACTTGTCCATAACATAAACATAATATAATCACATAATATCAAATCATAAACACATGATAATGACCTCATATATTTTTCATAACTATTCTTCCACTTGATTCCTCATAAACTAGGAACCTGTTCATGCCATTCGCCTACATAATAAATCATTCCTCCACAAGGACGATTCTTGATGGCACTGTTAGACAATGACATAGATACATAGATACATACATATATAATCATTAGGATAAAACAATCATCATTCTTTCAAACAATGACATACATACATACATGTATACACACATAAATGTTAGTGTTAATAATCATGATCCGTGATGTCTCTATCAAACATGAAATATATATACACCTACATGTATACATATGTAAACATTGGCATGATCATGATCATAACATAAATACCACATATCAAGGTCAAGGTTAAGAGAACTTCCTTTATTCATGCACAACATTGAGAATCACAGTTTCCAACTTAGCCAAGGCATATGACACCTAAGATCCATTTACTTTACCTTCTTTGGTTACTTTTCTCATGTTTCTACTGCCACCATTCATTTACCACTATGAACCAACCAGTGCAACTGACTGCCATAGTCTTACCTTCCACTGTGCTTGCTCATGCATAGAGCTTCATATAAGTCTTACATCACCTATTAGGTACCTTACAACTTTCCCCGAGCTCCATCAACTCTTCTTCTTTCCCAACCAATTCCCAAGACTCAAAACATAAAAGGCAACCCAAGAAACAACAAGAATAAAACCATGGAAAACCAAAAACAATACGACACTGCGAACAAAGTGGCATAGCTATGGATGAGACACACTCAAAATCGCAAATCAAGCACAACAATCATAAAAGACTAAAATCACAAGACTAACACTAGACACCATGACTCAATCCCCATGGTTCCCAAGAGAAGCATGACCCGAGCCTCCAATATTTCATGGAAATTTCTTTGCCATGCAATTCTTGCATCACACTATCATAGACACATAGTCATTAATGCATAAATAAATATAGAAATACACTAGTTACCATATCTTGTTGTGCCATGTGGATTGCTTGCAACTGAACACATCCATGCCATCTCTCAAGGGACTCCAATCCTTTGGCAGATCCACCTGTAACTAAAGGCTAGCTAATTTACTTGTCAAGTACAAGTTTATGAATATAACATGTATCCACATAATGCTAGGCAAAATCAAGGTTAAGAAGACTTCTTGTATGCAAAGCGCTCATTCGTTTGGAATTAGGTTTTCCAAACATAGCCAAAGGAATTCTTACCCACTTATTAGTTATATAAGAACATCAATTGTTACCTTGTCATGCTAAGAACAAGCATGTTTCCTTGCAACTTGCTCACAGATGTCAGTGTCACATTCTAAAGATAAAAACAATCATATCTAACAATTTGAAATCAACCTTTACCAAGACTAACAATCATGTCATAATCCATAGTCATCTCATAGTCCTTAGACACAATGCTATAACTATCACCTACTATACTCAAGTACATATCAACTGTCTCAACATATATGTGTTAGTACAATCATCTTAAAACAAAATCATTTGAACAGATACTCATATCATGCAATTCATCAAACATTCAACGAATTTGCAACATACCATGTTAAATAAATTAACTAGACGACATAATCAAACAGTCAAGCACCAAATATACGACATAAGAAAACTCGTACCTTACTGTATCTCAGGGGAGGCTATCTTGTATGCAAAATCAAGCTAGTTAGCACAATATAACTTCTCAACACATCAACTTAAACATAAATAAGATCATGCTATCCATAACAATTACTAGCTAACATGTTCACATCCTAACTCATAAACAATTATCATTTATGCATAGCAATCACATATGTATGGTTGGTCTAGATTAATACAACACCAGATCATAAATATTTTGGCTCATACTTGAATATCGCAACCATAACCATTTGCATAGGCTAAGCTAGGTTATCACAAAACATATAACATCAATATCTTCAATGCAATGAACATAACCATCACAAATATGGCCAATCCAAATCACAACATTAAGATCTCAATGAGATAACCCTAATCATCAAGTTAATAGCGTATAACAACAATAAGCTATATATCATGCTCATCAACAACATATAACACAATCATGAAGTTATCTAACCTAAAACAACAATAGCAATGCATACAACCATAGGTTACTATCATTCATGACTATCCGACACGTGCATATAGCTACATTAATCAACTAACATCTATCATGAACGTGACCATAACATCAAAATACGTGTACGTAAACCTAATGCATATAACAACCACTGACTTACATGCCTGCATGCCAAACATACAATACCTATATGACAATCTTCTATTACCACAAAACTTAATGCGGCAACCTCATTATGATGACCTACATCTCCTACTCTATCCCAGCCAACACATTAGCATCATAACATAACAATATCACCCTAATGACCTAGATTGAATACCATGACTTCACAAGACATGTTTTACCTACTATTCAGGCATAACTATAACCAATACCATACATGCATGATAATTGCATATAACACATGAGTACCAACCATATACACATCATTCTAGTTAGAGTTCAGTCATCAATGCATGACCATATCAACTACACAAACCATAACCTTATGCATGACAACAACAATTACTCCATTGCACACATTGCCACATGCAACCATCGACATGCATAAGCAATGATCAATTAACTACACATATGCATGAACTCTTGTAGTCGAGCATAAGCGGTCAATTCTTGTAACCAACCTACAAGACTGGTACATGTAATCAAACATACAAGAAGGAAACCTAACATACAAGGATGTAATCAAGATGCATATATCAACATGTAAGTGACATAAATAAATATGTAACCAGTCATATACTCATGGCGATGCATTCCACAAAATCATATCAAGTTCCTCGTGATAACTTTACTACAACCATGATCAACATGATGCAATGCAACAAGCACATGGAATGCAAGTGTAAGAGACACACATGCATGACCAACACACACTACCCATTTAGTCTTAGGGGTGAACCATGCTCTAATACCAATCTAAAACACCCCTTCCTCTTAGGTCTACCTAGGCAGCCAACTAGTTGGGAAAACAAGTGATGAGAGAGGTTAATATAAGGGATTCAAACTCCTTGGTAACCTTAAGGAAATGGAATCGACAGAACATCATACACAATCATCCAACATTATCAACAAAACCCTCAGGGGACAAGTCAGCCACATAGACAACCTATCCCTAGTTCCCATTGTTATTTTAGATATCTTAGGGCATAGTCAATCTCATGTTATGGGCAAGGGAGTGACCAACAACCTAAAGTCACTCTCACAACACTTCTTACTAGAGACTGTGGACCAAAAGTTGCAGTTCAGTGCTAACGACCCTAGGATTTAAGCCACTTTTCTAGCCCAGAATCTCGGCCTCTACCCATAACTTGCTACAACCTTTAGAATTCATTAAAGACATGATAATAATGTCGATCAATCAAAAGCAACCTCAGGATTAGGCCTGAGCATCCCCAACCAGGTCAAACACTTGGCATCAATGGAACCTACAGGTCTAGGATGCAAGACATAACATAAATGACCGAAAAAACTTATGAAACATAACTAGAAGGATCACCTCCTTCTCCATTGAACTACTACATCATCAATTAGGTCTTGTATCCATCCACTTCACAGTTACAAGTAAATACATGAAATAACCATGACATGAACCAGTCATTCAACCATGCTTATAACCAACATAAAACCATGTAAATATCAGAGATAAGACAACCATTAAATCCACATATAAATTAGTGCAAAAGTAAGAGCACCTAGATTTTATTAATCATAAGAAAATCCGACCAAGTTCGAGACTTCCACATACCACCCGACCATAGACATGGATGAACCAAATCTCTCTTTCAGCCAATCATCCCTATGCCATATTCCAAGAATGAATGTGGGATCTCATAAACAACCAATCCAAAAATAACCAAGGGGATCCAGAGGTTAAACCACCTCCACCCTCTTCTAACCGTGATTAGACCAAAACCGGTGCTTCGATCACAACCAAACTGAACTTGGAATGCCATCCAAAATCCATCACTATCTTTGAGGAATTTTTTGTCTCCTTGTCTCATAGGATTTACTACAATCCAATCTCAAATCACTAGATCCTAAACCGAGACGAGTCTCTAAGGCTTTACCTCAATCCAAACCCAGATCACTAGGCCCTAAACCAAGACTTCTCCCTCAAAATTTACCGTGTATCCCGCCAAAATCAACTAAGGAATTCCTAGGCCTTTGGGAATGAACCTTGAGACCACCTCCGCCCTGGATTCTAAAATCCACCCAGCAAACGAAAGCTTAAAACCGAAATAAGAATCCCAACACCATGACATCCAAAAAAAGACAAGGCTAAGTTGAAAACTAGTGTCATAACCCAACAAAACCATGCCACCAATAATAAGAGAACCATACATCAACATGGAAAGCCATGCATGTACAAACCATCTAGGAAACCATACATGCAAAAGGTTACCTGCAAGTATTTCTGCTGAAGCTGCTTGATCTTCCTTTCCTTTCCTTAATCCTTGCTTGCCTTCCTTTCCCTTTGCTTGTTTTTCTTCCTTGATCTAATGTTAGAGTGATCCAAGAAAACTCTAAGTGACCAAGAGTGAGAGAGAGAGAATAATGAGAGAGCTCCAAACCTCAACTGATCAAGAGCTTGCTAACTAATCCTCAGAAGCCTTTTTATGAATGAAGCCTCTATTTTATTCATTTTCCATTATTTTCCTTCAATTCCTTCTCAAATCCAACCTATGGCCTTTCACCTTACTTTTCTGCTAATTTCCTTTATTTTCATAAATAAATGTACCAAAAATGTCTTTTTGCCTTTTGAATTCCTTTACCTTTTCCTTTGAAAATTTCCTTAGCCAAAAAGACACATTCAATGATGCCCACCAGGATATCTTTGCCCAACATTTAGCTTGGAATAAGTGTCCTTTGCCCGTGGTCTTATTTTTCCTTTATTAACTTTTATTACATGAATTTTTCACTAGGGTTGTTACAGGAAGATAGGGAATTTTAACCCAAACCGAGACTGCCTTGGGAATATCATTGTTAGGATGGAAATTAGGGCTCCACCTATCTAGGTATATCCCTTGGGGACCCATAAAATAAGGGTCGCCTCTTAAAATAAGGTCTGTGTCTTCTTTAAGCTCAAAAAAAAAGTGAAAGAACCCTTCCCAACAAAGGAGGAAACCACCTTCCCTTTGATTATTGGTTTCTAGTTATTCTTTATCCATGTTCTAATAGATTTAGGAGAAGGAAAAAGACTAGTAAATTAACCAATTAAACCATGATCCACGAGTTGCAGGGCTCTAGATCAGGCTTAGGGGCCAAATATCATAACATTGGGAATGCCATCAAGCTTCTTAACAAATTTGGATGTAGAGAATTTTTCAAATTTGGTGCCATTGGAAACTAGGTTGTTGAATGTCGAAATATTTTGGGAAAGATGAGAGATCTAGGCCAAATTGGCCATGGCGGCCACCTAGCCAAGATGAAACCAACAAAAACTGAGAAGAATGAAATCATTACCTTATCTGAGTAAAGACTACTAATCTTGGGAGCGATCAAATCAACTGAATTGGGAGCAGGAGCAAAAAAGATGCCAAAGAGCTAGAAAAGACCATGGGGCATCTTGATCATAAGGCCCGAAGCTAGGGCCTTAGGGCCTATGGTTTCCATAGAACCAAAAATAAATAACTCTCTTCATATGACATTTTTTTAATTAATCGATTTAATTAAAAGAACATAACTACTTTGGAGATAGATCTCAATTTGGAATATTCTATGTAGTTTAAATCTCTACCATCCACTTAATAATTTTGTAAAATTAAATTAAAATTGTGGAAACCTTATTCCAAAATAGACACATCTATGGGAATAAAATTAAAATATTTTCACTATGAAATGAGTTATGGTTTTTTGGAAATGTAGTATTGACAATCCATACTATTGGCCTATGGTATTGTAACAACGCCTATTCACAAGTTAATAATATATAAAATAGGGTGAATATCCATAGTTAAAACAGTGTTACATGTTTTTTTTTAAATATGTGTTTAAATCATATATTATATTTTTTTTTATAAACAACAATAGTATAAAATAAAATTATAATTTAGTTAATTCTTATTATCTTTTTTAATCATGGCAGAGTGAAATGTATCATGAGATAAGTGATTTTAACATTTATTGATGTTTATTAGTCATTTAATTTATATGACTATTTATTTATAATAAATTATTGAAAAAACATTATATTCAATTTTAAAGTTATAAACTATCTACTTAATCACTTTTTATGATATCTTCCTCTCACATCTTTTTTTTCAACTAAAGAAATCACACCTAGAGTAGGTCTCACGTGTACAAAGTCCTACTCAGGATTGGACTATGAGACCTATGGGGACCAACCTCCCCAACTAACCATTGAGCCATAGCCACGAGATCTAATTTCTTCCTCTCACTTACCCAACCAAAAAAAATAAAAATAAACAACAACCAATATTGTCTACAAAAGTGATATCAAATATCTCACCCTATGCCTTTGTGAAAAAATGTCACTAATAATGAATGATAAAAAATGTGAAGTAATTACATTTAAAGAGAAATTTTAATGTATTAAGTTTACAATACTTTTTAAAACATACTTGTCTAAATAATTTTATAATTTAGTTGAACAAATCATTCACATTTTTTCATAATACAATGTAGAAGAAAATAAAGGTTATTTTTAAATGAATTTTGGGCAAAATGGTTATTCTTATTAATTTAATATTAAATTCTAGTTATTTTTTTCTATTAAATGATTTATGTGATGGAAATAAGACAAATCTCTATATTAACATTTTTTTCTATGTAAGCTTGGTATTACTTCCCTTTCTATTAATTATCTATAAGCAGGTAACAAAGTATGTCTAGTGGCCTCAACCTGCTCGAAGGAAACCAAGGCTGTTGGCCAACGATTAGAATCAAAAGCTGTCCAAAATTTAAATAGTTTGATCCTTATCATCCATGCTAAGTTTGCAACTATATCTACTATATACTTAATGCTTTGACTTGTAAATAAATGCTATCTAACATAATAAGAAAAATTAGCTTTTTGTTTCTCTCCTTCAGTCATCAGATGATTCATTGTGAGCGGGGTCCTTCACACTTTACCCAGGCACTTCATTTTATAACAATGT
Organism: Pinus tabuliformis; assembly: GCA_031772625.1. Lineage (NCBI taxonomy): Eukaryota > Viridiplantae > Streptophyta > Pinopsida > Pinales > Pinaceae > Pinus > Pinus tabuliformis. The sequence continues at coordinate 711,694,920 of CM062818.1, forward strand.
TTGGATTTGCTTCTCCATTCTCCCAAAACGAAGGTTCTAGTGATATTGCTGAACTTGCACCACCTGGATTTCCTTTTGGATGTCCTTTAAACTTGGTTCCTCTTGCCTATCTCGCTTTGGTTCTTCTCTATCCCTGTATGTTATCATTGCCTTGCCAATAGATTTTTCATTACCCAGTACTGCTGTATGGTCTTCCTGAACAGAGTTTGGCAGCCTCTAGTATGGCCCAGGTTGTTAAGTAATGGCTCCCAGTCTTCCATTGGGAGTTCTTCATTTGCCATGTTGGCATTTAACTCTGCTTCCCACATTGCTATTATGACTTATACATGTTCTGGGGTGGTTGCATGGTAATCATGCATTAAGTTGTTGATGAGCCTAGGTATCACAACAAGAATGCTGCAACTCCCATGGCTACCATCTTTACTTATCAACTCGGGGTTTGTACAAGCTTGGAGGTGATAGTGCTATATACACAAGTAGAAGTGAAGGTCCTACCTTTTGTCACTGTTTATATGGAAAGAGACCCCAAGGGTTCCAAGCCAAACTTCTATAGGGTCAGAAGAAGCTTAATTCTTTGATGGAAGGAGAGAGAACTTATTCTAAGAGAGAGCTACTCTACTGCAGTAATGAAGAAAACATGTAATGCTAAACTACACCATAACCTAACTAACCATCTAAACAACTATTCTAACAAAATTGCTAAATCAACACTAACCTAATGCTGCTACCTAAGTTGTAGAGGTAAAGAGCATCAAACTATACTAAGGTGCAAGCAAAGAAACTTAAGCTAAATCAATTTTCAAGCGGAAAAGTAATCGAAGGTCGAAATCAATGAAAGGAGGACATAAGGACGAAGTATTGCATAGGGACCGTTGGATCGATCAACGAGAAGAAGATGGATGGTGGAGATCTTATCGCGGGGGCTTAAGAAAAGAAATGGATGAACATGGTTAATGAAGTAGATGAACGACTGAGATCTTATCGCGAATAATTAAGTCAAGAGATGGGCGGATAGGGTAATGAAGTAGATGAATGGTGGAGATCTTATTGTGAGGGTTTAAGTGACTAGATGGATGAACAGGGTGAACACATATGATGAATGACTGAGGTCTTATTGTGGAGGTTAAGTCAAGAGATGGATGAACAGGGTAACGAAGCGATGAATGACTGAGATCTTATCATGTGGATTAAGTCAAGAGATGGACGGACAAGATTAACTGGAGGATGGACGACAAAGATCGTATCACGGGAAAAAGAAATGTGCGGAAATGATGGAGTGGGTTTCTAAGGTGGTAAGTAGTTTCTTGCATGCCCTCAAGGCCATAAGTGGAATTCTAAAATTTCACATGATTAGCCTTACTGCGTGATACGTGGCATGCGAAAACCACTTTTCTCGCATGCTCTCAGGCAGATAATGGTCATGCAATAATCCGTGTGAGATTGCACGATAAATGTTGGATCAGGTGGGGCTGATCAACGGTGGAGGTTTAAAGCACATGAAGTGTTGAGGTGACATGATAGTCGTCGGATCAAGAGACAGATCAATGGTGGAGATTAAAGCGCATAAAGTAAGTGGAAGACTTCATGCGAGGTAGTAGTTGGAGAAAATGATGAATCAAAGGGTGATTGTGAAGGTTTTTTATGGATCAGACGACAAGGAGGGGATGTATGACGAACATGTTGAAGGAGGTTTCAAAGGAGAACGACAAAAAAACTAGTGAGTGTGAACAAATAACTGCATTGAACAACAAACTCCATAGCTCGTGCGAGAACCAAAAATCTGTGTTTTCGTGGTTGCTGAAGGGTCTCTTTCTCAAGTCATGGTCCAAAAGGGAGGAGATGAGAGCGAGACACCTGCACACAACCTTATGGTGATCTTTTTCTCCTATCTATCCTGTAAACTAAAAGAAGGCACAAATGGAATTAAACTACATCAAATGCAACTACTGAAGCAAATGAATAGAAAAACCATGAATAATATACGTTATACTATTGTAATGAAAATGCAGGTACTTAAACAAATAAATAGAAAACCATGAATCTACTTAAGCAAATGAACAGAACATAAATCTATGCTACTTAAGGAAATGAACAATGAAAACTAGGAATCAATGCTAGCATACATGTACAATAAAGAGGAGCTTTGGCTGCTCGGGTTGGACCCTAACCCAAGACCTTCAACCCTCTGAGTTAACTCAGAGATGGCTCAAAACGAAACTCATTCTCATTATCAAAACCATGGATTACATAACAAACTGTCCCAAGTCTTGCAACTCAAAAATAAAGTAGAGTTTTACAATAAGAATTTGAATCCTACTGAGGTCATAAGCCTCTCTATTTATACATCTAAAGTCTCCAATGACTTCCTTCCAATTAGGGAGGCTAGGATCCCCACTCAAGATAAACTTGTTTATGTCACTTTGACTTGCTCAGCTGTCTTCTAGTCTTCAAAGTGATGGTTGTTTGCACTCCGAGTTGATGGAGGAATATTTGAATAGAGGGGTAGTAAATGAGGAGGATTTACCTCCTATAATTACTCTCCCTTGTCCCATTCAATTTTTTACCAAGGTCTTTGCCACAGTTCATTTATTTTACCCATTATTCCTTTATTCCTGCATTTTTCCGTACTTTTATCCTTTATTCCTTCATTACATGCACATTAGACCAAAAAGCAAAATATCCAACTCTAACTCATCTCATAAACATAATATAATCAAAAGTATGCAATAAGTTGTGAGAATAGTTGGTTTGACTAAGCTAGGAGGTGAATTAAGGCCAATTAAGGCCAATTAAGGCCCATATAATTACCCAATGATGAGTCTCATCATCAGCCCCCTACTGAAAGTGTTGCTCATCCTTTGAGCAACTTAGTCAATGTCCATGTCCTTCATGACTTTGGTAGCCTTTTTGACATCCCATGCTTCTGCTGTGGTCTCTTCTTCTTGTTCATAGAAACCTGCTTTCCTTTCTACTTCTTCCCATTGCCTCTTTTCCTCTTCTTCTTTTCTCCCTTCTAGCATCGCTAGGATTAGTGGTGGACTGAGTTTTAGGCCTATCCAATTGACCTTGAACCTTTGCATTGATTGCTTATACATAGGTGTCCTGTTGAGTGCCTCTCTCAACCTTTGAGGGGAGTGATATTTGTTGATCTTCAAGCTGTGTGGCAGTGTGTTCCATCTCCTTTAGCATGCATGTATATTATCATCTCTTAGCAGCCTAAACATATCCTTAAAATGTGAAATTGCTTGCTCTAGAGTAGCAAGATATCTAGTGCCAGCTGAGGATCATTTGAAATTAGATTATGGGTGCTGATTAGGGCCATGGGATTTTATTGTTCAGCTTTGATGAAAAGAGGTTCATTTTTCTCTCTGGCCAATATTCTTTTCATCTCTGTAGCCCTTGAATTCTCATGGTTCATCGATGATGCCAAAGCCATTAATTGTAGATCTCCTAGCTCTGCATTAGGATCCCAAATATTCATGGCTATGAGGGCCATGTTATGTAAGTAAAACTCAACCATTTTGGCCCTATCCTCTAGTGCACTTTGATCACAAAGATCAATAAACTGCTTGCAGTCCTGAAATGGAATGGTGCCCCTTTATGCTAGTGTTTTAATATGAAATTGTAGCCATTGTTTTTTGAGGTAAAGTGGATAGGATTTCGCTAGCATCCTATGCTGGATGACCTCTTTTTGTTCTTTCTTCTCTATTTCAATGCCTTCTTCCTCTTGTTGCTTCAGCATCATCCTCCTTCTCTTCTACTTCATCATGTCCCTCTGTATTAGTTTCTTCTTCCTCTTCTTTTCCAGTATCATCCTCCTCCTCTTCTACTTCATCATGTTCCTTTGTGGGTTTTTCACCTTCTAAAAAGAATTTCCTTTTTGCCACCTGGCTGTTTTCTTTGTATTATTTTCTCCATGTAATTCCTAGGGGAAGTGTGGTGACCCTACTGATGAACTTTGGGGTGAGATCTATAGTGAGCCCTCTAACTATAATAGTGGCATGGATTCTGATGTGTGGAGTGAGGGAATGAGTAAATTATTGAGAAAAAAGAGTTTCCTGTGTATGTAGTCCACCAACTTTTTAGAGAACTTCTAGTTCATTTTCTTGTAAATGGGGATGGATTTTTATATCCTACCTCTTTAGAATGGTGGAAGTGGACAATTCTCTTGATATTCCCTCTTGAACCCCTCTCTGCCTATCTTGTAGACTGCCTTTGTGTATATTGTAGACTACTCCTATAGAATGTTCTTGTAGGAATTCTCTTGTATAATGATGGATCCTTGCTTCCAGTGGGTGGCCAGAGATATGAGAGCCACTTGAGTGAGGGATTTTCAAGGAGGTTTAATGCATGAATGCATGCAAACAATGTTTTGGTTCCCTTTATACCACCTCATCATTCCCACTCCTTGTAATCATCTCCCACAATTGTTAAATCCATAGTTAACCACTTGTTGTCCTACTCCTCTGTTCTTTGAGTTGACTGCAGCCATGGGTGAGAGGACACCTTGAATGAAGGTGGCCAAGTTAGCTGGCCACCTTTTCACTTACAAACCAACTACCTCTTAACCTTTATAGCTTTTGATCAAATGATGCATATGAGTGAGTGAGTGGGATACTTACCTATGGTCTTGATGCCATGTTGTAGTTGTCAAAGATCAGAGGTGTTGCATTGTCTATTTGTTGCATGGTCATTCTTCTTCCTCCTCTACTGTCTACTGATGGTTTCTTGGCTTTTGGAGGTGTTTGTGATTGGAGATCTGATGCTGCTGCTGCTGTGGAGGTTCTAGATTACCACTTGGAAATGTTTTGTGTCTCCCTTAGAATTTCTTGATCATGTTGCTGGGTGGTGCTGTGAGGATGTTGTAATGAATGGATAGAGGGAGTAGTAGTGTGTGTGGATGAAAGGATGATAGTATTGGATGAGGTGATTGGTTAGATCATGTCTAGTATGAATTTTTGGGACCTAACCAATCTACCATTTAGGGGATCCTGTAGAAAACAAACTCTTTACCTGAATTGAAGCAATGAAGTGACAAACAAGGGAATTGATGGAGGGATGCATGGTAAGGAGTGGATGAGATTAATATATGTGAGGCAAGGTTACCTTTGGATCTTCTCTTTGCTCCTTGATTGTCTTTCTCACCCACCTGAAAATAACAATTATGCTTTTTTTCTTTTATTATTATATATATTTATTAAAAAAAAAACACCTAGGCTGCCTCAGAGAGGTTTTCACCTTAGATATCTTCCCTAGGTGCCTCAAGGAAGGTTTTTACCTAGGGATATTTTTACTCTTTTTCATTTTTTCTCATTCTTGGGCTGCCTCACAAGGTTTTCAACCCAAAGATGGGACTCAGGTGCCTCATGGAGGTTTTCACCCGAATCCTTATTCTTTTTTCTCTTTTTTAGTGCCCTGATGAGGGAGGAGCTACAACTTGTTCCACCATCATCACATTCTTATTGATATTGTCAATGAACTCTTGTTTTGATAAAGTCCTCTTGCAAAATTTCAATCAGTGTCCATTAATAAGCAATGGAATGGCTTCTTCATCTATAGTTTTGATTTGCACTAAACCATTATCATGGAATCTTTCCACCACATAAGGCTTGATCCATCTTGTCCTTAGCTTGTCCTTGAAGTCTTTATACTTAGAATCATATAACAATGCCCAGTCTCCCTCTTGAAATTGCTTCTCGTTAATATGTTTGTCATGCCAAATCTTCCTCTGAAGCTAAGCTATTTTTGTATGTAGGAGGGCTTGCATTCTGAATTCATCCAAGCCATTCAAATGTAACAATATTTCTTTCTATGCATGACTGAGTTCCAAATCTAGTTGGGTTTCCATCTTCAACGTGTTATATTCAAACTCAATGGACAACAAAGCCTTTTTCCCATAGACTAGTTCATAGTGTGTAAATCCAGTGGTGGTATTCCGTGTTGTATTATAGGCCAAGGTGGCCTCAACTAGTCTCTCTGCCTAATCCTTCCTACTGTTACTCACTACCTTAGTTAAGATGTTCTCTAGTGACCTTTTGGTCACCTCCACTGTCCCATTATCTTGTGGATGATAAGGAGTTGAGGTCCTATGAATGATTTTGTGATGGCTGAGCAGTTCTTCAATCATGCTGGAGGTAAACTAGCTGCCTTGGTCTGTGACTAGCTCTCTAGGGTACCCAAATTTGTAGAATACATTCTCCCTTAAGAACTTAGTCACCTTCTCTTCTGTTGCTGCCTTAATTGCCTTGGTTTTAGCCCACTTAGTCATATAATTAGTGCATACAATGATATGTTGTTTTTGCTTTGAAGTAGGGTTGATAGGCCCAATGAAGTCGATGCCCCTCTTGTCAAATGACTCGAAAGTCACTTGAGGTTGTAGGGGCATTTCATCTCTTAGAGTAATCTTTCCCATCCTCTGGAACCGATCACACTGACTAATGTACTTTTTCACATCCTGATGAATAGTAGGCCAATAATAGCCTTCTTGCAACACTTTGAATGTTGTCCTCTTTGTTGCAAAGTGACCTCCACAAGGCCCATCATGATAGGTCAGAAGGATTTCAAAGACTTCCTCTTCCCTTACACACCTTCTCAAGATTTGATCTGGGCCAAGTCTATTGCCCGCAATCCAAGTGAAAGGGGCGATTTTCCTAACTATCTTGCTCTCTTCTTTGGAGGGCAAGTTTGGTGGGAACTATGTTGATAGCAAACAGTTTTCTATATCAACAAACCATGGGGAGAGAACTGAAACAACAAACAAATGCTCATCTAGTAACTGGTCATCCACCATTCCTTCTTCACCTGCAGGCAGATTCATCCTAGATAGAAAGTTTGCAACAACATTTTCCTTACCAGGCTTATCAACAATAGTTAGATCAAACTGCTGTAGTAAAAGCAACCATCTTATAATTCTAGCATTTACATCTGGTTTGTTCATTAAATATTTGATTGTAACATGATCAATATTCACAAATGTTTGATATCCTATAATTTAATGCCTAAATTTGTTTAATGAATGCATAATAGCCACGAGTTTCTTTTCAATCATAGTATAATTTAGCTCAGCCTTTGACAGGTTCTTACTGGTAAAATAAATGGCATAGGGAAATTTATCCTCTTCCTAACCTAAGGCTACTCCTATGGCTTTGTGTGAGGCATTGACATGAATATGAAAAGGGAGGGCCCAGTTTGGGCCTACGAGAATTGGTGCAGTGGTTAACTTACCCTTTAGAATGTTTAAGGCCTCTTGACAACCTTTTGACCATATAAACTCAGAATCTTTGGCCAACAACCCAAACAAAGGAGAGGCCAACTTGCTAAAGTCCTTTATGAACCTTCGGTAGTATCCAGATAACCCTAAGAAACTCCTAACATCTCTCTGCTTTTGTGGAGTGGGACCATTTGGATGATTGCTATTTTGTTTGGGTCCACCTGTAGTCCTTCCTGAGATATTGAATAATCTAGCACAGTCCCTTCAGTCATTAAGAATTCACATTTTTTGGGCTGAGAGATAGATTCATTTCAATGCATTTTTTTAATACCTTTCCTAGGTTAGTCAAGGCTTCTTGGAAATCACAGCCATAAAGTGTAAAATCATCCATATAGATTTCCACAACATCATGTACAAATTCAACAAAATACTCAAGACTTCTCTTTGAAAAGTGGCAGGAGCATTGCATAGGCCAAATGGAAGGACCCTATAGGCAAAAGTACCCCAAGAACAGGTGAATGTGGTCTTATCATGGTCTTCTATGCAGATGTGGATTTGGTTGTACCCACTGAATCCATCTAGGAAGGAAAAAGAACTTCTTCCCTACTAGGCCATCTAGAACTTGGTCAATGAAGGGTAGGGGAAAATAATCCTTCTTTGTGGCTTTGTTCAACTCCCTATAATCAACACAAATCCTCCACTTACCATTTTTCTTGGGAACTAACACTAGAGGAGAGACCCACTCACTGTCAGAGATAGGGTAAATGAATCCTGCATCTAGTAGTTTTTGCAGTTCGTCTTTGATTATGTCTTTATGGGCTTGATTCATCCTCCTTTGTGGTTGCCTAATTGGATTGAAACCTTATTTGATGTATATGTGAGGAGTACACACTAAGGGGTGTACTCCCTTCATTTCCTTGTAACTCCAAGCGAAGGCTTCTAGGTTTTCTCTCAACATGTTGCATAACTCTTCCTCTTCAAGAGTAGACAGAGATGGATTAATTTTCAAAGTTTTATCTGAGCCAAATTCTATAGTTTTGACACGGAGTGGGTTGGAATTGGCCAAGCATAAGTCAATTGGATGATTGTTCTGGGTTTCCCTTACTTCTTCTTCTAATGGTAATGAACTAAGAGTTGGAATTTGGAGCAGGTGTTCAATTAAGTCATCCTCATCTTGCTGTCCTCCTCCTATGGTTGCTTCCAAAGCATAAAGTTGGGCAGAATAAACCTCATCTTCTTCCTCCTCCTCCAACCATAAAGGTAAATCATGCTCTAGGGAAGGTTGAGCAAGAGGGTATAGGACTAGCTGTTTGGACATATGCCCATTTTTGATGGTCATATTCCTAGCTCTGCAACTAATGTAAGCATCCACTGTGGCCAACCATGGCCTCCCAAGGATGAGAGGGTAACCAGTAAGCTTAGCGTTAGGCTAGAGAACAATGAAATATGCAGGGTACTCCCAGGCGTCAATGGATACCACCACAGCCTCCATAATTCTCTTGGGGGTGACTATGGAATGGTATGCAAGTTGCATAACTATTGTGGTCTTCCTCAATGACCCTTGGAGGTTGAGCTTGAGCATGGTGTCCTTGGTCATCACATTAATGACAGCCCCAAGATCAATCAGAGTGTGTGTGCACATCTACTACAGGGCTTCCAGGGTCCAAATATTTTGGACATATTACCTACCCCAGCATTAAGTCAGACAACTGCCCAATGAAATTAATGGTAGGAGAATCCCTTTTTTTTCTTCCTGGATGCTTGAAGCACTTCTCCTTAATCAGCTTATTGTAAATGGGAACATCTTTTATTGCCTGGAAAAGGGGGATATTTACACATAGATTTTTCAATTCTCCCATAAGTTCAGTTTCTTTTGGGGTAGGCTGGAGTGGTTGGGCTAATCTCTCAAGAAAGGGTGGATTTACTTTAAGCTTGATTTCCTCTATTTATTCCTGAGCCTCCCTATGTGGAGAGGGAGGTTGGTTATCAGGGAGAATTCTCCCAGATCTTAAGTTGATCTCCTGGATTTCTACAACATAAGCTAGGCATGATGTCTCTCCACTGTATACTTGTTGAGCCTGCTTATTGTTTGGGTTTTGATTCGGCTGGGCAGGAATCTGGGGTTTCTTGGGTGAAGTAGAGTGCATGAGTTGTGGCTGGGTAGGTGGTGGAGGCAATAGGGCTGGAACATTGTTGAATTGGGGCCTCCTCCCCTGGAGTGGGGTATTCCACTAAGGTTGTGGCTGAGCATAAGGTTGAAATGACTGGCTGGCTGGCTGGCTGGGAATGATACTGAGATGTATAGGACCAAGGAGGGGGTGTAGACCAGGAAGGATGAGCAAGGGGTCCCCAAGAAGGTATAGCTATGGTTTGGTTGGGGTTGTAATATGAATGAGATGACCCTTGCATACCCTGTTGGTATGGTTTAGGCCTAGGAGGTCTCCTTTGGTTGATGTAACAAAGCTACTCAATGACCCCTTCATCTCCTTGATATATAGCTTTGAGTCCAGGTAAACAAGGGCACTTGTCTATGGAGTGGTTTTATTCACAAAATGAGAAAATCTTAATACAGTTCAATGGACATTCGTTCCTAGGATGCCTCTTGGTGCATCTAGGACAAAGGATGGTCAGGGCTATTTCTGCTTCCTCTTGCTTCCTTTTGATGTTCATGGTGTCCAATTGCAAGGCAAGGGTTTGCAACATATCACTTTTGAAATCTTCCAGCATATTTCCAATTTCACCCTTGATGGATGAGTTGGAGGATGATGTACTGGCCATAGGTTGACTACCCCTACCCTTTTTCCTGGTTTCCCTAAAATGGTTTCTAAAGATAGTATTAATATCCTCATAGGGTAATTGGTAGATATCTCCTCCTACTATCATATGTAAGGTATCTAGAAGATCCTCCCTTACTCCTCTAAGTAGGACCAGCTTCAGTGACTCAGGGTCATGTGTGCAACTCCCACGGCTACCAGCTTTACTTATCAACCCAGGGTTCATACAAACTTGGAGATGATAGTGCTATATGCACAAGTAGAAGGGAAGGTTCTACCTGTTGTCACTGTTTATCTAGAAAGAGACCCTAGGGGTTCCAAGCCAGACTTATATAGGGTCAAAAGAAGCTTAACTCTTTGATGGAAGGAGAGAAAACCTATTCTAAGAGAGAGCTACTCTACTGTTGTAATGAAGAAGACAACATGTAATGCTAAACTACACCATAACCTAACTAACCATCTAAACAACTATGCCAACAGAATTGCTAAATCAACACTAACCTAATGTTGCTACCTAAGTTGCAGAGGTAAAGAGCATTAAACTATACTAAGGTGTAAGCAAAGAAACCTAAGATAAATTGGTTTTCAAGTGGAAGGGCGATCAGAGGTTGAAATCGATGAAAGGAGGATGTAAGGATGCAGTAGCGCATAGGGACTATTGGATTGATCATTGAGAAAAATATAGACAGTGGAGATCTTATCATGGGGGCTTAAGCAAATAAATGGATGAATAGGGTTAATGAAGCAAATGAACGGTGGAGATGTTATCGCGAAGAATTAAGTCAAGAGATGGGTGGATAGGGTAACGAAGCAGATGAATGACAAGGATCTTAATTCGAAGGTTTAAGTGACTAGATGGATGAACAGGGTGAACGCACAGGATGAACAACTGAGGTCCTATCGTGGAGGTTAAGTCAAGAGATGGACAGACAGGGTAACGAAGCGATGAACAACTGAGATTTTATCGCACTGATTAAGTCAAGAGATGGACAGACAAGATTAACCTAAGGATGGACAACGAAGATCGTATGTTAGGAAAAATAAACGTGTGGAAATGATGGAGCAGGTTTCTAAGGCGGTAAGTAGTTTCTTGCACGCCCTCAAGGCCGTAAGAAGAATTCTGAAATTTCACGCGATTAGCCTTACTTCGCGATACATAGCACGAGAAAAACACTTTTCTCACGTGCTCTCAGGAGGATAATGGTCGTGCAATAATCCACGCGAGATTGTGCAACAGCCATTAGATCAGGTGGGGCTGATCAATGGTGGAGGTTTAAAGCGCATAAAGTGTTGAGGTGACGCGATAGCTATCAGATCAAGAGATATATCAACAATGGAGATTAAAGCGCATAAAGTAAGTGGAAGACTTCACGCGAGGCATCAGTTGGAGAAAATAATGAATCAGGTGGTGATTGTGAAGGTTTGTTGTGGATCAGATGGCGAGGAAGCGATGCATGAAGAACGTGTTGAAGGAGGTTTCAA